>JANHCV010000007.1:1200000-1800000 GCA_025594325.1 Blastocladiella emersonii ATCC 22665 | reverse complement strand
CCGCGCGCTCTGGACCGCCGCGTCCCTTCCCTTTCGGCCAGTGCCGGAAACGCGCGCGTGCGACCGGATCATTTGGCGCGTCACGTGAGCGGCGTGGCCACGTGGCGGCGCCTCGGCATGAGTAAGCGCGCCTTGGCCGGGGCGCATCGCGCGCGCTCAAAGGCGCCCGCCGCCCTCGCCCCTCTCTCCCCCGCGCTCTCAGTGAACACTCTACTTTGCAACGTATCATCATCATCAACAACAACATGGGCGCAGGATTCTCGGTGGACCAGATCCCGGACCTCCACGGCAAGGTGTTTGTGGTGACGGGCGCCAACACGGGCATCGGGCTCACGACGACGCGGCAGCTGGCCAAGCACGGCGCGCGCGTGGTGCTGGCGTGCCGGTCCGAGGCCAAGGCGCTCGCTGCGATCGCGTCGATCCAGGAGGAGCTCGGCGACGCGTGCCCGCCTCTCGAGTTTGCCGAGCTCGACCTCAACTCGCTGCAGCAGGTCGAGGCGGCCGCGCGCAAGCTCGCCGCGCGCGGGCTCAAGATCGACGTGCTCGTCAACAACGCGGGCATCATGATGTGCCCGTACGCGCTGACCAAGGACGGGCTCGAGTCGCAGATCGGCGTCAACCACTTTGCGCATTTCGTGTGGACGATGCTCCTGCTGCCGTCGCTGCGCCGCGACGGGCCGACGCCGCCGCGCATTGTCAACCTGTCGTCGCTCGCGCACACGATGCCGTACAGCTGGGGCCTGTCGACGCTCGACCAGGTCATGGTGCGCGAGGGCGACGCCAAGGACGCGGCCGGCAAGCACGCGTCCGAGGCCATCTACTCGCCGACGGGCGCGTACGGGCAGTCGAAGCTGTGCAACCTGCTCTTCACCAAGTACGTGGCGGCGCGCGCGCCCTGGGCCAAGGTGTACGCGGTGCACCCGGGCTACGTCGACACGGAGCTGCAGCGCAACATTGGCGGCGCGTACGGCGGGTTCGTGGCCGGGCTCGCCACGGTCGCGTCCAAGGTGTTTGCCAAGAACCCCGAGAACGGCGCGCGCACCACGCTCGCGGCCGCGACCCACGCGGCGCTCGATACGGAGGAGGGCAACGCCAAGGCACCGTCGGGCACCTACTTTGTCCCGTACGGCGAGGTGGCGACGCCCTCGGCATTTGCCCGCGATGAGGCCATGCAGGCCCGCCTGTGGGACATGTCGCTCGAGGTCGTGCGCCGCGTGCTCGGCGAGAAGGTCGCGAGCGAGATGGAGACCAACCTGGTTCAGGCGTAAGTGAGCTCCTTGACTTACTATATATCTACTCCTCAGTGTTGCTCACTCGTGTTCGTGTTGGGAGCGTGGCGAGTGGCGTCCGAGCGTTGCGCCACAGCAGGAAGGCGCTGCGCCACAGCCACGCGGCGGTCACGCGGACATGAGGTGCGAGTCAGAGAGCAAGCCCGAGTCATGCCGCCCTGCTGCGCTCATGCGGCGCGCGCTCCGCCACAAGACGGTCCGCTTGGGTGGTGGCGGTGGTCACGGTCACGGCCGCGATGGCGATGGCGAGGGAGACGTCAGCAGGGCAGGTCAGGCGTGGCGTCATCGTCACGGTGGCCGCCGCCGTCGCCCATCTCCCACGGTGGCCGCTATTACGGGCGGCCCACGGCGGCCACGGCTCACGGAGGATGATTAAAAAAATCATATCGTGCCCAGGAGGGCGAGAGCGGCCTACCGAGTCGGCGCCGAATCGACTCGGACTTGGACTTCGCCGCCCTTCCATCACGTCGTTTCGCTCTCGCTCGCGTGTGTGGCGCCGACGCTCTTAGTCACTACTGCCACGGTCCTCCCGCCCTATAAAGCCCGGCCGGCCCCCGCGCCCGTCCTCGCTCCGCTCAACTCCCTCTCCCGCACCCACTCGCGCACCAACACTGCTCGCACTGCACCGTCGTCCACAGCGTCGGTCCTCTGCCTGCATCCTACTCTCCCCACCACCCACACCAACACACCCACCTCCCGCAACACCATGCAGCTGACTGTCCAGTTCAACGGCAAGGTGCGTCGTCGTCGTCGAGTGCCATGATGCGACCCGGCGACTCACCCGCCGCCCCCGCAACCACGTAGTCGTTCGCGACCGAGGCGCAGCCGTCGGACACGGTGGGCGCGCTCAAGGCGCAGGTGCAGGCCAAGGAGGGCGTGACCGTGTCGAACCAGAAGCTGACGTTCGGCGGCGCCGAGCTGGCCGACGAGTCGGTGACGCTCGCGTCCGCGGGTCTGGTTGACGGCGCGACAGTGGTCGTCGAGGCGCGCGCGGCGGCGCCCTCGTCGGCGACCCCCACGCCGGCGGCGCCCAAGAAGAGCGCGACGCGTTGCAACCTGCCCGGGTGCTCGGACAAGATTGCGCGCATCGTCGGCGACTGCCGCCACTGCTCGTCCAAGTTCTGCTCGCGCCACCGGCTCCCCGAGGCGCACCAGTGCGGCAACCTCGACTCGTGCCGCAAGGCGTCGCACGACCAGCTCGCCGGAAAGCTCATGGGCGAGAAGTGCGTCGCGACCAAGGTCTGATGGCCGCCCGCCTCGCCGTGCTGCCTCTTCAACCGTGTCTCTCTTCCTTGTATATTTGGCCCTCCCGCTCCCTCCCCGACTACCAACCACCTACCCCCTGCCCGGCCGCCCGCTCGCCTCTTGATTTGCACTCCCCCCGTATCAGCTCTGTATATGATTGATGACTTTTTCTATTCCATCCTGCTTCGCGTGAAAGGCGAGTGGTGGCGCGCGCGCAAGCCGCACGTGCGCCGCGTCGGTCCCCTCGCTCGCTCGTCCCCAACGCGTCGCTCGCCGCTTCGCACCTTGTCTCTCCCGACCCACAACGTTAATGAATCTAATCTCCGCGAACTGAGAGTCGCCGCACTCTGCTCGCCATCACGCAAACCATGGATCTCACGCTACATCGCGACCATCGCACACGACAACCATCGTTGACCATGGCCATGGCCACCGCCGCCCCGCCTTCCACCGGCCAGGGCCGCTGCGTCATGTACGGCCAGTGCGGCCGCAAGTCGGCCTTCTCGCCGCCGCTCAACTGCCCCGTCGACCTGCCCGCCGTCGAGGTACGCTCCCCTTGGCCGCCGACCACGGCCATGACCCTGACACCGCTTCCCCTGATAGCCCGCGTCGCCCGACTTCCGCGCGCGCCTGGTCCAAAAGTGCGGTGCGCGGTACGCCTCGGGCCCCGTGTGCTGCGACGCGGCGCAGCTCGGCACCCTCGAGTCGTCGATCCAGATCGCCGCGCGGTTCGTGGCCGCGTGCCCCGCGTGCTGGGACAACATGCAGGCCTTCTGGTGCGACTTTATCTGCCACCCAGACCAGGCGAGCTTCCTCAACGTCACGGCCACCGCGACCCTCGCGCCATCGGGGAAGCAGGTCGTGATGGGCGTCGATTACGCCGTCGACCCGGCGTTCGCGACGGGTTTCTTCGACAGCTGCAAGGACATCAAGTTCGGCGCCGACAACCGGTTCGCCATGGACTTTATCGGCGGCGGCGCCCGCACCCCGCAGGCGTTCCTCGACTTCATGGGCGCGCCGAAACCCGAGGTCGGCGGGTCGCCGTTCCCCATCGCCTTCCCCGCGCCCAGCGCGACCGCCCTGACCCCGCACGGCCCACCCGCCGCCGCGTGCAACGGGTCGACCGGCGACGCCCACCGGTGCTCGTGCGTCGACTGCTCGCCCGTGTGCCCTGTCCTCCCGCCCCTGCACAACCCGCTGATCCCGGGTGGGCGGCCAGGGCTCATCTCGGAGCTCCCCGACTGCGGCACCTGGTCGTGCCGCGCCGTCGCGGGCGCTGTGATCGTCCTCGTCCTCCTCGCCGCATGGGGCACGGTCCTCGGCACCAAGGTCGCCGCCCGCAAGTGGCGCCGCCTCCGCACGCGACGCAGGCTCGCGGCCGCCGGGTCCGACGGCCGGCGGGTCGAGTCGCCCACGCACGGGCACGACGACGAGGATGAGCGCGCCCAGACGCGCGACGACGAGGAGCGCGCGCGGCTGCTCGACGGTCCCGCTGCGGACACCGAGGCGCAGTGGCCGCGCGGCGTCAAGCCCGTCCCCGGCGCCGAGGAAGACGACAGCGACGCGTCGTCCGAGGCCGACAGCATCGAGGACGAGCTCGGGCACCGGTCGCACCCCGTGTCGCGCGGCGTCGTCGTCGGGCCTGGCGACATCGAGATTGAGGTCAACGTGATCCGCGCGCCCGCGCCCACGTCGCTCGTCGAGGCCGCGTTCCTGCGTCTCGGCCTCGCGTGCGCGCACCGGCCCATCCTCACGATCGTCGTCGCGTTGGCGGTCGCCGCCGCGTGCGCCGCCGGCCTCGTCGTCACCCCGCACCGCGTCGTGACTGACCCGATCGACCTGTGGGTTCCGCCCGCGTCGCGCGCGGCGCTCGCCAAGGCCAAGTTCGACGAGCATTTCGGGCCCTTTTACCGCACCCAGCAGCTGTTCCTGACCCGCGCCAACGCGAGCGACGCGGCGTCGATCGTCACGGAGCCCGCGATCCGCGCGCTGTTCGACCTGCAGGCCGAGATCAAGTCCCGCAGCACTTTTGGGGGAGTCTCGCTCGCCGACGTGTGCCTGCACCCGCTCCCCGCGGTCCCGACGCCCGACGGGTGCGTTGTGCAGTCCATCACCGGGTACTGGCAGGACGACGAGGCCAAGTTCACGGCGAGCGGGCCGCGCTGGCGCGCACACCTCGAGTCGTGCCTCGCCAACCCCGCGCAGTCGGCGTGTCTCCCGAAATTCAACCAGCCGCTCCGGCCCGATATGGTGCTCGACCGCGACCGCCGCGCGCTCATCGTCACGTACGTCAACGTCAACGCGCGGCGCGCCGACCAGCCCTTGGTCGTCGAGCGCGCCGAGGCGTGGGAGGCGTGGCTCCGCGACGTGCTCGCGCGGCGCGCGGGCGAGCTGCGCGGCGGTCCCGCAAATCTGCAGCTCGCGTACTCGACCGAGTCGTCCATCGAGACCGAGGTCGCGCGCGCCACGTCCGCCGACACCCTGATCGTCGCCGTGTCGTACGTGGCCATGGTCGGGTACATTATCGCGACGCTGCGCAGCGCGACCGTCGGGTTCACGGCGGTGGTGCTCGTCCTGCTCAGCGTCGGCATGGCCATGGGCATCATGGCGTGGGCCGCGGTGCCCGCATCGTTCATCCTGCTCGAGGTACTGCCGTTCCTCGCGCTCGCCATCGGCGTCGACAACGTGTTCCTCCTCGTCGAGGCGCTGCACGCGGTGCGCGTGTTCCCGACGTCGCAGTACCGCGTGGCCGCCGCGCTCGCGCGCCAGGGGCCCGGGTTCCTCCTCTCATTCACGTGCGAGCTGCTCGTGTTCCTGGCCGCGTCGCTCGTCGAGATCCCCGCCGTCGCCACCTTTGCCCTGTACGCGGCGACGACGCTCGCGTGCCTCTTCTTCCTCCAGTGCACGCTGTTCGTCGCGGTCCTCGCGCTGATCCACGTCCCCGAGCTCAAGCACTCGGCGAAACCGTGGACGCGGTACGTCCGGTGGCTCATCCGCTGGCGCCGCGCATTGCTCGCGACCGTCGCCGGCGTGTGTCTCGGCAGCGCGCTCCTGCTGGCCGGGAACGTGCAGCTCGGGCTCGACCAGCGCGAAGCCCTGCCCGCCGACTCGCACCTCGCCGCGTACTTTGACGGGCTCGAGCAACACTTTGACGTCGGCCCGCCCGTCTACTACATGGTCCTCGGCGCCGACCTGCGGAATTTCGGCGATCTCGCCGACCAGTGCGGCCGGTTCGCCGACTGCCGCAACGTGTCGCTGCCCAACATCCTCGAGCAGGAGCGCAAGCGGCCAAGCGCGAGCTTCCTGGCGTCCCCGCCGACCGCGTGGCTCGACGATTTCGCGTACTGGCTCCAGCCGCCCCCCGCCGAGGACGCCGACGACCCGTTCGCCATGCCCGCGTGCTGCTCGCGCCGCGTTGGCGGGAACGGGTATTGCGACCCCGAGACGGACGATCCCGCGGACTGCACCCCCTGCGTCGCGCCCGGGAGGTGGGACCCGACGAGTCTCCGCGCCACGCTCGCCGCCGCGGGCGACCTCCGCCCGCTCCTCGCGCAGTGGCTCGCGGCGTCGCCGTCCGCCGCGTGCCCGCAGGCCGGCGGCGCGTACGCGGATACCGTCAGCCTGCGCGGCGGCGGCGGCGGCGGCGACCGCGTCGCGTTCGCGTTCCGCGCGGCGTCGGTCCCGCTGAGCAACCAGACGGCGCTGATCGCGGCGCTCGGCGCGCACACGGCGGTCGCGGACGAGGCGGCGCGGCTGACCCAGCGCCGGGACATTGACGTGTACTCGGTCTTCCACCCCTTCTTCGCGCAGTACGCGGACCTCGCCGCGCTGACGTGGAAGCTGCTCGGGCTCGCGCACCTGGTCGTGTTCGCGGCGGCGGTCGTCCTGCTGGGCTCGGTGCGGCACGCGGTGGTCCTGGTCGCGGCGCTCGCCGTCGTCGTGACGCTCCTCGCGGCGGCCGCGCTCGGCGCCGCGCAGGTCCCGCTCAACGGCGTCTCGGTCGTCAACCTCGTCATGGGCACCGGGCTCGGCGTCGAGTTCTGCGTCCACGTCCTGCGCGCGTACGCGCTCGCGACGGCGCGCGCGGGCGGGGTCGGGTTGACCCGGACCCAGCGCACGGCCCGCGCGCTTGTGGGCGCGGGCGCCAGCGTGCTGTCGGGGATCGGGTGGACCAAGTTGGTGGGGGTTGCGGTCCTCGCGTTCGCTAGGTCGGCGATCTTCAGGAAGTACTACTTTGTCATGTACCTCGCGACGCTCGGCGCCGGGCTCGCCGGCGGACTCGTCGTGCTCCCGCTGTTCCTGCTCGTCGCCGGCGACGACGACGGCGCGCCGACGCAGGGTGATACTGCGTCGTCCGTCGCGGGCGGCGGGAGGCGCGACGACCCGTTCGACGTCCCCTCGACGCTGTCCCGTCGCACCGGCGCCGACGCCGTGACCCGGATCATCCGCGTGCCCGCGAGCCCCGAGGCGGCGGGCAAGGGCGAGGACGCGTGCTGTAACGGCGACGCAGCGACGGCCGAAGGGATATTCAGTGGTGTGCCGAACGGGACCGCGGGCCCGTCATCAAGAGCAGCACCGACGCCTGTCCCGCACCTCGGCGCCGCGCACCACCACCGCGGCGGCGTAGCGAAGGGCAAGGGGAAGGCCAAGGCCAAGGCCAAGTTCGAGGTCGGCAGCCTGATGTTAGGTGGCGGGGATGGGAGTACGGCGAGCAGCGCGAGCGGGCGCTGATGATGGAGACGATTTTTTTGTGCAATGAAATGCAAGATGCAGTCTATTTACAAGCGGTATTCCCATTCCCAAAGTTTCTTCGTTTCTCAGGCGACGGTGGTCGTGGTCGCCGTGGCCGTGGCCACCTCGACGTCCGCGGCCTCCGCGGGTTTTGGCGCCGCAGCCTCACCAAACTTGAGCGTCTCCTTGACCAAGACCGCCCGCTTCACGCAATCCGCGCGGTCGAGGATCCACGCCGCGTACCGGGCGGCCATCTCGCCGCGGACCGGCTCAACATCGAGGTGCAGCTCGTGGACCGCGTCCTCGACGAGCCACAGGGTGCGGTCCGTCACCTGGTCCGCGTGGTCGAACAGCGCCTCGGTCCCCGGCGCGTACGTGACGGCGTCGGCGGTACCGTGCGCGAGGAGCAGCGGGATCTTGTCCGGGATCATCTTCGCGCCCGCGGCCGACGACAGCACGGCGCCCGAGTCGAGGATCGCGGCGCCCGTCGTCAGCGACATGGCGGCGTGGATCAGCGGGTCGGCGGCGTGGGCGGCGAGCGCGGCGGGGTCGCGCGACAGCGTGCCCGCCTCGATCTTGGACGTGAGCGCGGCGCGCGGGGCGGCCTTCTTGAGGACGCGCAGCAGCGCGACGACGGCGGCGGGCGGGCGCTGGTGCGGCCAGGTGGCGACGGCGGGCGAGGTGGCGATGACGCCCGCGAGCGCCATCATGGCGCCGAACTGGCGGTGGAAGTCGAGCGCGATCAGGCCGCCCATCGACTGGCCGCCGAGGAACCGCGGGACCCCGTCCACCGTGTTGCGTTCGAGCGCGGATTTCACGTCGCCCATGACCACGCGCCACCCGCCGTTGTGGCCCTTCTTGCCCGACCGCAGCACGGTGCGGCCGAACCCGCGCTGGTCCCACGAGTGCACCTGGATGCCTTGCGCGGCGTAGGACGTGAAGAGTGTGTCGTACCGGCCCAGGTGCTCGCCGAGGCCGTGCACCCACGTCAGCGTCGCGCGGAGCGGGGTGCCGTCCTACACATTGCGGGGTCAGTGGCGAGGGATTGAGGGGTGGGAGGAGAGGAAAGCGTACAGGGACGCGCCAGGTGCGCGTGTACACCTGCGTCCCGTCAGCGAGCGTCGTCCACTCGCCCTCCTTGGGGTTGGCGAGATCTTCATCCGCGGCGGCGCGCGCGGGCGGCGCGATGGGCAGGGCCACGGGCGTCGGCTTGGCCGTGGCGACGGTCGGGGTGATGGCCGTGGTGGCGGTCGCGGTTGGAGCAGTCGATGTCATGGTAGTCGTGGTTGTGGTCGATGGCATGGACACAGAGGGAGAGGAGGGAGGGAATCCCGAGGGTTAGAGACGCGAGAGGAGGGGGGAGAGGCGGGAGACGTCGCCCATTTATACCTGGACGGGCTTTGACGCCGTGGCCACGGTGGTGGTGGTGCTCATGGCCCGCCGCGCGCCGAGGGAAACAGCAGCAACCCCAGCGCGCGACGAGGTGCCGGCCCCACGGAGCGCAAAGGCGGCAGCGGCGACGCGAAACGATGTCGCATCGCCACGGAGCAACGGGGACGGAAGCGGCGTAGTCAGCGGGAGCGGAGGCGCGGAGCGGAGAGGACCCGTGGCGCCGCTCGTCGACTGCGACTGCCGCCGCCACACGCCGCCGCCGTGGGCAATCGCGTGGGCGGTTGAATCCGAGGACGCAGCGGGGATGGCCAGCGTGGGTCCACCAAGGCGGCGGCCGGATACCGCGGATCCCTTGGCCTTCGCAGCCGCCGTCGCCGCGGCCACGGCCGAGCGGGGGCGCCCCACGGACGCGATGAGGAGGAGGTAAGAGCGACGCGCGAGCATGGCGAGTTGCACCAAGTCGTCGTTCGCAGTGCGGGATCTACGGGATGGGGACGGGGTCGCGGGCGGAGGGAGCGCGGCGCGTCTCGCAATCGCCGCGTGACTGTCTCGCGCTCGCGTGCAATCCGTTCGTTGGTCGGCGCCGACCAGGCCAGCGCTCAGGGACAACGGCAGCCGTCGTCGCAAGAATAACCCTCGCCACCACCAGATGCGTCGGCATGAAAATCCGTCGCAAGAATAACCCTCGCCACCACCAGATGCGTCGGCATGAAAATCCCTGCAGCGGCGCGTTGGCCCCAGCGCCCGCCGCTTGCGATCACCCGAGTCGGCGGGTCGGTGGGTGGCACAGCAGCGACTTGCGCCAGTTCCCTTGCTTGCGCCACGCCTCCCCAACACCCTCTTCCCTCCCCTGACACGCAGTCACAGCAAGAGTACAAAGAAAACGCTTCAAACAACACACACGCGAGCACTCACAGCTCGCCCGTCGGGATCTTGCTGACCTCGCGGCGCGCGTCGTGCCAGAGGGCGAGGTTCTTGCGGGCAAACTCGGCGTGGGCGCGCGCCGTGCGGAGGAGCATGTCGCGGAGGTCGCGCGCCTTCTGCTGCTGGAACCGGTCGAGGTCCTGCGCGATCGCCGCCGACGCCTGCACCACGTCATTCGACTGCTTCTCGCGCTGCGCCTCGAGCAGCGCCATCACGTCGCGCGTCTTGGCCAGGTTGTGCCGCCGCGTCGCCGCCGGGTCCGCGTCCAGGATCGCCGTGAACCGCTCGCTCAGTGCGGAGACGAACCCGCCGCCCATGCCGCCGCTGCTGCTTGCCTTTTTGGCGGGCGCCGGGCTCGACGAGCCGCCCAACGTGCCCGATGGTGTCGCCGTCGGATCGCTACACGCCCCCCCCCAACGTCAGTCCCGCCCGCACCCGTTCCCACAAAAGAAGTACGTACCCCTCGCGTCGCAGCGCGTCGCTGAGCCGCTGCGCCTCGGCCTCCATCTTCTCGAGCTGCGCGAGGTACGCGCGTTTCGCCTCGAGCGCGTCGCACGTCGCCTCGAACGCGAGCTGGTGCTCGGTGCGGTGCCGAAGCACGCCCTTGATCACCTCGACAAACTGCACGTACTCGTGCAGGGGCTCGCCCACCACCTCGTCGAGCTGGCGCGCGAGGTTCGCAATCGACCCGTGGTGGTGGTTGAAGGCGCGCTCGACGTGGTCCAGCGCCGAGGCCACCGCGGGCGCCTCGGACAGGGATAGCGCGTTGTACGCGGCGGCGAGCTCCGTGTAGTCGGTCGACAGCTCGACGTACCGCTTGCCGAGCCGCCGGTGCGCCTTCTCGAGCTGGTCGCGCAGGATCGACTCGAACTTGAGCGTGAACTCCTCGATCTGCACAAACTTCGGGTCCGGGTTCTTGACGGCCGTCGCCGGCGGGCCGCTGTTGCCCGTCGCCGCGCTCGTCAGCGTCGACAGGAACGAGGCCGCGAGCGACGACCCGGCGCCCGCCACGCCCGCGCTCCCGCCCGCCCCGACCACGACGCCGCCAACGACGCCCACGCCCCCCACCCCCGAGGCGGCCGAGGATTTCGGCAGCGTGGTGACTTTGGCCGAGTGCAGGATATCGCTCCACAGCACCCCCGGCTCGAGGAACCGGTGGAACAGGTGTTCCGTCGAGAGGATCGGGTGCCAGGCGATCCGGTTGAGGAACAGCTGGAGCATGCGCTTGCGCTTGTCGATGATGACGCGGTCCTGCTTGGCGCGGGTCTGTTTCGTCGCGTAGTCGGCGAGCGAGTGTTTCTCGGGGATGGGCGGGATCACCTGCGTCGGGTACAGCTTGCCCAGGCACTTGCGCAGCGAGGCAAACTCCGAGTACCGGCGCTTGAGCTCGCGGTCGCCGTACTTGATCACGTACGCCGTGTACGACGACCCGCTCCCGTCGTGCGCCTTGGGCGTGTCGACGACCCGGATCAGGTTGACGAGCGCCGTGCTCGCCTCGAGCGTGCGCGTGCCGGCAGGCACGGCGGGGTTGGGCGGTTGCTGCTCGAGTCCCTGCGCTTGCATCAGCACCGTCTGCTTGAGCGTGTCGAGCGACACCTCAATGTTGCAGCAGAACCCGGGCGTCGACGCGTTGCGCTGCGACGGCGCCAGCCCGCCGTTGTTTCCGGAAGTGGGAAGCGTCTGGAACAGCGACCCGCCCATGATCGTACCCGTCATGGTCGACGTGGACGACGACGCGTGCGTGAGACCGGGGGCGCGCGGTTGCTGCTGGGTGACGGTCGCCGTGGACGTGGACATGGACAGCGACCCAGCACCTGTCCCCGCATCCACCATGGCGTTGGTGTTGGCGGTCGGGAGGTACGCGGCCTGCTGGATCTGCGCGTCGAGCTCCTCGTCCGTCAGGTTGAGCAGGTTCGGGTTGCTGAGTCCGATCGACGACGCCATGGACGCGCCGCCCGAGTGCATGAGCTGGTCCATGGACCCGCCAGTGGCGGTTCCGGCACCGATGGGCTCGTCGGGCTGCATGAACGACGCCATCTCAAGGCCCGACGGGGACGGTCTCGCGGCGAACTTGGCGGCGCGGCGGCGGCGGCGCGCGGTCACGCGCAGGACGAGGCGGAGGAGTGCGGCGGGCGGGCGGAACCACGTCGAGAGGGCGGTGGTGGTGGTGCGCGGGGGTGGGTCGCGCGTCGGGGAACGCGAAGGCGGCGGCGTGGGAGCCGCGGGCAGGAGCAGGCGGGCGTCAGCGGCGCGCGGAGCGGATGCGCTGGAGTGGCCGAGCACCGTGTCGAGAGCTCGCCCGGGCCGAGGGGGGCTGCCGGGGCGGAGCTCAGCTGTGCTGGGGAATGGGGTGGGGGCGCCCGATTCGGGAGTCCGTTCGAGTCGATGCGTGGGGTGCGTGTTGCTGCCAGTTACACGGCAGGCAGCGTATGATACATTCAGCGTTATGGGGAACGGGAAGTGAGAGAGGGAGGGCGAGCGATGCGCAGCCGAACGCGGCCGTTGGGAGCGGCGACGCGTCACGAGCGCCCCACGCGCCGCCGACTCAACGTGCAAATGACCGCCGCGTCGCTCGTTCTCTCCCTCTCTCAGCGCCACGCAAACGTAGGCCCATGAACGCTCCCGACACGGCCACGCCGGGCCCGCACCGAGGCCGCCACCACGACGCCGACTCGGCCGCCCTCGCCAAGGCCCCGCGCCACGCCGCCCACGTCGCCCAGGTCCTCGCCGACCTGCGCTACGGTACTCGGCGCCGCTCCCGCTCTGAGAGACGCACGCTGACACGCAGAGAGCCGCATAGCGCGCTTCTGGGCGTCGGCCGAACCGATCGTCGTGCCCGGCCTGCCGCAGTGCCTCGTCCTCGCGCAGCTGCACCCCGACACGGCCGAATACTGGATCCTCGCGTGGCCGATGCTGACCCGCTTTCCGCTCGGCGCGTATGTGTCCCGCCCACTCCGCCAAGCATGCGCTCCAACTCACGCCCGAGCGCGGTGTAGCATCGACGAGTCCCTCGCCGCCCTCGCGTCCGCGGGCCACACCGACCCGCCACCAAACCTTATCCTCGCCGTGTGCAGCCCAGACTCGACCACCATCTACTTCCACGTCCGCGCGGGCACCTCGCTCGACCCGTTCCCCGTCCTCGGCGCCCTGCTGCAGAAGAGCCCCGACGACGAAGCCGAACCCGCCGTCGTGCTGCTCGCTCCTCCCTCCCCGCCGCCACAATGACCCCGCTCGCCGCCGCCGCTCGCACCCTCACGCGCGCCCAGTCGCTGCAAAACACCCGCACCATCCTGCGCGACTGTCTCGCCAAGCAGGGGTACGACGCCGTCGTGCTCAGTCGGGTACGCTGTCGCGCTGAGGCAGTTGTGCGGGCGCAAGTGCTGACCCGTGGGACGTGTAGCTTCACGTCGAGGACGCCGACCCCGCTGGCCACGTCGCGTGCACGATGCCGGTCGAGCAGCACCACCTCGTACGTCCGCCACCCTCCCTGCGCCCGCCCACAGTCACCAATACACCCCCTCGCTTCGCCTAGAACCTGAACGGCACCCTGCACGGCGGCGTGAGCGCGACGCTCGTCGACATCGTGGGCTCGCTCGCCGTCGGCGCCTTGGGGTACAGCGCGACGGGCGTCTCCGCCGACATCCAAGTCTCGTACCTGGCCGCCCCGCGCGCCGGCGACACCCTGCGCATCGTCGCCGACGCCGACCGCATGGGCAAGACTCTCGCCTTCACCTCGGTCCGCATCATGACCACCGACGGAACCCTCGCGGTGCGCGGCAGCCACACCAAGTACGTCCGCGGCGTCGAGCGCGTCGACCCTGCTACCCTGAGTTCTTGAGAATATACGGAGCGAATGCATGCCCACTGCACCAAGTCCCTGCAACACGCCCGCGCGTACCTCGCCGCGTGCGTCGCCAAGGGCGGGTTCAACGCCCTGCTGCTGAGCGGGCTCAGGGTCGAGACGGCGACGCCCGCGGGCCGCGTCGAGTGCTCGATGCGTGTCGAGCCGCACCACCTGGTACTCTTGCACCCTCTGACCCTCTCCCTAAGCCGCCCTCACACCTGCGGGATAGAACCTGCACGGCGCCCTGCACGGCGGCATGTCCGCGACGCTCGTCGACATTGCCGGGTCGCTGTCGATCGGCGCGCTCGGGTTCGCCACCACGGGCGTGTCGTCGGACCTCGCCGTGTCGTACCTCACCGCTGCCGCGCGCAACGGCGACACGCTGCGTATCGTCGCCGAGGCCGACCGCGTCGGCAAGTCGCTCGCCTTCACGTCGGTCCGCATCTTGACGGAGCAAGGCGAGCTCGCGGTCCGCGGGAGCCACACCAAGTACGTGCGCGGGGCCAAGCGGGCCGAGGAGGCGGCAGAGTAGCTAGATACACAGAACCGTTTCCTCTTGTTATATTGTACAGTCTTCCTCACGTGAAACACCGCGACCTCACGCGCGGTCCGTGGCGCGGAACACGCTGACCTCGATCCCGTCCGCGACCTTGCCGTCCGTGTACTCGAGGACCGTCGGGTAGTGCACCGAGTCGAACCGCTTGTGCGCGCGGATATACGCCAGGTACTCGGGCGCGCCGGGCGTGATCACGTTGTCGGCAATCAGCGCCGACCCGGGCACCAGCTTGCCGCTGGCGACCAGCCGCTCCGCGTCCGCCTTGTACAGCTGCTTCCAGTGGTCGATGAAGCACAGGTCGACGCGCGGCACGTCGGCCAGCGCGCCGCCGGGCGCCAGCTGCTGCTCGAGCGACCCGTGGCACACGCGCACAATGTCGCCGAGCCCCGCCCAGTCGGCCGCCGCCTGCGCCGCCGCCACGCGCGTGGGGTCCACCTCGAACGACAGGTACCGGATCACCTTGCGCGTCGGGAACTTGGCGCGCAGCGCCGACGCCAGCAGCACCGCCGAGTAGCCCAGGAACGCGCCCAGCTCGACCATGACGAGGGGTTCGTCGTCCGACGCCGTCGTCGGCGTCCACTGGCCCAGGATCCGCTCCACGACGAGGGGGCCCTTGTCGTCGCCCACGTGCATCAGGCCGCCGCGCGACCGCGCGAACGCGTCCATGGCCGTCAGCACCGACGCCGGGTCGCCGCGCGTCGCGTGGGTCTGGATGTACGCCACGTTGTCGGTGCTACACGGTCGCGATCAGACGTCAGGTGCGTGTGGGAGGATCGCGGGCGGGAGGCGAGGGACATACGCCGTGGTGTCGGTGCCCTCGAGGTGCTGGAGACTGGCCATGATGATCGTAATGTTACGTTGCTGCTTCGAGGTTCGTTGAGAGAGCGGGGACCTGAACGAGGCCCCGCCCCCGCCTTTTGTATGGCCAGGTGGACCGCAACGGTCACCTCGAGGTTGGTCAGCGGCGAGTGCCAGAATAGAAGCGTCGGACGAACTCGGGCCCGGCGACGGCGACGCGAAGCTCGGAAACACGGAACAGGAACGCGACGCTTGCGCTATCTGATGGGCAGGGCGTGGCGCCGCCGGAAGAAACAGAGCAAAACGGTTGGGTCGGGTGGCGTCGGGCAGGGCGTCGGGCATCAGGCGGATCAGATGGTGGCGCAGCGCGTCTCGCGGCGCGGACTCGGACGAGCGCGCGACGGTGATCGCGTAGGGGACTCGCGGATCGAGAAGCCTCTCTCAGTCTTCGAAAGTGTGCGACTGTGTGAGAGGTCGCCTACGAGCGGTGAGCGAAGTGCGAGTCGAGTCGTGCGATCGGCGCACTTGAGTGACGACCGCACGTGCGGTGTCGCGGTCAAGGCGTCGAGTCACCGCCGCAGTTCAAGTACACACGCGCACGCTGGCCCGACCGCGAGAGACGCGTCGGGCAATCACGCGAGTGGCACGCGCCGGCGGCGCCACACTTCCAGTCACCGCCGGCGGACTGCCTCGCCGCGGGGTCGCACGCTCACCTCAAGCGAGCGTCTCCGCTCCCTCTGGTTTTGTTCTGGATCGCTGCTACTATTAGCCGTCGTTATACACCCTTTCCTCCCTTCTGCGTCTACCTCCTTCGCCGTGTCCATCACCATCTCCGTCATCTCCTCAGCCTTCCGTGCATCGTGCTCAACCTTCCTCTCGCACCCTGCACCTGTACGCTTCAACTGCCGCGCACGCTGGATCTCCGCACGCACTTATAGACCATGTATACTCTCGCTCGAAAGTGCTTGGGACTGGCTGCATCATGTCTCTCGGGATCGTCGTCACGCTCAGCGGCCCACTAACGGCTCTATTTCGTCAAATGCACGCTTCGCTCCTTCGAGCGCCTGGCGCTGGCTACGGAGAACGATTTTCAGCGAGGCTGGGCGACATCCGTTTCTCGTATCGGCGTTAAGCTACGCTGAAACGAAGCGCTCTTTGGTGACATGAACCGCAGTGGGAAATTGGGGGTTAAGTTCTCGAAGAGATCCAGCTAGATCTCTCATAGATCTGAGGGTTTCGGGGGCCAAAATAGCTGGGAAAGATCTAGGTAGAAATCCACTGCAAACCTATGTTTTCTATAGATCTCACCATAGATCGATGCCTCCCGTCCGGCTGAGCTCGACTCCGTTCAGACCGATAGATCTTCGCAGCGAACGTAGATTCCCCGCCGCTGAGGAGATCTGTGAGATTTTCAAGCGATCTTCGCCAAGCGAGAGGTCTCAGCACACAACGGGAGAGTTCGATGAGTGAGAAACAGATCTGTATTGTGCATCAAATCTACGCGTCGTCATCGTCGTCGTCGTCACTATCCAGCGCGACTTCGTACGGACTCGCGCCTAGGGCACCCGCCGCCGAGGCTGCGGTCGCAGCGGCAGCGGCAGCAGCGGTGGACTTGGTGAACGACCGGCGCTGGACCTCCTCCGTGATCATGCGGACGAGCGGGCAAGCGGTTTGGCGGCGCTCGATGATCGAGACCAGCGAGCAGAAGTAGCTGCGGCGGAACATGTTGACATCCATAATGGGCGCCGCCGACCCCTGCACGTACGACTGGACCACGGGAGCAAT
This sequence comes from Blastocladiella emersonii ATCC 22665, assembly GCA_025594325.1. Classification (NCBI taxonomy): domain Eukaryota; kingdom Fungi; phylum Blastocladiomycota; class Blastocladiomycetes; order Blastocladiales; family Blastocladiaceae; genus Blastocladiella; species Blastocladiella emersonii. Next base: position 1,783,436 of record JANHCV010000007.1, on the reverse strand, counting down.
CTACACAGGCGCGCCCAAGTGTGAGCTACAAAGCGAGTGAAGATTGTGCGTGACGCGTACCAGCTTGATGAGGCACACCATGATGCACGCGACCATGTCGACGGGCGTGCGGTGAGGCGCGAGTCGATCCACGACGGCGAACAGGAGCGGCCCGAGCAGCCTTGCTACGTCGGCCAGCGGTGGCGTTAGCGCGCGCGGCCAAACACGCAAAGAGAGCACGTACGATTCGAGGAGGGGGGCCGGTCGCCTAGGGTGCACGAGAGGGTGCCGTGGGCGAGCAGCTTGATAATGTCACGGACGTAGGTTCTGTAGGCGGGGCGGTCAGGGTCAGATCGCTGGTCGGGTGGCAGCCTGACGCGGACGGCCGCACACGTACCGTGTTGTCCAGCGGGTCAGGTCAAAAGTGATACCGAGCAGAACCTCGTACTTGCGGTTGCTGGGCACCGTTGACGCGCGCGCCGCACGTTGTACGGGACCTCGATCACGGCAACTAGGTGTGTGTGCTGCGCACACACTTGGGTCTCAGCTGTAGCTTTACTTGGCTTCTTGAGACTGTTTCAGTTGGTGAAAGTGAAGTAGTTTATCAATTCTCAATCCTGCTCAGCAGGGACAGTCGCTCCATGTCCTTCGCCACGTGCTGTAATGCCTTCTGCACAAGAACCCGACTGTTGAACTGGATGATGAGGATGTCCTCGGTCCTGCGCGCTCGAGAGAGGACCATGTACGGGTACCGGGCAGGAAAACGATGCGGGAGCTTGGGGTCGCCGAAGTCGGCAATGACCTTGTTCAGGGTCATTGTTGTGAGAACACGAACGCGAGCGCCGACGCGACGCGTCACGCAACGCGTCTTTGAAACGCGTTCTCAGAGTTCAGGGGTAAACTCTTTGAGCTCGCCAGTCGACGAGCACCTCACAAATTCGAGTAGTAACCAGTTGGAAGAAAAAGAGTTTGGAATATATCAGACAGCGGAAGTATTTTCGAAAGAAACGAAGGAAGGAACAGGATCAGGATCAGGCCGAGCGGTCCTTGCCCTTGCCCTTGGCGGGACCGCAACGCGCGCGCTTGGTTGGCGAGGCCGGCGGGGTCGCCAAGTCGTCGTCGTCGGCCTCGTCGTTGTCTTGGGCGGCAGGGACGGCAGCGCCGGACTTGCCCTTGACGGCTGACGTGCGGGTACGCTTGGTGGGCGAGGCCGGCGGGGTCTTGACCGTCTTGTTCTTGTCGCAGCCCTTGGCCTTGGTGGCCATCTTGCGCGCGCGGCTTGACAACGACGACGGGCCCGACTTGCACTCGCTCTCCTCCTCGTTGGCGTCGACCTCCTCATCGGCCTCCGAGTCGACGACGATCTTGGTGATGTTCTTGTTCTTGGTCACGGCGGACGACGACGCGGGAACCACGGTCATGTCGGACTCGCTGCCGACGTCGTCCCACTCCTGCAGGTTGATGTCAAGCTCCTGGACGATGGCCGACGCCGCAGGTCCCGACGGCGTTGTGGCGCTGCCGGACGTGGTGCTGCCCAACGTGGTGCCGCCCGACGGCGCGTTGACGGACGCCGAGGTGGAAGTCGGCGAGCAGGTGGTGCACGCGGCCATGAGCGGGACGAGCGCAGCGGGCGCGGCCGCAGCGCCGGGAACCATCTTGGCGGGCGACGAGGGACCGGCCGTGAACATGGGCGGACCGTTGGGGCCCTGCAAAGGAGGCGGAGCCGTCGCAGTGGCGACTGACCGCATCTTGGTGATGAAGAAGGCGACGGACGAGGACATGGTGAAGTGGTTGTCGTTAGCCGCACCCTCGAAGCCGCAGAACAGCGGGCCAGAGACAAGCATGGTCTTGCCTGTCACCCACAGGCCCTTACTGCCATGCACACTGCACATCGATTTGTGAGTGAGAAGATTCGCAGAAGAGTCAAACAGCGGATCAGGACGTACCGGTTGGTCGGGATCACACAGCTCATGGACCATGTGGTTGCGCGGGGAGCAGGCTGGCCACGGTGCATCGGGTTGAGGAACTGCAACGTGCCATTCATGATGGTCATGGGCTGGGCCAGTTCAAGCGTGGGTTGGCACATGGCGAACGTCTTGCCGCCGCCTAGAAGTGGGAGATGTGTGTGAGCGCGGTGAGGGAACAAATCAATGAGGACGACCAAACCAAAGGTGAACAGGCCGCTGATGATTGCGGGGTCGGGGTAGCGGATGGCGGGGTCAAGTTGACCGAGCAGGCTGGAAGCGACCGGGTAGAACACGAGCGTCTTGGGGGCGTCAAAGGTTGGAGCCGTCACGGACGGGCACACGTCAATCTTGATGAAGCCGTTGGCCTTGTACAAGTTGCCAACAAGCAGGCTGCCGCGGTACGCGGCAGCCGTGGCCTGCAGCAAGCCGAGCGGATTGGTCGAGGCGTTGGCGTTGATGAGGGGAACACCAGGCGAGTAGTGGACAGGGATCTCAATGTTGAAGAAGAGGAAGGGGCTTGACGGCGGAGACAAAGCTTGGAGAGAACCGTGAAGCGCAACGAGCAGCGCAGCGAGAACGTGGGAGAGAAGTTCATGGTGTTGCGAGTGGTAGAGGAGAGCAAGGACTGTCAGCGGCGGCCCGCGCGCCTTTATATGTGGCCGCATGGCGGCCAGGCAGACGCCGGATCGCGAAGTATTAAGCGCTGCATGGGGTAGGAGTGGCGGGTAAAGAGCTGGTCAGCACAGGAGGTCTCAAAGAGCGTCAACGAGCAGCGGCAAGCGCGAGCGAGCGGGCGTGGAGTGGGAGAGCTTCCAAGGGCGCGAAAATGCAGCCAGACAGGATTGATGTCAGGTCACGTGATGCTGAACAGTCAGTTTCAAGCGAGGTCCGTCTTGTCGCGCCTGCGCACGGGAACCGCTGCACAGGACCTCGCTCCCCTCGAAGTGAACAGCCTCGAACTGTTGGGGACTAGGCAAAGCACAGTCCAGATTTACGTTGCAGGGGTCGGAATGAAGTGAAAGCGAAAAACAACGGAACTCGTTGCGCGACAAAAATCGAAAACGGTCACTGAGCCACTCATGTGACCACAAGAGCAAGGTTGATATGCCTGATAGGTTTCAATTGCTCCCACAGAAACTCAGCTTTGCTAAAGCTACAGCTGAGAACGACACGCAGTGCCACGTGCTTGCGGCTGCACGCTGTTGCGAGCTTGACAAAGGGCACGACACCGGGATTGACGAGGGCGGCCACGTCGCCGGCGTCAGCAGTGATCAGGGAGACCGCAAGTTGTATAGGTGTCGTCACGCAACTTGGGCGTGCAGCATCAGAAGCAGCGGGACCTGGACAGCGAGTGCACGAACAAAGCGTCAGCGAGGGCAGGCCGATGCGACGATCAGCGGTGCGGCGTGAGGCAGCAGTTGGTGGCGGCCGTGCGAGGTGGCAAGGTGGCGTGCACACAATGGCGCAGGGAGGGTCTGTCTCGTACCCGGCGCAGGCCATGGCGATGTGCCTGATGCAGTCCTGGAGCAAGTGCATGGAGTTGGATGCGTTGTAGGGGATTTGGGGGGAAGGGCGAGTGGTGGGGGAGGAGAGAGGAAGTCGGCGGCGGCGAGGGTGGGCGGTCGGCGGTGGCAACCAAGCAAAGGACTTCGCCCAAAACAAACGCCACCGATCCTCACGTGCGCTTGACCACCGCCTTGCTTGGCAGGTTCACCGCGTTGCGTTGGACCATGCCTCCTCCCCTCTTGTCAAGCATACACAACGCAGGTCTGAAGATCTCATCACTGACACGCTGCAACTCCCTTGCCGCGTGGTTCCGTGGTCAAACGATCTCAAAACAGCTGTGGATCCTGGCCGTCGCTGCTCTGCCCGACCTGCTACGTGGTGAGATGTGCGAGATGGAACTCGCTGATCCGTCCTGCAGGATTGTTGGCAGCGCCACAACGTCGTGATCACGCCTGCTTACGACCTCGCTCCCGCTTGAAGGCACACTGGCAGGCACCCGCAACCTTGATCCCTGTCGTGCCCGTACAGCTCTTCAACAGCTCCATTTTCACGTTCCTTGACGCCGATCCTGCACACCGCCTCAAGGGAATCAATGCCCCTGGCCCTCTCCCCTTCCCACTTCGTTGGTCACACTGCATGTGTGGTGCTCCCTGTTTGCTCACTTGAACCACAGTTCTCCCGACCCGCCTGTGCGACGCGCTGATGCACGACTGAGACATAGTCAAGTGAACTGCTTGATTTATTCCAAACGCGACTATGGAGGACAAAGGCAGCGATGATCGGTGTTGCGAGTTGAGAGTCAAGGACGCGCCGCGCGAGTTTTGTCTCAAAGTCATTCGCTGCGCAAGTGCAAGCGCTCGACTCCTTCCTAGATTTGTGGTCGAGCACCATAGATTACTTGTAGATCTATGTCAGGTGCCAAGATCTTCACGAGCGGAACCACTCCGGACTGGTCAAGTGGGGCTAGATTTCCGCAGGGCTAAGATCTTTGTAGATCATAGTGATCTAGGAAGATCTTCGTGATCCACTGCAGCGGGGTGACCCCCCATTTCCCGATGTCAACGTCGAGCAGCGCCGCGTCGTCGAGCACGTCGAGTTGACGCTTGATGCCATCAAGCTTTTTTTTTTTTTTTGAAAATTCGCCCAGGTGTATTCACGTGCTAGAGGAGGAAAAATGCAAAGGAAAGACAAAAAAAAAAAAAAACGACTCATTGTCACCACACAGTCACCAAACAGAGCTCACGAACGGCAGCACAACAGGAGAAAAACCTATGGGGCTGGGCGCGCGCAGAGGCAGGGAGGCTGGCAGGGAGACCGGCCCAAGGCCGAGAACCCTCCAACCCGGCTGCCCCAAATCTCGACCCACCTGGCGGTAGCGGAGCGTGTGAGCGTGCTCCGCAGCTCAGCGCATGTCGCCGCACACCCTCCTCGATGCCATCAAGCGGGGCGACGCTGACATCAAGCAGCTCCTCATGCTCGTCCATGGCGAGGTGGGCACGGGGGCACGACCTGGATAGCTCGACGCGCCACTGACGTCACTCCTCTCGCTCCGTTTGCCACCCCAAAAAATGCAATCCCCCGCCATGGAGACGAACACGCTGAAGCGCAAACTTGATGCAATGGATGAAGCTGGGCGCAAGGCCTACTTTGCAGAGAAGAAGGAGCAGAGGAAGGCGTACGATCGGCAGTACTGCGAAATTGAGCGGGCCAACAGGGCCGCGGAGCTTGCCGAATATTGAGCCACTCAACGACGCTGCAATCCTCGATCCGAACGATCCTGAATATAAGCCGTGATTGAGTAGTTGAACTGACTTTCTTGACGCCGGAGGGAGGGAGACCCTCCCCCCTGGGCCCCCCCTCCCCACTGCTGCGCAGGGCTGATCCGCTGCGCGGGGCGTTGATGCACAGAAGTGTTCTGGATTATATATTTTTTTTTGGGTGATCTGTCGCGCGAAGAGTGAAAAGAGCGAGGACATTAGCTGATCTGAGCAGATGCCAGCCGCTGTGACGGGGTGGGGGTGGAGTGGCAAGGCCGAGCTCGAGGGCTCGTTTTGCTCCGTCAAGTTTGTCCTTATTGACGAGATCTCCATGGTCGGCGCCAAGCTGTTCGCCGCAATGCACTTGCGCTTCGACGCGCTATACCCAAGCCACGACCACCGTCCGTTTGGCAACCTGCACATCCTTGCGTTTGGCAACTTTTTCCAGTTTGAGCCCGTCATGGCCCGCTCGCTCACGGTTCTGTTAACCGACGCGTGTGGCAACCAGCCACCTGGTCGCATGTGACCGACCGCGCACCTGTTCCTGCGCCGCCTGCTGCCCACAGCGGCGCTCCCAGCATTTGCATCCACGCTCCCCTCACCCCGCCTTGGGTTTGGGGCCGGAGGCAGGAATACACATCCCTGACTAGCTGTATCGTGGTCTCCTCGTGTCCCCCTCCTCGCCACGCTGCATTTTTTTCAGCTAGTTGTCCTCATGGCATCCAAACCTCCCATCACCCTCTCTACCACTCAGACGCTGCCCGCCATCTGGCCTGGTCCGTTTTTTTTCTTCTCCTTCAAGCTCTCGGTTTCTTGTGCAACACGGCGCTCGCCTTGTGCTATCCCCTACCACGCCGTCCGCCTGGCCCTCCTGCTCGCGCCGCGCTTAGCGCGCACTCTGCTGGCACCAGTGCAGTCGCTTTTGCACGCCCAACGCCTCAGAGGCAGTCAGCCGCCGCCTCAGTCTCCCCCTTGCCCGCCATGCAGCCCATCCAGTGTCACGGGCTGTTTCCCGCCACTGTACGCCACCGTTGCTGCTCGCCTTGTGTGTTAGTCTAGTTTTGAGTGCGTCTGCCACGGTGCTCGCCACCCTGCTCGCCACCACCCACCCGACCGCTCTGGTCGCACGGGTTCTTCTTCCCCCTCGGCGCCCTCGGGACCGCGCGCCTGCCTGTCTCTGCAATGCGCGCCGTCTGCATCTTGGCTATCTCGCTGCGCTCCGCCACCGTGCACACCCTTGCGCAGGCGCCACCGCCTGCCCTCCCCGTCGCGCCCGCGCCCGCCGCTTGCGCAGATCGCCGCAGCGCTGTCGCGCCCGCGCTCCACCACCGTGCACACCCTCGAGCAGGCGCCACTGCTGGCCCTCGGCTCGCGCTTCGCGTGCTGGTCGCTTCCTCGGCCGCCTGCCCTCCCCGTTGCGCCTGCGCCCGCCGCTCGCGCAGATCGCCGCAGCGCCGTCGCGCGTGCCTGGCATCACCGTCTTGCATCTTCGTGCGGTTCCTGCGATAGCTGGACCACGTTGCTCGCCCTTGTCATCCTCGGCCACGGCGTCGCGTACTCGCCGCCGTGCCCTGCATACCCGCCCACCCGCCAGTTCCTTCGCCGCCGCCGCCGTCTTTGACGCAGCCGCTCGCCCTCATCATTGCGGCCGCTGCCTCGTGCAGCCGCGGCGACGCCATGCGCGCTCGTCCTGCTCGGCCCGCCATCGCTGGCCCCCGCTCATATTGACTACAACAACGAAGAACAACCTCAACCGCGGCGGCTACTACTCGTGCAGCCGCGGCGCCGCCGTGCGCGCTTGCCCCTCTCGGCCCACTGTTGCCAGCTGCTGCCACGCGCGCCCGCCCTGCTTGGCCCGCCGTCGCCAGCCGCCGCCCACATCCATATCTACCACACCAACGACATCAAAACATCTACATCATCTGCCACCTCACGGCGCTGCACCCGGCCGCCAGGTCGCCTGCTTGCACGCCTGCAGCAGTCGGTCGCCGCCACTGCCCCCGCCGTCCGTTGCGCGCCTTTGCGTCGACCTCCAGCTGTGCGCATCCAGCCCGCCCTCAAGCTCCATGGCCGCCGGCACTCTGTCACGCTCGCGCGCCTGCTCAAATTCCAGCCGTGTACCTCCCCCACCACCCCGTGGTCGGCTGCGCACCGTTGCTGTCGCTGCCACCTGGCCTGCGCTGTCACTGGCTGCCCACGTTCTTCTCGCTCAAGTTCCTCGCGTTTCGCCCGCCCAGCCTCCCGCTCCCCATCCTCCACGTTCTCAGCCTCGACTCTCCTGCGCGTCTCTGCTACCTTGCCGACCGCCTGCCACCATCGGCTGCGCGCGCCCTGCGCACCTCACGCACCCGCCCCACGACCAGCTCGCCACCCTCATGTGCCCAAGTGATCCCCGTACCTGCCCCTCGCGGCGTCACGACGTCCTCATCGTCCATCCACGGCGGTCCGGGTCCTGCACGGCTCATGGTCCCCACTTGCGCTTGTGCGGTGGCGCTACAACCTCTGCTGCGGCCTCAACGTCGGCGCTGCACCGCCCTGCACACACGCGATAGCGTACAACATAATAATGATACCTCCATCACCAACAACATCTCGCAGGGGCTGACGTCGTCATTGCAGCCCAATAGGGCTGACGTCATCCTTGCGCGCTCCTCCGGCTTCATCATCATCGCGCAATAGCGCCTGAGGTCCTTGCGCTCCTTTGGTCAGGCCCGCCACTGCTGGGCGCGTCGCCACGCCTGCTGCCACCCACAATCCATCCTCAACATCTTTGGCAACGTCTTCTGCTTCAGCACCCCCAGCAACGTCTTCCACGGCACCTCATGCAGCTTCTCCCACACCATGCTCTGCGATTCCCCCCGCATTGGCCGAGCTCGCCGGCTCCACGCCACCGGAGCGCCCCAGCTCGCCTGTTGTCTTTCTGCCTCGGCCGTCACGCACCCGCTTGGCGGGCTGCGCGACTGCAAGCGCGTCAACTCCAACATCTGCGGCACCGTGGACAGGCGAGTACTAGCAGTTCCTCGCCATCAAGGCCGTCGTCAGCGCCGCACCGCGCCTCGCCTGCTCAACAACACTACTCCAAGCTGTTCTTCGTTTGCCACCAACGCCTTGTACGTCGGCATTGGCGCCACCCACCTCCAGGGTATCCGCAACTCCCCACGCTGCTTCAACTCTGCATCCTGCTCTCTGCAGTCGGCCGAGCGCACACTCTCAGTCTCCAAGCTCAAGCTCATCTGCATAGTCTCTGCGCACAACCGCCGCGTCATCCACCTCCGCGGCCGGCACCGCCACCTCAACGCGTGCCACGTCTGGTGCCACTACCTCCACGCCCAAGCTCACGCTGCGCTGGCCAACGCTGTGCTCGCCTGCGCCGCGCCACGTTTGCCTACGCCGCCTTTGCCTGCGCCGCGCCACGTTTGCCTACGCCGCCTTTGCCTGCGCCGCGCTCACGCCGCGCCTGCGCTGTGCCTCAATCGCCTGCGCTGCGCTCACCTGCTCTGCGTCACAATTGCCTACAACGCGTTCGCCCATGTCTCGCGCGCCTGCGCCACGCTCACGTCGCGCCCACCTACGTCGCGCTTGCCTGCACTACGCTCAAGCCGCGCTCACCCACATGTTCTTGCAAAAGCGACTCTCGCCCATCCTTGCCAACTGGCTCAACACGCTCCTGTCGCCCACCTGCCCAGTGTCCTCAACGTCCTGCCCAACATCCTGTTGCGCCTCTACAACACCAACGCACGCGCACGCCTTGTCAACATTGACCGTGCGGCCCGTCAACCAGTATTGCGTCCTCCCCGTGGGTGCCCGCTGGTGGGGGGGGGGGTCCTTGCAGATCCTCTCCCGCGCCGTTGCAGCTCAACCCGCTTGACAACGGCGAGCTCAAGGAGCTCATGGCGCGCGATCTCTCCCTCGCAGACAATCGCGCCCGCCACTTCTTCCTCGCGCCAGCCTCCCTCACGCCCGCCAAGCAAACCTTCGCCTTCACGGCCGCGCCATCCAACAGGGTGGTTGTTGCCCAGTTTTCTTGCCAATAGGCACTGTTCCCCTCGCGCCGGCCTCCCTCATGCCCGCCAAGCGAACCTTCGCCTTCACGGCCGCGCCATCCAACAGGGTGGTTGTGGTTCGCCCAGTTTTCTCGCCAATAGGCACCGTTCCCCTCGCCCAGCGCCTCAACACGGCGCTTGTGCCCCGCAACCAGCGCGAGCAGCTCATCTGCGACGTGCACAACTGGGGTCACTCGGGTCCCGCAGCCACACAGCAGCAGCTCATTGTCCTCGGCCACAAATGGTCTGGCATGCTTGCCGACTGCCAGCGCGTCATTGCCGGCTGCATCCCGTGCGCCTGCTTCTTGACAACGCGCCAGGGCTTCCACCCGATGCGCTCAATCGAGGCCGAGCTCCCGCTGGACCACCTGTCCATGGACTGCCTGCAGCTGCCGATCTCGCCCAACGGATACATGCACGTGCTCGTGAGCATCGACATCTGCACCTGGTTTGCGTGGCTCCACCCGATCCGCTCCACATCAGCCGCCGAGGTCGCCTGCGGCTTCCTCACGACCTGCTTCCAGTTCGGCTTCCTGCGCATCATCCAGTCTCCAACAACGGCCCCGAGTTCGCCAACCAGATCATCGCCTCGCTCGCCGACATGGCCGGCATCGACCGCCGCCTTGTCTCGCCGTACCACCTGCAGGCCAACGGCGCCTCGGAGCGTCTCGTCCGCTCAATCAAGCAGATGCTGCTCCCCTCGCTCAATGGGCAGCTCGACCGCTGGCCTTCCATGGTCCCGGCCATCCAGTATGCCTACAACATGCGCGTGCACGCGCGTCACGGCTCAACACCCTTCTTGCTCATCTTTGCGCGCCCGTCCAACGCGCTCTGCGACTACCGCGCGCAGCTGGCCTTGCGTGACATGACCAAGCAGGAGCAGCTCGCCCGCCTCAAGCTCATGACCGAGGCCGTGTTCCCCGCCATCGCGCAGCGCACCGCCAACCGCAACGCCGTCATGCAGGCGCGCGTTGATCAGCACCGCAAGATCATTGCCACCAACATCCCCGCGGGCGCCATTGTCATGCGCATCACCACCGACTGCGCCTCCCGCGTCAACCTGCGCTACGAGGGCCTGTACATGGTGATCCGCCGTAACCAGGGCGGCGCGTACGTGATCAACAACTACCACAAGAAGATCTTGGCTGACACCCAGCTCGAGCGAGCACAAGAAGATCTCGGCCAAAACCCAGCTCAAGCGCCAGCGACAGCTGCTGCGGCACACTTCCAAGGTTGCCAAGCCTGCCTGCGCCATCTTCGACTACCACCAGAAGATCTCGGCCAACACCCAGCTTGAGCGCCAGCAATAGCTGCCGCAGCTCGCCTCCAAGGTCGCCAAGCCCACCTGCGCCATCTTCAACCACCACCAGAAGATCTTGGCCGACACCCGGCTCAAGCGCCAGCAATTGCTGCTGTGCAGCTCGCCTCCAAGGTCGCCGAGCCCCATCTTCCACATCTTCCTTCAAGATCCAGCTCCCCGCCAAGCCTCGGCCAAGTAGTTGCAGGTTTTGCCCAAGAAGTCGCCAGCCGGCTCATTGCTTGCCTGCGCCGTGCACCGCCTGCCAACGCAGTGCACCACCAAGCTTGTCAGCCACCGCGCCTTTGGCTGGTGCCGCTCTCCATTCCGCCGCTACGCCCATGCGCGGTCTGGGAGGGGGTGATGTTAACCAACGCGTGTGGCAACCAGCCACCTGGTCGCATGTGACCGACTGCGCACCTGTTCCTGCGCCGCCTGCTGCCTGCGGCAGCGCTCCCGGCATTTGCATCCACGCTCCCCTCACCCCGCCTTGGGTTTGGGGCTGGAGGCAGGAATACACATCCCTGACTAGCTGTATCGTGGTCTCCTTGTGTCCCCCTCCTTGCCACGCTACAGGTTCCATCTGAGCAGCCGGTCAAACGCGCACCCAAACCCAAGGTGGATGCAGCTCATGATGGCAACTCGATGCAGGTCGACGGCGAGCCTCAGCAGCAGCAGCAGCAGAAGAAGCGCGCGTCCAAGCGCAAGGAGCGGCCAGCGGTCAGCAGAACTCAAAATGACGCCAACATTGGTTGCGATCAGTGGCTTGCCTTTGACTCGGTCTTCTTCCTTGTGCAGCAGATGCGGCAGTTGGGCGACGCGAGCTTCCTCAACGTGCTCCAGGACCTGCGCAACTGCATCATCTCGCAGCGCGTGATTGAGTACCTCAGCTCGCGGCGAGCAGACGTTGTACTGGGCCAGCACCCAGGCCAGCTCGACGACTGGAGCGACCAGGTCCTCATTACGGCGCAGAACTTGGTGCGCGACGCGTGGAATTCAATGGCCGCCGCGAAACACGCGCGTTGCCTCGGTCTCCAACCTGACAAAATCTTTGACCTCGAGTGCGTTGATCTCGTCTGCAAGCCCTCCACAACTGGACCACTCCTTTGGCCGCAGCTTGTCATTGAGAGCAGCGGTCAGAGCGAGAGCGACCAGCGCATGCTCAACTTCACAAAACTGCTTCCAGCAAGCAAGACGGACCACATCCCATCTACCCTCAAGCTGTTTGCTGGCGCGCGTGTCATTGTGACGCGGAACATCAACACGCCGTACGTCTCCGCGTCATATTCGCCAGCCATTAGGCGCTTGGACTCACCAGCGCTTCCTCGCTTTGCATCGTGTAGTCGTGGCATCGTCAACGTGGTCATGGGCCGTGTTGAAGGCTTTGCCACCGACGCAAACAACAACATTGATGCAGTCATCATCCGGCCCAACAAGGATCTGGGTTGCATGCCCAAGCTACCCGGGATCCCCAACGGCTGCTTCCCGCTGCGCCGCAAGATCGCCTTGTTCCGCCTCAAGAACAAGGTGGCCAGCACATCCAAGACGATCCATTGAGCCCAGTTCCCGCTCGAGCTTGCGTACGCGCTGACGGCGCACAAGGCCCAAGGGATGACCCCCAAAAAGGTCATTGTTGATCTCGCCAACATGACGCGTGGATCGTTACCGTCGCGCTTCCTGTACATGATCCTATCGCGTGTACGGCGCGGTGATGACATCCTGATCCTGCGTGATCCAGGTATCCAAGGCCTGAATCAAACACAGGATTAACATGTACTTGCTGAGTACGCTCGACTGCAAAGTCTGGTGGAGGCAACCACTACCTAGTCCTTAGCTCATTAATACATAGCGATTTTGACACGTCATTCTCTACACAGCAGCAAACCGCGCATTTCTTAGAGCGAGAACACAGGCAAAAGCAGGCACTTTTTGAACAGGAAGAAGTTCTTATTTTTCTTAGCCCTTGGCAACGCCGCCATCCGGTGCCGCAAGCGGGCGATTCCGCCGCCAGCTCGCGCGCGCGCGAGATTAGGTCGGTCATGAGGATCCAAAACATGATGATCGCGGATCGATCGCGCGCACCGGGTCGCGCTTCCGCTGCTGCACCACTCGCGCGGGTAGGGTCCCTCCTCGAGCAGGGCCACCCGCCTGCACGCGCGCGCACCCCGCCCACCCCGCCGCCCGCGACCCGCACAGCTAGCGGCAGCGACCCGCACACGCAACGGCGGCGGCCGCCCTGAAGATGGCGCGCCTTGCGCGAGCGGACCGCTCGCGCGGTTGTTGAGGACGACGGCGGCGATGATCGCGACCTGGACCAGGACGTGTTGGTGCGGACGGCGTGCTAGAGGAAGATGGGCGAGGAGAGCGGTGAGTCGGCGATCCAAAGAGCGAGCTTGCGCGAGTAGATGGGGACGTACGTCAAGGATCACGAGCGGGTCGAGCGAGCTGGGACAGACGAGCGACGTGTCGCGGCGCGGCAGCCATCTACGCGCAGAGGAGAACGCGATCCGTTAGCCGGTGGTCGTGGCGAGCGAGCGGTCGGCGGCGGGGCAGCGTACCGTGAAGAACGCCTGGCGCGAGCGCGCACGGTTGCGAGGGAGTCCTGCGGCGACGTCTACATGGTTGGTGGTCAGCACGCATGGCCGCCGTTTGGGACTCCATGAGGACATGTACCACTCGAGCATCGTGGTGGGCGAGGGCGAGGTGAAGAGCGCGAGATGGGTGAGGGCCGCGGTCGGCTTTTATGTCCGTGGCCAGCGACCGAGGCGGGCAGCGGGGCGCGGTGGGGCGCGGCGACCACCGCGGCCGTGCGCACGGATTTCGCAAAGGACCGGCGAAGGACCCTGGGCAAGCGGGCCGTGTTGCGTCATCGTGACGTGAAGGAGCAGGGCACCCGAAGTCGCGCGCGCGCTTGCGCTCAAGCTGCCACCGCGCCAGCCCGCGGGCGTTTCAGGCCGCGCCGCCTCGCGCAATTCACGCGCGAGGCCGCCGCTGCGCACGCTAGGCACCTCAAAGGATATGGGCGGCCTTTCTCCGCCTTGCTCCGCCGCACGCGCCGCGGCGGCAGCGCTTCGCCCAGGCAGCTCCCCCTCAGTTTTCTTAAGATTCTTAGCTAAGAAAAGGGCCATCTGCTGCTGTGCTGGTTTGTCCGGCGCCCAGTGGTAGCGTTGCCCGAGGATTGAGGATGATGAAGAAGTTCTTGTCACAGATCGGAGCATGCTGCTCAAACCTACGCGCTTGAAGCTTGCGACCAATTTGGAAAGCCTGGCGCCAAAGCCCAAGGCCAGACATCACTTTGCACGACGCAGTCCCGCGTTGGGAACAAAAAGGTACCAGGCAGCGCGTTCTCAGCAGTAGGCTTAGTCTCTCCCGAAGCGCAGACCTGTCGGTCTACGAGTCACGGGAGCATCAATGTCAGCAACGAGGTCGAGCAGATCAGCGAGGAACGAATGTGATAGCACCTTTTCCGTCACGGCCGTGGGGGACCGGGCCGCTTGGTCAGGTTTTGCGTGTCTTGCGGGCGACTCAACTACGGGTAGAACGAGAGTCAGGTGCAGTCAGGAAGCGAGTTCAACGAGAAAGTCGTACCCAATGATGAGGGGCTTGTTGTGCGGCCGAGCCGGACCTTGGTGGTGGATGCGCGCCTGGCCAATACACCTGGAACGTGAGCGAGCGTGTCGTCCAACAAGGTGCAGGACACGTTCGCCGCGTCCCTGACGCGCCACGGCAAGCGGCTGTGGAAACTGTGCATCACGAGCGCTGAGATCCGGTTCCTGTGCCTCCCGCTGACGGGCGGCGCCAACACCACCACGTACCAGTTCTTTGTGTCCTGTACTGTATCGCTCTGCACGCACTCAGCTCACCCGCGGCTCCGTTTCCCTCGCTCAAAATGAACACGTGCTCCGCACATTCTTTGGCCCAGATCTGGGCAAGATCGCGGCCATAGCGTCCCCAGCTACACTTGAGCCGCGATTCCGCGCTGGCGGCCGACCTGCCCCGCCCCACGCCTTGGGCCCCAATCGTGGCCAGAAACGGGCATCGGGACCAGATTGCGCTGTAACGGTGGGGCCAGTTTTGAGATGCGTTCCCGCTGCTCCCCAGTGGCTCAAGGAGCACAATCCGTCCTACGCCAACATCACCATCGATATGGAGCGCATCAACGCGCTGCTCGAGGACGGCATGCTGGCCGGCATGGAGTCGCGCGTCACAGGCGTCAACAACGCCGATCTCAAGGCGAGCGAGCGCAGCGGCGTGCACGAGGACAACCTGGAGGCCGAGGACTTGGCGAGTGCGCCGCCAGCTCAGATGGTCAAGAGTACGCGACTTGCTCTCGCGACGCGCCACTCATGTGCCGCGGCGCAACCTGAAAAGCGGCCCGACCACTGACTTGATCACCTCGCCAAGTAGCGCCCATTGGCGGCTCTACGATCCATCCCATGTACAGTATTGGCACCGTCGTCTCAGCGACCAAGCCGATGAGCAACAAAGCCAAGGCCAAGCTTGAGGCCTCGTTCCGCCCCGTCAAGTTTGTCCTCATCAATGAGATCTCCATGGTCGGCGCCGAGCTCTTTGCCGCCATGCACTTGCGCTTTGACGCGCTGTACCCAAGCCGCGACCATTGTTCGTTTGGCGGCCTGCACGTCCTCCCGTTTGGCGACTTTTTCCAGTTCAAGCCTGTCATGGCGCGCTCGCTCACGATTTCATCTAAGCAGGTGGTCAAACCCGAGCCCGACGTCAACAAAGTTATGATGGCGACCTGATGCAGGTCAATGGCGAGCCTTGGCAACAGATGAGGAGGCGCGCATTGAAGCGCAAGTAGGGCCAACGGTCAGCAGAACTCAAACCGACGCCATCATTGGTTGTGATCAGAAGCTCGGTCTTCTTCCTCCTCCAGCAGATGCGGCAGTCGGGCGACGCGGGGTTCCTTGGCGTGCTCTAGGACCAGCGCAACTGCAACGTCTCACAGCGCGTGGTCAAGTACCTCTGCACGCACCGAGCAGACGTTGTACTCGGCCAGTATCCAGAACGACTCCACAACTGGAGCGACCAGGTGCTCATCACGGCGCAGAACTCGGTGCGTGACGCGTGGAACACGATGGCCACTGCGAAACACGCGCGGCACCTCGGGCTCCAGCCTGACAAGATCTTTGACCTCGATTGCATCGATCTTGTCCGCAAGCCCTCGGCAACTGGACCACTCCATTGGCGGCAGCTCGTCATTGAGAGCAACGGACAGAACAACAGTGACCAGCGCCTGCTCAACTGTGCGAAACTGCTTCCCTCGAGCAAGACCGACCACATTCCATCGGGCCTCAAGCTGTTCGCTGACGCACGTATTATTGTGACGCGGAACATCAACACGCCGTACATCACTGCGTCATATTAACCGACCCAACAACGCGTTGACTAACCAGCTATTGTGGGCTTCGCATCGTGTAGTTCTGAGTTCATGAATGGCGTCATTGGCCGTGTCAACAGTTGTGTGGTTCAAGCAGCTGTACAGCCACCTGCGCAAGCTCATATACCCGCGCATTGCGCTCCCACCGCGACGTCAATCGGATTGAGCACAGTCTAGGCGCACGTTTGGAGCGTGCGCTGCAACACGATTACCGAGTCCGCGCCGGGAACTTGAGGCGTTGAGCTGCTGGCCAGCATGAGCGACCGACCGCCGCGCTCATTGAATGAGCGCGGCGCAGTACGGAAATTCAGGTTAATGCGCTATCGCGGAAGCAATCGGTTCAATTCGGGTGCCCATTCCTTGAGCAATCAACTTGTGCGATTTGCATGGACCCGTCAATGCTGCGGCCCACGAAATCTGCTTCCTTGTCACCGACTACTGCTTTGCGAATCGCATAACGTCGACTTCCCGCTCATACCAGCACATGCCCAGACGCTCGATCGCGTGGCGAGCGGTCACGTGAAATGAACCACGCGACTTGAAGTCGCCCAACCCAGTCCTCGTGCACCAAAAGCAACAAGGCAGGATCGCCCAAGACTCATTGCAACGGAAGTAGCGCTACGCGATTGTTCCACGGGCTTGAGCTTTCTTCTTGGGGCGAGTTCAAAACAATTTCGATGAAGCTTTGAGTCTGCTTCATTTGGAACCAACCTGGAAAAAGCTGGAGGGAACGCAAACGTCGCGGTAGGACCGTTACACAATGATGAGTAAGGCATGGAACACCGTGTGAACACGCACCATGGTCGGCGGCAACTCAAGCTTGACAGCCAACTTGCAAATCAGGCGCACGAAGCTGGCCTTGGGCAGGTCGACGCGCATGTTCTTGGTTTTCAGCAGCGGTGTCGCTGAGTTTGTACTTGGGGCTCTTGTGGCGACGGCGGTTGGCGTGCTTTTTTTACATCTTCTTGGCGCAATCGATCTTCTGCTGCGGGTCGCCCTTGATCTCGAAAATGTGCTCGGCAAGCAACGCGGCCAACGGGATCCAATCCGATCGCACCAGCGCCGCCGAAAGACGTGGGTGAAACCCGTAGTTGGCCATGAATGGCGACACGCCCATCGACTCGTTGACCAAGTTGTTGATCGGCGTAGAGCAGCAGCTTGGCCCAGTTCGACTGCTCCTCGTTGACAAACATGCGCAGGTACACCTCAAATAACTGACTCATGCGCTCGATCTGCGGCGGTTGGTACGCCGTCAAAAGCTTGGCTTTGATCTCAAGCGCGTTGAACGAGGCTGACCAGAACCGCGACGTGAACTGCAACCCGCAGTCCGAGACAATGTTGTAGGGCAGCCCGTACGGTCGCACCACGTGCTTGAGGAACACGTTGGCGGTCGTGGCGGCGTTCAACAGTGTGGCGAGCGGGATGAAGTGCGTCATCTTGGAGAACAGATCGACGACAACTATATTGCATGTGTTGTCCTTGCTGCGCGGCAGGTCCGTGATGAAGTCCATGGAGATTGACGACCAACACCACGGCGGCGTGGCCAGCGGCTGATACTTGCCATCGGGCTGGTGCTGCAGAACCTTGGCCTGCGTGCAAACGAGACACGACTTCGCAATCAGCTTGACGGTCCTGTGTAGGCCGGGCCACCAGGGCGAGCGCAAGGCAAAGCCAATGGTGCATGCGATTCCATGAAATTGTCCAGGGGGACAGAGGTGTCTGCGCCATGATTCCAGCTTGCTTGTAAGGCAGCCAACGTTGTACGGGAACAATGTTGGAGAGCCCGTGAAGGTGAATCCTTGTGTGTACTCGCTGGCTGGCGAAGGCGAGATCGGAATATGCAGAATGTTGGGCTCGCCAATGAGCAGGACCTTGTCCCGCCTGATCACCACGATTCCGTGCGACTTCTACATGAGCGTACAAAACACGTCGCGGATCACGCCGGCCGACTCGCCGAGAGCTTGAAAAGGTGAACAGGTGATCGCAGGAGCGATCGGAACTTGTTCCGTTTTGGAACGCGATGCGCCACAGCAAGCAAGTGGCGCGACGCGAGCAAGTGCAGAGGTTGCCGTCCTGGCGCCCACTGCGCTCGCTCGACATGGCGGCGTTTACGACCCGCGTTGCAAGCTGGAGCAGAAGCGGGATCATGCCGTTGTCGGACAGGGTGTTGAGCCGTACAAAAATGATTCAGATGTTCGCGTGGTGCGGGTTGTTGGCTTTGACCCAAATGGGCGCCGCAAGGACCTTGTATCGCTGGACCGCGAAGAGCTTCTCCATATCGATGGTAAGAGTCACGTTGGAACCGACGAGTAGGACGTGGTCAATGTCAAACCGCACGCTCCAGTTGACAGGCACGATCAGGCCAACAAAGCTCAGGATTTTTTTTTTTTTTTGTGGGGACGTGATATAGTTGTGCTTGAGTAACGAATGGCAGGTGCGCTTGTCGCGGCTTCAGACGAACGCGGTGGATGTCAAGGACGAGCCGATTTTGGGCCTTGAGCGGACGCTCCTCAATGGCTAGTGCCGATCGCGTGGTTTAGCATTACGGCGGCGGGAAGCATGAACGCTCCTGAGCGACCAGGCTGCGGCGATAACTTGTCCTGCCACGTTTGAGGTGACAGCCCAGCACAGCGCGGCGTGGTTCAGCGAAGTCGCAGCAAACGAAGTTATGCTCCTTGGCAAAGCTATTGCGGTGGTTGGTGTGACTGCGGCCGTCGCGTCAGCACCCCGCTCAACCTGGAAATCAGCTGCATCAGAGAGTGCTGCAGCACGTCAGCTTGTGATTGGGTGTGATGCCGCAAGTCATGAGAGACCGCCGCGAGTGTACAGGGAGACGGGCCGTCATTGAGCCGCGTGGACTGGGCGGACAATGTTTTTGTTTGTCTGTAGAACGTGATATTGGAGCGCCGCTGAACAATATCCAGCGATGGGATTGAGTGATGGGGGACAGGGGAACATGGTGGCGCAGCAGTCGACTCACGATCACGCCGATCAGATCAGCACGCCGATCGCTCCACGCCCTCACGCCACAGCACACCCAAGATTTTTCGTTGCACAACAAACGATGTGTATTCTTCCCAGATGCACCCGAAAGCACCGTGAAGGCGCAGGTCGAAGCTGGAGAGCGGTACGAGTCGTTTACTTGAGCTTCTTCTTGGCTACATCGTGCAAGAGCATAAGTCAGCCAATCGTCCCCAAACTTTTCCCAGACGTAAAACCACGGACGGCGGAGTTGGTTCGTGTGCCCGCACTTCTTCTTGCGGCAGTTGGTGGCACGGGGCGGGAGGCGGGCGTAGCACTTGCGGCAGACCATCTTGTCGCAGTTGTACTTCTGGGCGAGCGCGCGGAGCGAGGGCTCGATCATACCGCCACCACGGAGGCGGAGCACGAGGTGGAGGGTCGACTCCTTCTGGATGTTGTAGTCGGCGAGGGTGCGGCCGTCCTCGAGCTGCTTGCCGGCGAAGATGAGGCGCTGCTGATCCGGGGGGATGCCCTCCTTGTCCTGGATCTTAGCCTTGACGGCGTCGATCGTGTCGGACGACTCAACCTCGAGGGTGATGGTCTTGCCCGTGAGGGTCTTGACGAAGATCTGCATTTTGGCTGGCAGAGCGAGAATGCAGAGTCGACGACGCAGAACCCGTCACAAGAGCGGTCCAGCAGAGCGATCCGGCAAGTCCGAAAACGAGCAGAATTCAGGGAGGACAGACCAGAGCACGCAACGGCGGCGGTTCACGGCGGATCGACGACGCAGGGGGCGATGAACGAGCGTACAGCGAGCGGACGGCGAACAGAGCAGCGAGGCGACCGGACAGCGAGAAGGGAAGGCCGGCGAGGTGGTATCGACGCAGCGAGTGCGGATGGTAGACGGATGGATGGACGTGCAGACCCGAGCGACGAGGACGACACATAGACGGTGGCGGGCGAGAATTCGGCGGCGAGTCCGTGAGTCGGCTGTTCTCGACGACGGCGCGGTGGCCGGATACATGGATTTACATTGCAGTGAAGGTGTAGGCACCTTGTCCCTTCCAAAAAGAACGTGGCCGTCGGGGGGAGCTGAGGCAAAAGCTGGGTGGGCTGGCCTCGAGGACTTGGCCGCCGCTCACCAGCCGCTGTGGCGGCTGGTGTGCAAGAGCAAAACTCAGCCTCCGCGTGCCTTCACCTGATTCGTGTTTTCACTTCTCCTCCGAGTCCGTTGAGCGTGTTGGCCGTGGCCAACACGCTGGCCATCACGCGAAGTGAACGGGGGCCAGCACCAGCAGCTAAGTTGTCCATGGCCGCGACGCTCTAGACACACCATGCATCACGCCGCCAGAAGAACCGCCGTCGCCACGGCCGCGCGGACCCGTACACATCTCGCGGGCACGGCGGCAGCCTTGGCCAAGGCCAAGGCCGCCGCCTCCATGGCTCCGAGTGTGCGCGGC
Organism: Blastocladiella emersonii ATCC 22665; assembly: GCA_025594325.1. Lineage (NCBI taxonomy): Eukaryota > Fungi > Blastocladiomycota > Blastocladiomycetes > Blastocladiales > Blastocladiaceae > Blastocladiella > Blastocladiella emersonii. The sequence continues at coordinate 1,763,068 of JANHCV010000007.1, read as the reverse complement.
TCAGCCGCCATGTCCACGGCATCGGCGCCGCCGTCTTCATCGGTACCGCCCTCCGCCGGAACCGATGCGCCGGCGGCCGCTGCGACCGCGAAAGTGGGCGGGACCACCGTGAGGCCGTCACTGGCTGACCGTTTGGGCGAGACATCCGGCGTGCCCACCTTCGGCGCGACCGTGGCCGAGATCTTCGCCTTGCCGCTCGACTCGCGAGTCACGTCCCAGGGCTGGGTCAAGACCTTCCGCGTGCAAAAGACGCACACTTTCATCCAGCTCTCAGACGGCACCACCGCTGCGCACCTCCAGATCGTCGTTCCTGGCGCGCTTCGTGAGTACGGTCTTGAGTTGATGATTCGGAACGAGCCGTTCTCTGACCGTGGCCAACCATTTCGTCGCGTAGCCTCGCGACGGGCGTCGCCATCCGCGTCGCCGGCACGCTCAAGCCCAGCCCGGCGGGCCTGCAGCAGGACGTCGAGCTGCACGCCGAGCCGGCCGACGTGACCGTGGTTGGCGGCTGCGACCCGTCGTACCCGCTGCAGAAGAAGAAGCACGGCATCGACTTCCTGCGCGAGATCACGCACCTGCGCCCGCGGTCCAACATCTTCTCGGCGGCGTCGCGCGTGCGCAACGCGTCCTACGTCGGCCTGCACGACTACTTCCAGCAGTCCGGGTTCGTGCACATCCACACGCCGCTGCTCACGTCGAGCGACTGCGAGGGCGCGGGCGAGACGTTCAAGGTCGTCGCGCCGAGCGATGTGGCCCCCGGGGCAGACCCCGCCAAGCCGTACTTCAGCACGCCCAGCGTCAACCTGACCGTCTCGGGCCAGCTGCACCTCGAAATGTTCGCGCACGCGCACCCGCGCGTCTACACCTTCTCTCCCGCGTTCCGCGCCGAGCAGTCGCTGTCGACGCGTCACCTGTCCGAGTTCTACATGCTCGAGGCCGAGGTCTCGTTCGTCGACTCGCTGCAGCCGCTGCTCGACCTGACGACCGGGTGCGTGCAGGCCGCCGCGCGCCGCGTCAACCTCGCTGACGTGACGCTGCTCGCCGACCTCGCCGACGCGGGCGGCGACAAATCGCCCGCGGCCCGCACAGCGCGGCGCGCCGCCGCCGAGGCCCGCGTGCGCGACCTCGCCGAGCGGCCGTTCGCGGTCCTCAGCTACACGGACGCGGTGGCGTACCTCGCGTCGCACAAGCGGGCGAAAATGTTCAAGTACCCGGTCAAGTGGGGCCTCGCGCTGCAGGCCGAGCACGAGACGCTGCTCGCGGCCGACGTCGGCCGGCCCGTATTCGTCACCGACTACCCGGCTCCGCTCAAGCCCTTCTACATGCTCCCGAACGCGCTCTCCTCTTCCGAGTCGCCCGACCGCACCACGGTCGCGTGCTTCGACCTGCTGGTCCCGGGCATCGGCGAGCTCGTGGGCGGGTCGCTCCGCCAGCACGACCCCGAGGCGCTCGCGCGCCAGCTGCGCGATGCCGGCATGGACCCCGAGCCGTACGCGTGGTACCTCGACCTGCGCCGGTACGGCGGGGCGCCGCACGGCGGGTTCGGGCTCGGGTTCGATCGCCTCGTGCGGTATCTCGCGGGTGCCGAGAGCGTGCGCGACGTGGTCCCCGTGCCGCGGTACTTTGGCGAGTGCCGCTACTAGCGCGATCGCAACCAAACCAATAGTATCGACTGTTCGTAGTAAGGTGAAAACTATATGGGTGGTGATTGACAGAGACAAATGAGCTGGAACAAATACGGGACGAGCGGCGCTCTACGCCTTGGCCTCGGTAGTGGCAGCCTCCTCGGCGACCTTCTCGGCAGCGGGCGGTGCCACGCCGGCAGCCTTGGCGAGGGCCTCGCGGGCGGCGAGCAGCTTGACCGTGGGCTTGATCGGGGCCATGGGCGGCAGCGAATACTGGACGGGCGCGGCGGCGCCGTTGTAGAAGGAGGCGGTTGGTGCCGGGTAGGTCGGGGCGACGCCGAGGGCGAGGTAGCCGCGGTGCTCCTGCGACGAGTAGTAGTCGATGTCGCGGGTGGCCGTGGGCTCGGCGCGACGCGGCAGCACACGGAACTTGTGCGGCTTCACGAGCGCGCGCAGACCCAGCTTGTTGTAGTAGACGCACACGACCTTGCCGCCGAGCTTCTCAACGGCCTCGATGGCCGTCTTGGACGCCTGCGTCACCTCAATGTGGATCGGCGTGCGGAGGTACGCCGCGCCCTAGTTACCGGGGAGGTGGGTGTGAGTGCGAGGCGCGGGATCGGCCGCGGAGGGAAGCACGCGTACGTCGCCGAGCAGCTTGACGCCGTCCTTGATGCTGTGAATCAGGCGCGCGTCATACAGCTCCTTCATGGTGATGGGCTTGCTGGGGTCGATGCGGCCGACCTCGATCCACCGCTGCAGCTTGTCGAGGTTAACCTTGCCGAGGTCCTTGCCGTGGCTACACGAGGCGAGCGGGCCGCGGTGAGGGTCCCGCGAGCGCGCGCAGTGTACCCTCCCAAAGAACCGTACATGTTCTTGAAGCCGCGCTTCGGGATACGCTTCATGAGCGGGGTCTGGCCACCCTCGAAGCCGAGACGCGGCTTGCCCGTGCCGCGGCGAGCCTTCTGGCCCTTGTGACCGCGGCCACTGGTGCCGCCGCGGCCGGAACCGTTACCGCGACCAATGCGGCACTTCTAAACGCAGGCAAAAACCAGGTCGAGCGCATCGAGCGACCGTCGTTGACGATCAGTCATCGTGATCTCGCTCCCGTAGGCGCAGCGGGCAGAGGACGCAAAACCTACCGTCTTGACGGAGCCCATGTTGTCGGAGATGTTGGACAGCGTGACGGGCGCGACGGTGGCCAGGGTGCGTGCGGACCACGTCGCGGCGGCGGCGCGGCGGGCCACGGGGGCCGCGACGTGCGGCAGCGCCCGGAGCAGGCACGAGAAGTTCATCATGGCGGCGGTGCGGCCAGTTGCGTGATTCGTTGCGCTACGTGGTGCGGGTACTCGCGAGCAGAGGGCTGCCAGAGTGAAAGGGTGCAGTGACGATCAAGGTGTTGAAAGCCGCCCTCAGCCGACCTCACCTGACCTTCGTTTCGCGCGGTTTTGCGGTCGCCTGGCCTCGGCGACCGCGCCGCGACGTCGCGACGCGAGTCGTGTCTTCTCCCGCAACAGAAGACGCCAGCAATGGCCATGCAGTCGATGAAACTGGACACGTTACTTGCCTAGATTACGCTCGCGTCGTGGCGGCGGCCCCGGCGGCCATGCTCGCGAAGCCTCTCAACACCTCGCTCGAGAACGTTTGAGCGAGAAGCTGCTTGAATACTGCACGCCGCCGCTTCGGGGCCACCATAACATATCATTGGAGAATGAATTCAGATTCGGACCGCGCTTCTTCCACTTACCCTGCTCGCCGAGCCATCGACCGAGAACTTGGTTCCACGCGAGCACACGGTGCAGTACGCGTTGCGAGCGCGGCAGGTGCACGGGCGGTGCGCAATTTTTCACAGCGCCCGCACATCTGCCGCGAGTACCACGGCTGCCCGTGTGCGTGCAGGATTTCGGTGACGGCTGACGGGCCAGAAAGATTTGTGCCAGTGGGAGAATTCGGGAATAGTACTCGGTCGCTTTGGTCTGCACAGTAGCTGCGCTGAGCGAGCTACAAGCCTGAACCTTGAACTCGCTCGCAGAAATACGCCAGCGACCGCGACTCGAGCACCTGTCGTGCGACTTGTGCTTCACGACGTTGAACGTGCTGTTGAAGGGTCTGCAAGTGATGATCTCGGGGCGTCAACGAGAATGGCGCAACGGACGACGTGTCTGGCAGAACGCCGAACGCCGTTGTTACACGTGCCGCAGCATGAGATACAGCCCGACGGCGCTCGCCCTGAGCCTTCAATCCACATGTACGGCATGAATGCACCAGGAACGCCTATTCCAGCGGCGACGATGCACCAGACCGTTGAGCGGCCAGATCGCCCTGGACAACACGATTACAAGCTCATTTGACGCATTCCCGTCCCACGGAGCACAGTAAGGCACAGCGGGCGTCAGCGGGTTCGCCCGTCGCCTTGAGCTTGGTGCTGGACCAGGTACAGCCGGCACCCAATGCTTCCTTGCGCAGCCCCGGCACGCGCCTGCCGTCAATCGCGCCTAGTGATGGGGACGGAACACGTTGACGATTTGCACTCAAATTGGCGGCGCGCGACAGGCAGACTCGGACCTCCAGCTGCATTCCTTAACACGCCCTCCATCTATTGCATGCAGTCTACATCTAGGCGTCCTGCGCTGTGCCCGCTGAAGTGTCGGCAGGAGGAGAAGCGGTTGGTAGACAGCGCGGCAGCGGCGTGGAACGGTGGGCGCGTGGCGCATGAATCATGACTCATGGCGCTCGCGTTCACGCGTTGGCAACCCACGCCCACCCCCACGCGAGCATCAGTATGCCCATCACGTCGCCCTGCAACTCGTACAACGAGTCTTGCAGCGAAGCGACTACGCTGAATCCACGCGCTTTTTCACCACGAGTTCAAGTGAGGGCGGAGCTATCGAGACACGTCAACGCCGTCTGAAGTTACCAACTTGGATGGATATCTGTATTTACGATGCTTCATATCGACATGTTCGCGATTGAGTGCAGAGGCTAAGGAGAAATGGCGCCCCGGACAACGCGCTGCGCCACTCGCGTGACGAGGCGCCACCACGTTCGCTTCGCGCGCGACTTAGCAACGAGTTCAACGATGCCGTCATTTTCAGGGGCAGTGATGTGCATGAAAATCTTGTTAAATTAAGATGGTCCTGACCAACGTCCAAGGTGTACGAGTACTCTCAAACCCGTACAAGCGCGTGTGAGAGCACAGTTCGGATCGCCTGTGCGCCTTGCGCGTTCACTTCATTGCCTCTCAAATCGAGCTCCACGAGACCCGGTGGCAGGTGCGTGGCGAGCGATGTGGCACCTGCGTTGGTGATCATGTTGCATCTGAGATTCAGTGTCGTCAGAGTCGATGGAAGCGCCAGGGCCAGGACCTCGAGCAATTGATCGTTCAGGGACGTCATGGAGAGCGACAGCACCTCGAGCTTTGGTGGCATGTGCTGGGCGAGGCCTGCAACGTCTGCTTCTTCAAGCTGATTCTCGCTGAGATCAAGAGAACGCAACGATCGTGGAATAAGACTGATAATAGACGCGATCGAGTTCCGCGTTGGATTGTAGTTCCCTGGCAGGCTAAGAGACTCAAGATCTCGAGGAAACGCGCGAGCGAGTTGGAGTTGCGACTCGGCGTCAAGCGATGGCTCCGAAAAGGTGAGATGCTTGAGGGTTGGTGGGAACAAACTTGCCAGGGCCGCGACGCGCGAGTTGGACACGCCCGTCTGCATCAGGCTCAGTGTCTCAAGATGGAGCGGAAGAGCATTGAGGAAGGCAGATGTTCCAAGATAGTCGAGCTGGCACGCCGTCAACTCGAGCTCAGTGAGATTGAGAGGAAGGGCAAACTGCAGCGGTTCGTCGTCGATAAAGGTACCGAGATTTTCGAACTGAAGCTTGAGCGAGCGAAGCGAGTGCGGAAGGTCGGGACTAGCGCGAGTGAATCCCGCGCCAGTGAGACCGTTGCTCCCGATCATCAACGACTTGAGCCCGCGTGGTAGGAGCGGAGCAAGGGCAATCAAAACCTCGTCGCCGAGCCAGCAAGCGTCGATTTTGAGAGATTCCAGGCTGTTTGAAAGAGTCCCAAGCAGTCGAAGAGCAAGATTGATCGTACTGATCGGAGTACTGAAGAACGACAAGTTCTCGAGCTGCGGCGGCCAGGCCCACCCATCGAGCTCGTCCGCGAGCGGCAGGTGCTTGAGCCAAGCGCGCTCGATGGTGATGAAAGTGAGCGATGGCGCGAGCCGGAGCGCGCCCAGGCGGGGCAGGTCGAGCGTGCAAAAGTTGAATTTGAGTGAACCAAGCGCTGCGAGAGGGCTCGCCATGGCGTCGTTGAGAGCAAGGATACCCTCGAGGCTAATCCGCTCATGTTCGATTGCAAGGACATCAAGTTCGCCTGACGAAATCGCACCTACTGCTGCACGTATACCGCGATCCGTATCGCGCGGCCGAACCTCCCACTACACGGCGTTTCGTCAGCACGGGAAACGGCAAGCGAACGGCTGGGGAGCGTACACGGACACCCTCGTCGTCGTCCGTGAAGGTCGCGTGACGGCAGAGACCCAACGTGGTCAGAATCAGGTTGTCCAAGTCGGGCAAGTCCTCGAGTGCCGGGACGAGCCCTGAGCGGCGCCACCACTCGAGCGAGCCGAGTTGTCGATGCAGTTCGGCGGCACGAAGCGCGGCCGGGGAGAAAGCAACGGGCAGGCCGGACTGGAGCCATTTATCGAGAAGTCGGACGGCGCCGCGTGCACTCGCTCGTTTCATGGAGAGAGACGGCGCATGCTGGAGGATCGCGCGGGCAGCGCCGGGAATGTCGTCCTCGCGCATGACGCGCGCGTACTGCATCATGCCAGGAACGTCGTCCGGGTCGCTCATTTTCACCGCGTAGACGAAAATTTTCTCGACGATAGGAGCAATGTGGAGTGTTGGAGGCATAATTGAGCGTGGGTTCAGTTCATGGGCTGCATGTGAAGCGCGTGGGATCGCGGAGAGGGAGGACCAAGCGCGGCGGGTCGCGGGCGTTTTGGGCGTTCTGGACACTCGCGTGTTCGCTCCGACTCGGAGTCCAGCCACTTTCCAGTCGACCCTCGAGAAGTTCAAAGTACACTAGTTTTAACTCTTCAACACTCACGCCTTAGTCTCCGTCGCGGCCTCAGCCTCGGGCTTCTTGGCGAACTCGGCGACCTTGCCCGCGCGCTTAGCGACGACGTTGCGCATGAGCATCTCGGCGCGCTCGATGCCAGCCTTGTTGGCCTCGGCGAACGACCGCTCGGCGCGGACCCAGTGCTCGACGGCCTCGTCGAGCTTCTCGGGGAGCGGCAGCTGGCTGGCGGCGACGTCGCTGATGCAGGCGAGGTTGAAGTTAATCTCGCCGTGCATGGTGGCGGCCTCGGGGGTGAACTCGGGCCCGTGGATCATGGCGTTGGCGCGGAGCGCGCGCTGGTACAGGGCGATCGCGCCGTCCACGTCCTTGCGCACCATGAACGTCACGTTGGCCATGTTGACGAGCGTGTCGGGGTGCTCGCCGAGCTCGAGCGAGTCCTCGTACTGCGCCATGGCCTCCTCGGTGCGACCTACGCGGCACAGATCGGGTCAGCGGGCCGGTTTACGGGTCACGTCACCACCGAAGCGTACCCATCTGCAGGAACACGTTGCCTGCGTTGAAGAGGGCCTCGGACGTGGGCGACAGCTTGACCGACTCAATGTACTTGGCGAGGGCGAGCTGGACCTTGTCGTTGGCGAGCGCTTCGTTGCCCTCGTCGAGGAGCTTGAGCGCCTTCTCGTGGTTGACGGCGATCTCCTCGGGCGTCAGCTTCGGCTGCTCGCCTTCGGCAGCGGGCGCAGCGGCACCAGCAGGCGGCATGATGGGCGAGTCCTTGGCCTCGGTGGCAAAGGTGCGGCGAGCGATCTGCGCCCATGAGGCGGCGGCAGCCACGCGGGGCACGCTCGCGGCGGCGAGGCGGGCGGGATCCGCGCGCGCGGCGGTAGCGGCAACAGCGCTGGCAGCAATGCGGCGAGTGGCGAGCTGGCGGAGAGCGTTCATCGTGTTCATGGGCGGTATCGGCGGGGAGACAGCCCGTGAATGATCGGCGCTCAACAAAGCGGCGCCGGTCACCTGATGTCTCGCACCTCGCGACACGCGTTTCCGCTGCGCGAGCTGCTGCGCGACGCGAATCGCGGTTCCCTGCAGGTGCAGCCTCCGTCCTCCCGTTCATTACACGGTTCACTAAGAGGAAGCAACCATCACTCGACGCCATGTACTGCAAAACCGTCCTCGCCCTGGCCGTCGCCGTTGTGCTCGCCGTGGTCGCGCTTGCACCACCCGCGACTGCGCAGAGCGACGTCTTCCTCGAGTCCATCCTGCCGCTGATCCCCGAGGCCGAGTGGGCGCTGGCGCCGCGCAAGTTCGAGTCGCCGGTCCGTCACCGCATCCTGCTCATCACGACAGCCCGCGTACTTATCGCACCGTGACGTGTAGGAGGACCTCGACGACCACGACCACCACACGCCCATTGACATGACCAACTTCGAGCGCTACGTGCGGGTCGACTCGGCCAAGTCCGAGGAGTCGGCGGCATCGGCGGCCGCGGTCCCGCAGCACGAGTACTCGGCGGCCGACCACCTGTTTGAGGGCTTCCACTCGTCCATGGAGCTCGTCGACTTTGCCGAGGACGCGGCGGGCGCATCGGCATCGACGGGCATGAGTCTCGAGGACGGCGTCGAGGACGCGTGGGAGCAGGAGATGCTGGCCATGGAGCACGACGCGTGATGCGTCCGTAACCCACTCGCTCGCGACCGACTGACCATGTGGTCGTGGGACCCGATTCAAACCAATACACCGCTTTCACTTTCAAGTCAGTCTCTGCTTTCCCTCCGCTCATGGTTCTTGAGCGTGACGGTCATTGCCGATCATGAATCGTAACACATGGCGCACCATGTTGGAAACAAGCTTGAGGGCTGGCCGCCTGAGGAGCGTTCGGGGGCGGGGGGCGGAGACCTAGTGGCGCTGTCGTGTGGCTCAGCGATGATCCGGGTGGGATGGCAAGCGTGGCTCACGGCTGAACTCAGCCCGCCAAGCGGGGCCCGGTCTCTGACCGACTCTGTACAAAAGGTCGGCGCGTCCCCCGTCCCCTCGGTCTGCCTGCCAAACGTCCCTGCACATCCCCCCTCTCTCGCAACAACTACGACGACGCTGCTGGACAGCAACCGTACCACCTCGGCTGGTCCATCTTCCTCGACTGCGTTGATCGCACAACTATTCTGCTCGCGGCCGGTCCGCTCCCCACATCACGAAACCCATCATCCCCCGCTCGCGTCGTACCATCGACATTCCATCAACACCACCATCACCACCACCACCCACGATGCGCATCGTCGTCCACGTCCTCTCGGCGCTCGCGCTGTTCGCGTGCGTCTCCTCGGCGGCCCCGGTCCTCGAGCGCCGCCAGAACAACAACAACAACAACGGCAACAACGGCCGCAACGGAGACATTGGGATATTGAATTTCGCGCTTCAGTTGGAGCTCCTCGAAGCGAGCTTCTATACTGTATGTGCATTTTCTGTCTCTTCAGTTACCCATCGACTAAAGGAGCTGGGCGCGAAGTCGCGCGCGGAGCTCACGGATCGCTCAGGGACGCGTGGCGCGGCCGCTCCAACGTACCTGTTTCGCCTCTCGCGTCAGCCACTCACGTCCATGGGGGCTCGGTGGCTCAGTTTCCCGCAGCGCCGGCGCCACAATACCTACCCACTCGCGCCATCGTACTGATCTTCCAACCTCGCACGTGTGTTATAGGAGGGCCTTCGCCGCTTCCCAGAAGCCGAGATGCGCCGCGCTGGCGTGGCCAACGCCGGCCAGGCGTTCCGCGATCTGATGCATCTTCTGGAGCACGAGCAGGCGCACGTGAAAACGCTCGACGCGGCGATCAAGGCGATGGGCGGCAAGGCCGTGTCGCAGTGCGAGTTCACCTTCAACCTGCTGGATGTCAAGACGTTCCTGGCCACGGCGCGCGTGCTCGAGAAGGTGGGCGTTTCGGCGTACGCGGGCGCGCTGTCGAGCGTCAGCGACAAGAAGCTGCAGATGGCTGCCGGCACGATCGCGACGGTCGAGGCGCGCCACGCGTCGTTCCTGAACGCGCTCAACAACATCGACCCGGCGTCCGAGGCGTTCGACGTGCCGCTGGCCGGCAACCAGGTCCTCGCCATGGCCGCGCCGTTCATCCGCAAGTGCGACGTCGACCTCGGGATCAAGCCGCTGCCTGCGCTCGAGCTCAACACGGTGACGGCGCGCCCCGGCGACAAGATCAAGATCAAGACCGAGGCGGCGCGCGGCAACGGGCTGTCGTGCAACTTCCTGTTCGCCGAGAAGTCGGAGATCGCGCCCATCACCAACGGCGAGTGCGTGGTGCCGCGCGAGGCGCGCGGCGACGTGTACCTGATGGTGGTCCGCGGCAACCAGGCCGTCGGCGCCGACAACACCAACGCGATCGTCGCGGGCCCGACCGTGTTCCCCGTCGACACGTTTGCGCTCGACTCGTGCCGCGAGATCCACGGCAGCCGCAACCAGGTGATCCGCGTCGAGACCGACGTCCGCGGGTACGAGCAGCGCCGCCAGAACGAGGCCGGCGACGCCGAGCGCCGCCGCGAGGAAAACCGCAACCGCATGAACGAGGAGGGCCGCCGCGAGCGCGAGCTCGCTGACAAGGCCAAGGAGCAGGAGGAGAAGGCCAAGCGCGAGCGCGAGATGGCCGACAAGGCCAAGAAGCAGGCCGACGGCGACAAGAAGAACGCGCAGCCGCCCACGGCTACGGCGTCGGCGCCCTCGCGCAAGATGATGGCCAAGCCGACGGCCACCGCGGCCCCCATGATGCACCACCGCTCCTGATTGATCGTCCTGTTGTGTTGTGATTTTCGGATTCGATGCGCGTGACCTCCCTGTATAGATTCGACGACTCTTTTGAACGAACGTGGCAACCTACTGGAGAGTATAAGTGTATTCCCGCTCGACGACGGCTTTTGAAGGAATGTGGCCAACTACTAGAGAGTATATAGTATTTCCGCTCAACTACGGCGGAGCGCACCGCGCGCTCACTCACAGCTTCATGAGCGCGGGCGAGATGGACGGCGAGACGGCCTTATCGCTGGCGAGCGTCATCTCGGCCGCGATCCGGGCGTTGCGGACGAGGGCCGGGATCGTCTCGACCTCGTGGCCGTGAGCGTGAAGGCCCGCGACAAACGCGCCGACCAGCGTGTCGCCGGCGCCCGTGACGTTGGTCACCTTGACGCCGCGCGACGGCGCGGACCAGCCGACGAGGAACACGTCCTCCATGGGCGCGCCCTTGTAGATCGCGCCCCAGGTCCACGCCGGGTGCTGGTAGAAGGCGTTGCCGGCGATCTGATGCGGCGCGCGGAACGCGCGCGACACGCGCTCGAGGTACATGACGCCGTCGTCGCCGAGCTTGACGAGGAGTCGCGGGATCTTGTGCGCGACGAGCGTCGCGGGCTTGATGAGGTCGGCGAGCGGCGTCGCCTGGATCGGCGCGCGCGGCGTGCACCCGGGGAGGAGCTGCAGCTGGTCGTACACGATAGCGCGCGGCGAGTTGGTCTGCAGCCACGCCTCGGCCATGGCCTCGAGCTCGACGCGGTTCGGCGTCGCGTACGTGATGGCGTCGCGCGGGAGGTCGCGGATCCACGGCATCGCGACCGACTTGGGGACCGAGGTCGGCTCGAACACGACGGGTACGTTGCGCTCGTTGGCGGCCGCGACGACGCGGGCAAACTCGGCGGGCGCGAGGTTCCCGTCGACGACGACAACGCTCGCGCGGTCCAGGTGCGCGGCGTTGGCGCGCACGCGGTGCAGGATGCCCATGTCGGCGACGGCGGTGACGAGCTCGCCGCTGCGCGTGTGCAGGGCGTTGTAGACGGCGGTACCGTGGCCGGGGACGACGGCGATGCCGTCGGTCGGCATGTCAAGGGCGGCGGTCGACGAGGTCAGCATCTGGCCGGCGAGGTCGTCGCCGACGGCCGACACGAGCGTGGGGGTGGCGCCGACGCGGTGCATGGCCTCGGCAATGTTGCGGCCGACGCCGCCGGGCGTCTGCGCGACCGAGCCCGGGTACGACGAGTGGTTCTCGACCACGTCGCTGTTGAGGGTGCTGGTCACGTCGAGGACGAGGCCGCCGACGACGACGGGCACCTTGGCGGCCTTGGTCGCCTTGGGGGAGGCGGTGGGAGCAGCGGCGGGCGTGATGCCGCGCATCTTGGCGAGCTCGACGGCGACCTTGGCGCCGACGCGCGCATTGTTCTTGATGAGAGCAATGTTGGCGGCGAGCGAGGCGCCGCGGGTGAGCTCGGCGACGCGGGCGAGGAGGAACGGCGTGGCGTCCTTGCCCTTGATCCCGTTAGCCTCGGCCTCGGCGACGGCCGTATCGACAGCAGCCTGGATGAGCCCGGCGTTCGCCGCGTCCTTTTCGGGGATCGGGACGGCGATGACGACGCCCGACTTGAGGTCGAGGGCGCGGTTGTGGTAGATCATGGCAGCGCACTCGTCGATGGTCGTCGAGTGGTTGGGCGACGCGATGCCGCTGTGCGCCGTGTAGAAGGCCGGGAACTCGCCGCGCGGGCCGTATGTCGTCACGGTCACGCCCTGCGTCTCGAGGTACTCGAGCGTCTTGGGAATGTCGAGGATGCTCTTCACGCCCGCGCACACGACGGCCACGGGCGTGCGGCCCAGCTCCGTCAGGTCCGCGCTCACGTCCATGGACTCTTCGGCGCCGCGGTGCACGCCGCCGATGCCGCCTACACGGGTTCACGAGTGAGCCTCGTCGCGACTCAGATGCGACCCGCCGCAACATACCGGTGACAAACACCTCGATCCCAGCCTTCTCCGCGACGAGCATCGTGCCACTGACCGTCGTAGCGCCGTTGCCCTTCCGCGCGAGGACCGCGGCAAAGTCGCGGCGCGACGTCTTGGTGACGTTATCGCGCTTGAGCTGGCCGAGCGTCATGAGCGTGTCGTTGGTCAAGCCGACGTGGATCTCGCCGTCGAGGATGGCGATGGTGGCGGGCTCGGCGCCGCCCTCGCGGATCAGGTCCTCGACCATGCGCGCCGTCTCCACGTTCTGCGGGAACGGCATGCCGTGCGTGATGATGGTGCTCTCGAGCGCGACCACGGGCTTCTTGGCATCGAGCGCCGCGCGGACGGCGGGCGAGTACTTGAGCGTCGTCGACAGGGACCGGCGCGAGGACAGGAGGCCGCGCGTCGCCAGGGCGGCGGCGAACGGCGTGCGGGCGCGGCCCGCGAGGAGCATGGCGATGGTCATGGTTGTTGATGCGTTGCAGCGAGTGTGAAGTGGAAGGCCGCAGGGATCACGGGCGGCCTGGGGAGAGAGGGAAGAAAGCGCGGAGGAGGCTCGGCGCGCCGATCGCACACCCAGATTCGACCTTGACCAAACTCAACTCCCTCTTTGCAAACCAACAACCGCGAGAGACAACAAGTAACGGATTTCAAGAGATTCATGTATTACAGGTGCAGCGCGGTGCCACGGCCCATGAGGTGCGGCAGGGGAGGCACGTCATCAGAACACTTCCATCGGAGCCACCCGGTAGGTAGGGGGAGACTGCATCGGGCCGAGGTCGGGACACCACACGTCACACAAACACCTTAGATGAGGAGCTTCTCGATGCTCTGCTTGATGGTGTTGATCTGGGGCACGAGGTCCGAGGCGTCGTTGGTGGTGATCGAGGCCGAGATGACCGAGCGCGACACACCGCAGGCGCGGCCGAGGGCGACCTTGGAGGGGACGAACACGTAGGGCACGTTCTTGTCCTCGCACAGGAGGGGCAGGTGGAGGAGGATCTCGATGGGCTCGGCGTCGGCGGCCATGACGATGAACTCGGAGATACCGCGGTTGAGCGTCTTGGTGGCCTCGTTGGCGCCCTTCTTCAGCTGCTTGTAGTGCGACGCCTGCTGGACGAGGTCCAGGATCGTGTTGGTGAGGGTGGCATCAGCCAGGGGGAAGGCCTTGGGGTTCGGGGCAGACTAGGTTCGGCGGGAGCGCGTGTGAGCTTACATGTTTGTCATCGTTGCAGTTGCATGGAGAGTGTGCGGACCATGTTGATGGTGGATACTGGCAGATGCTCGGATGGTGGGTCGAGCGTGAGGAGGCGAGCGCTTCGTCGGTTTGAGGCGGCGGGAGGTTGCCTGCGCCTCGTCGAGCCACTGTTTTTCGACTGCGCGTGGGGTCACGCGACCCGTTTCTAGGCACTCGAGGTCATTCATGTTTGCCACAAAAATTTATCTAGCTATCCTTTCTCACCGGCGAACGTGATCTGCGCGCCGATCTGGACCGATTCCGCTTGACCGGCGCCTTCGCAGCCTTGTCGGCCTTGGCAGCTGCCGCGGCCATGGCGTCCACGTCGTCCGAGTCCATGGTCGGCGGGAGCGCGGCGGCGAGCTCGTCCCACGACGCGAGGAGCCCCTCACCCTCGGCGGCGTCGGCGGCGCTCATGGCCGTGCCGTCGGGGCCGGTCGGCGGTGCGAAATCCTTGTCCGGGTTGACCACAAACTTGACCTGGAGCAGCGGATGGCCGGCCGCAGGGTTCTTCTTCTTGGACGCCGGCGGCGCCTTGGCCGGCTTGCCCGAAGCCGGCACCTCGACGGGCAGCGAGAACGGGTGCTCGCGCATCCACTTGCGCACGTCGCTGGGGTCCGCGCGCGCGAGGAGGTCGAGGTAGTCAGCGAGCCGGACGAGCGCGGTATCGTCGAGCGGCGGGCGCGCCGCGTCGTCAATGACCCAGGTCGGGAGCACCAGCGCGTTGCCCGGGTTCTTGCGGCACTTGAACAGCGAGTCGTCGACCATGACGGTGCGCTCGGCCGCGTACGTCTCCGGGTGCGCCCGGTACACGGTGGTCAGGTCCTTGATGGTCGCCCACGGCGTCTCGCCGTCGGTGACGGGCGTGCACTCGTCGCGGCCCAGGACCAGCTTGAACCGGTCAATCAGCGGCGGGGTGTCGTTGCCGCCGACCATGGCCACGATGCGCCGGATGTTGTGCAGCATCGCTGACGACCACACGGCCACGTCGACGTTGGTGTGCGCGAGCGCGCGGTCCAGGAACTCGCGCGTGTGCGGCCGCACGTACACGGCCTTGTTCCCGGCCTTGCCCGCGCGCGGCGGCAGCGCGTGGAGTGCGAGCGCGGCCCGCTCTTCCTCGCGGTCCGGGCGCGCGACGAGGCAGCCGTTGAGGTCTACGCGGTCGGTACGGTTCGCGTGAGTGTGGGTGCGCGGAGGTGATGGCCGAGGGTGGTCGGACCGAGGATCACCAAGAGCCGCTTCTTTTCCACGTCCACCTTCAGCTTCTCGCTCGCGTCGTTCTTGGCGATGGCAGCGGTCGATACATGTGCAGCGTCCTTCATGGTGAATGCATGGAGTTGTCTCGTCTGTGCTAGAGCGAGTCGCGCTCGCGGGAACAGGGACTTCATCGGCGGGGAGAGCTCCAGTGCGCTGCGGGTTGTTCGCGGACACGCACAGAATATATTAGACCCTAGTCTCGGCCTGGGACTCGGTCTCAGACTCGACCTGTTCCCAGTACGCGTCCTCGTCGTCGCCGTCCATGACGAGCTCGATCGGGCCGCACAGGTCGACCCACGACCCGGACACGGGTAAGGAGACGGACGCCTCGAGGCCGCCGGCAGCGACGCTGGTCCCGTCCGCCGTCGTACCCGGCGCAGCGGCAGCCGCCGGTGGTGGTGATGGTGGGGCGACAAAGTTCCACGCCGGGTTTGAGACGAACCGGACGCGCTGCATGTCGCCCGCCGCCGCACCGGGCGTGAGCTGCGGGATCGAGAACGGGTGTGGGCGGATCCACTCGCGCACGTCGGTGGGGCTCGCGCGGGCGAGGAGGTGGAGGTACGCGGCGAGGTCGAGCAAGACGGCGTCGTCGAGCGGCGAGCGCGAGTGGTCGGCGAGGTCCCACTGCGGCAGCACCACGGCGTTGTCGGGGTTGAGGCGGCACTTGTACATGGAGTCGTCGACGATGACGGTGCGCTCGGGCGCGTACTCGGGGTGGGCGTGGAACACGTTGCGCAGGTCCTTGAGCGTGGCCCACGGCTTGTCCGGGTTGCGGTCGTCGGCCGTGCACTTGTTGCGGCCCCACACGAACCGCAGCCGGCGCGCGAAATCCTCGCCGAGCGACAGCTCGATCAGCTTGGCCGCGTTCTCTGGCGCCGCCGACGTCCACACGGCGAAGTCGAGGCGCGGGTTCTCGGCCAGGACACGCGCGAACCCCGCCAGGTGCGGCCGCAGGTACACGGGCTTCCTGGCCACGGACGCGACGCGGAACGGCAGACCGTGCGGCGACTTGCGCGCCCGCGCGTGCTCCTCCTTGCTCGGGCGCGCAATGAGGCAGCCGTTCAGGTCTACGCGGGCAAGTCGGGTCAGTTCATGGCCACGTGGTTGGGCAACAGGGATGCAGCACGGACCGAGGATGACCAGGTACGGCTTGGGCGGTCCCGGGACGAACGCCGGGGCAGCCGCGGCGGCAGCGGCGGCGGGGTGCGAGTGTGGTGATGGCGCCATGGTTGCCACGTCGTCGTCGAGTTGTGGTCCGGTAGCGGCAGCGAGGGCGGCCTTGAGCTGGCGCTTGTTGAGCTTCTTCTCCTTGCGCTTCAGCTGCTTCTGCGTCTGCGTGTGGGCAGGCGGTGGGGGTGCCGATGCGGACGCGAGCGAGGTGCCGGCGGGGAGCGGGTCGGCGGCGCGCTTGGCCTTTTCGATGCTCTTGCGCTTGTTTGCGCGGCGCGGTAGCTCATACATAGCGGGTTTTGGGGTTCGAGGACCAGGGGAGCGGCGGCGGGAGACGGTTTCGCGGCCGGCTCGAGGCGGGAGACAGACCGGGCGCGCCGCGAGCGAGAGCGTCAGCTGGGCCCGCGTGCGCCCGTCGCGCTGCTCGCGCCGCTCTTCCTTCTTCCCTCCGCTCTCCTCCCTCCCTCTGCCTTCTCGGCTAACCCGAACCTACACGCAACGTAACTCTACGCATCGACACCATGGCCCGCCCCGCTGGAGTAAGAAGTATGCCTCCGCGATGAATGAAGGGGAGCGTGCTGCGCGACGCGGTGGCACTCACTGCGCCCGATCGTGTAGCGTACGATGGGACCCGGCACGCTGCTCTCGAGGCCCGACCTAACACCGTGATCTTCTCAGTGTCATTGCCCTCGCGACCGCCCTCGCGACCGGCTTCCTGCTCGTCGTCCTGGCGTGCGCCCTGTACAGCAACTGGCTCCCGCTGCTCATCGGTCCGTCACTGGCGTCATTCGGACCCCCGAGGTCTCACTGACGCCCTGCCCGTCCCAGTCTTCACGTACATTCTCGCGCCGCTGCCCAACATGATCTGCACGCGGTGCACCGGCGCCGACGACGTCTTCTCGGACCAGAGCAGCAGGTCCGTCCGTGCTGCGCCTCACCCGCGCAGGAACCGGTTGCTGATGCATCGCACGCGTGTAGCGGGTGGAGGGACGCCGGCTTCTTCCTGACCTCGTTCCTCGTCGTGTCGGGCTTCGGTACGCACGCGCTCGCTTCACGTCAAGTCGCGCCGCCGCTCACGCCTGCACTGGTGTAGGTCTCCCGCTGGCCCTCACGCGCTCGGGCATCGTACGTTGTCGCGCAGCCCACCCGCACCAACCCCACTAACGCGCCAGCGCGTAGATCGACCCGACCGCCGGCATCATGTCCGTGACGGGCGGCGTGCTCGTGTACGGCACCATCGTCGCGTACGGCCACTACTTTTCGCGCTCCGACGACGCGCTCTTTTGATTCTCCTCCCCAAAACAACACGATTTTGTACATAACCGCGCATGACGACCGAGGTGAGAAGAACTAAGATTTATACCGCAACAACCACCGACCCGTCTACTCGCCGTCGCTCTCCGAGTCGCCGTCCTCGCCGCCAAAGTTGGCGTTCGCCGTGATGACGGCATTCATGTTGAGGTCGAGGACGACGGACCCGCGCTCGCCGCCGACGGCGAGCACGCCCTCCTGGTCGGGGCACCACGCGCACGTGAACAGCTGGCCGAGCTGGAGCTGGCGAGCGTGCCGCTGCTCGGGCTTGCCCGACGCCACGTTCCACAGCTTGACCGTCTTGTCCTTGCCGCCGACCGACGCCAGCGTCGTGCCCATGGGCGTCAGCGAGATGCACGCCGCGGACCCGCCGTCGTGCGCCTTGAGCGTCCACACGGGCGACGCGGCGTTGCGCAGGTCGACCAGCACAATGTGCCCGTCCTCGGTCGACACAAACACCTGCGAGTCCGACGCCGGGTGGTTGAACACGGCCGACTCCGGGTCCGCCGTCAGGTTCACGCGCAGCGCCGACTCGGGCGACCGCGTGTCGAAGAAGCGCACCGACGAGTCGAACCCGCCCGTCAGCAGGCACGTCGGCGCCGCGGGCGCCCACCGCGTCAGGCACACCTTGGCGCCCTTGCGCGCCGTCGGCGTGGCGACGTGCGGGACAAGCGAGCGCACCGCGCTCAGCGTGTCGAGGTCCCAGATCTTGACGGTCGTGTCGGCGGACCCGGACGCGAGGAAGTTGCGGTGGCTGGCGTTCCACGACAGCGACAGCACCGACGACACGTGGTACGCGTCGTTGACCTTCTTGGACTTGGCCTGCAGGTTGCCCGCCGCGTCCTTGCCGCGCGGCGCGCCGAGCACGGCCACGGGGAACATGGCGTCGATCACGTCCGCGTCCCACAGCTCGATATCGGACGTGTGGCCGGCGACCGCGACGAAGCTGCCCGTGTCGGTCGAGTGCGCCGTCGACTTGAACTCGGTCTTGGCGCCGGGCACGTAGTCGAACCACTCGACGTCGAACGCGATGGCGGGCAGCATCACGTCGTGGTGCGTGTACAGGTTGGTGCGGGTGTCGGCGACCTCGTCCTCGTCGTCGTCGTCCTCGTCGGGCTCGCCCTCGAGGACCTGGAACTCGAGCTGCGGAATGTCGTCGGCCTTGGTCGCAACCACCAGCACGCTGTCGTAGGGAGCGATCAGGAGCGCCTCCTCGTCCTCCTCCTCGAGCTCGTCGTCCACGTTGGTCACGTACGGGTCCTCGGACCCGTCGGCGTGGTACGCGACCGACTTGACGTTGCTGAAGATGTTGACGTCTGGGGGGTGATGTGAAGCAGGTGAGCGGTGGACGGATCAGCCGTGACCTAGCGGCGAGCAAACCGTACTCTCAATTGCCGACGTGGGCTCGTTGTCGTAGTCGTCGAGCTTGTACTCGGCGAGCTCGTCAGCGGGCTCGACGTCCATGGCATCGTCGTCATCGTCGCTGTCGACGCCCGAGTCGCTCTCGTCGCCGTCCTCGCCGTCGTTCCAGTTGCCGTCCTCGTCGCCGTCGTCGACGGTGCCGCTGCCAGCCGCGAGCTGCGCACGCTCGAGCTCGTCTTTGGCGTCGTCGAGCTCGAAGCCCGCGCGCTCGGCCATGCGCTTGTACTCCTCGCTGTCGGCGACCACGCGGCGCGGCTCCGAGGCACACGCGCCGCGCCGGATCCACTTGAGCGAAGTAATCATGGTAGGGTGTGAGGTTGCGTTACGACGTCGTCACGGCGATCTCTCTCTCTTTGCCCAGTGGCGAGGTCAGCGGCGGCGGCGCAGAGGGTGGCGCGGAGCGGGGATCGCTGTGAGGGCGAGTTGATTTCAGTCACGCGGCGCGGCATGACCCGCCGCCATGGGCCTCGCGACATGCGTTTTTTTCGTGGTGGCTCAGCAGCGGCTCTCGCTCGCACGCTCTCTCACAAACGGTCCACGTATATAAACGATGAGCTAGTGGCGGTGCGCCGACTTGTCCATGCGGTCCTTCTCAACGCCAAACTGACCGCCGTACCCGCGGCTGAAGTTGGAGGTCGCCTTGTACTCTTCGATGCGCGCCGCGTCGTGCGTCTCCTTGACGGCGTCGCGGATCTCTACGTGGGCGGGCGAGTTCAGTGACGGCGCACGGCGACGGTGTCAGCGACGGGAGAGCGTACCAGACAGCTTGACCTTCTCGTTGGTGCGCGAGTCCATGGTCTCCGGGATCGACTTGGACCCCCACCGGCTCTGCTTCTCGCTCACGTCGTTGACAAAGTCCGGGTCCGTCTCCCAGTCGTCGTCGTCGACGGCGGGCTTGGGTGCCGCGGCGCTAAGAGAGTCGCCCCGTGTCAGCAGGGAGGCACCAAGGCTGCAAGGAGAGGGGAACTCACGGCGCGGGCGCGGCGGGCTTGGCCGTGGTCGTGGCCTTCCAGGCCTGGTTGGCGGGCGCTTGCGACATGTTTACGTTGCACTGAGGGTCTATTCGTGGAGGATGCGGGAGAGAAGAGGTGAGGGCGGCAAAGAGGGCGGGCGGCATGTTCGTCGCGTGGCTTCGTGTCTCCCTCGTCTCCTCCCCTTGTCTCGTATTTTTTCGTGATCATCTCATCCTCCCTCCCACCACATCGCTCCGCTCTCTCATGGATCTCGCATGTAAACGGCTCGACTAGCTGCAACACCACCACCGCCACCTCACCTGCAACCCGTCCCGCCGCCGAGCATGTTCGCGGCCTCGTAACCATGACCCACCCGCCGCTTCTTCCCCTGGTCGAGCCGCTGCCGCCACGACCTCCGCAACCGCCACCTTCTCCGCCGCCGTCATGTGCTGCTGCCACCGAGCCGCGCACCGCGCCGTGCGAGCCCTCGTCCGTCGCGGCGTGGACCACCCCGCTCCCACCGTCGCCCGTCGTCGCGCGAGTCCCTGAACCGCCCCGTGCCGCCACCAACTATACCGCCTCCAGCCTGTCGTCTACCACCTCGTCAACCCTGAGCGTCGACAGCGACACGCTCGGGTCGGGCGACTGCCTGCCCGGCACCAACGGCGACATCCGGTACCGCGTCCCGCACGTCCTCGCCGTGTCGACGTGCAGCACGCACTCCGAGTCGAGCCTCCCCGCCGCCTCGGTCGCTGCGCTCGGCGGCGGTGGCCACCACGGGTCCGCCGGCAACGTCCTCGTGCCCGTCCCCACCACGCGGCTCGCGGCGCCCGACGGCGAGGCCGGTGGCCGGTCGGGATCCCTGCGCGCACACAGCCACGATGCAATTCATACTTCGGCTTCGTCGTCGACGCCGCTCTCGCACCGTACCGGCAGCGCCGGCGAGTCGCTGCAGACCAGCGGCGCTGGCGGGGCCGAGACCGACTCGTCGGCGGGCGACAGCGGGAACGGCAACATCAAGCTCCTCTCGCTCTCCGCCGCCGCAGCGCGCTCGCGCCCGACGGCGAGCGCCGGACACCTCGACCGCAACACGCTGTCTCCGCTGCGCGTCCCGAGCGACCACGCGCTGGGTCCGGGCAACCGCGCCATCAGCGCGCCGGGCAACCTCGCCGAGGACGGCGGTGATACCCCAACGTCGTCGTCGCTCTCGGCAACCCCCGCGCGCCACGGCAGTGCGTTCGCGCTCCGCGACCCACGCGTCGCGCCCGTCTCACCCGCGGACGCCGCCCAGATGACGCCGATTGAACGGCTCGCCGCGCTGTCGGGCCTCATTCGGTCCTTCGCAGACGTCTCGACCGCGGGGGAGACCGAGACGGTGGAGGCGTCGCCGGTGGTAGTCGATTTCTCCAAGTCGACGCCTGCCGCGCAACCGTCCACGCCGCAGCAACAGCAACAGCAACCGCCCGCGTCGCTCCCGGCATACCCGACGCCGAGCCTCGGTGCGACGGGCGAGGGCCACATCCACGTAGCCTCGCTGCGCCCCGTCGCCATGACCTCGACACCCGCCATGTACGCGATGCAGCGCACGCTCGTCGAGGGGTCTGCGGGCAAGATCAAGCTGGCGACGCACGTGCTGACGGGCGAGTCGGTCGTCGTCAAGTGCCTCGACAAGGCGACGCTGCAGCTCGACCCGGCGTCGTGGCACGCGGCCATGCGCGAGATCGCCGTCACGGCGTCGCTCGCGCACCCGAACATCGCGTCGCTCCTCCAGGTCATGGACACGCCCACCGCCGTCCAGCTCGTGTTCCAGTTCGAGCCCGGAGGAGACTTGCTCGAGTATCTCGTCAACCACGCGCGCGAGCGGACGGCCCAGGTCGAGCGCGCGCTCCGGGCGGACCGCGAGCGCGGCGCGGCACCGGTGGCGTCGGCGACCGTAGGCGCGGGCACGGGCTCGCAGCTGCGGCTGCTCAGCGACGGCCAGCTGCCCGACGAGCTGCGCACGGGCATGAGCGAGTCCCGCGCGCGGCACCTCGTCGCGCAGGTCGCGCACGCGCTCGAGTACTGCCACTCGCGCGGGATCGTGCACCGCGACCTCAAGCCCGACAACATCCTCATCAACGGCGACGGGCAGGTGCAGCTCATCGACTTCGGGTTCACCAACATCCTCGAGTCGCAGCACCAACTCATGACCACGTTCTGCGGAAGCATCAGCTACTCGGCGCCCGAGATGCTCGCCAAGCAGCCGTACGCCGGCATGCCCGCGGACATCTGGTCGCTCGGCGTGTCGCTGTTTGTCATGGTCACCGGGTACCTCCCGTTCGACGAGGGGAACCTCGTTCGCATGTACCAGCAGATGATGGCGGGGCAGATTGATTTCCCGTCGACCATGTCGAGCGGTATGTTTCTCAGCTGCATGGCCGTGCTTTGAGCACTCGACTGACGATTGAGCGTGAACAGACCTCCGCGCCCTCATCGTGCACATGCTCAACCCGGACCCGCTCAAGCGTGCGACCATCCACGAGGTCCAGTCAGCCGCATGGTTCGCGCTCGAGCGCGCCGACTGCCCGCACCTGTTCGTCCCCTCGGAAACCCCCGCCGAGTGCACCGACCCGGACACTCCCCTCCCTCCACCCCCACGCGTGCCCATCAACGAGGCCCTGGTGCGCTCCATGTGCCAGCAGTTCCCGAGCGAGTTCCCAGACCCGCACCGCGTGCGCGCGCTCGCGGCCACGCGCACGCCGTCGCTCGAGTTCGCCACGTACACGCTGCTCGCGGAACGCCTCCGCCGCTCGCCGCGCGACGCGCAGCAGCACCCCGCGGTCGTCCCGCCCGCCGACGCCGACGCGCAGTGGCCGGCTGCGAGCCCCGCGCCAGCCGCGCGCTGGCACGCGTTTGCCCGCAACTCGCTCGTCGCGCTCGAGCAGGAGCTCGCGTCGCGCGCCGAGGCCGCCGAGGACGATGGGGGCGACGGCGGGTGTGACGGCACCGACGGATGCGCGAGGTGCGAGGCGTTGCCCGAGGGCGAGGCTGACTTTGCGGGTGGACTCGGTTCGCAGCAAGCGCGCGGGGGCATCCCGCCGCGCCCGCAGCGGTCCATGACCATCCTCGAGGAAGAGGAAGAGGAGGAAGACTGAGCGAGGAGGGCGCGTCACGCCGCCCGCGAGGAATACACTCGTTGCGTCGCCCATGTTCTCTCGCCAGATGAGTTGAGTCGACGCGGCCTCGCTCGCGTCGTGCACAGCACAGCTGACAAATGCACAGGCTGAGCCTGACGTAACCCGGCCGTCGGCAGCGCGCGGCAAGCCCGCAAGCTGTGGAGGGAGCGCGCCGTACAAAAGGGCGGGGGCGCCGCCGCTGAGGCAGAAGCGTAAGTCCTTCACCGTGTGGCGTCAGCCAGTTCAGCCCACTCACGTGTCCCCTCCCATCCCTGCCCACCCGCCCAGCCCCTGCTGCTACGAAAGCCCCGTTCACAGACCCTACTCGCTCCCTCCTCGACATTTGTCCAGATTGTACGCAACGGACCTACACACGCATCACGCACCCCACGCGCACCACGCGCAACGACCGCGACGACGACGACCGTGCCCGCACGCTGCACGGCGCATGGCCGACCTACGCCCCCGAGCGGCCGACCGACGCCCTACTATGGAGGGCACGCGGCGCCATCCGGGTGATGCGAGGAGCCTCTCGTCGCTGTAAACGCCCGGATGGATGCTGCGTGGCACCTCGCGGAATCGCCGCTCGAGACAACCCTAGGCCGCGCCACTATCGCATTTTCGAAACCGCTGGTGGCACCATCGCCGAATGCGGATGGGACGGCCGCCGCACGTTCCGCGGAACGGATTTGTGTTCGACGTTGTAACCTCCGCACGGGGGCCGGCGTCGGCGCTGCCGTTGAAACGGACGTGCGCGTTTCCTCGTGTGCAGAACGCACGGTGGTGGACGGCGCGCGGGGCTCACGTCGGGCGAACCTGCGTCGCCGTTGCGTCCGTGAAAATGGGCTAGCGTCCGGTACTGCGACTCGGAAGTCGCGGACGCTGCTCGTTCTCGTGGCGCCGGCGATCGCGGTGGCGTTTGCAGGTATACTCGAGCGCCCCCCGTGGTGGTCTCGTTCATGCCTGTGTTCGTGGGCGTGTCGCGAGCGCACCTAGGGCCGGTCCTGTTCCCCAGCGCTCCACGGATCATGGTCATCGCCGGAGTCGCGGTCGCTGGCGCTTCCCTCACTCCGCCCTTCTCCCACAAATCGCCCACTCTGGACCCTCCCACTCAGACCCTCACCCAAACCCTCCCATCCCACAACGGGCCCTGTTCCTCGCTCGCTTGCTTGCCCTCTCTAGTCCAAGATGGGTCGTCGTCCGTCGCGTTGCTACCGCTACTGCAAGAACAAGCCGTACCCCAAGTCGCGGTTCTGCCGTGGTGTCCCCGACGCCAAGATCCGGATCTACGACATGGGCCGCAAGAAGGCCGGTGTCGAGGAGTTCCCGCTCTGCGTGCACCTGCTGTCGGACGAGCTGCAGCAGATCTCGTCCGAGGCGCTCGAGGCCGCCCGCGTCACGGCTAACCGCTTCATCATCAAGCAGGCCGGCAAGGACTCGTTCCACCTGCGCGTGCGCGTCCACCCGTGGCACGTGCTCCGCATCAACAAGATGCTGTCGTGCGCCGGCGCCGATCGTCTCCAGACCGGTATGCGTGGTGCCTACGGTAAGCCGTACGGTGTCGTGGCCCGCGTCGCCATTGGCCAGATCCTTTTCTCGATCCGCACCAAGGACTCGAACAAGGCCGTCGTCATCGAGGCTCTCCGCCGCGCCAAGTACAAGTTCCCCGGCCGCCAGAAGATCCTCGTCTCTAAGAAGTGGGGCTTCACCAAGCTCTCGCGCGAGGCCTTCGCCGAGGGTATCCAGAACGGCTCGGTCGTCCCCGACGGCAACGGCGTCAAGATCCACAACAACCACGGCTCGCTCGCCAAGTACTTCAAGCGCGTCGCTGCCTAAGCGCGCCCTTCTTGGTTGCCTTGTGTCGTCGTCCCTGCCATGAGGATAGGCGTCTCGCTCGGGCGGGGGCGGTCCTGACGGGCCCCTTCTGTTCGGTGTTGCGGTTGTCAATATAGCAGTGCGCGGAATTTCTTGTTAAACTCGTCTCCCCTGTCTCGTCTTGTCCTGTGTTCCCTGATCTCTCTCGTCAGGTTCCTTAGCCACTCGTCCGGCCTGAACTCGTTGGGACCGGAGGATCTCTCACCGAGAATGAGTGGCGCTTCGCGTCTTGAAGGCGAGCGACGCCACGCACGGTCCTCGCTCCCTCAACCACCGCAGACTGCCATGCATCTCGTCGCCGCAACTGGCCTCTCCCTCGCCCTCGGCGCCCACGGATTGCGAAAGCGCTCGCTCGCGCCCTCGGGTGCCGCGGCGGGCGTCGCCGTCGGCCTCGCCACCTTCTCCCGCGCCGACCCCGTCTTCGGCGCCGTCCTCCTCGCCTTCTACCTCTCTGGCTCGCGGGTGACCAAGATCGGTAAGGCGCACAAGGCGAAGATCGAGGAGGGATACCATTCGGGTACGCTGGGCGTGACGATGCGCTGCAGCAGTGGGAACTGAGTCGGCCACGCCTGTAGAGGGCAACCGTGACGTCTGGCAGGTGCTGTGCACGGCTGCAACGGGTACTGCGATCACTGTTGCGCACTCCTACCTCGCGGCCGCGGCTGGCGACGCGTGTGCGGCGTGGGACCGCGCGCTCGCGGCCGCGTACCTCGCGTACGTTGCGTCCGCGACGAGGTCGCGCGCGGCTGTCGACTGACTCGTTCGGTGCGGCGAAACGTCTAGCCACTACGCGTGCTGCGCCGGCGACACGTTCGCGAGCGAGATCGGCACCGCGTTCCCGTCGACCAAGCTGCCCGTGCTCATCACGACGGGTCAACGTGTACGTGCGGGACGAGCTTGCCCTTTCGTGTGCTCAGAACTCACCTCCTGCGTTGTTTAGGTTCCGCACGGCACCAACGGCGGCCTGACGCCCATCGGCACCCTCGCCAGTGTGGCGGGCGGCGCGCTCATGGGGCTCACCGCCGCGGGCGTCGCATGGATGTGGCCCGCTGAGGCGTGCGCGGGTTCGGCCGCATGGTTCACCGCGACCCCCGCGTGGCAGCTCGTCGCGCTCGGCGGCGTGTTTGGGTTCGCTGGATCCATGGTACGCGATCGCGATGCTATGGGCGAACGGACGCAACGCTAACAAGTCTCCGTGTAGCTCGACTCGCTGCTCGGCGCCATGGTGCAGGCGACCTACTACGATGAGGAGCGCAAGTGCATCGCGAAGCGGCCGGGTCCCAAGACCAAGCTGGTCTCGGGCCACGCGCTACTCAACAACGAGGCCGTCAACTTTGCCTCGAGTCTGCTCACGGCCGTCGCCGCGGGCGCCTACTATTTCTGGTGGTACTGAACGTGCAATGTATATCCTTCCCCGCGCTACTGCTGCATCCGCGACCCCGTCCCCGGCCGCGCCTCGCGCGGCACCTCGATGCGAAACCGCGGGCTCTCCATGAGCACCTTGACCATCTCCGTGTGCCCGTGGCGCACCGCCATGACCGCCGCCGCGTTCCCGTCCGCCGACGGGTCGACCTTTGGGTGCGCCAGCAGCTCGCGGACCACCTCCTCGTGCCCGTGGAGACACGCGAGCTGCAGCGCGAACTGTGCATTGGCCGTCGGATCCACGCGGCCCGTCGCAAGGAGCACCCGCACAATCTCGGCGTGCCCCGCGTCCGCCGCCTCCTGCAGCGCCGCGCAGTCGTCCGCGCCCGGGTCGACGCGCGGATCGTCGACCAGGACCCGCACAACCTCAACCATCCCGCCGCGCGCCGCCGCTCGCAGGAACGCGCCGTCGCCCGCGGACCGGTCCACGCGCGCGTCGCTCAGCAGCGCGACCGCCGCCGCCGCGTGGCCCCGTGTGAGGGCGACGTGCACCGCCGCGTACCCGTCGGCCCGCGGGTCCATGTCCGCCGCGTGCTCGCGCAGCAGCGCACACACGACCGGCCACCGGCCCGTCTGTGCGGCGACACGCAGCGCGCGGCCGCGGCGCGCGGGTGGGATTGCGCCCGGCGTGCGCAGGAGTAGGTGCACCAGGCCGAGGTGCCCGCCCACAATCGCCAGGTCGAGCGCGAGCCCTGCGCCCGGCGACGTGCGCGGGTCTGTCGCGAGAATCGTAAAACACGCGCGCCAGGTGTCGGCGTCGCCCGCGTCCCACGTCGCAACCCACGCGAGGTCGGTGGCGGGGGCCGGGCGGCGTGCGAGGTACGCCGCGGTCGCGTGCGTGAGAAGGCCCGGCCACGGCGGCCCGCGGAGCGAGAGCAGGGTGCGCAGCGCCGAGGCGTACCCGCGGCCCGCGATGACTTGCGGGACCCAGTGCCGCTCCCACGCCGGGTCGAAGCGGCGCGCGGCGAGGAAGACGCGCTCGATGAGAGACTCGGCGAGGTCCGCCTTGACCGGGTCTGGCCACTGCGCGGCGTACCGCGCCACGCGCAGGTCGAGGTACGCGGCCATCGGGAACTCGGATAGCGCGCGGCAGGTGCGGCGAAGTGCGGCCGCGTCGCCTGGGAGGAGGTACAGGTGCAGGAGCCAGATGATGTCCAAGGGGAGCGTTGTCAATGTTGGCGCTGGCAACGGTGTGCCCATCTCGAGGGGCGGCGGTTTGTTCAACTCGGACGCCGGCTGTGACGGAGGGGGGTCGGATTGATCCATGAATTGATGCGAGGTCGTCTTTGACTTGGAGTAAAAGGGAGAAAGGAGCGGAAGGCGGTCTGACGGCAGGGATGGCCGCTCTACGATTCGTTGGCCCGATGGCGACTGCCGTGGGTGCGGGGCAACCGGTGCGGGACAGTCGGTCATTTCGGTGCCGTGCGAGACGCGCCGATCACACGCACGGGAGCAGCGCGACCAAGTTCCCCGGTTCGTCCCACGAACGGTCGTACGCCAAAAGTACGACTCTCCGTACCCATTTCAGTGTATCATTGGCAGGTTTCTTAGTGACCAGATGTGAGTTAGCTTCGTGCGCTTCGCAGGCAGCTTCGCGGTGGCCGACGCGTCGCGTTTCAAGACGAGACAAGTGACGCGTTCCCTTTCGACTCGTCCTCCGTCACCACGCCACCATGGATCAACTCGAGCACATGAAACTTGATGCAATGTCGCCCTTGGAGGCCGAACATCGCCACGTACCCGTGGAAGTGTGGGAGCTCGTCGCTCAACACGTCGTGGAACGCGGCCGCGCAGCGCCAAACGACTCGGCCTCGATGTTCGCGCCGTCCTCGAAATCGGAATGCGCTCCAAGTCCAAGAACGCAACCGCTCTCGCCAACGGAATCGCTCTGCGCTTCCCCATGGCCGCAACTTACAACTTCTCACACGCGCCGCGCCACAGTAGAGACAAATCGTGACATCGCGTCGCGTCGCGTCTCCAACCCGTTGCGTTCCCGCTTTTGCTTCTCTCGCGGCTCGCGACGGAATGAATCAGACTCTCTGAAAGCTACTGTAGTGCATCAGCAAACGGGAATCTATCACTTTCTAGCAACGCGTCACAATCCACCACCATCACGTTCAGAGCTTGCCCGCACCCGCGTTGCAGATCACGCCACGGAACGCGGCGTCGGCCGAGTACGCGAACGGCGCGTCGTAGCTCGCGGGGAACGATCCGTTGATGGTCGCCGTGGTGAGCTTCTTGGGCCCTGCGGGCGTGAGAGCGCCAGACCCGACGAGCTTGTTGGCCTGGCACACACGGTCGATGCCGCCGGCCTTGCACTGAGCGGCGTTGGTCTCGGCGACGAGCAGGGTGCCCTCGGTGTCGGAGGTGCGCGGGCGCTTGACGTTCTGGAGGTAGTTGCCCTCGGCGAGGACGACCGACTTGCCGTGGACGCCGAACGCCTCGCCGTCGACGTCCGACCACACGTTGTTGACGGCGTGCACGACCACGTCGATCGTCGACTCGGTGCCGCCGACCTTGGGCCCGCGGCCTGACGTGTGGTGGATGTAGTTGCCCTGGAGCGTAATGCGGTCCTTGCCGCCGAGGAGGAGCATGGTCCAGTAGTGGCGGCCGTTGCAGGTCGCCGACCACTTGGTCCGGCCATCGAGCTCGTTGTTGGAGATGGTGACGCGGCCGGCGGGGTCGTAGCCGGTGACGATGAACTGGCGGCCGATCTCGGAGATGGTGTTGTGGTCGATCCAGACGAGGTCGCCGCGCGCGATGGCGAGGGCGTCGCCGCCCCAGATGTACTGCGGGTTGAGGTCGCGGATCTTGATGTTCTGGACGATCACGTTGGTGCCCAGGATGCGCAGGCCCTTGCCGCGGATCTCGGCCGCGTTGCCCTGCCCGACGATCGTCTTGCTGCCGGCGACGGTGAGCCCGCGGGTCCCGGCGACGTCGTAGGTGACCTGCACCTTCGGGTACGCGCTCGAGCACCACCCGAAGCTCGGGTTGATGGCGTCCTGGCCGCCCTTGTCGACGCCGCACTCGGGCTTCGGGCGGCACCCGAGCTCGGTCTTGCGGCCCTCGGACCCGCGGAAGTCGAACACCTTGTTGATGACGATGACGCGCGGCGCCGGGTCCTTGAGCAGCGCCGTCAGCTCGTGAATGTCCTTGGGGTAGCTCGGCGCCACGTTGCCGCCGCCGATCGTGTCCTTGGCGAACCCCGTCGGCCGGCCCTTGACGAGCGGGCTCAGCGTGCCCGCGGCGGCCTCGGTGAGCGCGACCGCGGCCGCGGCGAGGAGAAGGAGGAGGGGCAGGAGCGAGGTGCGGGCCATGGTGGTGTCTAGTCTTTGCTTTGCTGTCCATTCAAGCCGGGGACGCGGGCGCTATATACTCGCCGCGCGCGTCTGCTTTCATGCTGGGGATATCCGTGGTCGGTCATCAGGGCGAGCTGCATCACCGGTCGCATCACGCACTGTTCATGACGGGTTCATGAACGCCCCACCGCCACACGCGCGCGACCGCGGATCTCGGCTATCGGCCGTCCTTGGGCGCCACGGGGTCGGCGCTGCTGCAACGGCGCCTTGCCCGAGTTCCGCGCGCCCGCTCGCGCGCCTGAAACGTGTGCGGCGCAACGCGTGCGTGAGCAAGTATCACCAAACTCGCGTGGTTCGAAGTTCAAAAAACGATGGTATTGATTCACGTGTTACGTTACGTTACGAGGAGCGAGGCGAAAACTCTGGCGGCGCGTGCGCCCAGCCGCCTGCGCCGCCGTTGGCCATCATCGAGAACGTGGGCGGTCCCGCCGCCGCCGCGGAGCCGCCGATGGGCACCGTCGGCGACCCGGCGTACGAGTCGGGCGACGCGTACCCCTGGTCGCTCACCCCACCACCCGTCGCCGCGCCCGCGGTCGATGGCCAGCCAAAGACCGCGGCGAGGTCGTTGGTTGCGAGCGGGCCCGAGAACTCGGGCAGCGGGACGTAGCTGAACCCCGTGGTCGTCGTGGTCAGGACCGGGAGCGCGCCGCTGGTGCCGCTGCTGGCGGCGGCGACGACTTGCGTCGGCGGCGACTGGTGACCGTACTGCTGGTAGTGGTGGCCTCGAGCTGCTTGCGGTTGCGCGTATGACGGGACGGGGAGCGGCGGCGATACCGCGCCCTGCTGCGACCCGTGCTGGTGCATCGCGTGGAACCCGGTGAACGACGACGAAGACATGGACGAGGCGGCCGAGGCGGTGGTGGACTGCTGCAGGAAGGCCGACGACGAGAGCGAAGCGGAGGATGACGAGGAGGCCGTCGTCATGAACGAGTTGGCTGGGAGCGCCGCCATGAGCTGCTGCTGCTGCTGGTGGTGGTGGTGGGTCTGGGCCGACGGCGGGTGGTGCAGGTAGTGCTGCTGCTGGACGCCCGACGACGACGACGACGACGACTGCTGCGCGTGCATCGACGGTTGCTGAGGGTACCGCTGCTGCTGCTGGACCGACGGCGTCGCGTACGCGTCCGCGTAGCTGTGCAACGGCACCACCGCGGGCTGCTGCTGGAACTGCTGCTGCTGCTGCTGGTACCCGGCGGCGTTCACGTTGACGGGCGGCGTGACGGGCACAAACTGGCTCGTCGGCGGCGGTCGCGCGGGCATGTTGAAGACGTGCGCGATCCACGGCTCAGGTCGTGGCCCATCGCCTTGGTTCGCGACGGTCGCGGCGCCGCGGGCAACGTATTCGCGGATCATGCGCTCGAGCCCGTCCTTTTGCTCGGCGATCCCGAGGTCCAGGAACTCGGTGAGGTTCTCGTGCTCGTCGTCGATGAGGGTCATATTCCGCAGAACGTGCGCGTCGACGTGCGCGAAATCGGGTTCCTCGCCATTCGCGGCGGCGCGGACCTCGACGGCGAGGCGGGCCATGCGGATGACGAACGGCCAGATCTCGGCGGCGCGGAGCGCGAGGGCGTGGATGCGGTCGAGCAGGCCGACGACGGTGCGCGTCGTCTGCTTGTCCTTGCTGTGGTCGTGTACGATGAGGAGGGTGCAGATGGAGAGCATGGTCAGCAGGTCGTGCAGCGGAGTCGTCGGGTACATGGCGAGGTCGTCGGCGATGCGCTCGCTGATGGTCAGCATCGCGATGAGCGACCCCTCAAGCAGCGCCAGGTACTGCTGCTTGACGGGCGACTGCAGCACGGCCGACTTGGCCATGACGAGCGGCCGGTACAGCGACACGACCACCACGTAGTACCGCATGTTGAGCGCCGCCGACTGCACGCGGCGCACCGTGTCCTCGTACGACCCGTTCGCCGCCGCAGCCGCAGTGTCGTCGAACTGGAGCTGCGCGGGGAGCTCGGACCGGAACTGCGACAGGAGGAGGTGCAGCTCGGGCATAGTGAACGGCAGCTTACGGCGGTGCTCGATCGAGTTGAGGACGCGGACGACCTTGGCCTGGATATCAACGAGGCGGCACGACCACGCGACGTAGCCGTTCGGGTCAATGAGGAGGTTGGCGCGGTACGCGGCGAGGTTTTCGGGGGACCGCAGGAACGAGCTCGCGTTGAGGAACGAGTCCTCGTCGAGGACCATGAGCGGGCGGCCAAACTGCAGCGCGACGTGGCGGTCGAGCGCGACGAGCGTGGTCCACGTCTTGGACCACGTCGGCAGGCACAGGGCACCCGCCCTCGCGAGCGGGAGCGCGGCCACGTCCGTGTGCATCCCCATCGACACGGCCATCCGGCACGCCTGGCCGACGAGCCCCCACTCGTCGGTGCCCGGGAGGTGGAGCGCGTGGATCGCGAGCAGCGCGACCGCCTGGACGCCGTCGATGGTGTGCAGGTCCGACGTCCCGCGGTGGCGGCGGAAGATGCGCGCACGCGCGCGCTCGGCGAACACGCGCGACACGAGGATGCCCGACGGCGCAGACGCCGCGGTGATCTTGTTGGCGAGCTCGTAGCGCAGCGTGCCGCACGCGAGCACCGCGTACAGGGAGAAGTAGTCGGGGACGGGTTTGTCGAGCTGGGCCCAGACGACGGCCGGGTCGAGGAACGGCTGCCACGGGTGGACCAGGTCAAAGTAGACGCGCAGCATGGCCGTGGCGAAGGCGCGCGGCGGGAACAGCGACTGCTCGCGCACCAGCTCGCGCGTCGGCGCCCGCGGGCTGCTGCCGGACACGTAGTGGACCAGGCCGTCCGACAGCGAGCTCGACAGCTTCTTGAGGACGTGCAGCCCGTTGCTCGCGCCGAGGTTCAGGTACGACCGCGCGTGGCCCGTGTCGTCGATGCGCACCAGCAGCATCGTGTTGGTCGCGATATCCTCGATGTCGAGGTTGGTCGGCGGCCGGCCGACGGGCGGCGGGGACGACGCGGCCGCCGCAGCGACGCCGCCGCCGTTGTTGAACGAGGACGAAAGCGGCGGCGTCGGGAGCCCGTCCGAGCTCTGCGGGCTGCCGAGCAGCGCGTGCTGCTGCTGCTGCTGCTGCTGCTGGCGGCGCGACTCGGGCTGGTGCACGTCGAGGATCAGGGCGGCCGGGTCGTTGGCGAGCGCGGCGGCCTTGGCGCCCTCGGCGCGCGCCGCGGCCTTGGCCTTGCGCTTGGTGAGGCGCGCGAAGGTGCACTCGAGGTTGAACGACTTGCAGTGGCTGCAGGGCAGCGAGCCGTCGCAGCGGACCTAGATTTGCGGGGATGTGAGTGATCCGGGAAAAGATCCGGGAAGCAAGCGGAAACGAACCTTGCGGCGGCGACACCCCTCGCACGCCTGCGACGTGCGCGTCTTGCGGATCGCGGCCGGGCTCGACGACGCCGTGTCGGGCTCGGCGCCGGCCTCGGGCGAGTGCTCCGAGTCACCGGCGCTGGCGGGTTGGTCCGAAGGTGGTGGTGGTGCGGCGGTCGTCGGCGCAGCCGCGGGGGCCAGCATGCTGGCGGGGTCATGGACTTGTTGGTAGCGGTCCGCGAAGCCGTGGCCGAAATGGTCTGCATAAGATGGATGATCCATTGCACGGACTGGGGCGCTGCATCGAGCCGGACAGGCGTCAGCATCTTCATTTCGGGGAGAGGGGAAACGGCCGCGCGCCGTGGGCCGCTGACGCGCGCTGCTGCTGCTGCGGCGCCCGCCGGCCGGCCGCCGATGACGGCCATCGGCACCGCGATGCGACGCGTCGCGCGACGCGTCAAAGAGGGACAGGCAGACACGTACGAGATGAGCCAGGGGCACGGCACCAGGCCGAGGACTCGATGAGCGGTGGAATGCGGGGAAGCGGAGGGCGCCACAGACGAGGGCGGGGCGCGACGGCGGATCGACGCGGTCCGCTCTAATGGGCAACGGCGGGCCTCCGCTCGAGCGGCGGACGCGGGCGGCGGTGGGGCGGACGAGGGCAGGCAGGCCGCGCCTCACAGCGGAGAAATGGTCGCGACGAACAGAGGTCTGATCCAGGCGCGGACGCGGATGCCGGATCGAGGGCGACGCGGGCAGGCAGGTAGAGCGGGGATCAGGGAGCACAGCGATGGCCGTGTGCGCGCGCGAGCTTGATGAAGACGGTGATGGCGACCGACCGAGACTGCGTGGGACCACGCTGGCGAGGAACAGAGCGACCAAGCAGAGGAAGAGAGCGGGAGTCGGCGACGAGGCCCCAGTCGCGGGATGCGCGGATCTGCTGTCCTTTTGATCTCCGCGGACTTCGGCCCAAGCGGGCCTCGACGATAGTCTAATAAAGCGCGGCCCACGGCGAACAATGGCGCCGGCCGGGTCACGGCGGCCACGGCGGCCACCACGGCCGGCTGCACGCCGCGGTGCTGGATGGCCGGCAGCAACGCGCGCCCGCGGCGCCCTCGCGGGTGTCGGCGCTCGCTGGCCGCGGAAAAAGCCACGTTCTGGTGCTTCGAGCTTGCCAAGCCTCCTGCTTCGTCACTTCATAAGATCCGCGTCGGCCGGCTCGGCCCGTTTGTGGCGGTGCCCGCGGCCGCGCTCTGCGGAACCATGGTGCGGGGGAGCGTTCGTTCCCGCGTATGACTCGCGCTGAACATCCGAGAATGCATCCGAGAAGTGAGCTGCGGTCGGGCGGCGACCATGGCCACGCCGACTCGACTGGTTTGATCATGAATGTGATGTGTCGTCGCCCCTGCGCTGCTGCACCAGAAGCTCGAACAACACAAGCAAACGATATCCTACTCTCGCTCGTCTCGGCAACCCTTGTCTTTCTTGACGTAAGCGGTGCTCCATGCGATGCCGAGCGAGACCGTAACCATGGCACTACCCATCGCGTCATCGCGTCGCGAACGACAGACGGTCAAGTGTTGAAGCGCGGCACGCGGCCATCCATCGTGCAAACGGTCAAGTTGCGACCGCAGAAAACTTGCGTAAGAGCGCCTGATGAGCTGCGACGGGGTCCCAACTCGGGGGTGTCGACGCGTCCCACGTGATAGACGCGTCGCTGTCTCGCAGAGTGCGCGAGACATCTGGCCGCTTCCGGTCGCACGCTGTCGACGACGCGTGCGCCGTGTGCGGTTCGAGTTGTGTCGAACGAGCCGTCTCGCCGTGGCGAGCACCACGTTAGCTGACAAACGTGGACTCTTCTCGCGTCGAACACCTGCACCGTGAGAGGAGCTGCGAACGACACGAAGCCGTTACCTTTCGACGGTGCACTCGAGACGGCTTCTGGGCGAGGATGTGGTCGAAGCCACGGCGAGCTGGTCTCTGGGCACCTTCGCGGGCAATCAGCGTCAGCGATGTTCATACTCAGCGCGTGCGAAGTTGACTAGCATTCGGTTATATCAATGGTCAATCGACAAAACTCGCAGCCGCAGCCGCTCGCTCACAATCGCAGAACCGCGCGACACGCGCGAGTCGGCGACGGCGCGCTCAGAAGAGGCCGACCGACTTGGCGGCGCCCCAAACCATGATTCCGAACATGCCGAGGTACCCCGTGTAGATGAACGGGGCGCCGTACAGGCGGGAGCGAGGGCCGCTCTTGAAGTAGCCCTGGGTATAGATCTCGCGGCCGATGATGTACGACACGGCGAGGCCAGCCGTGACCTTGGGCTGGAACAGGCCCGAGAAGGCCGTGAACAGCAGCGTGTTGGGCAGCTGCTCGAGGTAGTTCTGGTGGACTCGCTGCGCATTCCCAAAGCGCACCCAGTCCTTGTCGGAGAGCTTCTTGGCGTAGATGCCGCAGCCCATGTCGGGGTACTCGATCTTGAGCTCCTTGCGGAGGCCCGGGATGTAGCGCGACGCGAACTGGTAGTGGAACGCGATGGCTACCGACCACAGGAACCTGCGTCAGTCATGTTTCGACTGCAAGAGCTCCTCGGGGAACAGGGGAGAGCTCAAGTACCGGCGAGGGCCAGGATCACATAGCCGTAGTCGGCGGGGAGGGTGATGGCGGTCGACATGGTGGTTGCTTCTTGGTTGACAGATACGTTGCAGACGGTGGTGTTCCGTGTGCCGGTTTCTTGAGCGAGAGAAGGAGGGGAGCGCGGGGGAGGCCAAGGTTTTGTGCACGGGCGAGCGGCGGTCCGGCGGAAACGCGTCTCGCAAGCGTGTTGATCTGCTCAGCCCAAAACCCCGTGCGCCGAGTTCTCATGCTGACCGATCGTCGCTTGCCACGTCGCCGCTCCCACGCCGCGCTGACAAACGCGGGCTGAACCTTCTGCATCGTTCCGCAGCGCGACGCTGAGGCGCACACGTCGGCCGGCACGTTGACCCGGCACCCGCTGCCGGTGCTCCAGGCTGGCGGCCGCGGGCGCCTGGAGGCCGTGCGTGTCCCGCACCGCGAACACTCAGCAGCGGTCATGGCCTCGCTCCTCAGGGCCGCAGCGCAGGCAGCCCATGCGTTGCGTGATCCTCACCACTCAGTCTCGCGGACGCCTGCCGGCCGTGTCTCTCGCGCCGCGAGCGGCTGCGACAGCCTAGCTCTTTCAGGTCCTCACGGCCGGGAGTCCATGCGCTGCGTGATCCTCACCATGCTGAAGGAGCGAGAACCGTGCTTAACACGTTCGCTGGCCATCAGCACGAGCGAGCGATGGGATGACTCTGCAGCTCGTGCCCCTCAGCGATAGAGGCAGCTTATCCGTGCACGGTGAGTGGCCCCGTCCGCAGTAGCGCGGCTTGGCTCCAAAAAGCCGGCTGGCACCCGCTGCCGTTTCCTGGGGCCGCGTCAGCGGTGATGACTCCGCGCCGCGCACCGCGTTTCGCGTCGACTTGCTTGGTTCCCGTCCGTCAGCGCCCAAGCCCGCGGCCTCACTTGGGAACTTGGATCCATCGCTTGGCGCCGACCACCACCGAGAACAACAACAACAACACTTGCGACGGGAGCAGCGAGCGCAGCGACTACTTAAGATGCACCGATCGCCCGCCTCCCTCTCCCTCCTTCACGCTCACACCCAGCTCCATCATTCCACGAATCAACAACCAACCTCAACACCATGATCCCGACCGCCATGCACTCCTCGACGCCGACGTCGGCGCTGCGCCGGTGGGCCAACGTCGACTGCTCGCCGCGCGCCGTGGACGAGGGCCGCATCGCGCGCACGTTCGTCGGTTCGCGGGTGCTCGTGACGGCGAGCGCGTCGCTGGCGCTCGACGAGTCGCTGATCCGCGCGCTGCTGCGCCTGCCGCTGCTCGCCGTCTACTACGTGCACCGCACCGGCACCGCGCTGTCGCCCGCCGTCACCCAGGACCGCCGCCTGTGCGTCGTGCACGACCTGGCTGCCGCCGCGGCCGCCGCCGGCGAACCCATCGACATTGCCCTGTGCCACTCGACCGTCGCCGCCGAGTCCGTCGCCGCCACCGTCGCCCCGCGCCGCTTCACCGCCATTGTCGCGCCGCTCGCCGAGACCGAGACCGCCAAGACGTCCGCCACGGCCGCCGACCTCATCGTCAAGGTCCCCGACACCGTCGGCCCGGCGCTGCGCACGCCGTACCTCGGGTGGACGCCCGCTGGTGCGCCGGCCGCGAGCGCCAAGGTGACGGCGACGTCGCTGCCCGCGGACGTGGTCGCGAACCTGGTCCTGACGCACGTCGCGTACAACGGGACCGCGCCCAACATCGAGGGGTCCGCGACGCCCGTGGTCTGCGCGACGGGTGGGGTGGCCACGGCCGCGGCCATGGCGACGGCGCTGGGCGTGCCGGCGGCCGCGGTCCAGCAGCTCGTGCTGACGTATAATCGGCGGCAGAAGGCCGACGACTCGGACAGCATCACGACGCGCGCCGTGCTCGAGTCGCCGCTCTACGAGCTCGCCGACCGCGTCCACTTCCCCGTCGACCTCGGCGGCGCGTGCTGGCGCACCTACGTCGAGGCCGCCACGGCGCCCGCGGTCGGCGGTCTGCGCGCGCGGCTGTAAGGTGTCACGGAGTGTTGCGCTGTTGTTCCCTTGCTGTGATTGATATACAAACTACGCTCCTGTTGCCGAACCCGTCCTTCCGTCGTCTCTCTGTCTGATCACTACTCTGAGGGCATCGCCGCAGCCTCGCCCTTCACCGACCACGAGCTCGCGGTTGACGAGCTCGCGCTTCGGTCGTGTCACGCTCAATGTTCGACGTGAGTGAGTGGAAGCGGCCCACGTCAGCGTGGACTCGACCTCGCGGAGCAAGATCACCATCGCGCACCGCTGTCCTGTCGCCCGCCCTTGGGCCGTGTCAAACCCGGACTCTCAACGTCAAGTCAAGTCGTGCGTGGCGAAGGTTTACGTCGGCATCAGCTCAATCTCAAGGAGGACGTTCACACCACGCCCACCGCTCGCACAGTCGAGCAAGTTGGTCACTCACCCGGTCACTCGTTCAGGCAGGCATCGAGATCATGTTCAGTTGGATCATATATATTTCGACAGACTTCACACTCCAATCCGCGCCCATCATCAGGGCGCACAGTCGGCGAGCTTAGCAGCAGCCGGCCTTGGTCGCGCAGCACGACGCCGCCGCCGCGGGCTCGGCCTGCTTGCCGGCGCAGCACGTGCACTCGGTGCAGGTGCACGACGCCGACTTGACGCCCTTGCAGTCGCACTTGTCGCACGTGCAGGTCTCGGCCTTGGTCTTGGACGAGCCGCAGGTGCAGGTGGTGCAGGTGCAGGACTCGCCCTTGGTACCGTCGCAGTTGCACTCGGTGCAGGTGCAATCGGCGGCCTTGGTCGAGCAGCACGCCTTGGCCTTGGAGGAACCGCACGAGCACGACGAGCAGATGCACGACGCGCTCTTGGTGCCGTCGCAGCTGCACGACGCGCAGGTGCAGTCGGCCGACTTGGTCGAGCAGCACGCCGACGACGACGATGCCGACGCGGCCGTCTGCTTGCCGGCGCAGCAAGTGCACTCGGTGCAGGTGCACGACGCCGACTTGGTGCCCTTGCAGTCGCACTTGTCGCACGTGCAGGTCGCCGTCTTGGCCTTGGTCGAGCCACAGGTGCAGGTGGTGCAGGTGCACGACGCGCCCTTGGTCCCGTCGCAGCTGCACGACGCGCAGGTGCAATCGGCCGACTTGGTCGAGCAGCAGGACGCGGACGGCGCGGCGGCAGCCGACTTGCCGGCGCAGCAGGTGCACTCGGTGCAGGTGCACGCGTCGGTCTTCTTGCCGGTCCCGGCGCACGCGCACTTGTCGCAGGTGCACGCCTCGGCCTTGGCGCAGCACGTGCAGTTGTTGCAGGTGCACGCCGCCGACTTGACGCCCTTGCAGTCGCACTGGGTGCAGGTGCACGGGAACGGGGAGGTGGCGGGCGACGACATGGTGGTTGGTGGTGGTTGGTGGTTGTTGCGTTGCGTTGCGTTGCGTGGATCAGGTTGGGTTGATGATGGTGTTGAGCGAGAGGGAGAGGGCGCGGGGCCCGCCCGCCTTTTGTACGCGCGGCCGGCCGACAAACCGCTCACCACGGGTCGCGATCCATGAGAAAAAGTGCCTCAACGTTGGGCGAGGGTGTGGGAGAGAGGAACAAATCGCGCACGGCGCGCGGGCGAAAACCCCTCAACGGCGCAGCGCCACGAGAAATCGCGCACTGAGCGGTTTTCGCACCCGCTTCGGCCAGCCACGTCGGCCTTCCACGCGTCGGTCGCGATGGCCCTGGCAGCGGTGGCCATGGTCACGGCCGCGGACACGAGGAGGCGGGAGACAGTGGCCATGGCCACGGTGGCCGCGGCCGTCGAGGACATGCGCGACCGCGCTCTCGTCAAGGCTCACTTTGTTCACTAACCACAAGCAGCTGCTAACGAGGGCCATGGCCAGCACCGACACTGACGCGAGACTCGAACAACGCGTCGCTCAGGGATGGAATGCTCACGAAAGACGGCTGCAGAGGCGGCGACCACCGACCATGGCCACGTCGCGAGCGAAGCTGATCGCCTCGACCAGTTTCTCCAAGAGCCGCTCGCGAACGAGCGACGCGACCATGGCCACCCTGATCCTGAACCGTGACCTTCTCTCGCGTCGCCGAGGTACCACGACTCGGCGAGCCGAACCGAGCGGTGGAGGAAACAATCGCGTGCCGCAGCGGGAATCCGACATTCAAAACGTGCGTGCGGATTATCCACGAGAGCGAGCGATAGGTGGTGGGGGTAGACAACGAGTATTTGGGGTAGAAGAGGACGAGGGGGGGAGGTGAAATAAACAGCGAAACTGGCGACACACGACGCGCGCGCAGCAGCACTCGGGCGTCGGTCCGGCTACTCACACACGCGGCAGGGAGCGCGTCAGCGGCGTGGACGCGGGAGTGACGCACGGAAGAGGTCCACGTACCTCGTGGCGACGAGTCAGGATCCGACCGCGGCGAGGTCAGCAGCGCGCGGCGCGAGCCGGTCGGTCCCGAGCGACTTAGTGGTGCTTGGGGGCTACATGACAAGTGGGCGCACGTCAGGGACCAGGTATGCGGGCGCGGTCGAGCGCAAGGCGAGCGAGCGTACCAGCGGGAGCGCCTGGACGAGTAGCACGAGCAACGAGCGGGCGATCACGGCCGTCAGCACGAGTCCATCCATCCCACACTACTCGTCATCCCAACGTACTGGCAGCAGCGGCCATCATGCCCTCGCGCGCCTTGTAGAGGAGACCCCAGGTGACGACGCCGCCGATGGCGAACATGCGGAAGGGCTTGACCATGGCGGTCGGGTAGAGCTTGTAGCCGAGGAACGAAGCCATGGTAGAGGTAATGCAGGGGGTCACGATGCGTGGCGGCGTGGTACGGGTGCACTAACGTCGGTATCGTCGCGGTCAAGGATCGGTCGCGGCCGGCACGGCGACGGCGGAGCGAGAGGCGGAGCGCAAAACAAGGCGGGCATCTGACCCGTGATGGGAGTGGCAGCTCGCTCGCTCGACCCTCGCGGATGATGGAAAAATACTCGCATGGCCAGCGAATGGAATGAAATGATGGGGATGATGATTATGGAGTAGTATACGACATTCGGCGAGGGGGAGACCCCCGCCCTCGAGCTCGTGGACAGATCTGTACACACACGACGCGATCCGGCGCGACCCTCACGGCGACCTAGACCGTGTACGCGTCGCCCTTGGGGAATGACCGCTGCGTCTGGAGCGACTCGGAGTGGAACTGGTACTTGATCGCCTGGTCGGCCTTGAGCCCGAGGGCGGCCTTCCATTTCCGGCCGAGCGCCTTGGTCTTCTCCTCGTCGACCGCTGTCCGCGTCCACAGGCACAGCTTGTTGCCGCGGGCGCGCACCGAGACCACGATGCCGCAGATCTCCTGCGTGTCGACAAACTGCTCGCCGATCGCGAACATGCACGAGTCCATCCACATGCGCGACAGCGTCGACAGATCGTTCCCGCCCACGGCCACGAGCCACTTGCCGCCCTCGCGGTTCGCCGCGTCCTCCCAACCAGGGAAAATCCCCTCGCGGAACAGGTTGTAGTCGGACGACGGCGCTAGCTCGTCGACCCTCGGGATGTTGTTGAACAGCCTACGTCGGGCGCGCGCGCGGGCGGGTCAGCGTTTCCGCGGCCTCATGGACGCGTACGAGCGCGCGCGCGCGTCTCTCCTCTCGTCGACGAGAGCCACGTCGCGCACGCGTGTGCTCGCTCATCTCGAGGAGTGAACAACGGACCCCCAGAAATCCTCGACCGTCTCGAGGTGCATGACCGTCTTGACGTTCTCCTCCCAGTTGGTCTTGTTCTTGGACGGCCCGTTGTACGACACGGTCCAGCGGCAGTGGAGCGGGTGGCACTCGCCCGACGGGGCCGCCGCCGCCGCCTCCGCGGTCTCGGGAGCAGCGACAGCGGCGGGCGCGGTGGTGACCTCGATCTCAGACATGGTTACGGTGGTCGATGCGTTGATGCGTTGCACGGGGTGCGGTTGTTTGATTACGTTGCAGGGTGCGGCGTGGCAAGGATACGTCGTGAACGAGGTGTGGGACGAGTCGAGGGAGGGACCGGCTGCACGCGGCAGCAGCGCGCTCCGAGGCGTAGCGACGGACCGCGTGACCGGTGCTGATCGCGACAACTACGCCGCGCGCGCGACGCGTTCGTCACGAACCCTGACTACGAGGACGACGGCGAGACAGAGGAGACGGAGACGAGGCAAGGAGGGTAGGATCGGAATTAATATATATATAGTCGCTACCGCGAAGGGACAGCGCGAGCCCAAAAAGAGAGAGAGAGAATCATACAATTAACAGCTACCTAACGCGCTCCCAACCACCTTAGTTCTTCTTGTCGGCATCCTTGAACTCGGCCTCGGACGTGGACGACGACGAGTCGGACGACGACGACGAGTTGGAGGCGCGGGCCTTGTAGGCGGCCTCGAACAGCTTGAGCGACGCCTGCTGCACGTCGTGGTACGCCTGGCGGATCTGGTCGGCCGTGATGCCGTCCTTGCCCATGGTCTCGCGCAGCGCCGTGATCTGGGTCTTGATCTTCTCGGCCTCCTCCTTGTTGATGTGGTCCTTGTACTCGTCCATGGACTTCTCGGTATCGGCAATGATCGACTCGGCGCGGTTGCGCTCCTCGATCGACTCGCGGCGCGCAGCGTCCGACTCCTTGTG
The DNA here is from genome assembly GCA_025594325.1 of Blastocladiella emersonii ATCC 22665. NCBI lineage: Eukaryota > Fungi > Blastocladiomycota > Blastocladiomycetes > Blastocladiales > Blastocladiaceae > Blastocladiella > Blastocladiella emersonii. The sequence continues at coordinate 1,720,889 of JANHCV010000007.1, read as the reverse complement.
CTGCTCGGCGTCGGCGACCATGGACTCGATCTCGTCCTTGGACAGACCCGACTGACCGGCAATGGTGATGGACGTGTCCTTGTTGGTGGCCTTGTCCGACGCCGACACGTTGACGATACCGTCGGCGTCAATGTCGAAGGTGACTACGCGATGATGGGAACGTTAGTCGGGTGCTCATGGACGCGGGCGACACCGAAGCGAAAGCAGACGTACCCTCGATCTGGGGCACACCCTTGGGCGCGGGCGGGAGGCCGCCGAGCTGGAAGTTGCCGAGCAGCTTGTTGTCGCGCACGAGCTCGCGCTCGCCCTGGAACACGCGGATCTCGACCTGGGTCTGGCCGTCGGCGGCGGTGGAGAAGACCTGCGACTTCTTGGTCGGGATGGTGGTGTTGCGGTTGATGAGGCGGGTGAAGACGCCGCCGAGGGTCTCGATACCGAGCGACAGCGGGGTCACGTCGAGGAGGAGCAGGTCCGTCACGTCACCGGCGAGGACACCGCCCTGGATCGAGGCGCCGATGGCGACGGCCTCGTCGGGGTTGACGCCCTTGGAGGGGTCGCGGCCGAAGAGTTCCTTGACCATGGTCTGGACCTTGGGCATGCGCGACATGCCGCCGACGAGGATCACCTCGTCGATCTGCTTGGTCGACACCTGGGCGTCGCGCAGGGCCTTCTTGCACGGCTCGACGGTGCGGTCGATCAGGTCCTTGGTGAGCTGCTCGAACTTGGAGCGGGTGAGCTTGTAGTTGATGTGCTTGGGGCCGGTCGCGTCGGCCGTGATGAAGGGCAGGTTGATGTCGGTCTGCATGGTCGACGACAGCTCGATCTTGGCCTTCTCGCACGCCTCGCGCACGCGCTGGATGGCCATGCGGTCGCCCGAGATGTCGACGCCCTCCTCCTTCTTGAACTCCTCGACGACCCACTTGATGAGGTAGTTGTCGAAGTCCTCGCCGCCGAGGTGCGTGTCGCCGTTGGTCGACTTGACCTCGAACACGCCCTTCTGCATCTCGAGGATCGAGATATCGAAGGTACCGCCGCCGAGATCGTACACGGCGATCACCTTGTCGTCGGCGTTCTTGTCCATGCCGTAGGCGAGGGCGGCGGCCGTGGGCTCGTTGATGACGCGGTGGACCGTGAGGCCGGCGATCGAGCCGGCGTCCTTGGTGGCCTGGCGCTGCGCGTCGTTGAAGTAGGCGGGGACCGTGACCACGGCGTCCTTGACCGACTTGCCGAGGTAGGCCTCGGCCGTCTCCTTCATCTTCATGAGCACGAAGGCGCCGATCTGCGACGGCGAGTACTGCTTGCCGCGGGCCTCGACCCAGGCGTCGCCGTTCTTGTGGGCCACGATCTTGTAGGGCACGTGCTTGGCGTCGTCCTGCACGATCTTGTCCGTGTACTTGCGGCCGATGAGGCGCTTGATGGCGAACAGCGTGTTGGCGGGGTTGACGACGGCCTGGCGCTTGGCCGCGTTGCCGACGAGCAGCTCGCCGTCCTTGGCAAAGGCCACGACCGAGGGCGTGGTGCGCGTGCCCTCGGCGTTCTCGATGACGCGCGGCTCCTTGCCCTCCATGACGGCCACGCACGAGTTGGTGGTGCCGAGGTCGATGCCGATCACGGCGCCCGTCGGCTTGGTCGACGCATAGCGGGCCTGGAGCAGGGACTTGCGCACGGCGGCGCTGCGGGTCAGCGACAGCATGGTGGGGTGCGTTGTTGGGTTGCGGGGGTCGTCGTGGACGCTGGAGAGCGAGGATGGTGGGGGCAGGGGAGCGGCCCGGTTTATGGCTGCGCGCGCTTTCGGCGGCCTTCTCCCCTCAGAGAGCCGACAACAACAAGTCGCGAAAACCCGCGTCACGTGCCCCACGCAGCGCCCGGTTTCCGATCGCTTCCGCGGCCGCGGCCGCGCCCGCTTGTCAGCCGTGTGGCGCGCCGCGTTCGATGCGCTTCGATCCCCCTCAACGCATCGGCCTCTCGCACCGACGCAGCCCATGAAGCGATGGCGAGGACTCGGCGCACACGCCGCGCCGCCGCCGTGCGATCCCGTCGTGTGCGATGCAGCGCCGCGGTCCGGGCCGCGGGCGGGGCGCTCGAGACACACAACTCATGGATTGCCAGGGATGCATACGTCGGGGCGCGTACGAGAGTATGGCTGGTACCGTGGTCACTGCGATGCTGGGCGATCCTGTCGCGCGCGAGGCCGCTTCGTGATCGCCGCTTCCCGAGGCTCTCGCGGCGGGTCGCTCGCAGGGCAGAGCGTGCTCGAGCGCGCGGACTGTGCCCATCCTCATCGAATTCTCTTCAGTAAGTTCGCGCAGCACGGCCAGGCGCGCCGCGACTGGTCGCCGAGCGCGGATTCGCTCGCCCGACACGCACGCTCCACGGGAGCGAGGCGCGAATACGCGAAAGTGCGCCGATGAGTACTGACGGTGGCAGCCGGCTTCCTTCACCGCTGGCCGACTCTAATCCATTGCCGTTCTCGAGTGTACAAGCGGTCGGCTCTCGAACTGAGGGACGCGAGAATCTCAGCTCTACTTCGCTGATGTTGCGCGGTTCCTTCACGTCGCGGTCGGTCGCCCGAGCAAGCGAGCGCACAGCTCGTTCAGCACGCGTGCCGCAGAACGATGAGCCGCGAGCAAAAGGGGTGCCTTAGAACCGCTGACGAGGACTGACGCGGCGGACGGCGCCGTTCGCACGACGTCTACTCGTCGCCGGTGATGCTGTCAGCAAGTGCGGAAGATCATGATGTACGGCCAGCGGATCGCGTCCTGGCGGCGGGCGAGAGAGCGCGCACAGGCGGGCGCGCAGGACCGCGTCGGCGAGGTGACGCACATCGGGAAGGACCGCATGCGAGGACTCGCTCGTCGGTTGCGAACGCGCCGGGAGCCGTGAGCGGATCCCCGACGAGATCGGCGGACATAGAGTAGCAACGCAGCGCACCAAGTGCATCAATCGCGAGTGTGCGGAGGGGTGTGAAGGGACGGCGGCACGGAGCGGTAGCTCGCCGACGCTCCACCTAGTCGCGGGACGGTAGTTGGCCATCCCGCGGTCAACCGCTGTGGGGTTCGGTCTCGCCTCGTGAAAAATTCTAACGCGCCACGGGGCGAGGCGCGTGAGAGAGTGTTAGAGGCTGGCGCAGAGAATAGCAAGCCGTAAGGGTGTGCGTGACGACATGGTGGTCGGCGGTCGAGGTCTGGCGTAGTGGCGCTGTGAGGCGGCAGACTTGGGTTGGGCGAGGTCGGTCGGCGGCACGAGCGGGAAGGATTTGCTGTGGGTGTCACCCGATACGGCGTGACGCGTCGCTGAGCGGGCGTCAGCGTGGGTCAGCGCGCGTGGCCGCCGCGTCATGATGCATCGCGGTCGGCACCCCCACTCAAGAAAAAGCTTGTCAGCGCCGAATAAAGCAGCCGGGCATCCCGCCAACCGGTCCCTCGCTCCCTTACGCCCAAGCAAACGTAAACCATGCACGCTACACGAACCTCGCTTCGCCGCCTCGCCGCCGCCACTGCCGCTCGGTAAGGCACATCGATCTACGCGCGACCACGCGGACGCGATCCTGACGCACTGTGGATGTAGCGCGTCGCCCGCCGCCCGCGGGTTCGCCGCCGCCGCGCGCACCGCGAGCCCCGGGACCAAGTTCGCGACGACGACGCTCGCCGTCGCCGCCGCTGCCGCCGGTCTCGCGTGGACCTCCTCGACCACGTCCGCGACCGAGTGCAAGCCCGCGTCCCCCTCGCCCGCGGAGCCGTCGGTCGACATGTGCCCGCACGCCATCGACTTCCGCCACCGCGGCGCCGGCGGGTGGAAGGACGCGACGATCACGGACGCGTCGGCGCCCATGAGCCAGCGGATGGCGGCGTTCACGCGCGAGCTGCAGGGCGAGATCGTGTCCTCCCTGGAAGCGCTGGAGCGCGCCGCGGGGAACAAGAGCGCGACCCCCTTCCTGCGCGACGCGTGGACGCGGCCCGACGGGCACGGCGGCGGCCAGTCGTGCGTGCTGCAGGACGGCCGCGTGTTCGAGAAGGCCGGCGTCATGGTGACGGCCATGGAGGGCAAGCTGTCCGAGGCGGGCGCCGCCCAGATGCGCGCGCAGGGGCGTAAGTTTAACCTGCCCCCCGGCACCGAGCGTGTGCCCTTCTTCGCCGCGGGCATCTCGATCGTCATCCACCCGCACAACCCGAACGCGCCCACCGCGCACATGAACTACCGGTACTTTGAAGTGCGCCACCCGCACACGGGCGAGGCGGTCGCGTGGTGGTTCGGCGGCGGCGCCGACCTGACGCCGACAGTCGTCGACCCGGTCGACGCGCGCCACTTCCACGCCGAGCTCAAGGCCGCGTGCGACCGCCATTTGTCGGAGGACGGGTACCCGGCGCTCAAGAACTGGTGCGACGAGTACTTTTACCTGCCGCACCGCGGCGAGACGCGCGGCGTCGGCGGCATCTTCTTCGACGACTTTGACTCGGCGTCGCCGCACACGCGCGGCCTGGACCGCGAATCGATCTTCGCGTTTGTCCGCGACGCCGGCCGCGCATTTGTCCCCGCGTACGCCCCGCTCGTCGCCAAGTCCATGGCCGCTCCCTACACGCACGCCGACAAGGAGTGGCAGCAGGTGCGCCGTGGCCGGTACGTCGAGTTCAACCTGGTGCTCGACCGCGGCACCAAGTTCGGCCTGCTCACGCCCGGCGCGCGCATCGAGTCGATCCTCGTCTCGCTCCCGCTCTCGGCGCGCTGGGAGTACTGCCACGCGCCGACCCCCGGGTCGCCCGCCGAGCGTACCCTCGATATCCTCCGTCGCCCGCGCGACTGGCTCAATGTCGGCGTCGGGATCCGCGTCGACGCGGACGGGAACGAGGTCAAGGAGGCGTAAGAGGGGAAGGAGAAACCGTGTTGTTTGCACAGTATATAGTGTTTTTGTCTCAATCTCGCTCGCTCACTTGCGGTGCTTCTTGCCGCCCTTGCCCCCGCGGCCACCGCGACCACCACTGCCGCCGCCGCCCTGCTTGTGGCCGTGGCCGTGGCCGTGGCCGTGGCCGCCATCCTTGCCCTGCTGCCCCTGCTGCTGCGGAGTCGGCTTCTCCACAACGACAGGCGCGGCCGCGGCGGCGGCCTCGCGCTTGGCAAACGCCTCGATCTCCGCGGCCGTCAGCTCCTCGTCCCACGGCGCCGCGGCTCCGACGGGATGCCCGCCCCCGTTGGTGTTCGCGCCGCTCGAGTGCTCGCTCGCCTTCCGCGGCCGGCCACCCGCGCTCCCACCGTTGCGGGTACGCCCGCCGTTGCTGTTCCCGCTGCGCGCCGCCTCCTTGACCGCGACGACGGGCACGGGCGCCGCACGACCCTCGCGCTTGGCCCACCACGCGGCGGCGTCGCGGATCGCGTCCGCGACCTTCGGGTCCACGAGCCCAGCGCTCGCCGCGTTCGCGGCGAGGGGCACGAGCTTCCCGTCAACGAGCGTGCGGACACGGTCGACATCCGCCTTCGGGTCCGCGAGAAACGCGGCGAGCCGGGTGAGCTCGGCGTCGCCGCCGACGAGGAACTCGCGCAAGACGACGCCCATCGTAGCCGACTTATCCCCGGCCGCGCCCGGGAGCCCCGCGAACGGGACCCGCGCGGCGATCTGCGGGAACTCGGCCACCCCGATCTTCACCGCCGCGGAGGGGAAGAGCGAGTGCACGAGCATCGCGTCGGCGGCGTCGTGCAGCGCGCGCGCCGCGTGCTTGACGAACGACGCGTGCGTCAGGAGGTTGCGGTCGACGGGCCCGTCCCACGCGACGGCGGGGATCGCGGGCACGGGTTCGAGCGCGCACGCGGCGCGCGTCAGGAGCGTGATGTGCGCGCGCGTCGTGGGGTCCAGGGAGGATTCGGCGCCGGCGAGCGGGCCGGTGCCGGCGTACGTCTTGCTGTGCGCGTGCCCGTGGAGCAGGTTGTCGCGCAGGAGCTCGCATTGGATGAGGAGGGATTCGGCGAGGGGCGCAGGGTCCGTGGGGGCGAGGGAAGTGGCGAGGACGCGGCCCCATGGCGTCAGCCGGTGCGTGGTCGAGTCGACGAAGCTAGTGAGAGGAGTGAGTTACGGGTTCGTGCGAGGATCCGAGTGAATTGAGCATACCCGCGCAGCTCGAGTAGCTTGAAGATGGTCAGCGCGAGGAGCTGGTCGCGCGCCTGGTCGGCCTACAACCCGCGAAAAGTGAGTACACAAACCACCAAACACCACGGGGCAAACGGACCTCGGCGACGGGGCTCCCGACCGTCTCCGCAGCCGCCTCGTCGGATGCGGCGAGCGCGAGGACGCACTTGGCGAGCGACACCTCACTCGCACCACCGACATACTTCTCGATCCACGCCTTGCCGACACTCCACGGCGACAGATTGAACGCGGGCGCGACATCGACGTGCTGCGGCGGGTGCGGGTTGGGCGGGGGCGGCACGAGGAACCACGGGCGCAGGGCGACGCTGCGGGTATTCGCGGCCCACCGCGGGTCCCACGCGCCGACCATGGCGTTCGCGGCGTCGACGAGCGACTGGGCCCAGCGGCGGACCCAGGCGTGGAACTCGGGGGTCTCGCCGTTGCACATGGGCGCCATCTCGTACAGCGCGGCGAAGGCGGCCGAGTTGATGAGGCTCGGCCCAACGCCGCCGTGGACGAGCGCGCGCACGGCGTGGGCGGGCGGGCGCGGGCCGAACACCTCGTGCAGGTCGGCGGGCGCGGACGCGGGCTCGAGCGGGGCGATCGTGCCGCTCGTGGTCAGGACCAGGTGGTGCTTGACGGCGCACCGGACGCGGGCGAACTTGTCCGGGTACGTGAAGCGCGAGGCGTCGTCGTGGATGTTCTGGATGATGGCGAGGCCGAGGCCGAGCGTCTGGAACAGGCTGGCGAGCGTCGGCCACGTGAACTGCCAGTTCGGGTCCGAGACGAGCGGCGTGTAGGTCTCGATCCAGTCGAACCCGGCCAGGATGCACGCGTCGAGGAACTGCGAGCGCGACAGGCCGAGCGACGCGAGGACCGCGGCGCGGTCGACCCACGTGAACGTGGCGCCCGCAGTCGTATTAGCCGAGTCGAGCTCGGTCACGACGCGGTCGACGCCGAACATGAACACGTCGGTGCCCGCGTACACGGCGTGGACGGGCTGGGCCGGGTGGTTGGCGAGGTACGCGAGCTGCGCCCACGCGCTGTAGGGCGCACGCAGGAACTCGACGCCAAGCTCCGAAAGCACGTGCATGACGAACGGGAACATGTCGTAGAAGGGCGCGCCCGTCGCGGCCCAGTTGCTCCCCGCGGACCCGTGGCGGCCCGCCGCGTACATGTCCCAGGCGGCAGAGCGCGAGTCGATGCGCGCGTGCTCGCCCTTGAACGGCGCGTCGCGCGGGATCTTGATCCCCGTGAAGACCACCAGCGGTGTGATCCCCTTGGCCCGCATCCACGCCACGTCCGTCTCGATGAGACGCCGCAGCGTCGCGGGCAGGGTGGCGCCCAGCGGCGCGAGCCGCACCTCGTGCTTGGCGCGCGTCAGGTTGCGCAGCCAGTAGTTGGCGTCGATCCCGAGCCGCGTGCCCGCGAGCGAGGACACGAACTCTTTGTTGAGGAGGTACTTTTCCTTGATGTAGGCTGTGCGGGCGTTAGTTGGAGTGCGGGAGGGGCGGTGGGACGCGGCGGCGTACCGTCGAGGGCGCGGATGGGCATGTTGAGAGGTTGTCGTTGCGCCGAGTTTGGGATCAGAAAAGCTTCATGGAGTGCGTCGGCAGCGGACATCGCAAGAGAGAGAGGCGGAGGCACGCGAGAGAGGGACGCGACAGCCGCCCATCCCGCCCACGTGCCCGTGAGCATTGCCGGCGCCTGCCACGGCTGTCGGCGGGCGCGCGCCGCTCGTCTGGACGTGACGCAAGTCAGCCGAGGGGAGATCGCCCCCCGACTTCGCGTCGCGTTCCCCTCCCTCCTCAACGGCCACCGACAGCCACTGCAACGGATCCGCTACGCATCAACCACCCACCGCATCACCACCATGGGCGACCGCTACTCGTTCTCGCTGACCACCTTCTCGCCATCCGGCAAGCTGGTGCAGATCGAGTACGCGCTCAACGCCGTGTCGCAGGGCATCACGTCCATTGGCATCAAGTGTATGCTGCTTTCTTGTGTCTGCCCGCGTCACCCGCTGCTGACGCTCGCACCCACTACGCGTAGCCACCAACGGCATCGTCATCGCGACCGAGAAGAAGACGCCGTCGGTCCTCGTCGACGACTCGACGCTGGAGAAGGTGGCGCCGATCTGCGCGACCATCGGCGTCGTGTACTCTGGCATGGGTCCGGACGCGCGGCTGCTGATCGCCAAGGCGCGCAAGGCCGCGCAGGCGTACAAGCGCGTGTACATGGAGGACCCGCCCGTGGCCATCATGGTGCAGGAGATTGCCGCCGTCATGCAGGAGTACACGCAGTCGGGCGGCGTGCGCCCGTTCGGCGTCTCCCTGCTCGTCGCCGGGTGGGACGCGCACCGCGGCCACTCGCTGTACCAGGTCGACCCCTCGGGCACCTACTTCGGCTGGAAGGCTACCGCTATCGGCAAGAACATGCTCAACGCCAAGACCTTCCTCGAGAAGCGCTACGCCGAGTCGCTCGAGCTCGACGACGCTATCCACACGGCCATCCAGACCCTCAAGGAGGGCATCGAGGGCCAGCTCGACGCCTCGGCCCTCGAGATCGGCATCATCACCACCGACCACGCGGTGGGCGCCGGCGTCGAGACCCACCCGCACGCTGACTCGGACGGCATGCGCTTCCGCAAGCTGTTGCCGCACCAGATCAAGGACTACCTCGACAACGTTGCGTAACCCTTCCTCTCGAGTTTTGCGGGTCTCGGGTGGATGCAATACAGTTCATTTACATTACAGATGGAGGTGCAACTACGGTTGGTGGTGGGACAAAAACTGACGCGACGCGACGGCTACCGCATCTCAAAGCTCGGGAACCCGAGCACGCCCGTGTACTCGAGGTCGAGCCGCTGGAACCACGCCGACATGACGTGGAAGTAGTACCCCGTCAGCGTCCCCGTGCGCACGTTCATGGCGACATAGTAGAACCCGCTGAACGAGGCGCCCTCGACCGTCGTCTGCCGGTGGTCGGGCACCAGGAACCGCTCCTTCCACCGCATGAAGACCACGTCGCCGCTCTCGCGCGCCTCGCTCGAGCCCGGGTTCGGCAGCGCGAACCCGTCCGCGTTGAACCGCTCGGCAAACGCCGCAAACTCCGGGAACTTGTCCCAGTGCGCGCGGTCCGTGGCCTCGTCCGCGTCCCACGCCCGCGTCAGGAACGAGTACCGTGGGCCGATCAGCTCGCCGTCAAAGTACGTCGTGATCTCCGGCTGCGCGTCCGTCAGGCCGTGGATCTCGAGGAAGCCCGACATGTGCGACGTGTGCAGGTCCACGTTCTGTTCCAGCGCGCGGGAAGTCAGCCGTGTCCGCCCACCGAGACGACAGCAAGCGTACCTGAACCGTCACCTTGACCTTGTACTGACAATCGTTGGACTGCTGGAACCCCTCAAACTCGGCGCCGACGTGCAGCGTGCCGCGGGCCGACGGTGCTCGGAACCGCGCGTTCGCCAAACGCTCCGCCACGCTGTCGCGCAGGCTGTACGGCTTGACGCCCGCGGCATCGAACGCGGGCACCGCGAGCGACGACGCCGGCGCGGCGCCGGGCGCAGCGCACCGCCGCCGTTTCCGGTGCCGCGGCGATGCATCGCGCTTCGCGGACAGGTCGCCGCCCTCGGCCGCTGGGGCAAAGGTGGGGGAGACGAGGGCCTCGTCTTCTTCGTCGTCGGTCTCGTAATCGCTCGCAGCGCCGGCGAGGTCGTGGTCCTCGGCCTTGGGCGAAACCACCGTCTCCAGGAGCGTCGGCAGGTCATCTGCACCGTCAGCCGTTGCCTGGAGGCGGAGCTGGCGCTGGTGCTGGACGGGCATGGCGTTGGTGTAGGTGCAGAGGAAGGCCACGGGCTCGAGCGGGTAGGACTGGTGCTGAATGATGGTTGATGAGGGAGGGAGGGAGGAGCGAGGAGGAGTGTGTGTGCTTGACGGAGAGGGCGATGTGGCGCAGCGAGGGGGGAACCTGCTGATGCGTGATGCGTGGCGGAGGCTTGGAGTGCAAATGAGCAAGAGAGCGGATGGCGATGGTCGTCGACGTCAAGGAGCGGCAGGTTGCATAGACTAGTGATACATGGGCATGGTGGCGAAGGAGGAGAGAGGGAGAGGACGGGGTCAGCCGCCGATCGGAACTCTGCCTACGGCCCGGCCCGACGCTCGCTCCCGCGTCCCGGTTTCTCCCTGCATAGCGGTGCAGATGATCATCACAAAAGGGTGTCTCTTGACGTGTATGGAACATGAATGGAGTGGATCGCAGTCTTCTCTGCTACCACATGGCGGCAACAACCGCGGCGGCAGCCGCCGCGAGCGCGACAGACCGGCCCGACGACGACGCAGCGGCCGAGGTCCCGCCGGCCTGCGTGATGCCGGTACCCGCAGCCGGCGGTGCCGGCGCAGCCGTAGTCGCGGGAGCCGGTGCGCCGGCGCCCTCGCCGATCACCATCCCGCTGCCGCCAGCGGCCCCCGCGTCGCCGGGCGCAGCGGCCGCGGGCGTTGGCGTAGGCGTCGGGTTGGCCGAGAACGCGCGGGCCTTCTCGCCGGTCGCCTTGAGCGCGTCGTCGAGCGCCTTCTGCTGCGCGGGGCTGTTCGGGTCGAGCACGAGCTTCCCGCGGACCGAGTGGACCGGGATCACGGCGCGCGCGCCGTCGCCCTGGGGCGGGGTCGTAGACCCGGCGAACAGGACGTTGACGGGCTTAGCGAGGTCGACGCCCGTCTTCGGGCGGGTGAACTGGACGACGAACTTCTTGGTCGGCGCAAACACGCCGAACGGCGGCGACACGGCGGCCCACTGGACGGCCTCGGTCTCCGGGTTCATGGCGCCCACGAGCTTGCGGCGCGCGACGACGGGCGCGCCGCCGCGCGGGTTCGCGTACCCGAGGTACGCGTCGCCCTGCGCCATGGACGTGCCGAACGCCATGCCCAGCCATTTCAGGTCCGCGGACCCCTCGACGATCACCTGCATGTGCGTCGCGTTGCGGTCGATCAGGAACACGCACACGTTGTCGCCTGGGCCGCACTGACGCGCCCGGCGCACGGCTTGCGCGGAGGTGGAGGTGGTCGTGGCGAGGAGAAGGACGACGAGGGCCGCCAGGGCCACTACACGCACGCATAGAGGCGTTAGCGGACGGTGGGCCGAGGGTGGACGACGCCGGCGAGGTCGCTATACCAAGAGTCAGCGGCTTGGTCGTGCCGATCATGATGGGTTTCTAAGAGTTGTTGTTGGGCGAAGCGCACGCGCTGCGAGAGAGAGTGCAAAGTCGTTCGCGGGTGGCGTTGAGAGATCGGCCTCGTCAGCTGCCGTCGTCGTTCGAGAACAGGCAGGGCGCGGTCGGCGGTCGCGGTGGGAGACTCGTGGTGCGAGAGGAACAAGCAAACGGCGGCGCGGCTCGCAGGTCGGGTTGATGGGGAGGCGTTCGTTCGCTCCTGCGTCTATGCGTCTATTCGGGTCCACTCGACCAAGTGCACGGAGTGAGATGCGCTGTTGCTGCTGCTGCGGTTGCTGCTGCGGCCGGTATCCAAGTCGCTGGGTGGTGAAGCAAGAGAGAGGGAGATGGCGACGGCGACGCCCAGGGACCGAGAGAGAGGTGATCTCCGGCTGAAGCCTGCCCCGTTTCATGTTCAGCCCCGCCGATTTTGACGGCGCGAGGGACCGCTCGGCCGCGCGCCGGCCCGCTCGGCGGCCGTGAGTGGGCTCGACGTCAGCTGGCCAGCGAACGCCAGCGACGACGACGACGTCGGGGCTCAGGGATCATGGGCAGGGATGTCAGCGACGTCGTTGGCCGACTTCGCTCGCTCGCTCGCTCGCCACATCGGCCATCGGGTGAAATCCGCGCCCAACGTGGGCCAGCGGCGCGCGCCCACCGCCGCGTTTGATGTCCGCGCGGCACGGCGCCCTCTCGCACGCGCGCGCGTGTTCTGGAAGATGTCTCGGCGCAACCCTCAGCAAGCGCCCGCGATCGGGTTCTTTCGATGGCCGGCCTGCGTGCGCGGCCAAAGTGGCGGCCCTGTTCCTGGGCCGCGACGCGCGCCAGCACGAAAGCCTGCCGAGGTGGACCACGGCCATCAAGCGCGCCGTGGGTCACAGTGCGAGAAACTGCGATTCAAGAAGAACGAGGTCGCCGCAGACGCGCTGCCGCCGCTGCCGTTGAGATACGTCGCGGGTCCAGGGGGAGCCTAGTCTCGGTGCCAGACTCTACGGCCACATGGTCGGCGTGGGTGGCCTCGGGCATTCGGAGAAATGACCTCGGCCGGCCGACCGTGGGTAGAGTCTGGAACCAGCTCGCCCTCGGATAAACTTTTCCCTTGTCGCCGTCGCAAACCCAGCCCCGCCGACACTCATCCCCTTAGTTCTGGACTCCCACTTTATTAACACCTCATAAATTACACGGGGACCCCCCATGGATTTGCATCGCATTGACCACAAAAATGCGTTTGAGGCGAAAACTCGCGGGGGTGAGGCGGGAGCGAGGGGAGTGGAAATGCGGGGGTCCCAGCGCGGTCCGCTGTGACCACCGCTCGGACACTACCCCTCGGTTCTCCATCCCAACGGCTTCCCGCGAGACGCGACCGGGTGAGACGGAGAGCCATTGACAAGGGCTTCATGGCAGTAGTGGTGGGTCAGGGCCGCGCGCCCCGTCCCGGCTCGCGAGAGCGCGTACCGTGCGCGCGGGGCTCTCTGTCGCTTGAACATTCTCGGATGACGCTCCCAAAGGGCCAGGCGTGTAGCCCGGCGCTCGCGCTACGCCGCGCTGCCCGTTGCATGGAGAGACGCAGCGAAGGGGTCACTCGCGGGGCCCGCGAAGGCGGCCAGGCCCCTCCTCCCCGCGGCGCTCCCCGGGGTTCTATGCGCGTCCACCCCCGGCGAGCCGCTCACACGAAAAACGATGGTTTCCTACTGATCTCGACGCGGGCTATCCATTCATGCCCAGCACACACGACGGCGACCCGCCACGGGTGAGAACGCCATCGCCGACGCTCGCGCGGTCCGTGTGCGCAATCACGCACGTGAGACCCTCGCATTTTCGACCGATGCTGCTCGTAATGAGCTGCCATACCCTCTCCCAGGTTTCTGCAGCCAGTCAAGCTCTGTGGGGTTGACAATCTGCTCGCAAAGTCGGCGGCCAGCGCGCGTGGCGCGCCATCACCGCGATGTTCGTGAAGCACCCCGATTCTGGCGACGGCCATCGTGGAATTCCTTACTCCCCTGGCATCGCATGAAGCTGAAATTGTGTCTAGTAGTTCTTTGGTTGCTCCTCTACATCATCGGGGTGGAATAAAACGATTCCACGTCCGTGCCGCCCGGCCCGGGCCAGCGGCAGTTTGGACTCGGCGCGCTCACTCGCGAGGTCTCACCGGGCGGGACCACCGATATGAATGGATAGCCCGAGCATCGTACCTTACGATGCGAGCAGTTTTGGGGGGAAGTTGTTAGGGCGAGCGTCGCGAGCGAGGGCCCCGAAGGTGGGCCGCTCGACCGGCGCGCCCAACTCTCTTTCAACCCCGCTCGCTCGTCAGCACCCCCACGACCTCTCGAGGAAAGAACCGGTTTCCTGCAGTTCTCGAGGCGCCCTATCACCTCAAACTAGTTGCACCCAGTTCGGACCCGTCCCGCGGGAGCAACCGGGCCCGGAGGCTCCTCTCAACGACGGCCGACCCGAACCGCCGAGCGGCCGGGCTTCATTGGTACCAGGAGGAAGCCTGCGACGCGGGCTCTCCGTCTCACCCGGTCGCGTCGTGCGGGAGGCGGTGGGGGACGAGAACTCGGGCGCGGGAGAGGGAGCAGGGCGGCGCCGGACCGCGGCGGGACCCCCGCATTTCCACTCCCCTCGCTCCCGCCTCACCCCCGCGAGTTTTCGCCTCAAACGCATTTTTGTGGTCAATGCGATGCAAATCCATGGGGGGTCCCCGTGTAATTTATGAGGTGTTAATAAAGTGGGAGTCCAGAACTAAGGGGATAAGTGTCGGAGCGGGGTGGAGGGGCGGTTTGTGAGATTTTGGTCGGGGCGGGATGAGCTGGATCCAGACCGTACGTCGCGGGTCAGCAGGCGCTGGGTAGGGTCGCCTCGGCCCACTGCAGGAATCCCGCCGCTCCCCGCGACAATACGGTCTGGCAACGAGACTAGGGGGAGCCGCATTTCCGCTGCCCGCAACGCGCGCGCGAACGCCGGGGAGCGGGATTGTGAGGGCTTCCAAGGCGACGTGCTGCACAGCCCCTCAAAGCGTCGCTCCAGGCAACATTGCTCTCGGTCGACACGAGACGGGCCCGCGACGACTGGTCCGGCGAGCATGGGCCCAGCAGCCCGAGCGACCCACGCGGGCTCTCACGCCGTCTATAGAGCACTCGGCGCGGTTTACATTGCATGTAGTCGCATGGGAGTCCAGCAGTGCCGCGAGACGGATGGAGGACAGCGAGAAGGGCGAGACGAGTGACTCGAAAACTGTCTCAAACGGAACACGTGATGTGATCCCAAACGTTTCAAAGCGACGCGTCTCGCGTCAGCTCGATCTTCAACCCCTCCGCTCATGTATCTAATGAATCGCTTGCTCAGAACCCTCCGCACTTGATGCATTTGCACTACCGGCCTCTTCTCGGCTCTTGCGAACAGGTGTCTTGCTGTTGTCACCGCATCGTCTCGCGTCGACTCGACTGCGCCACGAGTCATCTCCGCGATACAGTCAAAGTGTTTGAGTGCAAGGTCGCACCCTCGGCGTCGCATGTTTCGTCTCGTAGGCCGATTACGACCGCAGCGCCAAGGCGGCCAAGGGGCAACCGATGTAGTCCATGGCTGACAGCGCGATCGCGCGCATCCGGAAGGAGCTCTCAGACGGTCGAGCACACCTTGAACGACTTCGACGAGCAGGGTGTGGCGCACCTCACTTAGGTCAAGGGATTCCTCGACCTCGTCGCCTGCACCGTCTCCCTGGCCAGATTTTAATTGATTCGCTGTATATACACTGTATCGCTCTAATTTTCGCGAACCAGCATCGCCTCGACCTCGGCGTTCCACTCAGGATGGCTCTCCTCGAGCCGCGTCCACTTGACGCCCCACGAGTCGGCGAGCCCCGTGAGCACGCGCGGGATCGCAGCCTCAGCCGTCGGAATCGTCGCCGGGTCGACACCGCGCGACGCGAGCTCGCGCGCGACCGAGGTGACGCCGCGGTCGGTGATCCCGCACGGCACAATGTGGTTGAAGAAGCGCAAGTCCGGGTTCACGTTGAGGGCGAATCCATGCAGCGTCACGTAGCGCGAGACGTGCACGCCGAGCGCGGCAATCTTGTTTTCACCGACCCATACGCCCGTGTGCTCGCAGGTGCCCGCGTCGAGGTCAAAGTGGTCGCGGCAGGTCCGGATCAGGCCCTTTTCGA
Organism: Blastocladiella emersonii ATCC 22665; assembly: GCA_025594325.1. NCBI lineage: Eukaryota > Fungi > Blastocladiomycota > Blastocladiomycetes > Blastocladiales > Blastocladiaceae > Blastocladiella > Blastocladiella emersonii. The sequence goes on along the minus strand of JANHCV010000007.1, from coordinate 1,705,409 downwards.
GTAGGCTGACGTAGCACCGGACCGAAATCTGGAGCGAGGTGTGGTGTTTAGCGGACAAGACGGGTGGTGGAGGTGGTGTAAGGCGTACGTCAAGGTTCTTGAGGTGCAGGATCGGGTACCCGACGAGCTGGCCTGGCCCGTGGTACGTGGTCTCGCCACCCCGCTGGGTCTACGTTTTCACAACATCGTGGTCAGCTTCGCGCTCGTCCGCAACTAAGCACAGCGCCAGCACGCACCTCGTAGTACTCTGCACCGAGCGCGCGCAACCTCTCCCCCTCGGTGGCCTCAGTCCCGCGGATCCGCCGCCCTGCCGTGTAGACGGACGGGTGCTGCACGAGGTACACGACGTTGGGCACGCGCGGTCCGCCGTCGGCGCCCTGGTCCTGCAGCGCGGCGACGGTCGCGTGCTGGATGGCGAGCGCGCGCTGGTACGGCACGCGGGCGCCGAGGTACTTGAAGGCAAGTGTCCGGCCCTGCAGCAGCGGCGAGTCGGCGGACAGCGTGCAGGTGCCGGCCGGAGCCGAGGGTGATGCGGCGGAAGCGAGCCCGCGGCGCGCGACGCGGAGGAAGGCGGTTGTCATGTTCATTGGCTTCATCATGGCGGTAGGTCGGAGAGGATGCATCGAGTCTAGGCGGGTCGCCCTGTCAAGTTGTTGGGGGAGCGGGGGCCGGACACGGAGGAGATGCGACGGCGGGCCGATCGGCGCGAGTGGTGGCGCGGTCCGGCGCGCGAAAACCCGGCGCGTGTATCAGTCACGTGTGCGCGATCACGGCGGGTTTTCGCGGTTTCCCACCTCCGTGCATGCGTCTCCCCTCCGCTCCCCTCCCTGCTGCCCGTCCGCTGCCGTTCGTGCCAAGTCGCACTTGCAACCGTTGCCCGCTGCAACCCATGTATCGCTGTCCATGAACCCGCCGACCGACCACTTGACGTGATCCACGTATGCATGTCCGCCCCCGCTGCCGCCATCGTCGCTCGGCGCCGTCCGTCCATGGCCGCGGCCGTCCGTCCGTCCATGGCCACCGCCAGACCAGCCGGCTCACACGACGCTGCCCCTCGCTAGCCCTCCCCATCATGGTCCTCTCCCCGCAGCCCTCGTCGTCGGGCCCGCTCCCGTCCTCGGCAGCGAAACCGTCGCCGCGCCCGCCATCCGCGACCCTCACCTTACCCTCGCCCGCGCCGACCTCGCCGTCCGCCGCGGCCAAGGCGGCCATCGAGGCGCCCCTCGATCCGCCGCCAACGAACGCCATCCTGAGCAAGGACCCGCCGCCGCGCACCCGCACGCGTCTGTCGCGGACCAAGTCGGTCGAGCTCGAGCTTGAGGAGAGCCCGACGCACCACCGCCCGCCGCGCAATGGCGATCTTGTCGCCGAGTGGGCTGCCGACGCGGAAAACGCGCTGGATTCGGTGCTCGCCTCGTCGGCTGCCTCCGAGGCGCCCCCGAACCAGCGGCCGGCGAAGCGCAGCCATGGCTCGCTCGATCCGGCACCGCTCCGCCCGCTCGAGACGGCGCCGCCGACGACGCGCGAGTTCATCTCGCCGGGCCATAAGCGCCGGAGGATTCGCACGGCCGTCGCTGCCGTCGCCGCGGCCGCGGCCAAGCGAGAAGCGGCTGCTGCCGCCGCTGCCGAGGCTGCTGCTGCTGCATCTTCCTCGGATGCCTCGTCGCCGCCCGCTGACCCGTCGTCCGACTCGGCCATCGCGCCGCCCGTCCCCGCCGCCTCCACCGTCGCGCCGCGCCCACCACCACGCGCGACCTCCTCCTCGCCAATGCGCCCGGACCCGCGGTCCGACTCGGTCGTCTCCGAGGTCTTCTCAAGCAGCGACCTGGGCTTCGCCATCGACGCGCACGCCGACTGGGACTCGCCGCCGCCGCACTCGCCCGGCTCGCCGTTCGAGCGCCTGTCCCTGGCCCTGCACCGCCGCATCGCGCACTACCTCCCGCGCCCGTCGTGGCTCGCGGCGCTCGCGCGGACCTCGCGCACCGTCTTTGCCCACGTCGCCCCCGTTCTCTGGGCTGACCCGTGGGACATGCTCGCGTACCCGGCCGACGCGGGGATCCGCGCGCACACGGTCGCGTTCGACGAGAAGATTACGAGTTATCTCACGCCCGTCCCGCCGCCCGAGCTCGAGGCGGGGGGAGAGGGCGAGGTACCGCCGCCTGCGCGCGACTATGCGCGCATGGTGCACACGATCCCGTCGACGGCGCTCGGCAGCGGGTGGGTGATGCGCGCGGGAACCGCCGCCGCGACGCGCGACGAGGACGCGGGCCGCGGGCTCACGGTGCACTTCGGGCTCGAGGTCACGACCAACCGCATCTTCTCCCGCGTAGTGGTCCCGCTCGCGCAGAGCCACGACCCGAACGCCGAGCGCCCGCCGGGCGTGCACGGCGACCCCGTGCGCGTGACCGGGCTCGTGGCCGACGTGACGGCCGAAAAGTACCGGCGCCGGTACATCCCGGCGTTCTGGACGATCCTGACCACCGAGTTCCCGCACGTCACCCGGCTCGACGTGCTGGGCGCCGAGGTTGTGCTCGAGCCCATGGCCGCGACGCTGCGCAACGACCCAGACTCGCACCTGCACCGCCTGCAGCACCTCGCGCTCACGTTCCACGTCACGGGCGTGCGGGGCATGGAGTTTCTCGCCGAGATTTTGCGGCACCTGCCCGACCTCCGATCCCTGTCGCTCACGTTCCTCAACTCGGCGCGCGCCGCGGACCTCGCGCCGCTCGCGTCCGCCGGGCACTGGCTGCCGCGGCTGCGCCGTCTGCACGTCACGCCGTCGGACGACGCGCGGAGCCCGAACCACGACGTGGCGCACTGGCTGTGGACGTTCCTCGCGTCGTTTTCCCCCGCGACGTACCGCGCGGTCGAGCTGATCCCGCTGTCCGAGTACTCGATCACGCGGTACTTCCGGTCGTACTACGCGTCCGTCGACGCCCTCCCCGCGCCGCCCAAGATCGATCGGCTGACCCTATGGCTCCCGCCGCAGCACGACACGCTCATGGCGCACGCGGCGCCGCTCCTCGCCGCGCTCGCCGCGTCCGTGACGTGGCTCGACCTGTCGCTGTACTCGCAGCACCCGCGCGCCAACCGCGGCGGGTTCCCGCCCGCGCTCGCCCTGCGCGGCACCGACGCCCCCGCCGCCGCCCTGTTCGCGCGCGTCCCCGGCGGCGCCGCGTGGGACGCGACCTTAGCCGCCGTCCTCGCCCACGCCGCGCCCAGGGTCCGCACGCTCACGCTCCCACCGCTCGTCATCGGGCCCGAACTCGACGCGCTCCGCGGCCTCGCCGGGATGCCGTGCCTACACCACTTCAGCTTCGCTCTCGCGCCACCGTTCATGGCCGCGGGACCGGGAAACCCCGGGCCGGGGATGCCCGACCAGGCAGCGACGGCGCGCCTCGCCCGCATCGTCGCCCGGTACGGCGCGTACTCGTACGTGTCGTCGATCGCGTGCGACGTCATCGCGCACAGCGCCGGCGTCCGGTCCGCCGCGTGGATGACGCTCCCGCTCACGGCCGGCGAGCCGCTCGTGTTCGACGGGTTCCAGCGCGAGTTTATGCGCGCCACGGTCGCGCCCGAGTCTGAGGGGGTGGCGGGTAAGGCGGGGGCGAAGCGGAGGAGTATCCTCGCCGACATGGGCCTCGTGATGCGGTACGAGGAGCGGGCCGACGGGGCGTGGGCCGTATGTAACGTCGGCGTGCACGCGGCCGCGTTCATGCGGCGCGCAGTCCGCGAGGCGACGGCGGGGCCGCCGAACGAGTTTGGGATGCAATGAAGCGCGAGTCGAATACAATTACACTTGTGTGAGAGCAGGGTACGGTTACATGCGGCGGCGCTCCTGCTTGACCGACTTCTTCTTTTCCTTGTCGGCGGCCTGCTGCGCGCGCTGCTTGGCCAGGTTCGCCTTGTCGACCGACTTTTTCTGCGCGTGCTCGGCCTGCATCGCCGCGCGCTTGGCGGCCTCGGCGTCCGACACCTTCTTGGAGTTGTCGTTGGGCATGCCGATGATGTCCTCTACACACGGCCGCGGCGGGTCAGGGTCCTGTTTCGCAGTGGACGAGTGAGGACAGGGCGTACGTACCATAGGTCAGGCCGAGGTTCTTGCGGTTCTTCCTCCGCACGGGGATCTCGCCCGAGACAACCGCCGCGGCCTTGGGCGTCATGAGCTCGGCCTCGCCGTCGTCCTCGTACTTGTACTGGGCCAGGATCGCGCGCCGCCGCCGCGCCTCCTCCTTGGTGATCAGCTTCTTGCCCGGGCCGGGCGTCGCCGACTTGGCCCCGCTCGCGTCCTCGTAGTGCTCCTCCGAGTCCGAGTCCGAGTCGGAGCCCGACCCGCTGCCCGCGGTGGCGGCGTCGTCGAGCTTGACCTCAGCCAGCGCGGCCTCGGCCTCAGCAACCGCCGCAAACTCGGCGTGCTTGTCGAGCGCCTGCTCGACAAACGCCGTGGCGGCCTCGGGCGCCAGCGACTCGAAGGTCATGGTCAGGTACCCGACGACGCCCTCGATCTTGTCGTCGCGCGGGATCATCTCCTCGTCCTCGACTAGGATCCCGACAATGTAGTCCTCCATGCCCTACACACACACGCAGCTGTCGCTGGTGAGACCGAGGCGGGGGTGAGTGATGGGAGGGCGGTGGGGGGCGGACCTCCTCCTGCAGCCCCAGCGTCTCGAGCTCGGCGGCCACCCAGGACCGCAGCATCCGCTCCGCCGGCGGGTAGGCGTCCATGGTCATGGGGCTTTCGTTGCGTTGCGGGGAGTTTTGCTTCGTTGCCGCGTTTCTTCGACGTGAGGACGAGGAGCGGGGCGCTTCAACAACAACCGCAGGCGACGACGCCGACGACGCTCAATCAACCACTTCCATGCATCTCAGTCCGCCATGAACAGCTCCAGCCAACACATCCTGCAGTCGGCCGCGCAGTTCGAGTTTGTCCAGGTCGCCGGCCAGCGGTTCCGCGTCTGCGCTGCGTCGCTCGGTCCCGGCGGCACCCGCGGGATGGCATCCACGACGGCAGCAGCAGCGCGGCGCACGGCATCGCCCACCCGCTCGGCTCCTACTGCTGGCGGTGATGGGGGCAGCGGAAAGGTCTCGCGCAAGCTCGCGTGCCCGCGCGACCAGTTCCGCCTCATCATCGGCGCCGGCGGCCGCACCGTGCGCGCGCTGCGCGAGGACACGGGCGCCGAGGTCTGGGTCCCCGGGCCCAAGAGTGCCGAGGAGGCGATCAGTACGTTAGATCGGTGTTGGTGGTGTTGGAGGGCTGGGCTGACGCGCGACGTGTAGCGATCCGCGGGACGCAGGAGCAGGTCAGCGCGGCGGCCGCCAAGATCGAGGCGATTTTCAAGACGGTACGCCCTGCGTCGTCATGTACGTGCGCTGTGCGGGACTGACAGTCATCGTGTAGGCCGACCTCCGCAAGCAGCCCTTCACGCACTTCCTCTCCCTCCCGATGCCGTCGTCTGCGCAGGACCCAGTGCTGTACAAGTCGCTCTCTGCCTTCAGCCAGCGCATCATCCACACCTCGGCCCTCCCCGCCGACTCTCCCTCGCGCCTCCTCGCGCTGCCCCCGTCCGAGACCCACCTGACGCTCGCGATGCTCCGCCTGCCAACGCCCGAGCATGTCGCGCGCGCGGCCTCCGTCCTCCGCGCCGCGTCCCCCGCCATCTACGACGCCGTCAAGACCCAGACCGTGCTCGTGAAACTCGCCGGCGCCGCCGTGTTCGGCGACCCGCGCCGCGCGGCCTCGGCCCACGCGCGCGTCGAGGACCGCGACGGACGTGTCAACGCGCTCACGCGGGTCCTGCTTGACGCGTTTGTCAACGCTGGGATTCTGGAGGGGGAGGAGGCAGTGATGCCCGCGCTCCACGCGACCGTTGTCCGGTGCAAGCCCGTTGGGGAGGAGGTGCCCGGCCAGCCGAGACCCGTGTGGGACGCGACGCGTATGCTCGAGGCGTGTGGGGGTGCGGTCGTCGCGGATAAGGTGCGGATCGGCGGCGTCCAGCTGTGTCGCCGCGAGCGCGAGGTCGGGCCGGACGGACCGCGGTATGTCGTCGAGGCGGAGATCGCGTTGCCGTGAGGAGAAATGATATATCAGGTTTGATGGCACGTGGTGTGGCGCGGCGCGTCACGGCTTCTTTCATCGAAGCGCAAAGGAGGGCCGGGGCCCGCACTGTTCTTGAAAGCGAGGACCGTCGGGTACTGTTCCCTGGGTCGCCCTTTTCTGCCGAAGGAACGAACGGCGGCCTGCGGTGCGTGGCCGCGGACCGCGCACAAAACGGCGGCGAGAACCCGCAACCCTTCCTTTCTCTCCCTCCAACCGCTCACCACCTTTGCAACGTAATCAACCTCCCCACAAGCAATGCCCTCGTCGGCCACCTGCTACGGCCTGACATACGCCGACTCGCGCTCGCCGCTACCCGGCTGCGCCGTGGACGCCGAGACCATGACGAGTGTAGCGTGCAGCATGGGCACCGAGAACGTGCAGACCGTCACGGACGTCGACGCACCCGTCACGCGCGACCAGATCCTCGCCGGCCTGCGCAGCATGATCGACCAGGCGCAGCCCGGCGACTCGCTGCTCTTCTCGTTCGCCGGCCACGGGTCCCAGATCATCAGCGACGCGGAACCGTACGACTCGGTCATCCTCGCAAGGGACGGGCAGATCACCAACGACGAGATCCGCGCCGTCCTCGCCGACCTGCCCGCGGGCGTCACCTGCACGCTGTGCCTTGACGCGTCGTCGAGCTCGCGGTCCATGGCGGACCTCGATGTCAGCGACACATACATCGCGGGGAACGTCGTGGTTCTCTCGTCGTGCACCACGGGCGAAAGTGTGGGGCACGCGGCTGACGACGGGTCGCCGTTCACCAACGCGCTCGCCGACGTGATCACCACCCACCCGGGCGTCACCTGGGCGGACGCCGCGGCCCTCATCGACGGCGCCGGCGCGCAGACGGCCAGCGTCTCGGTGAACCGCGCCGAGCTGCTGTACGAGCCCGCGTTCGCGCCCGTCGAGGACGTGGCCCGCGACGACTCGGGCGCCGTCGACGCTGTCGAGACTGTGAACGGACACGACGTGCGCGTCGAGCAGCGCGAAGGCGGCTTCGTGGTCCGCTCCGTCGACACGGACCGCGACGGCAACCCAAATGCCGTCGCGTACTCGCTGCCCGACGGCTCGACGGTGCTCGACCAAGACGTGAACGGCGACGGGACGCTCGACGCGCTCGCGCAGTTTAGCGGCGACGGTAAGCTCACTATGGCGGCGTACGATGCGGACGGCGACGGGTTCTTCGAGACGCAGCTGCACGCGGACCTCGACGGGAGCGTTGTAGCCGTCGGCGTGTTTGACCGCGACGGGAACTTCGTGCAGGAGCTCAGCGAGGATGGCGATGGGATTGTGAATGCGGAGGCGGATGTGAATGGTGATGGGAGTGTGGATCTCCTGGCGGGGTTCGATATGGCAGCCATGGCGATGGAGGGGATCGGCGCGACGGGGGTTGAGCTCCCTTCCGCGGAGTTCTAGACTCTTGAGTGAGTTTGCCCCGACGCAGTTTTCTCACAGACTCTATAAGCCTGCAGATGAAAACCCTTTCGATGTGGCGATGATTTGAGGCACGAAAAAAGATGTCTCGCGCGTCACGTGTTTGATCGACGCGTCTCGCAGCCCCTCGTTGCTCGAGCGAGTGAGCTTGCAAGGAATGCCAGAGAGTGATTGGAGTCGCGGATTGCTGCTTGGTCAAGATCGACATGGCTGATCCAGTTTGACCGCGTTCTCATCTTGACACGGACGAAGCAATCGCCGAATCGTACAGTTAGCTTCACGTACTTGCCTCCAATGCGCCAATTCGCGCGACGTTGCGCACACGGTGGGCGGCGCGGCGCGCAAGTATGGTACCGCGGAGCTCAACTTTGCGCTCGCTCTCGTGAATGGAGGTCCACTCTGTCCACGCTTCGCGGACGACCTCTTGTCTATGATAGCGACAAGCGTACGAGACATCAAAGCGCAAAATCCTTTATTTGTTGGAAGCGCAACTCAAGCAATCATTATGGAGCGCATTCTACTCAACTTCAACAACAACAGTTCGCGTTGAGACATTCAACGCCCACCGTCGAAACTCTGGCACACGACTGTTGCCAGCGGTATTGATGAGAATTTCACGGATCCTCTGGTCGCCGAGGACAGGGCTGTTCCACAAGGCGCTAATCAGCTTGACCTGGCGCCCTGGCGTTTCATAGACATTCAGAAAGAACTTTTTCGCAAGCTTGACGGACATGACCCACCGCTTGCCGCGAAGCTTCGTGACCTTGCGCGCGAATTCGTCAATCCTGGCCTCGCCGCCGTCCATGGCCACCGACTCAAGAACAAGCGCCATGGTGAGCCAGTGGCCGTTGACGCCGTACTGGTGGGCATCGCGCCGACCGCCGTCAGACATATTCAAGTCGGACGCGGGCGTAACAACATCAAGGAGCTGCTGGATCTGATCAATTGTCGCATTTTTCAGGATCCCGCGCCAGGTTCTTGGGATGCGGTACAGGCTGCGGTAATGGCAATCGGGCCCTTTCTCGCGCGCGATATTCGTGGTCGAGTGGTAGAGTTTGGCCCACTCAGCGGGGCCATTTGGGGTCATGCGCCATGTCCACGGACTGTAGGCCGGGAAGTGTTCGCGCAAAATGATCGGGCACCACGGGAGCCGCTGCATCGCGGCCAGGGTTAGCTCAGGATCTTTGAGCTGAAGGAAGAAGCCTTGGCATGCGATGGCGACCAACTCCGTGAGATCGATCCAGCTGAGGTCGCGGAGAAGTGCATTGAGCTCGTCAAGGGTCTGAACACAGTAATTTTGGTGCAAGGGCTGGATCACTTGGTCGATGCTACCTGTCCGCACTTTGCCCGTATTGAGAAGGCCGAAAATCTCTTCGAGTTGCTGTCGTACACCGTGCGCTTCGTCAGGCTTGCGCGGAAGTAGCACGTCGATGCGCCTGCGGACCAAATCGAGGTCCTCGTCCTCGTCCTCGTCAACGTTGATCGTGATTGGGTTGGGACCAGAGCCGTGGGCCTTGCTCAACGGAAATTCGCGTGCGAGGAACATTAGATCCATGGCGACACACGGTCGGCGGGCGCCGGGAAGTCCAAACGATTCGCGGCGGAGGTCGTTGAGGACACGCTCGAGGACGGGAGCAGGGTCGCGTTCGGGCTCCGGTCGAAGCTGCACCATGTGCAGTATAAACTTGAGGATAAACGCGCGGCTTTGGCGAACCACGCCACGCACCAGAACATCCCAGAAACGTGTCGTGTAAAAGGGACCAGCGAGATTGAGAATGAGTGCCTGGGTTTCGGCCGCCGACCGATGCGGGTGGTCAAAGACGTCGAGCTCGGTCGATCGGGTCGTGAGCAGCTTGTTCAGTTTGGACTTTGCGCTTCGCTCGCCCGCATCGTCTGGAACAAAAACGATTTCGTTCCTTGAGGCGAGCAAAAATGCAAGGGCCATGGTTGCGCGTTTCTGGCAAGCAACGATCTGCAGTTCGATGTAACTCGCTGGTGTCAGCGGCCACAAATCGCCGGCCCATTCGAGGAGCGCGAACCAGCGGGGATCAGTGCCGTCAGCATCCTCGCACACCAACGCTCGAGCCAAAGGGAAAAATGTGGCGAGGAAGTGTGAGAGGTGGCCGTTGTGAGCGTTTACGTCGTCGCAGCCGAGACAGCAGCGCGGGGCAAGTCGGCGAAAATCGTCCAGTTGGCCAGAGGCAAGTGGGAATACCGCCGGAAGCCAGTTTTCAACAGCCCACAGGGCCGAGGATCCGAGCGCCAAGCGGCAGGTCGCGCGCAGTGCGAGGGCGTCCTCGACGACGAGGTGCTGGGCGACGAGGTCCTGAAGCTCGTGCGGCAAGTTAAATAGCACGATGGATTCGTTCATGGTGTTTGCATGGCGGATCGGGGAGAGCGCGAGCCCGAACTCGACGCGCCGGTGAGAATTTGTGGCGTCGGCAAGCTGTCTCCGCTCACGTGTTTGTTCGTCGCGTCTCTCGTCTCCGCTTCGAGCTGGGCGCCGCGCTCAAGTCCGCGTGCATCGAGTGGAGCGACGAGAAGAGGATTTGTGCAAGCATTAGAATGCAGGGTCGCAAGGAGCCAAGACTAGGGCAGCGGCTCACGGTTTCTCCCAAGCGCATCTGAGGAACACGCACCTTTACTGGGTATTCTTTGCGCGCCACGGGACTCACACAAAGGAATTAAGAAGGAGAAAAATACATGATTAAACGTATAAAAGAACACAAACTTAGAGCGAGGCCGCGACTGTGAACGATTCAAGTCGCGGAAACGCCGCGACACTCGCGCGCAGGTCGTCGCTCACGCTCTCTGCCTCGATGTTGAGGATCTCGAGGTTCGGCCACCTGTCCGTTGGAATCGAATCGGGATCGCCTCGAATGGTAACCTTACGCAGTTTCGGGAGCGCGACCCCGCTGATCCCGCGGCAAACGGAAGCGGTGATGTCCAGTTCCTGGAGTTGCGGCAAGTGGAAGTCAACCTGCTTCAGCGGCTCTCGACGCCACTGCACCGTGGGCAGGACAAGTCGCTCGAGTTTCGGCATGTGGCGGCTGAAGCCCAGAAGCTCCGACTGTTCCATGAGGGCGCGAGAGCGCCGACCGCGGTACTCTGGCACAATGCGTAGCTCGCGAACGGAGGGGAACGATGGCCACACGATGGCAGCCAAGTAAAAAGTCCCGGGCACCTCATTGGGGTTCGGGATGAAGCTGTCCTCGGGTGGCGGATCGAGCCAGTCAAACAAGTTATCCGGGTAAACGACCAGAGTTTCGAGGTTCGGGAAAGACATCTCGTCGATGATAATCTGCTCGGGGTGATCAACGGGGTCATCAAGGCCGAGGATACAGGAGTGTGAGAGCTCCAAAGTCCGCAATCTCGGCATCCGAGCAAGGACTGGGTTTCCTTTCCCAACATGCGGCGTTTCGACTAGACCAATCAGTGCAAAGTGTTCGAGGTGCGGGTGCGTGAAGATAAACTTCAAACTAAAACGGACTTCACCGCGCAGGATGAGCGACCGAGTCCGGCGGCAGGTGCGGTACCGCGGGACCAAGCCGCGGCGTTTCTGCCGCAAGAGTTGCGAGGCCTCGTCGTCGTCATCGCTGTCGCTCCCGACCAGCTCTGCCTCGCTGTCGTCGCTGTCGCGCTCCAGTCGTGACATTTGCCGGAGGGGCAAGCCGATGAGGTGGTCAAGCCCGTGTTCGCGCATCTGCTCGATTTGGCGCTTGGTCAACAGAAGCGAGTTGACCGGAGCTCCGATGTTGCGGCTAAGTCGATCGCGTTCGAAATCAAAGTCGCGGACGCCGAGCGGGACATAGCCGTTCCAAACGCCATAATCGCCGTCTGCGCCGTGTCGATTGTTGTTGAGACGATAGGTCTCTACCATGGGGAAGCGTCGAGCGAGAGCAGAGGCGAGGGACAGGGCGCTGAGCGACTCGGACTGCACCTCGAGCCTGACGACCGAGTCCGGATCAAGGTCGAGAAGAAAGGGCAGTCGACTCCATTTACGTCCGCCAACAATGGTCGCAAGTTGGTGTTGCAAGCCGGACTTGTCGATGATGGTGAGCTCGGATACAAAGTGCAGCGGATACGGGACGAGAACGAGCCCGCCGGCGATTTCGCACGCGGAGCTCAAGTCCGCACGGGTTTTGTGGTCAAGAAACTGAGACCATAGCGACGTGATGCCGGTTTGGACGCGCTGAAGCGAGTCGTGCTCGCTAGCGAGCGACGCCAAGAAGAGTCGGCTGTGACGGACAACGAGCGGGTACATTTCTGGAACCTCGGAGAGGTCTTGAACCCTTTGGCGAAGAGTTGTGTTTGGATCGGCGACGACGCGCAGGTTCGGGAACGGCAGAGCGTCCGCGGTCGGATCCCATGCGGGCAAGAGAGGCTCGGTCAAGTCGCTGCGAATCCTGAGGAAAAGGTGGCTGAAGAGTTGCGGCCGAGTGAGGGCATAGGTCGCACGGCACAGATTACTAAGGCGGAACAGCTCCCAGCGCCACGGGTCGTCGGGCTTGTCCGTCGCACGGTCCAGCAAATAATCGATGACGAGCTCCCACAGTTCAGTGGGCAGGTTGTGCCCTGGAGGTCCAAAGGGTATCATTGCATCGGGTTCCATGTTTTGCATGTGTTTCATGGCGTCGGTGGCGGCAGTGCGTCGGGAGAGAGAGATCGCGCGAGGCGAGCGCGATCGACAACGAGCAGCGAGCGCCACACTTTTTCGCAAAGCGTGACCGCCAACGCGTTCATCACCTCACCTCACCATCATCGCACCCACTCTGCGACGTGCCTGCTTTCCGAGCCGCCGCGAGCGCAAGTTGAGAGAAACGGGCGGCTCGAGCGCGTGGAAGGGTTTCCCGCTAGTCGCTTCCCCCGCAATCGCCCTGCTAGATTATCATGTGCGTTGGTTGTCCACGTCGGTAAAAAACGTGTTGTGCCCGTACGCGTCGATGGCCTGGCGGTACTCCATCTCGCCTTCGTTGCTGCAATCGGAGCGCGACTCGATGATCGTGTTCCCGCGGTGTTGATGCCGACAGAAGGAGGCGGGAGACAAGTAGTCAGGGATGTCTATTCCTCCCTTCGGCCCCGAACCCAAGACGGGGAGAGGGGAGAATGGATAACAAAGCAGGGCGCGCCGCAGCGGGGTGCGGCGGCGCGGGAGCGAGGGATTGCGGGCGGCTCACGCGAGATCAGATGATTGATCACCGCGGTCGTGGCCACATGAACGACACGCAACACGCGGTACATTGCCGACTCGTTGCCTTCGATTACCATCTCAATCATCGTCACGCCTTGCGCGTCTGGCAGCCATCGGCGACGCCATAAAGGGTACAATTGATCGGCGTGACCGTCGTCGTGTTGCGGTCAGTGGCTAGACCCTCAGCTCGCGTGGAGCGGGCGTTGGGCCAGTCAACCACGGGAGTCGGCTCGGGGGCAGGCGCAGGACGGTCCAGCATGACGACGGGGCCCCATTGCCGCCGTCGGGCTGCGGGTATCCAGGAACGACGACAGGGCGCAGCCATCCTTTTCCGCGACCTCGCCGCAGGGGGCCCCGGCGTCCGACGAAAAGGCGGGATCGTAGATACGCCTCTGCTGCGTCGCATCGACGGTCGCGCAGCACGACGGGTTGGCGAGCGCAGCGGCGTGGTCTCGCCGAGCACCAGGATGATCGTGGCTGTGAAAGTGCTGCTCATCTCGGCCGACGTGGGCTGGCCTGTGGCGCCCGACACGATGCACACGACGCGATTCAGACGACGCTGTCAGGTCTTCGACGTACGACGGGTCGATCGATCTCGGCGGGCACGGGCGACACACTGCAGTCGACGGTCATGATCCGCTTGACGCCCTCAAGCAGGAGCAATAGGATGTTGCAGACGGCGGCCTTGGCCACGGGTCGGTCCGGCGCCTGGATGAAGTTACTGTTGTCCGTGGCGCCTGAGCCCGCGAACGAAAAGAACAGGTCGTTGCGCGGCTGCACGTTGGTGACCGTGCCGTGAATCGCGCCCAAGATCGCGTTGTGCGTGACGAACGCGCACATGTTGTGTTGTTCAGGGTGGTGATCTCCTCAATGCTCGTGAATTGGGCCACCGTGGCCATGTTGTGGGCGTCTGTGGCGCAGCCTCGAGAGGGGAGAAACGCGCGGGCGAGGTCTGGGAAGCACACCGTGTGCCGCACGCCATGCGGACGACGTACCAGTAAGGGCGTTGTTGGTGCCGACATTGCCTCCGATACCGATGGCGAGGGGTATGGTGGAGATTGAGTGGTGCGGGAATCAGTGAGGAGCATACTGAATGGCACGAAGAGCAGTCCGAGACCGTGGGTTGCTGGTTCAGTTGACTGCGTCCCGCGCGCGCAAGGCATGATATCTGGGAAACCAAATCCCGCCACGATTAAAATCACAGCTCCAACGGGCACATGCAGCGCGAACAGTCCCCGAGCGTCTCGCGCGAGACAGCGGAGACGCGTCAAACTATCATGTGATGCTCTCTCGGGGGGCTTGAGTGCGCCACTCTCTCTCGAAGCAGCCTGCCCTCGAACAACTGCTCTCCCTCGCCGAAATGTCCACACTGAAGCTAATGCAAACGGGCTGACCACACTTGCTGCAATTATTTACTCGTAACGCAATGAGCATCTCCGACGCGTTTCTCATCGAGGCCGTGCTTGTCAAAGCCGTCTATGCCACGGATGCCCGAGACGTCTGCTCCCTCGTGCAGTACTCGCGCGTCTTTCCGCGGTCGACCGCTCCTCGCGTGTTCCTCTCCATCCTCCACCATGCCACGTCAAACCTCTCCATGGAGGACGCGAGCGAGGCTGGGCTTGTCAGCATTTTGAACCTTTGGAAGGCGTCTGGCCGTCAGCCTCCGAACTTCGTCTTCTCCATTCTATGCGATGCGTTCCACGGACACCGGTTCCCCGTGATTGAGTGGTGGCGCGACTCGGGTTTCCCTCTCAACATCAAGTACATTGGTGGTGTCCCGAAGCCGCTGAGGGTGCTCCTCGATCTCACCCCGGAACAAGAGCGCTGCAGCGAACCACCCGGCGATTTGGAGGCGGCTCGACTGGCACCCATGATTGCCTCTGGCGAGCTGTCCTCCGTCAAAATCGAGAACATGCGAATCACGGAGCGCGGTGCTGACTTGCTCCGCACAGCGTTTGCGAGCCCCAAGCAGGCTGTCTCGAGTATTTCGTTTGCTGGATCAGCCTTGTACTTCCCAATTGTTGCGCGAATGCAGCTCCCGGAGTCCGTTCGCTCCCTCAATCTCAGCGGCCACTGCCTCGTCAACCGCGCAAACGAGGTCCGCGGCCCGTGGTTGCCCGAGGGCATCGAGCACCTCGACTTGTCCAACGGCGTTGTAAACAAATCGGGCGCGGTGCGTTTTCTGCAGCACCTCCCCTCAATGCTCAAAACGCTCAAGATCGGCTCGCACGAGGACCACCGCTTGCCTCCTGCTGGGATTACGAACCTCGCGTTTGCGATGCCGCCACGGCTCGAGCTCCTCGATCTCTCTGGCGCGCAATGGTCCATTGATGCTGCCGAGTCATTAGCCTTGGCCTACCCGCCCACCTTACGTTCGCTCTCGCTCGGTGGCGAGCCGCTGGGCGAGGACATTGACACGGCGCTCGTTTCTGCCCTACCGCCATCGCTGATCGAGCTTGACCTGGCCGAAGCTGAGCTTTGTCCACGTGCCATTTCGGCACTTGCCAAGGCGATGCCGCCGAATCTCGAACGACTCGACCTCAACACCATCCAACTTGGCTGGCGCGGAGCAAGCGAGCTCGCGCCGGTTCTTCCCGCGACGCTGCGCGAGCTGCACCTGTTCCTCGATCAACTGAGTGCGGACGATGTCACGTTTTTCGCTCAGCACTTTCCGCCCTCGCTTCGGGTTCTGCGCCTGGAAGCACTTGATGTCGTTGACGAAGGGCTCGCAGGTCTGGCACAGCATCTTCCGGCAGCTCTCGAGGTCCTGTCTATCATCAACGCGCGGATCAACGATGTAACAGTCATTCCGATCCTAGCACGGCTTTCGCGGCGGATTCGGCGTCTCAACCTCAGTTTGACCAACATAACAGGTTTGACTCTCGCGCGGCTGGCCGAGCTTGAGCTAGACTCGCTCGAGTGCGTGCAGGTCAGTCTTTGCGGGATCCGCGCTGAGGATCCTGGCGTAGCGCGTTTCGAGACTCGCTACCCGTCCTGCGAGTTGCTACGGTGAGAGATGCAGCGTAGAGAGCATAAAATTTGGTTTGTTGAATAACAGATAGCATCGTGGCCATCATCAACATCGGGGGCGGTGAGCACCCACCAAAACCCGTTGTCGCCTTCGATGCGGCCGCGCACCCGGTCCTCGGGCGGCCCTCCGCCCAAACGGCGCCGACGCAGCGGTCGGTCCGCCGCGTGTGTACCCCCGGCCAGCTCCGCGAGGTGCACGCGCGGCTCGTCGCCGGGTCTCACGCCGACTGGCTGCGCAACGCGCACCTACTGGAGGCCACGCCCGCGGCAGGCGCCTACGCAGCCGCGCGCCGGTTCGCGCACTCGTCGGCGGCCATGGCGGTCGTCGGGTACGTTTTGGGGACTCGGCGACCGGCACCTCGACAACGTGCTGGTCGACCCGGCCACGGGGCACGTCGTGCACATTGACTACAACATCTGCTTTGACCGCGGCGCGGCGCTGTACGTGCCCGAGGTGGTCCCGTTCCGGCTCACACGCAGCTATGTCGAGGCCATGGGCGGCGCGGCGCTCGGCGTGCGCGGCCCGTTTGCGCAGGCCGCCGAGGTGGTGCTGGGTCTGCTCGCCAAATACCGCGGGGTTTTGCGCGGCTGCTCGAGTCGCTCGTCCGCGACCCGAGCATCGACTGGGAGATGCTCAAGGGCGCCGGGTCCAGTGCGGCGGTGCCCGGTGGCGGAGCCAACGACGAGGATCCGCCCATGGTTGGTACCGAGGCGGGCGATGCCGAGGGCGAGGACGACATGGACCGACTCACGCAGCCGACTTTGTCGGGCGTCGCTGACCCGCCGAGCGAGAACAAGGCCCTCGCCGCCAACACGCCGTGCGACCGCGGGGTGAGGGTCCTGCGCAGCCTGTACGCCAAGCTCGAGGGGTCCGCGGACGAGGGTCCGGGTGTCAAGTCCAGTGTCGTCAATCGGGTACGTTTCGACTGATTCGAGGGAAGCGATGCCAATGGATGAAGACTAACTCGATGGCGCGAACGTGTAGGTTTTGCGGCTCATTGACCAGGCCATGGACGAGGGCCGGCTCGCGTGCGTGTTCAAGGGCTGGACACCCTGGCTCTGAGCGCGCGCAAGACCGGCGGAAACTCGCACCACTCCTGCGACTCGCGGGACCAAGACGCGGGCGTGATCGCCAGCGGCGGCTGCGAACCGAAGGGCTTCGAGCGCCACGCGTGCCGAGGGGCACACCACGAGCGACATTCCGGACGACTCTGACCGTCTCCTCGCCGGCGAGTACCGCGTGTACTCGCCCATGTCATCGCTGCACACTATACACGATTGAGCTCATTATGCGAAAACCCCTCCATGTTCCCTCGAGACTGCGAGACCATCGTAAGCAACCTTATCGGGCATCATCGCGGGGCCGTCATACGCGAGCTTATCGGCGACGTGACCGCGCCTGCGAGACAATTTCCGACGCGTCGCGCCATTCACGTGATCGCGTCGCTTCCCCTGAATCGGGCGCCGCAGAATCGCGTGCGCGCGCTTCCCACCGACCCCTGGCGTCCCACCGACCCCGCGCGTCGCGATGGTGGTCGTCGCGCGCGCGCCAACGGTCCCAGTCCAACTCCTGAGGGGCGAGACCGGAGCCCATTGCACACGTAGCACACCATGCATCGCGCTGAGATCGGCGCCCCCGCGCCGCTGCCGCAGCTTCCGCTGCCCCCGTCACCCGTGCAAGTTGCGGCGGTTAACGCGTTCCGGGCGTACAAGAGCAACACCAAAAAGCCCGCCTCGCGCCATGGGTGGCTGATGGTGCAGCTCGGGTATTCCCTGCGCATCACGGACGTGATGTCGCAGCGTTTTCCGGAACGGAGCGACTACGACGACCTCAAGGAATGGGAGAGCAAGATTGCGGCCGAGATCGCGCCGTACGAGTCGTCGCCGTCGTTCGCCGCCGCCAACGCGGGCACGGCGGGCGCTGCGCTGGCCCTTCACGCCGAGTCGCAGTACCCCCTGAAGCACGCGCGCACCAAGTCGGCGCCCACGACGGTCGTGGACGCGGTCAACAAGGCGCTCGCGATCGAGTTAAGGTACGCAAGCTTCTGCATTTATCGCCGCCCGCCGCCGAGTACATAGACTGACGCTTCCGCCGTGACCCACCCCCTCCCCAATCAGCAGCTTCACCCTCAGCCTCACCCGCAGCCTCACCCGCAGCCCGGACGCCTACAGCCCCACGAAGCGCACAAGGCCCACCGTGATCGGCTCAGACTCGGAGAGCTCGGAGGTCTCGCCCATCGTGTCGGGCGCGTCGACGCCCAAGTCGGGCCCGCAGCTCACCAGTCCGATGGGCAGTAGTGGCTCGGCGTCGGCCGCCGCGGCGGCGGCTGCGGGGACTGGATCGGGAGCGGCGGCGTCGGCCGTCTCTTCTCCTTCCTCGCTATCTTCGGGGCACACGTGTCCCGCTGAGCCCGCCACCGTGTACGCATCGACCTCGGCCTCGGCCTCGCCCACCAAGCGCGACTGCTGCATCTGCAACGCCATGGACCCGCTCGACTCGAAGCGGCCGTGCGTCGAGTCGCACGTGGCGCACCAGTGCCCGCTGGTCAAGCGCCGCGATGGCCTCAAGGACCTCGCCGAGATGCTCGGGCGCGGGCTAGAACACGTCGCCGGGATCGACCGCATCGCGCTGGTGACAACCCGCCATCCCGCCGACCGTGCGACCACGACCGGGACAGTGTCCACGTCCGAGATCGACAAGGTCGTGCTCTTCAACCGTGTGGACCAGATCATGCGCCACATCGGCAAACTGGCCGAGCAGGACGCCAAGTACACGCCGGTGCTGCTCGCGCTCCAGACCCTCGCGCAGCTGCCGGACAGCGACAAGCCCGCGCTCCGCATCGCGTACCTGCTGGAGGAGGTGTGCGACCTGCTGCGGCCGCCGTCGTCTGCGCCATCGAGATCCGCGTCGCCCGCCGGCCTTGCTCCTGCTCCAGCTGCCGCCCCTGCCGCCCCTGCCCTTCTCCCTACGCGTCAAGTCGTGTCGCCTCGTCGCCATGCTCGTGCTGCTGCTCCCACGTCTACCAATTCGGCCTCTTCATCCTCGCGGCCGCCGCCCATATCGCTGTCGCCACCGTCAAGCGCCTCGGGTCGTCGCGCATCCAACGTCACGCACGCTACGGCGACAGCCTCGTCGCGCTCGCCGTCTTCGCCGCACCACGCCCGCCTGCGCGCCAGCCGCGGCGGTCCGCCGGCAGCATCTCCGCCGCCGCCGCCGCGCACAGCTCCGGTTCCAGGCCCACCACGGCCACGTCGCACGGGCGGCCGCGAGACCGACTGCCACCTTTGTCCGGCCATCGCCCGCGAGGAGCCGAACGCCGGGCTGCACAACCCGCGGGAACACACTGCCGCCGAGTGCGAGCTGCTCGCATCGCCGGACTACCTCGCCGGGATCATCAAGGTGTGCCTGCGGCACTTCAAGGCGCGCGCACCGACGCGCGACACGTTCGAGGGTGTAAGTGACGCGCGGCAGCTGTTCAAGCTCATCTCCTCGCTCCTCGACACGGCCGAGGACAGCAAGAAGGAGTCCATGCCTATGCAGAAGGTCCTCAAGTGGAGGGTGGCGACGGCGGGCCTGACCGAGTTCCTCCGGTTCCACTCGCGCGAGCCCAACAACTGCGTGAACCGGTACAAGACGCTGCTCGCGCTCGTTCTCGACACGCAAGGTCAAGCGGACGCAGCGAAGCTCCTGGGGCAGCAGCAGCACTCGTTGGACCCGGCTTCGTCCTCGTCCTCGTCGACTCCCTCGATGGGCTCGAACAACAAGAAGAAGAAGTCGAAGGGGATGTCGGAGGGAGAGCCGAAGAAGGGAAAGTCGAAGTAGGGGAAGTAGCCGAGCTCGTGATCCGTGCCACTAACACCACCATACACTTGAAAGTTCTTGCTTGATTACGGCCATACCGTCCATCTCAAACGGTCGAATCAAGGATCAAACCATTGACGCCGGTTTGGTCGTCGGGTTTCGCGACGAACGACACGACAGCGACGACGACGCGCTGCGCCACAGCATGAGACCACGTCGGTACATCAAGTGGGGAACGCTCGCCGACATGAGCATGGGGTCTGGATGGGCTCCGCAGATCTCATCATCACTGTCTTGAGCCACTGCAACGCTTCGCGTTTGATTTTCAGTTGCGGAAAACCGAGTGCTTGCGCCATGAAAGTTCGCTATCGCCCAATCCGCGATCATTCGCATGAGTCTGGCGCGATTTCGACTACCTTGACTGTGGTAAGTGGCCTCAAGCTTTGGATCCCGCGGGTTCTGCCGAAGCCGAACACGTGCGCGGGTCCGACGCGTTGCGCCACAGCGATCACGACAAACGACGCGCTTGGACGCGTTCTGGATCAGGACATATGACGCTACGGGAGACACGCTCACCCCCACTTCCAGCCCCCAACCAATCCGCGAACACGCCCCAAGAAGAGAAAAGAGAAAAGAGAGGTCCTTAGCCCTTGGCTAAAAGTAATCAAGCCAAGGTGGGCGCTCGCGCGCGTGAGCATGCGGTGCTTGCGTATTTGGCAGCCCGCTCCATGTACGCCTCAATTTGCTGCTGGAAGGACTGTCTACCCCAAGCGTCACGTCAAACTCGCCAGCGTGCCCAGGGACTTTGCCGGGATCAGTTGGTTGTAAGATGTGGGGGCAGCGGTGCAAGTGGATAGTTGGGTTCAAGTGGATTCTGGGCCACGCGAGCGAGGAACTGGCGACATCAGTTCGAACCATGCGTTCGAGGTTGATAACTAACACATCCATCAGCCATGATGTCGCGGTCACCCCTCCTTCCGACTTCCGCGACCACCCAACCCGCCCCGTCTCTAGAACCTGTGATGAGAATACCCCTTCCTTCCTTTTGAATCCGACATTAGTTGCCCTTTTTCGGCTTTACCTCGGAGTTTTAGTGTGTGCTTGCACAAAGGTGGGAGAAATGGTCGCGGTCGCGGACGTGAGACGCGTCGCGAAATGGCGTGACCGTGTCACGCGCCGCGTGCGAGACACGGCTCGCTTTTCACCAAGGTTTTTCCGATACGAGACGTTCGGCCTCGCGGATTCATTCCGCATCACGAGCGTCATCAAGCGCGTCATCAAGCGCGTCATCAGGGATCATTTTCCAAAACTCGAGCGGGATCGCATCGAGATTGTCTCAGAGTGGAGAGTAAGTATACGAATGAAGCTTGCAGCTTATGAAGAGACAAAAACGACGGCACCCGGCGGCTCAACCTCAACACAGACACTCCCGCTCACGCGACGATTTCGCCAGAGCGCACGTCCTCGTAGACCTCGACCGTGCTCTCAAACACGGCCTTGCCCGCAGTCGGCACGAGGCGGCGGCGCTCGATCCACGCCTTGGCGTCGAAGTCGAGCAGGTCGTCGACGAACGCGTTCACGTCGTGCACGATGCGCACCTCGGTGCGGCTGACGAGCTCGACGGCCACGGTGAACACGGCGTCGCCCGCGCGGTGGACCAGCTCCTTGCGCCCGCCGAGCTCCTTCTCGGCGCGCTCGTCGCCGACCGTCGACGACGTGATCCCGCCAAACAGGTCGCGCAGCTCGCGGTTGCGCAGCACCGAGGCCAGCGGACCGTGCACCGTGGCGACGATGGCGTGCACGCGCGTCGACACGGACCGCGCCGCGTGCGCCTCGAGCGAGTTGCTGATCTCGTCGACCGCCACGACGTCGGGCGTGTGGTTCTGGACCGCCTCGAGCATCGACTCGTGCTGGCGCGACCGCGCGGGCACGTGCATGCGGCGGCACCGGCGCAGCGACGAGTGCGCGACGTCGCCCGGCCCGCCGACCTCGCCCGACGTGTCGACGATCATGACGTTGCGGCGGCGCCGGCCCGTGTCGCGCTCGCTGAGCCGCGCGCAGATGTCGCGCAGCGTGTGTGTCTTGCCGGTCCCGGGGCGCCCGACGACCAGGATCGACTCGCCGCGCACGAGGAGGTCGCACAGGAGCGTCGTCGCGAGACCCGAGTGTGGCGGCGCGGCGCGCCCGATGCGCAGCGTGAGGCCGACGGGCGTCACGTTGTCGCGGCCCGCGATCCACGAGATGCGGTGCAGCTGGCCGTCGATGCCGCCGCGGCGGTCCGACGAGAAGGTGCGCGAGGCGTGGATGGCATCAATCATCTCGCGCGTGACGGGACCAAAGTCGTCGAGGTCCATGACGCCGTCGGGGACCACACCCTCGCCGTCGCCATTCGAGAGCGCGGCCAAGTCGAGGTAGCGGAGGCGCGGCGGCATGCCGAGGTCGAGCGAGATCTCGTCGAGCTCGTTGATCGGGTCGCCCGGGAACTGGGCGTAGATGCACTCGCGCAGCTCGTCGGGGAGAAGCGAGAGCAGGTTCTCGACCTCGACGCGCACCTGCGCGCGGAACGCGGCCTCCTCGGGATCGTCGACGTCGGCCAGGCACTCTGCCACGTTGTACTGGAAAAAGAATTGTATGAACGAGTGATCAATTCGGGCTCGTATAGCGGAAACGTGAGGTTTGCAGGCATTGCGGCTGCCCCAGTCGTTTGCGGCAGTCTGGTCGTTGAGATTGCCGTGAGATCTCATCAAGGATCAATTCCTTTGCCTTGGAACCACGCAAGCACGCGATCGAACCCGAAATTCTTCGCGTAGCGTGCCGCCAGCTGCGCCTGGAGAAGCGGGACGTCCGCGCCAACGTGGTTCATCCAAAACTCGAGTCGCTGGATGACCTTGTCTTGGTCATCGTGCGCCGTATAGCGGCGGAGAAAGTCAGCCGCGCGGCCCACATCCTCGCGCGGGAGAGTCTGGATGAGCCATTCCAGGAGACGCAGCTTGTACTTGTCATGGGCGTAAGGAACCAGCGCGCGCCAAAAGGAGTTGCCACTGCCAGCGGAAACCGACGTGGTTGCGAAACTCCACTTGTCGCCGCCAGGGAACTTGACGTGACGAAGATAGTGCGGGTCGATGTGTTTGTGAATCCACGCGAAAGCTTTTACGTTTTCCTCGTCGATGATACAAGAGATGATCCAGTCCCAGTCGGGGCTGGTGTTGAGTTCCCAGTCGCTGTACGCTCGACTCTTGATAAACTTGAAGCTACCCGCGATGATGGCCATGTCAAGCAAGGGCTGACTCGGGCGATCGTAGAAGCCGACCGGCTCGATTTCACACAACACAAACAGGTTGATGACCTCGAGATTGTCGCGCTTTAACGCGCCCTTAAGGACTTGGCGGGGAACGTGGATGCGGAGGCCAGACTCGGACCACCACGCGAGAGAATCCAGTTCGCGGAAGCGCGCCGCCTCCTTGATTGCGTTCTCTGTATAGAGTGGGCGGTCGTCGCGATTGGCAAACCAAGAGAGAATATTCGTTTGCCCAAAGGCTGAGGCGAGGTCCATGTAGCTGTACGAATCCGGAATACTACGACCTGCGGCGACCCACTGGTCGAGGAGGTCGGCGCGACCGTCGATGCAAAGTAATTCGAGATAGGAAATAGTTTGCTTCGCGCCGAGCAAGGGAGCGGTGCTGCGATGTTGGATGATCAGCTCGCGGAGAGTATCCTCGCCGCGCTCCAGTGCACGGTGGAAGCGGTCGTGAAGGCTTCAGCGGAGAGCTGCACGGCGAAGCTGCAGGAGGCCAGGCGCGACAAGCAGGAGCGGCAACGGGTCGGTGTAAACTGGGTCGGTATGGAAGGCCAGCAAGAGGATATGCTCTATGAGCTCATAAGGCAAGCGTTGCATCTTGTTACCATGGCTCATTTCATGTAGTTTCATGGTTGTCGGCGGACAGAGACAGCCGGGAGCTGTTGATCACGTCGGTGCAGGTCGGTCACCCCGGCGACCTCTGAAACGCATGGTCATCTGATGGGCTCAATGAGCAACGCGAGCTGTGTATGAGCGAGTTTTCACACAAATGCGCTAATTATTCAACATCGGGAACAACATCAGACTCGCTCCACCACGCGGCGATCCTGTCGAATCCAAACTCGGCCGCGGCGCGGGCGGCATCGCTAGCGGCAGCACAAGGAAGCTCCACGCCTGAGCTCTTCCACCACTCAAGCCGCGCAAGAACCGCGCCTTCGTCATCGTTCGCGGCGAAGCGGAGCCATTCGCCTGGGACGTGGAACTGGTCGCGCGGGAGCGCCTCGTGAATCCAGCTGAGGGCGCGGACCTTGGACTTTTGGTTGGCATAGACGATCAGCGAGCGCCAAAAGGAACGAACGCGGCGAGCCGACGCGTCACTGTCGCTCGAGGACCCGAACGACTCAGAAACGTCTGCGTAGAAGGAACCATAGAGGTAGTCGAGATCAAGGTACAACGGAAGCTTGATTTCACGATAGATCCAGTCGAGAACGTCGACTTTTTCGTTGTCGAGGACGCGAGGCAAGATCCAAGTCCAGTCGGAACATCGCCATCCCAACCGACCCCCCAAATCGGCTGAGTTTGGCTGAGCTCGGGCAAGCTCACCAAACTCGCCAAGATCGGCTATGTCCCTCCAAGATTTCTGAGCTTGAAATTGGCATATTCAAACCTGCTCAAGCTTACCCAAGTTCCATCATTCAGGGAATCAAGTTTGATCTAGTTTGTGATACATGGCCGAGAGCTTGCTCAAGTTGCGCGACATGGAGGCAAAGTTTCGCGCATCTTGCATAAACTCACAGAAAGGCTTCAAGTTTGGATGAGAATGGAAACAGAGTGTATAATCTTCGATACACGCTCCATCGATCACGTCGCCTTGTTCGCCAGCTCCTCGAGCGTGTCAAACTCGAACTCCGGCTCATCCTGATGGCGTTAGCGCGGATTCCTTGGACACGGGCCAGCGACTTGACGCGAGCATGTTCTAGTACACCTTGGTGACCCAGCTGGCGGCGGCTTCGCGCGTCACCGACTTGCCAATCAGCTTCTTGGCAGCGAGCATTACCGCCTATGTGATAATCGTGCGTGAGGGCGAAGTGAGCAATACCGTTGCGCACGCGTGAGGAAACAAGCGGACGTACCAAGTCATATAGCTTCTCGAGCTGCCCACAAATCCATACCGTAGTTCTAGATACCGACCCACACGAAGACACGAAGACAGGTAGAAGTTGGCAAGTGCCTAGAGAACGTGAGCCGCGAAGGTGGGTGTAAGTCGCATGCCATGGACCAACGCTGAGGGCAACGCGGACCGACAGCTGTCGCCGCGGCCTGAGTCTCTGTCGGGGCCTTTGACTTGCGTCACGCCACGACACGAGGAGCAGATGAAGTGGGTAGAGAGGAGCGGCTCGAGGAAGGCATGCTGAGTTGAAGGAAGGAAGAGCCTTGCGATGGCAAGAGCGGGGAGCACGAGGAGGGGACGCTTTCAAGTATGTCGCACCAACTGCACCAAGTCAAGGAATGGAATGCTTCATGATGGGCCTACGCTCGTAGTGAACAGGGCGACGTCCGAAGAGAGCGGCGGGCCGGGAGGACAAGGCGTCGAGGACTGCCGACGCCGTGGCTGGTGCCGAAGCATCACCTGAGGGCTTGTGGCGCCTTCAACCGATGTCTCGCAGCCTGTCTCGCGCCCGCCACGTGCCTTCGGCGCGTCACGCGTCGGGCTCTCGAAAGCGCTTTTTCTTGCTGCCGGCTATAAAACCGATCCAACCTCATGCAAATTAATTATACTTGGTCCACAAACGCTTCGCTCACGGTTTTTTCAAAATCGAAGGTCAAGGCCCGCTCCACCTGGAGCGCTTGAATCGTGCAGGAGCGCGATCGCGATCGTACTGACGATGAGTCAGGCGCATATTGGACGGGTACTGCGCTTCGCCGCGGTGACAGCACTCGTCCTCAGAATTGGGGAACGGCGCGACGCAGAACGGCGCGTGGCAGTCGTCCTCAATGTTGACATGATTCACGGACACTCGCGCGCATTCTAAGCGACGTAAGGAGATGAAGAACTGGTGGACGAGAAAAGCAAGACGCGCCGATGGACGTCGCAGCTGCAAGCGTGTGGACGGTCACGGAGTCGTTGAACGCGGCGGCGATCCACATGCAGACGTCGAGGACGTCGTCGCGGACAAGCGAACAGCGCGAGAATCGAGGTCGTTGGCGAGCGTCGCGGGATCCGTGGTGTCGGAGCCCGAGATCGCAGCCGCTGCGACGGGCAACAGGCACCGGACAACGGCGGCCGCTGGCATGCGGTCGACGAAGTGGTGCGAGTCGGTGAGGTCCTCGAGGCGCACGGTCACATCCCCAAGCAGAAACGTGGGGAGCTGCAGCGCGACGAACGGCAGTAACCGCCAGACGACGTTCGCGCGGGAATGGCCGTCAGAGACCAGCTGTCAGCGCGAACAGGGACAGCACGGACGTCCTTCATGTAGAGTACACACGCCGAGCGATTTTGTAGGGCGGTCAGCGAGGTGGTAGCGACGCGGCCGGCACCACGGGGCAACGGTGCGACGGCGCGACAAGAGAGGTGGCCGACACATGGCGGATTGTCGCCGTCAAGCAGACGGATGGCGGATAGGGCTCCCGGCGCGCATTTTTCGTGTCACCGTTCAAATCAGACGTCGGGCCGTGATGAAGAGAGGGGAATAGCGGGCCCATCGTTGAGGCCGGCTTGAATACACGCAGCTCGGTAGCACATTCGAGGTGTCTTAGGGAGAGTAACGGCTATCAAAACTCGCGAGTCAGTGCGGACGGCCGCACGGAGCCTCGCGAGCCCAGGCGTTTCACGCGTTCTAACTCACACGGGCTGACCAACCCCGTGTGATTTACTCAGTTCATCAACTTAGACCAATTCGCTCCAACGTCTTGCACTCGTTGCTGCTTCGGAGAGACGCGTTGCGAGGCAGTCCAGCAACTGAAACGCGTCGACGCGACCAATCATGTGAGCACGCGCGACGCGTCGCGCATCCCAGCGTGGGCCGCCAGCAACTCTTCCTTGACGGATATCGATATATTTAATGAGCAGCGACTTGGTGCAAACTCAGATGGACTAAGGGTCCCACGCTACCAACTTGCTGAAGCTTGTTCACGATTCGTTGCCTGGAGCGCAACCTACGGCGATTAGGAGGAAGTTTGACTTGGCTTCCCCTAAGCTTCAAGCAACTCAGATTCCCGGCCGCATGCTCGGCCTAGTTTGCTCGAACTCGGACCCAGTGAGGGTGAAGTCAGCTCAAGCTCAGCCTCACCTTGGACCGCACCAGCCTCAAGCTTGAGCGAGCTAACGAAAATTCGATGACGTCTCAGCCCTAGCTTGTTCATTCTCGGCCGAACTCCAGCCACTTTTCCAGCTTTCCCAACTGCTGCGAGATCGAGGGGCTGGCTGGGATGGCGATGAATGCAAGGGCAGGTCGCCATTGAGGGATTGCCGGATGACTCGGAAACTGCCTGCCACGATGGCGAGGTCCAGTACCGATATCGGATTTCCATGATCGTCTGTTGATTCAAGATCGCACAAACCAAGCAGCCGAACGACCTCCGTGTCGTCTCGCTCGATCGCCCTGGCGTAAACGCCGGGCGAGATCAGGATTCTAAAGTCACTTTCGGCCCACCAGGTCAGCGAATCGAGCTTGCGCAGGCGTACAGCGTCGTCAACGGCCCGCTCCGAGTATCCCATGTGCTCGCCTCTGTTGGCAAACCAGTCGAGCACCTTGACCTGGCCGTTGGCCGACGCGTAGTCGACGTAGTCGGGCGAGTGCGGGATCACACGGTCGGACGCGGACCACTGGTCGAGCAGGTCGACTTGGCCGTCGGCGCTCAGCAGCGTAACGTAGAACCGGATCGGGTTCCAGTTGGACACGTCAGAGAGCGTCAAGTTGCTGCTGTGCTGAATGAGCAGCTTGCGGAAGACTTTCTTGTCCGGTTTTAGCGCGCGGTAGACGCGAACGTGCAGTGACCAGGACAGCACGGTGCGGCGGAGGCGCCGAAGCCCAGGAGCGACGTGGAGCAGCGGAAGCGGGTCGGTGCCGATCGGGTCGACGCGGACGGCCCACGCGAGGATATCCTCGAAGAGCTCGAATGGTAAGCGTTGCATGAGGTTATCATTTATTTTCATGCGATTCATCGTGCGTGCTGGGAGCGCTGGACTTTTTCATCTCGCACAAGTCGCCGCGCGTGTGACCGCGACGCGCCACACTTCACTACGCCTCGACCCCGCGACTCGCACCAGCATCGCCGCCCTCTCAAGTAACTGCACAACCGATGAGAGCAGGCTGAAATTCATACGTTACTGGATCCCACGATACTCAAAGAGACGGTTGCTGAAGAACTGACAAGAACACACAACACTCTTTGTTAGGACTGATCACATCACACTGGCCCATCACACATCACTGCTGGCTCAGCTTGCCCGCGAGGTACTTCTCGAACGTCGCGAGCGTACACGCCCACGCGTTCCACGGGAAGAACCCCTTCATGAACAGCCGATCAAACTCGGCGCTGGGCATCGTGCCGCGGATCCGCCGCACGTTCTCGCTGCCCCAGTCGTTGGCCTCGCGCTGCGTCGCAAACTTGCTGTGGATGCGCACGAGGTAACCGACCTGGTACAGCGTGCCGAGCTGCGGGTCGGTCACGCTGCGGGGCTCGAGGCCGTGCGCCGCGAACTTGGCCAGGATCTGCGCGTGGCGGTCACTGTTGGCCGCGGGTGGAGCGGCAGGAGCGCCGTGGCCGCTGGGCGTCGCGGCGGCGGCGCCGGGAGCCGGAGCCGCAGGCGGCGCGTGGTGATGCGGGGTGTGCGGCGGCGAGGCGATCTGGACCACGTTGGTGCCGGCCGACTGGCTGCTGACGGGCGGGTACGACGGCATCGGCATGGGCATGGACGAGTGCGACGGCGTGGTTGGAGGGTACGACGCCGGGGTGGGCGGGTACGAGGACGACGTCTCGCCGGCCTGCTGTGCCATGGCGGAGGACGGGCCAGCGGTCGACTGCTGCGAGTGCTGGCGCGCTGCCGCCGCCGCGCGCGAGCCGGGCATCTGGCGCGTCGCCGCGGGGGCGGGGGCCGAAGCGACCGTGGTCTCGGCATCGCTGTGCTCATCTCCATCATCCTCGAGCAGCTTGATCTCGATGCCGACGATCTTGGCCTTGACGATGGCGGACCCCTCGGGGCGGTCGATCTGGAACTCGAGCTTGCCGTTCTCGACGCTCAGAACGGTCAGCGAGTCACCGGGCTTGACGACGGCGCAGGCGCCGCCGATCGGGATTGAGATGTTGGTGCGGACGACCATGGTTGCTTGAGGGTTTGAGGGAAGAGCGCGGGTCGGGGCGCGGGGAGCGTGGCTACTTTACACTCGGCTGAGCCGTGTCCCAGCAGGCGCATGAAGCAAACGCAGTCGCGGTGTGGCGGCCGCAGGGGTGGACAGTCGGGGGCGGACAGTTTGGAGCGGCGCACGTCGGCGCCAACGGGCTGCCCACGCGGGCCTCATCTGCACGTGCGTGCACTCCGAACTCAATCGCGCTGTCACCACGCGATCGAGGTGCTCAGAGTCCAGATGCCGCGTAAATAAGGGTGATGGCAAAGATGATGGTCGACCGTCTATCCACGCGTTTAGTCGTCGCCGTCGCTCAACTGCCCGCCAGCGTGTACAACGATTGCCGCGAGGCTTCTATCGCGCGTCGCTCGAAACCAACGATCTGCAAGGCATACTCCCGGGGATCATTCAGTGAAGGCGCTCGTTTGAGTGCAGGAACGCATGATTCATGTTCGAACAACCAGCTCTGCCGCATCAGCTCAGCCATCATCAACAACACCAACAGCCGCTCTTACTTGCGGTGCTTGAACGCCCGCGCCTTGTCTGCAAGATACTCGTCAAACGTCTCGATGGTACAGGCCCACGCGCCGCTGAAGTACTGCTTTGTGAAGCGCGAGTCGAAGTCAAGGCCAGTGTTGCCCTTGAGGCTTCGGACCGTCCGAGCCCCCCAGTCGTTGGCCGCGGTCTGGTCCTTAAAGTCGCCATGGATCCGGGCAAGGTAGCCGATCGGGTACACCGTCCCACCCAAATCCGACGACTCCTTGAACTTGCAGTCCAAGGCGCGCTGCATAGCCTTGGCCAGGATCTCGGCGTGGCGGTCGCCGCCAGTGCTGGCCGTCGCGGGCGTGGCGTGGGCAGACGGCGCGGTGCTCGAGCCAGCGAAAAGAGTCGAGTGCGTTGACGGGTCCGAGGAGGACGACGAGACAGCAGAGACCGACGTGGTGGAGGCCGAGGCGGCATCAGGAAGCGGCGCAAAAGCGGCGGGCACGGCCTCGCGCGACCCGTAACGCGCGGAAGAGCCGTTGATCTGGCCCATGGTCGACGAGGACGGCGACGGCGCAATCTTGGTCGCCTCGGCAACATCGCGCGAACCGTAGCGCGCGGACGAGCCGCTAATCTGGCACATGGTCGACGAGGACGACGACGGCATGGCCTTGCCCTCCTTGCCGTCCAGCAGAGCGACATCGTACTCGTCCTCTTCATCCTCGTCGCCGCTGTCGTCGCCCGGCTCAACGCTGATCAGCTTGACCTTGAGCGTGACGGGGCCCTCGGGCCGCTCCGCCGTGAAGGTGAGCTTGTTGCCGCTGACGCCGAGCAGGGTGAATTCCGAGCCGACCGGAATGGTCATAACCGAGGAGCCGAGAGAGAGCGTGAGTGCGTCGTCGGGTACAGTCATTGCAATAAGTGAGGGGTGGTCGAGGGAGCGCGGATCGGGACGCAGGGAGCGCGGCCGCTTTATACTCGCCGGTGCGGGGCGTGCAGGCGGCGCTTACTGTGCGTTGGTTCGCAGTGTGGCGGCGGCGGACAACCGAGCGCGCAAAGTTCCGGGTGGCGCAAGTCGGCGCCGCCAGGATGCCCACGCGGGCCTCATCCGCACGTGCACGCCTCGGGCGTCACCACCGCTCCCTCGCCAAGTCCATCGCGCTAGGAGGTGCTAAGAAACAGAATACATAATGCTGATAACACTCGCCCACCCGCTCAATCGTCGCCAAAGTACCCTCCAATCTTGTTCGCGCGGATGGACCGCTGCTTCTGGAGGTGCTGCGTGCGTGACCGCGCAATCTCGCCGGACTGGGAGTAGAGCGCGCGGCGCTCGGCGCGCGACAGCCCCGCGTCTTCCGCAAGCGAGAACCCGAAGATATCCCGGAGCAGCGGGTTGCGCAGGAAGTGGACGTGGACTGCGGCGCCGAGCGAGGCGCGGATCAGGTACAGCTGGCGGAGGTGGGCCCACGTCTGCAGGACCACGTTCTCCTTGCGGAACTTGAGCTTGAGGTGCGGCGCGTCGCCCGCGTCGAGGAACGCGAGCACGTCGCGGAACGCGGCCCGCTGCGCCTTGCGGTCGCGCTGCGCGACCGACTTAACGCTGGCCACGTCGAGACCCGCCCCCGAGGCGGAACCGCCGTTCCCCGTAAGCGCCTGCAGGAGCGCGGTCGCGGGCTCGAGCTCGGGCGCATCGCTGGCGAGCGCGCCGCACTCGACGAAGATGGCGAGGTTCTCGGCGGCGAGGATCTTGGTCTCGGCGCCGATCACGCCCGACTCGAGGATCTGCAGGTAGACGGGGAGCGACCGCGTGACGACCGTATCCATGACGGACCGCGGCGCCGTGGACGCGAGCACGCCGATGCACGCGAGCAGGTTGGGCAGGAAGCGCGCGCCCGTCAGGGTGTTGCTCGCGGACCCGGCGGTCGCGAGGCGCGTCTTGGCGACGCCCGACGTCGACGACGCCTGCGCGGCAGCTGCCGCCGCAGCGGCAGCGGACCCGGACGCCTCGGCGCGCGCGCACAGGAACTTGAAGGTGCCGGCGGCGAGCTCGTCGAGGGCGAGCAGCAGGTCGCGCGTGTGCTCGGTGGACCCGGCGACGAAGCACGCGAGGGTGAGCACGTCGACGAGGGCGGCGCGCACGGGCTCGGACCGCCCCGCCGTGGTCTTGGTGATGAGATCGAGCAGCGCGTCGCGCACGTCGACGAACCGCGACTCGTGGTCGGGGCCAATGGTCAGAAAGTAGAGCCCGAGGGCCTTAGCAGCGAGCGTGTTCTCGGCGGCGGACTTGTCTCTGCGGGCGGCCTTGAGGACGTAGTCCTGGACCGTGTCGAGGAGCGGGTCGACCTCGTCGGCGAGGTAGTGGTTGCCGAGGAGGCGGATCAGCTTCTCGAGGGCGTCCTCGCGCGTGGACGCGCGCTTTTCGAGCAGCCCGTCGAGCGCGGTGCGCAGCTCCTCGGCCATGTCGATCTCGACGCCCGGCGGGGTGCCCGGCGAGTCGTCAATTGACAGCACCGAGCCGTCCGACAGGTACCCGTCCGACTCGAACTCGGCGTCGCTCGCGGCGGCCGACGCGCGGCCCTGGTTCTTGAACAGCCGGCGCGCGGTCTTGGACATGTGGTGCGTGATCTGCTGGATGCAGCAGGTCGTGTATGAGCTCCGTGGGGGCGCGAATAGCGTTTGTTGCGGGGAGAGGGAGCGATGCTGGCCGCAGGCTCCGATGAGAACTCGGGCTTTCCTCCCGGCGGCCACCCACGTGCGCCAGCAACGACGCGTCACGGTGATTCAGGCGCGAAGCACCGTGGCTCAGCCTGCGTCCGCCGATCACCCCTCGCATCTGGCAGGGACCAGCTTTATTCCCGTTCCGACAACAACTGCACCCTCAACTCGCCCGTGAGCCCCGCCTGCGCCTGCGCGCCGAGCCGCGCGGCCCCGCGCGCGAACGCGTCCTCGAGCGCGAGCCGGTTCGCACCCCGATCCTGCCGCGAAGCAGCGCGGATCACGGCGGCCGCATCACTCGCGAGCCCGCGCGACCCGAGCACCTCGAGGACCGCGCCCGCGTGCGTCGGCGGGATCCACCCGGGCGCGGGCGACGACCACGCGAGCAGGGCGCGGAGCAGGTCGATGTGTGGGCCCGCCAGCGCGATGTCGAGCGCGGCGGTCCAGCTGCGCTCGTGGTGGTGTGCGCCAGTGTCGTCGCCCGACTCGCTGCCCATGTGCTTGAGCGCAGCCGCCGCCGCGAGCCGGCCCGCCTGCGCCACGGGCGGCGGTCCCCCGACCGCGCGCCGGATCCGCGCCGCGTGCGCGAGCAAAACCCGCGCGACCTCGTCCCCTGCATCCCCAGAACCCTCGGCGAGCGTGACGAGCAGCCCGAGCGCGTCGTGGACACGGTTGGCGTCGAGCAGCCGGTCGAGGACCGCGGGGACCGCGGCGACGGGCGCGGCGCCCGCCGCGACGCCCTCGTGGAACACGCCCCACGCGCGCGATACGTGGCCGCCGTCGGCGAGTGCGGTCACGACGATTGCGTAGCTCTCGGCGTTGGGCCGCGGGATCGCGCGCAGCGCCGACAGGAGCGGGCGCCACACCCGGTCGCGCGGGTCGGCGAGGGGAGAGTCGAAGGTGGGCGAGGACCGGCGGCGTTGCCGCCAGAGTGTGCGGAGCCGGGTCCACCACGGCGGTTCGGTGGCCGGAGTCTCGGCCTTGTCCGTCGCCACCGCCGCCTTGGCCGCGACCCGCGCCGCGGTATCGCGCAGCATCAGGTTATGCGTGGCGAGCGACCACTTGATCCCGCGCGCGCGCATCTCGGCCGCCCAGAACGGGACCAGCGTGCGGTCGCCGGCGACCGCCACCGCCCACGTCAGCACCGAGTGGTACGTGGTCGCCGTCCACGGCAAAGTCGCGAGCTGGTCGAGGAGCCGCGCCACGACCTTGCGCGCTTCGTCAATCGCCGCCACCCCACCCGACTTGGCCCGCCCCGCGCCCGGGGCGTGCCGCTGCACCTCCGGGTGGTGCACGACGAGGAACAGGACCGTCGACAGAAACCTCGCCCTTGCCGCCTCCGCCCCGGCGCCGGCAAGCCACGGCGCGATATCCTCGGCGACGCGCGCGATCGACCGCACCGGGTACCCGCCGTGCGCGAGCCCGACGAGCAGCGCGTGGACCGCGCGTTCCATGGCGGCTTCCTGCACCGCATCCCCGCCACCGCCGGCCTGCTCGAGCCGGTCGCGCACCAGCAGGTGCACCGCCGCGAGATCGCGGTGCGCGCGCGTCGCGTGGTACACGCCGAGCGCCACCGTGTCGGGAAACGTCGACAGCGGGGTCCCGCGGCGCAGCAGGTGCGGGAGCACCCGCGCCGAGGTAGTCGCGAGGTCGGACGACGCGAGGAGCGATTGGTGGAAGGCGTACAGCGCTAGGTTCGTGTCGTGCACCGTGACGACGCGCGGCGGCGCACGACTTGACTCGCGCCGTGGCTGCGGGTTAGCGTCCGGGTGGTGCACGATGTGCTGGTACAGCCGGTGCACGTCCGTCCACGCCACGCCCTCCCACTCCGCATGAATGCCGGTCCACGGGCTCCACACGGGCGATGGGACCATGAACGTCGGCACGCCGTCGTCGTCCCCGGACCGCGGCGCCGCGGCGGCGAGAAGCCGGTGCGAGACGGTCCGCGCCAGCCGTACCGCGACGGGGAGCGACCATGGCAGCGGCCGGTTCACAGCGGGTGGCGCCCACTCGGGTCCCGCAGCGGCGCCGGGATCGGGAGAAGGGAACAGGGCGCGGAACTGCGCCATGGCCGCTGGCGCGTTGGTCGCTTGCGGATTATGACGCGCCGCGGCGCGGTCGCCGGCATTCGGTGACCACGGCGAGTCGCGCGACGACGCGAACGCGAAACCCGGCAGGAGGTGCTCGCTGGCGGCGTCGGGGGGGAGCCGGTCGGGCTGCGAGAGAGCGAGCGGGCGCAGACCCGTCGGGCGGTACGTTGGCGGCGGCGGCGGTGGTGGCGGGTCCTTGGTCGGCTGACGGAGGCGATGTCGTGGCTGTGGTGCAGCCTTGGTCGAGGCGAGCCGTAGTCCAGCGCCGCCTCTCGTCGTCCTTAATCGCGCGAATACATCATCAGGGCCGTATCGGTAGTGTTGCATGGAGTGAGAGGCCTACCCTCGCAGTCTAGAGTACATGGTCGCGATGGGCGGAGAGCGCGCGCTGCTCATGTCAGACGAACAAACGTTGATACAACTAGTTGATTTGCAATGCGAATACCACAATAGAGACGGGCGGGGCGGGCGACCGACGACGACGACGGCGATTAGTCGACGTTGAGGGCGTCAAGGCACGCGCGTAGCTTAAGGGCCTTGGACTTGAGCACCTTGAACGCCTCGACGAGCAGCAGCTGCGGCTCCATGGCGCCCGTGGACTCGACCTGGACTGTGGGCGGTCCATAGAAAAGTGGTTAGTAACCAGTGAAAAGCCTCGGTGCGGGAGTAGACGTACAGATGAAGTGGTCGCGCACGCGCGACAGGGACACGGCGTCCTGGAACTCGGGATGCCGCAACGCCTCGCGCGAGACGGTGTCGCGGCGGGCGTCGGCGACGCGGGCCACGGGCTGCTTGGTGACGGGGTCCGTGTCGAGGGCAATGACGCCCTCGGGGAAGCACTTCTGGAACTTGATGGCCTCGTCGCCGACGATCGGGCGCAGCAGGTGGATCTCGGGCAGGATGCGGTACGACGCGGTGCCGACCGGCGAGAACTTGGCGTGGTCGCGGCCAATGCCCTTGCGCGCGTGCAGCACCACCGTCAGGGACTCGCCCTCGTTGAGCTTGGTGATGACAATGTCGTCGAACGCGGGGCGGATCGGGTCGTTGGCAAAGGTCACGGCCTGGTCGCCCTGCGGCTCCCACACCAGCATGCCCGACGTCACGGTGCGGTTGATGAGGCGCTCCGACAGCGGCGCGTTGGCGGGCGCCGCCGCGTTGCGCTCGCACCGCACGTTCAGGTTGAAGACGAGCGTGTTGAGGTCCGTGGGCTGGTCGTTGGCGGTACGCTCGCCAAACTTGGTCACGTCCGCGCGGATCGGGATCAGGCCCAGCCGGTGCGACAGGATCTCGTCCGTCATGATCCCCGTGTTGGACCACACGTACACGTCCTCGAACGCCATGGACGGCACCGACGCGATCAGGATGCGGCGCAGCGTGTTGGCCACGGTCGCGTGCACGCCGACCATGTCGAACTCGATCGAGTTGGGCGACACGCGGTGGATGTCCATGCGGAAGTGCTATGGATTCGAGAGGAAGTTGTTTAGCGTGGGCTGCGCTGCATGGATTTCGAGCGGCCGATAAAAGCGTACCGCAGCCCACTTTTCAAAGTCCCAGCTGTCATCATACGCGCTCCAGGTGCCGGGGAACGCCGTGTCGGCCGTCTACACCGTGCGATGCGATGGAGCCGGGTGAGCTCGTTTCGTGTGCGCGCATCGAATCGGTGCGGGTTGAACAGCCCAAGCGATCCCGGGGCTCGCACAAACCACACCCCGCAAGCAAACCGCATACGTTGGTGACACGGTCGCGCTCGACAAACACGCGGGAGCGCATGAACTCGGCGCGGTCGACGCCTGGCGGAATCTGGTAGGCGTAGTCGGACATCGTGGCGGCGGCGGCGGCGATGGGCGGATGCGTTGCTGCGTGTGCTACGTGGTGGGTGGGGCCCCCGTCACTGCTTCTGGACGGCGTCGCGGGGATGGGGGAGAGCGCAAGGGCTCGACGACGAAGGCAAAGCAGCGGTGCGTCTCGCATCAGCTGATGCCACGTGAGGAGTTGCCGCACTTGCGAAAGGCTGAAACGAGGCGCGTCGCGTCTTCTCCTCTTCCCAGTCTCCTGTGAACGCAAAATCACATGCAGCAATGAATCGCACTTCGTCGATGGATGAACTTGAAAAGGGCAGGTTGATGTCAGCCGGGTGAGGGTCGTTTCGAGGGCTGACGCTCGTGCCGCCGTCGTCCAGCCATCGCCGAGTCGCTCGAGCGGCGCGGCGTTCTGCAGCGGCTCAAAGCAGACATGAGGAAGAGCGTGATTGAGTCTATCACATCACCTGTCTGTTGCTCTCGCTTCGATTGCTTCAGAGGCGCAGTGCTTACGCGCTCCGTCGTCACTCGTGGGTAGCCAAGCATCACACCGCAGGAGAGCGGTGAGAACGAGCTCATCAACTGGCTCATTGCAGAGTACTGCGAGTACAACGGGTACCTCTTCACCAAGTCGGTGCTCGATCGAGGTGCGTGGATCTCGGGCGCTTGAGCAACCATGCTGGGCTGACATGTCATGTCTCGCTGTAGAATCACCCTCGACCGCTCGCCCTCGCATGACGCGCCAGTCGGTCGAGAAGGAGCTTCACGTCACGACGCAGGAGACCTCATCCGAGTCCATGTCAGTACCCTCCACTCGCTCGATCCCTTGCGCTCAGGCACTGACCCGAATCACCTCCGCTAGACCACTGCTGTACTCGCTCGCGTTCCAAAACGTCGGTCCCTCGGCGTCCTCACTCGCCGAAGGCGACGCGACCAGCTCGGTCGCCACGACTATCGGGACCGAGACCTCGAGCATCGCACCACAACCATGACCCAAAACGTACGCGCACATGTATCGCCGTTTTCCTTCGCCGTGTCTCTCGGCCCTCGGGAGCCCATACTTGAGTCGTCAGGCGCGGGTGGGGGCGTGTTCGTATCTCAGCGATGCTCCTGCACCATGGTGAGCGACAGGAACTGTTCCGGGTCGGCTGGTGTGTGGGCGCGCTAGCGCGTCTCCCGTCTCGCGTCCCGCGCGGGATGCGATGCGACGCTCATGCACTATCGCGTGCGGCTACTCTGAGAAGGATAGCGCGACCTTTGTTTTGCAAATGACGCGTCTGCTCGACGCGTACTTGACAAGATGGTTCAACATGGGCCTCCGTTCTTCCAGTGGAGCTCAAGTCCAGGAGCGCGCTCGCGGCGGGGGACTCGCTCGAGCAGGCGCGACTTGGTACGCCCGTAAAACACGGTATATAAAGCTGGTATATTGACGGGCGCGGGCGCAATCTCAACTTCCACGGCCAGGGAGAGTTGCGAGTCGTGTCGTACGCCGTAAAGACGTGCGAGGAAGGGCCGCGGGTCCGAGTTGAGGTCGCAGCCGCGGCGGCGCGCCGTGAAGGGCGTCCAGATCCGTGATCATGACAACCGCTTGCTCGAGCAAAAAGTTTGTGACGTCAAACTGCCCGAGTTTTGTGAAGAGCGTGATGCGGTAGAGCGCGGGTGTGATGGAACCACGTTGATGGACCATACAACATCTTGCGGCTCCATGGCCGTAACGAGGAGGACGGTTTGCGCATGATCATCTCGAGCGTGGTAGCGTTCCCCGTTGCCGTTTGCAATCGAATTGAAGCACGCGACGAACCCGCGGCCCGCCGGATCAGTCAAAGGGCGCGCTCGAGCGAGTCCCCCGCCGCGAGCGCGCTCCTGGACTTGAGCTCCACTGGAAGAACGGAGGCCCATGTTGAACCATCTTGTCAAGTACGCGTCGAGCAGACGCGTCATTTGCAAAACAAAGGTCGCGCTATCCTTCTCAGAGTAGCCGCACGCGATAGTGCATGAGCGTCGCATCGCATCCCGCGCGGGACGCGAGACGGGAGACGCGCTAGCGCGCCCACACACCAGCCGACCCGGAACAGTTCCTGTCGCTCACCATGGTGCAGGAGCATCGCTGAGATACGAACACGCCCCCACCCGCGCCTGACGACTCAAGTATGGGCTCCCGAGGGCCGAGAAACACGGCGAAGGGAAACGACAATACAATGAATCAATTGGACCTCTGAGAATACACTCTTTCCCTCCTCCAACCCCCCTCACTCAGCGCCCGTCGATGCGGTCCACCCCTGCATCGCGGGCTGCAGGACGCCGGCCTGGACGACGTCGGGCGGGACCATTCCGTCCCCAGCTTGGCCGCGACTCGCCGCGCTCGTGGTAGCTGCGGCAGCACCGTCGACGTCGTCCTCGTGCCCGGCCATGTCGATGATCGGGTCGTGGCCGCGGTGCACGCGGTACTTGGCCCGCGCGATCAGCGCCGTGATCGACCGGTCGCTCGGCGTCGCGCGCCCGCCGATGGCGTACGCGATGCGGCGAAGCGCGAAATAGCCGAGGATGGTGTAAAACGCGTACAGGATGGCCATGAAGACGACGTTGACACCGATTGAGAAGCGCTTGGTCACCCTGGACGCGTTTTTCGGTCAGCAACCACGCTCGGAATGTCAAGAAAGTACACGAGAAGAACTTACTGGAGCTGCTCGAGGTACGCATCGCCGTCGAAGCCGTTCACGTCGCGCCCGGCCCAGAAGTTGAGCATGAGGCCCGTGAACGCGTACTGGATCGGCGAGATCCACTGGATCCACACCAACCACACTGCCGATGTCGCCGTGTTCACCAGCAGCCCGCCATACAACATCCATGGCAAGATCGCCGCTACGATTTTTGGGGTGTTAGCGAAGTCGGGGAGGTCAGGGAGGTCAAGGGAGGTGGTCGGGGAGGCGGGGGAACGTGGTCGGGAGGTGACCCAAGTCACCCCGATGTCGGACACGCGTGAGGAAACGTACCCGGCGCAACCGCGAGCGAGATGCCGATATCTTCGAAGGTACTGGCCATGCACATGCCGAAGGCCGATCCGACGAGGGCCAGCAGCACGATGAACATGGTGTAGACGAGGAACTCGACGAAGGACCCGGAGAACAGGATCATCCAGTACGTGATGCACGCGAAGACTAGCGGGAAGAGGATCTGGAACGGCAGCTCGACGAGGGTGCGGGACCAGTAGTACGCGGCGGGCCCGTAGTAGCCCGTCGAGTACTCGCGAATGAACACGGGCCGCTCGGACGCGAAGACCGACAGCACCGGCATGACCGCCGAGAAGAACGAGTTGGTGCACACAAAGAAGAGCGCGCCCGACACCGACTGCGCGATCGACGACCCGGGCTCATCGCCGCCCAGGATGTCGAGGTAGATGAGCCCGACCAGCACGCCTAGGAACACGACCTGGCCAAGGTGCGCCTGCAGCATCAGAGGGTTGCGGATCGCGTTGTACCACGACCGCGACGACAGGTACCGGAACTGCTGGCCGAACGACGGCCGGTACTTGGTCATCTCGGCGAGCGCGCGGCGCGTCGCCTCGTCCTCCTGGTGGCGGCGGTGGTTGTACTTGCCCGAGCTGAAGGTGCGGTGACGCCGGCGGCGGTGGTGGGCCACGGGCGAGACGGGCGAGACGGGCTCAATGGTCGGGAGGAACTGCTCGTCGTCGCCGTTGCCGGCGGCGATGGCCTTGGTGCGCTTGAACTCCTCGACGAGAACCTGCGTGCCGGCCGGGTTGTTGTTGATGACCTGCATGAACACGAAGTCGGGCGGGTTGGTAAACCGCGGGCAGTCGAAGCCGCGCGCCGAGAAGTAGTCGACCATATCCTTGGCCGGACCGTGGTACAGGATCTACGCGGCAATGGCCAGCATGTCAGTTCGCCGCGTGTTCGTGGTCGATGGCCGCTGTGAAGAGTACCTCGCCCTTGACCAGGATCAGGATGTCGTCGATGATATCAAAGATCTCAGACGAGGGCTGGTGCAGTGTGCACACGATGGTCTTGCCCTGGGTCTGCGCGAGCCCCTTGAGGAGCGCCATGACCGAGTAGGCCGTGAACGCGTCGAGGCCCGTCGTGCACTCTAATCGTCGGCAAGGCGGTTAGCGTGTCGACATGGCCGAGGCCCGAGTCGAAGCGTACCATCGAGAAGCACGACCTGGGGCCGCGCAACGAGCTCCATGCCGATGGCCACCCGCTTGCGCTCGCCGCCACTCACGCCCTTGCGCAGCGGCGACCCGATGAGCGTATTGCGCGCGTCGGCGAGACCGAGCAGGTCGATGGCGCGCTCCAGTCGCGTCTGCCGCTCCTCGTCCGACATGGGCGGGTTGCGCAGGCGGAGCGACATGTCGATGGCTACACAACGTGACCACGAGTCAGCACACGCGAGAAGGGGCTCGACCGCCGCACGTACCCTCGGACACGGTCATGGTCTCGAGAATCACGTCGTCCTGGAACACGAACCCGATGACCGAGCGCAGCTGGTGCGGTTCGAGGGCGACGCCGTTGAGCTTGATCGCGCCACGCGTCGAGCCCGTACTCGGGAGGCCGGCGAGAGAATTGAGCAAGGTCGTCTTGCCGCTCCCGCTAGGGCCTAGTACCTGCACGCTCGAAGCTGTTAGAGCACGATTCGGGGTGAAAGGGAGCGTCGGCGTACCGCGGTGAGGCGACCCGGCTGGAACTCGCCGCTCAGGCCGTGCAGGACCGTCTTGGTCGACGTCTCCTTGCGCGCGTGGATCCGTTGGCGCAGGGACGGCTTCTCGGTGGGTGGCGGGGGAAGGGCAGCGCCGCTCGTCGCACCGTGGCCGTTGCCGCCGTTCCCGTTCCCGTTGGCGGGGACCCCGCGCGTGTTGGTCACCGGCACCGTGTAGAAGAAGTTCTCGAACGCGAGCGTGATGCGCGGGCCATGGTCATGGCCGTTGCCGTTACCCTGACTCGGTGCATTGGCACCGCCCGCGCCGCCCGCACCCATGTTCCCGTCAGCCGTAAGCGTGGGCGACGTCGGCGTGTCCGACGACGTAGGCGGCGGCATCGCGGGCGCGTGGCTCGCGTCGATTGTGATGGAGGCATGGCCGATCGGCGACGCTGGAGCGAGCGGCCGACGCAGCTCCCAGCTCTCCGAGGACGCGGACGAGGCCTCAGTGGCGGATGCGGTCGCGGTGGCCGCGTGCGACGGCGGCCGAGGGATGTTCGTCTGGCGCATCATGGTGCTGCATGGGTTTGCGTGGTTCGCAGATGATCCTGCTTCTGCGCGAGGAAGGAGCCGCGATGGAGCCGCAGACACGCGCGCGGTCCCTGCCTGCCCACAGCGCTGCGACGTCACCCTCATCTTCATGTGGGCGGCCGATGGGACATCCAGGCAGACGCTCGCATGTATCCGACGGAAGCTGGGTTGCGGCTCAGCGCGCGAGAACGGCCGCGAGATCCGGTCGCACCCACGCCTTGCCGACTAATCAGTTGCGATCGGCGTCGATCTGTGGGAACGCGGTGTGGCGTGGCGTGGGCCTCGTGCGATCGGTCAGCCGTCAGCCGCGCGTGGCAGCACCTCACGCGTCGCTCATTCCGTGTCTCGCGCCACCCACGTGAGCCGGAACGCGTCCCGCGCGAGACAGTTTTCGAGTCCGCGTCAAAGCGCGCGGGTTCGCTTCACTTTCGACAAAACCAACCCGGAAGGGATCCAACGGAGACTTCATGAAACTTGTCGAGGAACTCTGATCAACCATGACCGAAGCAGCAAAGGCGGGCACCAAGAAGGTGCACAACCAGGTCCACGATGACGCGATTTGGTTCGTGACTTGAGCGAGATGCACTGCGCGCGGGAACCTCACTCACTTCCTGCGACGGCTAGGCGTCAGATGATCCAGAACGAATACGTCTGCGCGTCCAACTGGGACAAAAACTGGGCTTTCATGGCGCAAGCCAAGGTGCGCCGCGCTGCCCACGCTCACACTCGCGAACCACCGACCACTCACTCCGCATCTCGCATCACGTAGTACCCGCGCTCGTCCTTCTCAAAGTCGAAGCGCACCGAAGCGCAGGGCAAGAGCGCGCTGCCGCCCATCACCCCGCCAACCTCGTCGTCCGTCAACTCCGTATTCCCCGCGCGCGAGAAGCCCGAGACGAGCGAGGCCGTGCTCGGCGACCTCGCCACCTACAACGTCAAGCACATGATCCGGCGCGCCCCGCCGCAGGACAAGTACACGTTCCCGGCGACCACGGCCGAGGCGTACGGGTGGCAGTTTGCCGCACACAAGGGCAAGGTCCTCGACCGGTTCGCAAGGGTCGCGCCCGGCCGCGTCGACACGCTCAAGTGGTGGGGCGGCGCGCGGGAGAGTCTGCCGTAGCGTAGGGAGGCGGAGGCGGCGGTGGTGGTGGTGTACGTGAGCGTATATAGATAGTGGTTTGGCGG
Source organism: Blastocladiella emersonii ATCC 22665 (assembly GCA_025594325.1). NCBI lineage: Eukaryota > Fungi > Blastocladiomycota > Blastocladiomycetes > Blastocladiales > Blastocladiaceae > Blastocladiella > Blastocladiella emersonii. The sequence goes on along the minus strand of JANHCV010000007.1, from coordinate 1,662,973 downwards.
TAACTAGGAGATCTACAAGGTGTCGGGATGGCCCTACTGAGGCCGCACGCCGTGGCGCTCGGCGGCGACCTTGGCAAAGTCATCGTAGCCGCCCACTACAGGGAGTGCCGTGATAAGTGTCCGATTATCGCGCGCGAGGTGACGGAAAAGAACGCGTACCGTAGGTGAGGTTGACCTCGTCGCACCCCTCGTACACGATCGGGCATGTCCGGTGGCGGGCGAGCGCGCCCTTTGCACTCACCCTCTCGCGCAGTTGCTAGACGGCACCATGCCGCGGTCAGCGCACGGTAACGACTAGATCCCAAACGCCCACGCACCTGCTTGAGCTCAGGCAGGCGCGACCCGAAGAACTCGGACTCGGAGAAGATGTTGGTGTCGACGTGGATCTCGCCGCCGTTCGGGTTGGCCGCCGAGTTGGACGTCGCAGCGACACGCGAGCCCAGGCTCAGCGCGCTCTGGAAGTACTCGCACGACAGGAAGCCCTCGAGGTGGTAGCACACCGTGTTGTTGCGCGGCACCGTCTCCAGATCGCCCGAGAAGGTGGACGAGTGCGTCGGATCGACCTCCGGCGCAGGAGCGTCGGCGGCCGACGAGGAATTGCCGGAGAACCACGAGAAAAGGCCCATAATGGAAGTGCTTGATACGTTGCAGTCAGTCGGGTCTTCACTTCGAGTCGCTGCTCGGCTGGAGAGGGAGGAGCGGAGGCGGGCAGGGTCGCGCCTGAAAATTGATCAACATCGCCGCTCACATGATTTCGCGACGCGTCCATCAACCCAGGCCGCGCCGCGCGCCTCGCCGTCATCGCCGCCCGTGCGTTGCGTCCCTTTGCGCCCAAATTGAACGATAGAGGAAGCTGGTTACTCGCTCCGGGTGGGTTACCGACGACTGGCGGTCTGCGTTGGGCCAAAACCCGCTGGGAGGGTTCGGCGGCCTTGTCCACCATCATCGTCTCGCATGACTCCAGGTCACAGAGGCTGTGTTCTCATGTTATAAAAAGCGCTTCCGCAAAGCTGCTCGATCTGAGCTCCGGTGATGCCCGGGTGAAGCCCGGCGCGCGCGTTGCCGACCGAGTGAGTCCTCGCGTCGACGTCGCCGCCGCGTTTCTCACGCTTGGACTTGAGCCTCTCGACGTCCTACAACCCACATGTCATGGAACCCATGAACCTGATGCAAAACATGCCCGTGGTCCTGAACGTACCGGAAATCATCGAGCGCGTGCTTTGTCACGCAGTTTGGTCGCTCGACCGTGACGACCTCGACGGTTTCCAGCAGATTGCGGCAGTCACGCACACGCATCTCATTCCGAGGCTATCTTACAATGTTCGGGCTGTCACTCATTCTTCGGGGCATTGCAAACTGGCCACGTTGCGCTGCTCCGCAAGTGGCACTCGATGGGGCTTCCCATCCGGGTCAACCTGGCGATGCTCAGCATGTGCGAGCTACGCACGCTTGAGTGGATTCGTGACTCGGGCCTACCGTACAGCGGATACGAGGACGAGCACGGCGATGAACGCGTCCTTGCAGCACTTGGAATCCAGTTCGACCCAATCTGGCCGGGTAAGGATTCATTGGTATGTGAAAGAACTCTCGTTGGACTCTTGTGACTATATTGCAACTCTGACGCACCGACCGACCTAGGAGCGCATCCCAGCCGACTCAACCATTCTCGCTGCCGTTGATGTGATCGCCGCGGGAAATCGGACCGAGCTGGAGCTCAAGCACGTCCCCATTGCCATGAAAGGGATTGATGCTCTCAACGCGGCTATGGCGAGCCCGACGCAGGCTCTCGCGTCGCTTAGCTTTCATGGCTCCTCGATCGACTGCGATCGCTTGTCTCGTCTCAACTTCGCGACAACGCTCACTAGTCTCGACCTTAGCGATACTTGGATTCTTCAAATTGCAACCGAGCAATGGGTGGACTCCTGGCAGTGGCCGCGGCATCTCGAACGCCTGGACTTTTCGATGAATCCGCACGATCCGTACCTCAGCGCTCAGCTCCTTGAGCGCCTCCCGACCGGTCTCAAATCGCTGAAGCTTGCGCAGAACAAGTACGATGACGCGACGACGCTCGAGATCGTCAAGGCCTTGCCCCCGTCCTTGCTGTCCCTCGACCTGTATTCCAACGATGTTTCTATCCATGGATTCGTCGCCATATGCGAGGCCCTTCCTCCCACACTCCAATCACTTACCATATCATTCAACACGCGCGACGAGGTGGAGGACGCCGGCCCCAAGGTCCGCTGGTCGTTCCCTGCAACAATCACGGAGCTTACGTTCGTTTGCGGCGGGCTGTACACCAACGCTGCGCGCGCACTGGCGGACGCCATGCCCTCGACCCTTGAAAAGCTGGACGTTGGCGGTTCAGATCTCTCAATCGAAGGCGCCAAATCCTTGCTCCTAGCGCTCCCGCCGACCGTGCGCAGCCTTGACTTCTCGTTCGTCAGCATTTGCGCATTCCCCGCGACCAAGTACCTGCTCGCACGCGTTCTCCCGCCCAACCACGAGGAACTGATCCTCAACACCACAGGCTTGTACGACACGACTGCCGTGTACCTGTTCCGGCGCATGCCACGCACGCTGCGCCGCCTGGAGCTTTGCACGTCCCGTCTTCGGGCCCTTAGTTTGACCGTGGTCGGGCACCAAGTCCTTGCACAGTGCATGCCGCCGCGGCTGGAGCACCTCCGCTTGTCAGGGCTCGAGAACATTACGGAGGAGAGCATGGAGGCGCTCACGCCTGTGCTTCCCGCGACGATGCGCGAGCTTGACTTCACGTGCGGCAGGGGCTTCACCGACCGTTGCGCCCTGCTCCTCGCCCAGCACATGCCGCCGGCCCTCGAGACGCTTCGCGTAACTGGCACCCGCATCACGGCTGTTGGCAAGCGCGCGATCGAGGACGCGGCGCCCGCCTCGCTCAAGAACATTCTGATTAATCCTCCTGAGTTGATGGATTCGAGTTGACCTAGGCAGAGCCGTTCCTGCTTGTCATGGATAGCCAATAATAGGATTGTTTTCTCGCCAACTTGTCGCCTCACAAACCCGTGCGAGCCAAAGTCGGAGCCGTTGACGCCCGAAACGCGTCTCACGTCGCGTCGGAGACAAAACGTAATATCGCGACGCGTCGCGATCCGGGACGTCACCTCCCGAGTCAGGCGAGTCAGGCCTCCGGCGTCTCTTGCCTCATCATTCAGGCCTCGAGCGGTACAGCCGACCAAGGAACCCAGCCCTCGCGGCCGCAGCCGCGACCCGAACAATCAAAACCTATCAATACGCGTATATCGCATTCATCTCCCACTACTACAGCGCGCCAGCCTGCACCGCCTCAGCGACCCCGCGCTCGACCGCCCTCGCTACAGCCGCCGCGACCCACGCCTCGCCCGCCTTGACCTGGACCGCGATCCTTCCCTCGCCATCTGCCTTGGCGAGCGCCGCGATCCAGCACACCTTGCCCGCAGCCATCTCTAGCTTCCCCCACAGACTCGCGGACCCAGCGACAACCTCGACAAGGTGCATCCTCGCGACGCGCGCGAGCGTGGGCCACGGCACGTAGGGTACCGCGGTGAGCGCGGGCGGGGCGGTGGGTGGGAACTCGGACGCGGCGGTCGGGCCCGTGAGCCGCGCCTCGAACTCGTCGGGCTGGATAGTGGCGGGGGACAGGACGTGCGTCAGCTCAACCCGCAGGACCACGCGCGCGAGCTCGGCGTGCGTGTCGGCGTCGACGGCGCGGAGGACGATCTCCGTCTCCTCCCCGCCATTGGCGGCAGCGAACGCGCCCGCGAGCTTCGCCTTGCGCAGCTTGAGCAGGAGCAGCTTTGACACCGCCTCGCTCCCGGGCACGAGCTCCGCGACGACGCCCTCGTCCTGGGTCCCCGCGACGCCGATCCACGCGGGCGCCGCGAGATGCAGGAGCACCGCGCGGCGGTCGGCGAGCGCGAGCGCGTGGCGCGGGGTCCACGCGACGGTGAGCGGGACGGCGAACGCGGCGGCGGTCGCGGCGCGCGGCGCGGCGAGGTGCAGCGCGAGGTGCATGTCGTCGGTCGACGCGGTCGCGGACGCGGTGGCGGTGGACGCCGGGTCGGTCGGGGTGCGCGTCGACGGCGGCGCGCGGGTGGACCGAGGCGAGGATTTTGAGACGGTCGACTTGACAACGAGCGGCGCAGGCGTCGCCGTAGAGGTGGGCGTCGACCCAAGTGGGGCAATCAATGGCGCAGCGTTGTCTGCGGGCGAGCCCTTGCGCAGGACGTTGCGCGCGCGGGACGTCTTGGCGGGCGTCGCAGCGGGGGACTTGCTCGTTTCGGCGGCGGGCGTGACGAGCGGTGCGCCCTCGGCCAAAACCTTGGACTTCGCCGCTCCACCCCGCACTGACTTGGAATGCCGCGGGAGGTCCTCGACCGAGTCCGGCTTCCCCTCCCCGACCTCGGCGAGCGCGGGGTCCGCGACCGACGGCGCGGCGAACAGGGGCTGCGGTGGCTCATCGAAAAAGTCGCGCGCGTCGGCCTCGCACCACTGAGTGAGATCGAACGGCGGCGTCGGCGCGGCTGCCGCGCCGGGCACGTGCGGCGCGAGGGCGGCCGCGGGCGTGGTCGGGAGGTACCACGCGGCGACGGCGCGTAGGTTTTCGGCGGACGGCGCGTTGCGCACCGCGGCGAGCGCAGCCAACGCAAGCCGCGCGCGCTCGACAGCCTCGGGGTTGTCGGACGACGCGAGGTACCCGTCGATGACGCGGAGCGGGTCGTCGAGGACCGCGGCTGCGGCGTCGCGGGTCAGGGCGGGAGTGGCGAGGAGCGCGGCGATGGCCGTCTTGGCGAGCGCGTGCACGTACGTCGCGTGGACGCGCGGGGTGGCGGGGACGCTGACGGCGAGGAGCGATTCGAGGGCGAGCCCGGGCCCGCCGGCGGACTCGGCGGCGAATTCGCCGGCGATCCAGACGATCGCGGACCAGATGGGCGGCGGGAGCGAGGATGACGTGGTGCCGTTGTTCGCCGAGAGCAGCGGGACGAGCGCGGCGAGGAGCAGCGGGCGGAGGTGCGGGAGGTGCGTGCCGCCGCGGAGGGCGAGGTCCATGGTGTGGTGGGCGAGCGCGGGGCCGATGTGCGACGGCGCGGTCGGGTGGGTCATGAGCGCGACGAGGGTGGCGACGAGCCACTCAATGTCCGTGACGAGCGCGAACCCGCTGCGCGTGCACACGTCCAGGATCACGGTGGCTGTCTTCTTGTCCATGGCCGCGGCGATCTGGTCCGGCTCCTCGGAATCCGATTCGGTATCGGACGAAGCAGCCCGGCGCGGGCCGCGCATCAGGTGCGCGACGACGTCGGGCAGGTTGGTCGGTGTGACGAGGAGCGCGAGCACGTCCATGGCGCGGTGGCGAATGGTGAGGTCGGGTGCGTCGAGGCAATCAAAGACGGCGTCCTCGAGCGCCTCCGTCACCAGGTCTGGGTGCAAGCGGACGAGGTGCTCGGTGGCGACGAGGCCGACGTAGCGCAGGTTCGGGTCGCGGTGGCCCAGGAACACGCACAGCTTGTCGCGGCACAGGGCGGCGAGCGGCGGGCCGAGCGTCGGGTGGCGGGTGAGGCCCCCGGTGAGGGCGGCGAGGATGCACTCGTGCTGCAGCGACATGGCGCCCGTGGCACGGATCAGCTCGGCGAGCGGCGGGGCGAGTTTCTTGACGAGACGCGGCTCGAGCTCGGCCATGCGGGCAAACACCTTGACGAGCTTGATGAGCGTCCAGTTGTTGCCCGTCGACGTGAGCAGGCCAAAGAGCTGCGGGGCGAGGGCAATGTACTCGCGCGGGCTCGCGGTGGCGAGCTCGCAGATGACGGACACGGCGCACGACACGACGGCGGGGTCGAGCCCCGCGGACGCGGAGAGCGGGGCGGTCAGGCGGTCGAGCGCCATGTCGAGCATGTCCGGGTAGACGAGCGCGGTGCGGTAGATGGCGAGCAGGACGCGGCGGCGCGTGTACGCGTTGAAGTGGGTGACCTTGGCGACGAGGTCGACGGCGAGGTCGCCCGCGAGGTCGCGCGTCACGATCTCGCTGAGCGTGGCGGCGGCGACCGAGGTCTCAAAGTGCGAGTTGGAGTTGAGGTCCTTTTTGATGAGGTTGGTGGTGAGCATGAGCACGTCCGTCTTGGGCGAGAAGGAGAGCGAGGCGGCGAGGTAGCCGATCCACTTGTGGGCAAAGACGGGCGACGACATGGTCTTGAGGACGTGGAAGCTGGCCCAGCCCATGTCGTAGCCCATCATGTGGAAGTAGGCGAGCTTGAGCACGGCCTGCGCGTTGACGGCGGGGTCCGACGGCACGGCCACCTCGCGCCGGCACTCGGCGATGCACTGCTGCGCGTGCTCGTCGACGTTGTCCTTGTTTGCGCTGCGCTGGGCGTTAGTTGTCGAGCGGCGCGCGCAGAGTCGGGAGCGCGTACCGCAGGCCGCGGATCACGTCAGTCAGCGTCTTTTCAAACATGTCGGGTGGAATGCATTCGGTTCGTTGCGCGTAGTCTGGCGCGTGTTACTTTGAAGGAGGGGGAGGGAGGAGGGCCAGGCTCAGCGACCGCGGCGGAAACGGTGGCGAGAGGGCGAGGGCAACCCGCACGTGTCGACTCACCGAAAATAAAAGTGTCTCTCTTCTCTCCCTCTCTGCTGTTCGCACACGGACCGCTCGCTCTCCCCTCTACACTCACCCACGCACACAACAACCATGGACGACACGGCCGCCCTCGTCGGCCTGCTCGAGCGGCTGTGCAGCCAGGACGCGGGCGTGCTGCGCGACGCCGAGGCCGCCCTGAAGCGCGCCGAGGCGGTGCCCGGGTTCCACGCGCGGCTGCAGGCCGTCTTCTTCCAGCGCGACGCCGTCTCCCCCACGGCACGCTGGATGGCGGTGCGGTGCCTGCGCGCGGGCATCGAGCGGCACTGGCGGCGCGGGCCGCGCGGGTGCATCGGGCACGACGAGAAGGCGGCGATCCGCGCGCGCGCCCTCGACATGCTGCACGAGCCCGACCGCGCCATGCTCGCCCAGGTCGCCGTCGCCATTGCCAAGATGGCGCGCCTCGACTTCCCCGCCGAGTGGCCGTCCGTCCTCGCCGACCTGTTCGCCCTCATCGAGAGCCCCGCCACGCCGGGCGACCTGCGCGAGCGCGCCCTCATCGCCCTGCACCACGTCGTCAAGGCCCTCGTCTCGGTCAAGATCGGCGCCTCGCGCAAGCACGTCGCCGAGATCGCCCCGCACGTGCTCGACGGCATCGTCGCCCTGTTCGCCGAGTGCGCCGCGCAGCCCGGCGACCTCCACCGCCTCAACACGGCCCTCTACGCCGTCAAGTGCATCCGCAAGCTGCTCGTCTTCGCGACCCCGGACGTGGCCGCCAGCAACTCGGCCGCCGCGTTCCTCGCCAACCTCTCGACCTACCTTGGCGCCTACTACGCCGCCGGCCACGCCAAGATTGTCACCAACCTCGGCAAGCTCGCCATCGACCTCCAGGAATACCGCGGCCTGCCGTGGCTGACGTACCCGGGCACCCCCGCCCTCGTGCAGTGGTACTCGCAGGCTGTGGCCGCAAAGTCGGACGCGATCCCCGAAAAGGTCCTGCTGCAGGCGCTGCACGTCCTCAAGCAGCTGATCCGGTTCACGGGCCAGTTCACGGTCCAGGAGGCGACGGGCACGCTGCACCCGTCGTCGCCCGACGAGGCGCCCGCGCAGTGGGCCGCCCTGCGCGCCATGGTGACCCCCGATTTCGCGCGCGGCCTGACGGCGGTCCTCGTCGAGCACTACCTGCGCTTCTCGGACGCGGACGTACGTGCAATCCACGCCGAGCCGTACGCGTGGGTCCTCGACGAGGACAACGACCACTGGGAGTACCGCGTGCGCGGGTGCGCCGCGCGCCTCGTCATGGACCTGATTCTCAACTACGAGGCCGCCGTGGTGCCCTCGGTCCTCGCCATGCTGCAGGCCGTCACCTCGATGCAGCTCGCCGGCGATGCCCGCGCCATGCTCGCCGTCCTGACCGCCGTCAACGACTCGGCCGACCGCCTGCACCGGCTCGTCCCCTTTGCCCCGCTCTTCACCGAGTTCCTCATGCCGTGGGCGCGCCGCGCGCTCGGCCCCGAGGCCCCGCTCGTCGCACGCACCGTGTGCCTCGCGATCGCCGCCTTCATCAACAACACGCCCAAGACCGCGCGGCCCGCCGTGTACGAGGCGCTCGCGCGCGAGCTGCTGGTCCCCGCCCAGCACCCCGTGGTGCAGCTCGCGGCCGTCGACGCGCTGCGGTTCTGCGTCGACGAGTGGGAGCTCGTCGTCGAGGACATTGCGCCGTACATGCCCGCGCTCATGGAGCAGCTCCTGAGGCTGCTCGGCGCCCTCGACGAGTTTGACCTCAAGACCAAGGTCGTCAACTGCATCTCGGTCATCATCGAGCGGTTCGACACCCAGGTGGCCGCCTTCGCGCCCGCCGTCGCCGAGTTTGTCCCGTCGCTGTGGGACGAGGCCCAGGACGAGCCCCTGTTCCAGGCCACGCTGCTTGTCATGCTGCGCAAGCTCGCCGTGTCGCTGCGCGGGCACTCGGTGCACCTGCAGCCGATCGCGGTGCCGCTGCTCGGCGTCGCGTGCGTCGCCGGGTCGCCCGCCGCCCTGTACCTCCTCGAGGACGCCCTGCTCCTGTGGCACTCGCTCCTGCAGCACGCGCAGACGCTCGGCGATCTGGGCGCGCTCCTCCCGCTCGTCCCGCCGCTCATGGAGACCGGGTCCGAGTCCCTCCGCACCGTGCTCGGGATCGTCCAGTCGTACCTGTTCCTCGACGCCCGCAGCACCATGGCGAGTATCGGCGCGCCCGCCATGGCGCAGCTCCTCCAGCTCCTCGGCGGCGTCCCTGACGCGCAGGCAAGGGCAGGCGGGCTCGCGCCGATGCGCCCGCAGGCGTCGGCGATCGTCACGCGCGTCCTCGAGACGTTCCTGATTACCGGCGGAGCAGACGCGCTCAACCTCATGGCGCAGTCGCAGGTCGTGCCGCGCCTGGTCCACGGCCTGGTCAGCAAACACGTACGTTGTCTCCGAGGTTCGCGAGTCCAGCGGCGCTAACGCTCCTGCGCCACGATTTGTAGGACCACACGCTGGCCCTGGTCGCGTTCGTGGCCGTCCTGGCGCGCGCCGTGGCCATCACGGACCCGTCCCAGTTCGTGTCTTTGGTCGGCGGCCCCGACGTCTTCGCCGCACTCTTCCCCGTGTGGCTCGACCTGTGGGACCACATCGGCCACCCGAGCCAGCGCAAGCTGAGCGCACTCGCCCTCACCCGCCTGGTCCCGCTGTCGCCGCAGCACCTGGTGGCCGTCGCGGCGGTGTGGACCGAGATCCTGCACGAGGTCAGCGAGAACGAGGCGGGCGACGCGCCGCTGTACTGGCGCATGGAGGCGTCCGACTACGGGCTCGAGGACGACGAGGAGGCGGCCGAGGCGACGCGCCGCCGCGACGTGATGCGCAGCGACGCGGTCCACGCCGTCTCCCTCGCGGCGTACATCCGCGAGCAGATCGGGGTGCTGGCCGCGCAGCTCGGCGGGATGAACGCGCTCACGGCGGTCCTCCCCGCGGAGCTCGTCGAGGAGCTCGCGCCGCTGCTCGGGACGAGTAATTCCAAGAGCTCTTGAGAGGGAGAGGAGAGGTAGTATCTGCAATCGCAATTTTAATTAGGCCTGTATCACCCCTGTTATGCGGATACGTCAGGTGACGGGGCGTGGATGCGGCCGCGGATCGCCTCGCGGCTTCGCAGCGCGGAGCGTTGGTTGCCGCGCGCGGCGGCGGCCGGCGGTCTCGGCCTCCTTTCCCGCGGCTCCCCTCCCACACGGCCCTCGCAACGCACGGCGCGCGAGCGCTCCACCGACTCCCTGCAACGCAACGCAACGCAACGCATCGACGACCCACCCCCCACGCGGCCCGGCCCCCCACATGCATCGACGCACCGCCGCGGCCTGAGCTCATCATCCATCAACCACCATCCCCGATGGCATCGGAGCGCAACCTTTCGTGTGTGGACACGATGGCGTCGCCAACGTCGCTGGCGCGGGCGGCGACGGCGCCGGCCGTGACCGGCATCAACGTCCTCACGCACCGCACCGGCCTGCTCATCGACAACGTCGCCGGCACCCAGTGCAGCGTGATGCGCGGCAGCTCGCGCGGCATCGTCCACAAGAACAAGCACACGCGCGCGCACTCGGGCGGGGGCGGCAAGGGTACGCGTTCAGGTTGGTGTCAAGCGGAGGGATGGATGGAGGCTAACGATCGGATCGGCGTTCGTGCTGCGCGTGTGTGTGTCCAGGCGAGAAGCCGGCCAAGGACAACGACAAGTACGTTAACCGCTCTCTCCCGATCCCGCGACGGCATGCCGTGTGCTGACGCCCTCGACCCGCAGAAAGTACTTTTTCGACCACGTCCAGATCTCGCCCTACGTCAACATGCCGGCGGTCCGGTCGCCCATTGACGGCGCCACGATGCTCCCCGCCGAGCCCAACACGCTCGAGAACCTGTTCGTGCAGTGCAAGATCGACGAGCAGCTCCGCGGCCTGCTCGACGGCTTCAGCACCGCTGTCTTCACCGTCAACATGCGCAACCCCGCCACCCGCGGCAACGACATTGCCCACATGACCCTCGAGCGGCTCGCGCATTACCTCGACGAGGTCGCCGAGCCCGACTCGCTGCGCATCCTCTTCGCGTACGTTCGCCACCGGTACTCGGATTGGATCGCGGTTAACCCGTCCGACGCAACACGATTGTTAGCCTGATGAGCGTCACCGACACGGCGTGCATCAACCTGCACACCAAGGAGCCCGTCCAGTACGACCCCGTGTTCGGGCAGCTCGACCCGGACTTTGTCGAGGTCTCCTCGCTCGCCGACCTCGTCATGCTGTCGAGCCGTCCCGTCGAGGTGCCCTTCTTCCTCCTGCTGCGCCTCGAGGGCACCATCGGCGGCCGCGACATCGTGTCGCGGTTCTGCCTCGCGGACCTCGGGTACTATGTGCCGCTGCCGACCGCGGGCCTGCCCGGCCTCGATTTTGGGGCGCCCACCGGCCAACCGCCGCACCACGCGTCGCACCTCATGCACTCGTTCCCCAAGCTCGAGGAGCTCATCGCGAACCTCGCCGGCCTGCCCCTCGGCGCCGACCTGTGCCCCGAGGCGTGCCCGCTCACCTCGCTCGCGTTCCCGTACCTCTCCGATAACTGCGCGTCGCTGTGGCTGCTCGAGGTCGCCATGGAGTCGCCCGAGTGCGTCGACATGCTCCGCCTCGGCGACCTCCTCCGACGCATCAAGGTCCTCCATACCCTCCCCATGCCCCTCTCGTCCGTCACCGCGCACACGATCGCCACCACGCACGCCGTCAACGTCGCGGCTGCGGCGGCTACCGCAGCCGCCGTCGAGGGCGCCGTCGCGACCGCCCTCGCCGAGGCCGCCGCCGCGATCCCCGACCGCAACGCCGAGGACGAGGCGCGCATCGCCGCCCTCGAGGCCGAGTGCGAGCGCCACGAGTACTCGGTCGGCGTCGCGATCCGCGCCCGCGACGAGGCCCTCGAGCACGCCGCCGCGTGTCAGGCCGACGCCGATGCCGCACGCGCTGCTCTTGCCGAGGCCTTCGCTGCTCCAGCGCCCGCCGACGCTGCTGAGCTCGAGACCCTGCGCCGCGAGCGCGACGAGCTCCAGCGGCAGCTGCGCGACCGCGACCTCGCCATCATCACGCACGAGCTCGCCCTCACCGGCCGCGACATGGACATCGACCGCCTGCACGTCGAGATCGAGGAGCTGCGCCGGTCCCGCGCCGAGGCCATCGGCACCGCCGAGCACCTCGACTGGAACGCGCGCGAGCTCAATGCCCAGGTGACGTTCGCCCGCGACGCCGCCGCCGAGCTCGACACGCACCGCGCCGAGTTGCTGACTGCGCTCCACCGCGAGACCGAGCGCAACGCGGCGCTCGCCGCGCAGGTCCACGCCGCCGAGACGCGCCACGCCGAGCTCGTCGAGCGGTACCGCGTGCTCGCGCCCGCCGCCGCCGAGACGCGCAACCTCAAGACGCTCGTCCAGCGGCTCCGCGGCGCGCTCGAGGCGACGGCCGCGCAGCGCACGCAGGTCGCGGCCAAGCACGCGGCCGAGCGCAAGGCGCTCAAGGCGCGCATCGCGGACCTCGAGACCGAGAACGCCATGTTCAGCGACGAGGTGGTGCGCAACCTGACCGACGCCGAGAAGCACGCGGCCGAGCTCGAGTCTCTGCAGACGCAGCTCGCGTCGGCCAAGGCGCAGATCGCCGCGCTCGAGGTCGCCGTCGATAACGCCAACACGCTCGCCGAGCAGCAGGTCATGGCCGCCGAGGACGCGGCGACGGCCGCCCGCGACGCGGCGCGCGCCGACCGCAAGCAGCTCGCGGAGACTATCGAGTCCCTCCGCGACCGCAACCTCAAGCTCGAGCTTGACCTCGACCGCGAGGCCGCCAAGGCGCGCGCCCTCGCCACCGACAAGGCCGAGCTCGAGCGCACCGTCGAGCGCGCCGTCGCGCACGCTGAGACCGCGCGCAAGGAAGCTGACGCCCTCCGCGCCTCGTCCCGCCGCACCGCCGCCGCCGCCGGGTCCCCCGCCGACAAGGACCTCGCGGAACGCGCGCGCCGCGAGATCGAGCTCGCCGAGGAGCTGAGCCAGGTGCAGGCCGCGAAGCGCGTGCTCGCGCTCGATATGGCCAAGCTCGAGACCGAGAACAAGCGCCTTGCCGCCAACCACGAGGCGGCGACCCGCACCACGCACGACCTCGAGAAGCGTGTCCAGGCGGCCGACCAGGAGCGCCGCGACGCCGAGGACCAGCTGCGCGCCGCCGAGACCAAGCTCCGCCGCGCCGAGGTCGCGCTCGAGCTCCGCACCAACGAGGTCGCGCAGCTCCGCGGTAACGCCGGCGCCGCCGCTGAGCTCCTCCGCCAGGACCTCGACGACGCGCGCGACCGCGTCGCTGCACTCGAGCAGGACCTCGCCCGCGCCCGCGACGATGCCCAGGCTGCTGCCGCCCGCGCCGACGACCTCCTGCGCCAGCACACCGCGACCAGTGCCACGGCTACGCGGCTCCAGGCCGAGCTCAACGCCGCGCGCGCCCGCGAGCACACCCTCGAGACGCGCGTCGCGGACCTCGTCAACGCCGCCGCCGCGGCCGCCAACGACCACTCGCTGGCCGCGCGGCTCCGCGCCGAGGTCGCCGACGCGAAACGCGCCGCGCGCATCGAGGCCCAGCGCATGCAGGACGACCTCGCGGCCGTCGCCGCCGACCGCGACCGCGCCAACCACGACCTCCGCGCCGCACGCGACCAGGTCGCGGACCTTCGTACGCGTGTCGCCAACGCCGACCGCACCCGCGCCGAGCTCGCCGACGCGAAACGTGACGTTGACCGGCTCGCCGACCGCGTCAACGAGCTCGAGGCCGACCTCAACGCCGCTACCGCGCGCGCACGGCCTGGCTCGCCGCCGCTCATCACGCGCCCCGACCTCGACGCCCTCCGTGCTGATCTCCGGTCCGCGCGCGACGACGTGGCGCGGTTGGCGAAGGAGGTCGAGGTATCACGCGCCGCTGAGCGGTCTGCTGCCGACGACGCGCGTCGGGCCCGCGACCAGCTCGCCGAGGTCCGCGCGACCCTCGCCGAGATCGGGTTCCCGGTCCCGGGCACCGCGGCTGCTGTCGCGCCCGCTGCGGCGTCGGCGGACCCCCGGCCTAAGCGGCCCGGGTCGGCCGAGATCACGGTCGAGATCAACGCGGCGCCCCGCGCCGGCAGTAAGAAGGCCGCGCCGCTGCCCGCTGCGCCCGCTTCGCCGCCCCGCCCGCCTAAGCGGTCGTACGCCAAGGCCATGGGGGCCGCCGAGACGGACGGCGGCGAGGTTGACGGCGCCGAGCCCATGTCCGAGGACGAGCCGCCCGCGCCCGCGCCAACGACGGGTAAGGGCAAGGCCAAGCCCGCCGCCGCCGCCGTCAACGGGACCGCTGCATCGTCGTCGTCGTCCTCATCCTCGTCCCGCCACGTCATAACCGCGCCCGCGCCGTCCCCCGCGGCCGCCAACGGGCACGACAACCTCGACCTCGACAGCGAGCTCAGCGATGTGCCGTCGGACCTGCCTGCAGCTGCGCCGAAGCAGAGGGCGAAGCCGAAGCCGAAGCCAAAACCCGCGCCCACGGCGGCCTCGACCCGGTCGCGCCGCAACGTCCTCGACCCCGCCACCCGCCTCAGGTACTCCAAGCTGGTTACCACCAGCACCGACGACGACAACAACGTGGCCGACCGCGACGAGGAGGAGGAGGACGTTGTCGCCGTCGCGCCCGCTGCGCCCGCCGCCAACGGCAAGCCGGGCCCCGCGTCGCGCACGGGCCGCGGCAAGGCTGCTCGTGCTGCGCCCGAGCCCGAGCCGGAGCCGGAGCCGGAGCCAGAACCGCCCGCGCCGGTTCCGGCGAAGCGTGGGCCCGGCCGCCCGCGCAAGAACTCGACCGACCCGGCGGCGGCGCAGGTGAAGCGCAAGCCCGGCCGCCCGCGCAAAGCTACCACTCCGGAGCCCGAGTCCGAGTCGCAGTCCGAGGAGGAGGAGGAGGAGGTTGAGCCTGAGGAGCCCGAACCCTCGCCCGCGCCCAAGAAGCGCGGCCGGCCGACCAAGGCCGCCGCCGCCGCCGCGGCCGCCGCTGCTGCTGCTGCTGCTGCGGCCACTGCCGCTGCCAACGCCGCGGCCGCGGCCGCCGCCAAACCGAAGCCCACGGTCACGACGCGGCGGCGAAAGGCTGCCGAGGAGGCTGAGGCCGAGGCCGAGAACGTTGAGGAGACCGCGGCGGTGGCGGCCAACCCGCGCAAGCGGGCGGCGAGCAAGGCCAAGGTCGACGCCGAGCCACCAGCTGCGGCGAGCAACGGCGCGTCGTCATCGTCGTCCAGGGCGGACGGCGGTGACGCGGCGCTGCACCCGCCACCGGCCAAGAAGCAGAAGCGGGAGACGGCCGCGAGCAAGAAGGCGGCCGCGGCAGCCAGTCAGCCGCCGCCGTCGCCCACGTACGCGGCGGTCACGGCCTCGCCGGTCACGTCCACGGTCACCCGCAGCAAGCGGCGGCTCGGGCCCGCGCAGGCGTCCATGATCGCGATCGTCGAGACGCCCGCCCAGAACATCACGGTACGTCGCGGCGCTTGACGACCCCAACTCGTCGCGCGGTGTGTGACCTCACTGACACGCGTCTGCGATCGTGTAGCGGCTCGCGAGCGCGCTCGACTATCTCCAGCAGCCGCCGCCGAGTTTCGGTATCACCAAGAGCTCGTCGCAGTAGGCCTCGCATCGCCGCCACCGTTTTGTCCCTCTCTTCTCGAGCACCTGTGCTCGGGCTATTTAATCGTATCGTGTTCCACCACCGCTGCTTGACTCGCTCGCTGACTCATCGCGCGGAGAAGTGTCTCGCGCTCATCTCCGTGATGAACGATCTGATCAACGACGTCGCGTCGCGACGCGGCCTCCCTCTCTCCGCCCGCCTGCCGCGCGACCATGTATCTTAGCCCGTATGGATAACCAACAACCGCACCATCATCACCATCACCACGGCGGCAGTGGGCACCCGCCCGCTCGCGCGCCCGCGACCACGACGGCCCCCGCGCCGCCGACCCCCGCGCCGTCGGAACCCTCGACGCCGTCCATCACGCGCCCCGCAACCGCCGAGCCCGTGCTCAGCCTGCCGCCCACCGCGTTCGGCCAGCCGTTCCCGCGCGCAGGCCGTCCGCAGGGCGTCGCGTGGACCGTCTACGGCCCGCGCGCCGTGGGCGCGGCGGCGGCACCTGCGGGCTCGGGCGCGAGCGCCGCGGGGGCAGGGACGGGTCCAGGCGGCGCCGTCGCCGCGCAGCAGCAGTCGTGGGCCCGCCGCCACGTCCAGCAGCTGCACCAGCAGCACAAGCAGCAGCACGCCATGGGCGTGATCGGGCCCGCGGTGGTGGCGAACGCGCTTGCGTCGTCGCACAGCGGAGCGGGCGCGGCGCCGAGTCCTGCGCCGGCCGCTGTCCCATCGCCGCCGCGCCCGCCGATCCAACAGCAGGCCCCGTCGCCCCCTCAGCCTCAGCCGCAGCCGCAGCAGCACCAACACCGCCAATTCGGCGACGAGCGGCAGCAGGTCCCGACGCCGCCGCAGCACCCGTCGTCCGAGTCGGCGGCGACCACGCCCGTTCGGCCCTCTACTTCTCCGCCGACCCCGGCGCGCGCACCGCCCCCGGCGCGCGCACCGCCCCCGGCGCGCGCACCGCCCCCGCCGCCACCCTCGCCCGCCACCACAACCACAGGCCCCGACTACGCCGTGCCCGACGGCAGCGGCTCCCCGTCGCCCTCGCCGACCATGGTCGCGTTCGCCGACGCCGTCGAGTCGATCCCCGTGTCCGCGTACACGCCGCGCGGGCCCGCGGTCCTGACGCCGATCCCCGAGGAGGACGCGGGCGGAAGCCAGGGCGCGGCGACCGACCCGCAGCGGCCCGTGTCGCGCGGCAAGCGGTACGCGACCGACGACGAGGACGGTGCTGCCGCCGCGCACCACCACGGGCCCGACAAGCGCGCGCGGCACACCGAGCCGTCCGCATTCGACGACGACAACGGAGATGATGACGCCGGGTCGCCGCAGCTGTGGGACTCGCTCACCGACCTGGCCCGCGCGCGCGACCTCGCCGCGTCGGCACACGCCACCATGGCCGCGCACGCCGAGTCGCTCGCAGCCTCGATCGCCGCGCGGTCGGCGCAGCTGCGTGGGCTGGAGCGGCACGCGCTCGACCGCGTGGTCGGCGACCTCGGCGCGCGGATCGCCGGGTCCGCCGACACCGTGTGCCGCGCCGTCGAGTCGCGCACGGGCGGGCTCGCAGACGCCGTGGCGGGGATCGACGCGCGCGTGGCCGCGTACGCCGCAACCGTCGGTGGGCACGTCGATGGCGCCGCCGAGGGCGTATGCACGCACCTCGAGCAGGCGATCCGCGCCGCGTTCGCGGAAGACGCCGCGCGCACGGCTGACGGTGAGGCGCGCGTCGTGGGCCGGATCGCAGCGCTCGATAGCCGAGTCGGTGAGGAGCTCCACCGCGCGCAGACCGCGTGCGACGCGAGCGCGGCCGAGGTCCGCGATCTCGCGGGCAGGCTCGCCGAGGCCGAGGGCGCTCTCGCGGCGCGCACGCTCGAGCGCGATTTGGCGGCCGCGGAGCGCGACGAGACGCGCCGGATCATGGACGAGCGCGTGGCCGGGATCGCGGCCGAGATCCCGCTCGTGCGCGCGGCGGTCGAGGCGGGGGCCGAGCACGCCGCCGCGTGGTACGCCGAGGCGCGCGAGAGGGCGTCGGCTGACCGCGCGTATGCTGGCGAGCGGCTCGACGGAGTGCGCGACGGGATCGCGGGCGTCGCGCAGGCGGTGCGCGAGGGCCGCGAGCAAGCAGCGGACGCGGTCGCGCAGCTCGCGGCGCGGACGGCCGAGCACCACGGCGAGGTGCAGGCGGTCAAGCAGGTACGGTCTTTGAGGCTTCGTGTGCGGGATGAAGACTGACTCGGGCCCCAACGAATGTAGCGAGTCGACGCACTCGCCCAGTCCCTCACGGACGCACAGGCCAAGGCGGCAGCCGACGTGAACCGGCTCGCGGCGTCGGGCGCGCTCGTCGAGGCCATGGTCAAGTCGCTCGGCACGGCGTGGGTCGAGCGCATGACGCGGCTCGAGACGCAGCTCAACGCCGGGCTCGAGCAGCTCGTGTCGTCGCACAAGCAGGTACAATCGGGTGCTCGCCTGCCTTCGCCCTCCCGTGCTGACGCGAATCGTGTGCCTAGGGCGCGCGCCTGGTCGATACGGCGGTCCGCGAGTCGCGCGATCAGGCCGAGTCGGCGCACCGGGCCAACCACGACACGCTCGCGGCGCTGCTCACCGACCTCGCGACTTCGGTCACGGCGCTGCGCGGCGAGGTAGACGCCAAGACGGCCGACCTCGGGCGCGCAATCCGCGACGTGCAGGAGCAGCAGGACGAGATCCAGCAGCAGCTCAACGCGCAGGCGCAGGTGCAGCGGCAGCACCAGCAGCAGCTCCTGACGGCGACCGCCGCGAGCAACGGGACCACGCAGTGGGCGACGCAGCAGCAGCAGCAGTGGACCGGCCAGGGCGCCGGCGGGAGGCTCGCGCTCCCGGCCCCGCCGTGCCTGCCCCTGCAGCACCCAGCGCACATTAGCGTGTCGGGAACGCTCGGCGACGTCGACAAGTCCTTGTCGCGCGCCGCGAGCGGGAACGGGACCGGGCGCGGGCTCGCGACGGTCGAGTCGGTCAACACGTCGCAGTCGAGCGGCGACCCGTTCGCGTTCGGCGCCTCGCCCAAGCGCCCGCTGCGCGCCTCGCCCGTCCGTCGCAACAAGGTCCGCGTGCTGTCGTCCGAGCACGTCGCGGACCCGTTTGCCGCCGAGCCCGTTGCGCCCGTTGTCGCCAAGATCGCCGCGGTCCCGTCGACGCCGGTCCTGGCCGCACCGCTTCCCCCGCCGCCGGTGCTTGCCCAGCAGCATCAGCGGCCCCGGCGCACCAACCCGTCGCGTGCAGCTGCACCTGCTCCCGCACCGCCGCCCGCCGCGACGTCGGCGCCGGCTGCTACGGCCAAGCTGCGCAAGCGGCGCGGATGAGGTGTCTGCGGTCATCGTGTTTCATAATGTCATTCATTCCGTGTCTCATCGCGCTTAGTGTTCTCGCGGAAGCGGCGCGGTGTCGCCGTCGCGTGCCGGTTTGCCGCAGTCGCGTCGGTCATGCCACGCGCCTCCTCACAACGAGCGCTGAGCCTCTGCACCTCTGCCGGCGAGACTGCCATGCATCCATGAAGCCGCGACCCCGCGCAACGACCCTCTGCAACTTGCATCTATCTCCGATCTGAGTGAGCCATCATGTCGCTGTTCCTGGCCAACGACTCGGCCACGGGGTCCCTCGGCCCGGCGTCCGCGGGCGCCGCGGGCGCGAGTGCGAGCAACCACCAGCTGCACTTGCTGCAGCGCTTCTTTGTGCGCGAGGGCACGCCCGGGGGTGCCGTGGCCGTCGAGATCAAGCCGTCGTCGAGCGTCGAGTGGTGTCTCGACGCGACGTTCGGCCGGTTCGTCGCGCTCGCCGACAGCAAGCTCGAGGTCGTCCTCCACCAGTCGACGGACCGCGAGATCGACCTGCACCGGTACCTGCAGGCGGGCGTCGACGCGGAATTCGACGCGTGCCTCGCCACGTTCGGGTCGCTCGCCAAGCACGCGCCGAGCCTCGCCATCAACACCCTCATGGCGTGGCGCGACGTCGCGGGCGACCTCCCCGAGACCGTCCCGCAGACGCCCGTCTACTTCAGCTCGATCCGCGGGAGTATGCGCGGCAGCGTCAAGTCGGCCGAGCCGGCGAGGGATATCCGGCTGGTACGGGTGCCGTGGGA
Organism: Blastocladiella emersonii ATCC 22665; assembly: GCA_025594325.1. Classification (NCBI taxonomy): domain Eukaryota; kingdom Fungi; phylum Blastocladiomycota; class Blastocladiomycetes; order Blastocladiales; family Blastocladiaceae; genus Blastocladiella; species Blastocladiella emersonii. Next base: position 1,643,577 of record JANHCV010000007.1, on the reverse strand, counting down.
TCGTGAGGGCGCTCGTTGGCTGATTTTTTGCCGGTCTAGATTACCTCCAACATCCTCTTCTGCCGTGCGCTCATCGAGGTCATCCCCAACGTGAGCCCCGCCGCCATGAAGGACGACATTGGCCAAAAGTGCGAGGAGCTCGCCTTCAATCAGCTCCGCCTCTCGATTCCGTACGTCCTCCACCTCTGCCCCTCGCGTACCCTTGCACTCACAATTGGGGGTACCATATGCAGAGACCTCATCCGCAACTCGACCAACTGGCTCGCCAACGCCACCTACTTTGCCCGCGTCCTCGGCGAGCTCTCGGCCGTCCGCTTCACCTCCGTCTCAGACCGCTACCTGCGTGAGCTCGAGAAGCTGACGTCGGTCGCCATGATGAAGGAGGGCAAGGCCGAACACATCATCTACGGCATGCGCTTCATCCGGATCAAGGTACCTTTGCGACCTAGCTGATCGACATTGCGCGGTACTAATATCGCTCACTCCTTGTAGCTGTACCCGATGGACGCGCTCGACGACACAGCCGACTTTCTCGACTCGCTCGGCCACTTTTTCCTCAACTCGGTCGACGCGTCCATCCGCCAGGCCTTTATCGAGACGTTTCTCGAGCTGCTCGGCCCGCTGTGCGAGGTACTAATCCTCACCCGCCTGCTCCTCCTCAAACACGCGCTCACCCGAGTCCTGTACTAGACCATCACGGCCGAGGTCAACGTTCCGACCTGGGTCGCCTTTGTCGAGTCCATCTTCCCCAAGGTGCAGAAAATGGCGCTGCGGCCGCGGCACCAGTCGGCGGCGTTCGCGCTCCTCGCCGCGCTGCTGAGCGTGTCGCGGTCCGACTTCTTCCACAAGCACTGGATGACGGTCGTCGACATGTGCCAGTCCAAGTTCAAGGACCGCGACCGCGGGATGCGCAGCGACGCGCTCCTGTGCCTGACGCAGCTCCTGTGGGTGTACCTGTTCCGGTACTCGGAGCCCGCCGCCACGGCGCAGAAGCGGCTCGCCATGCTCGTCAAGCTGCTGTTCCCACAAGGACGCCGGTCCATCCACCCGCCCGAGGTTTCGGTCGACCTGTTCACGTACATTGTGTACATGGCCGGTATCCGGTTCAGCGCGTGGACCGTCACCAACATCATCGCGCCGCTCGTCGCGTGCGAAGGGTCCGGGTCGCCCGAATCCGCGTGGTCGCCCGACCGCATGTCGATCGGGATCGTCGCGCTCAACTGGCTCCTCTCGGCGTGGAACGCCGGCGAGCAGCGGTGCGCGTTCCCGGAGCTCCCGATCCCCGGCCGCGCCAAGCTCGGCGGCGGATCTGGCGACGCCGTCAAGGCCAAGTACCAGCCGTTCCTCAGCCAGCTCAGCGGGTCGCTGCACCGCATTTTCGACACGCTGCACCAGCTCGTCGGCGGGTTCCAGCTCGACGACGAGCGCAACCGGTCTGTCGCGCCGTTCAAGGGGTCCAACTCGACCACGAGCCTGTACTCGGACCTGCTCGGCGGGGCCACGGGCGGGCGGCCCGACGCCGACGCGAGCAACCTCGACCTCGCGTCGGCCGCCGCGCCCGTGTCGTTTGTCGCGCCGCTCCCGCCCGTCCGCATCCCGTTCCTCGAGCTGCTCAAGACGCTGGTCAGCGCGACGCCGCGGCTCATGCCGCTGTACGAGCGCGAGCGGCTCGTTGACGTGCTGAGCTCGTACGCGGTGCACTTTGACCGCGGGTTGTGCGACGTGGCTATGGCCGCGCTCGACCGCATGGTCGACGCCGCGTCCGACGTGTACCAGGACGTGCTGCTGTCGCTCGAGGGCCGCGTCATGGCCGTCGCCGACCGCCAGTTCGACCTCCTCACGGCCTTCTACGTGCGGCCCGACGAAACGTCGCCCGAGCAGGCGCACCGCGGCGTCCTCGAGATCTACGCCGACTTTTTCTCGCGCGGCCGCGCGTATACCCGGCAGCTCCCGCTCGACGCGCTCGGGCTGTACCACATGTGCTCGCCCAGCGTCCAGGTGCGCCGGCTCGCGGTCCAGATCCTCAAGGACGCCAACTCGACGGTCGTCGGGCTGCTCGAGGAGACCAAGCTCGCGGCCGCCGTCGTCAGCGGGACCAAGGCGGGCGCCGACGAGTGGGCCGCGCAGTTTGGCGAGTTCATGCTGTACTGCGTCGACTTTTTGTCGCGCGACTCGATCAAGAAGGCGGTCCAGATCGCCCTCGAGCGCACCAACTTCCTGCACGCGGTCCTCGCGCCGTCCGAGTCGGGCATCCTGTGGACGACGGCCGCGCGGTCGCCGCCCGAGGAGAGCATCTTGCACTGGAAGCGGTGCAGCACGCTGGTCGTGCTCGGCATCAAGTACCTGGCCAACCCGCGCGAGGTGCTTGGCACCTTCCTCAGCCTGCTCGGGTCCGAGTTCACGAGCGTCCGCGAGGCCGCCCTCAGCACCCTCGCCTTCACGTCCGTCACGCACCAGTCGCTGCTCCTCGACGAGGCCATGCCCATGCTCCAGAGCGTCGCCGACGACGCGCGGCTGCGCGTCGGGAAGCGGTACACGGTGCCCAAGAAGCCGAGCAAGCTCGACCGGCTGCGCATCGAGGTGCCGCGGCTGCTGACGACCTTCGAGTCGTTCCCGCCGTCGACGCAGGCGCCCATCGTCAACATGATCCGCGCCTACAAGCAGTGGCTGGCCGACCAGCCCAACAACCCGGACGTGGACCCCGTCAAGACGGCGTTCGCGCAGTTCGTCACGTCGCTGTTCTCGAAGCTCGCCGCCGACCAGCAGCAGACCGCGGCGTCGTCCAAGTACATGGAGCTGCGCGGCCAGCTGTACCAGCTGCTCAGCGAGTGGGACGACCCCGTCTCGTGGGAGGCCATGGCCGCGCTGCTCCGCGGACCCGTCCCGAGCAAGGCGTCGAGCTCGTCGGACCCGTTCGACCGCGACCGCGTCCTGCGCTGGATCAACTCGCTGCTCACCAACCCGACGTTCGCCGCCATCGGGTTCCGCGGCCTCGTCAACATGCTGCTCGGTAATCCGGCGTCGAAGCCCCTGCACGAGATGATCGTCCGCGCGTGCTTCGTGCTGCCGTCGTCCGACGCGATCGGCGGGCACTACCTGTGCGCGTTCTCGACCGTGTTCCGCAACTCGGTCCAGGTGCAGCACTGGACGGCGACCACGCTCGAGACGGTCATGATTTTGGGTCTGCTCAAGCTCGGCGACGACGGGCCCAACAAGGGCGCCGTGGCGCGCGCCGCCCTCGACATGCTGCAGTTCCTCCAGGACCGCGTGTTCCTCGACCTCGACGTGGCGTCGCTCGCCAAGGCCATCGAGCAGCCGATCCACCGGCAGTCGGCCAACGCGCACATTGTCGAGCGCATGGCGCGCAACCACCCCGAGTGGACCTACAGCCTGCTGTCGGAGCTGTTCCTGCGCATCCAGATGAGCGACCCGCGCAACCAGGCCGAGCTGTTCGCGTTCGCGTCGCTGCTCATGCGCAACGTGGTGCTCGTCTCGGACGCGTCGTTTATCTCGTCCGAGTCGCGGTTCGTCGTTGACAACCTCATGTACCTGACCGTGACGCAGTCCGACAACCACGCCGGCATGATCCGCAAGTGCTGGACCACGCTCGTTGCCGACTCGCCCGACAACCTCAAGGCCGTCGTGGCGTATTTCGTGCAGCTCGCCAAGACCACACGCAGCGACGTGGCCGTGGCGTTCATCCAGGTCGTGCTCTCGTTTATCCACGACGTCGAGAGCACCTTCGAGTGCCTCCTGCCGTACCTCACGCCCGCGACCTTCATCTACTTCCCGCCCGAGCCCGAGCCCGCGCCCGCGCCCACGGCCAAGTTCTTTGTGCCGAACCTCGACACGGTGATCCCGCCGCAGCTCGACCACCAGCAGTGGTCCGAGGGCGTGGTTGGCGCGCTGGTCCTCGCGGGGCTCGTTGGCCACCTCCCGCCCACGCTCGTCGAGCAGTACCTCGCCCTGTTCCTCGAGGTCGCCATCGCGCAGCTCGCGCACCCGGACGCGTACGTGTCGGCGCAGATGAAGGCGTTCCTGTGCGCCGTGTTCAAGTTCGAGTTCACGTTCGAGTCGTTTGACGCGTTCCTCGCCGAGGTCGTCGATGCGCTCCCCGCCTCGCTCGTCGACGCGTGGAACCTGATCGCGCTGCGGTGGGCGAGCAACTGCACCATCCTGCACGTCGCCATCAAGTCGCTCGAGATGTTCCGGTGCAGCCTGCGCGACGCGCGCGACGAGATGCTCCAGGACCTCCTGCGTCTGTTTCTCGCGGCGGGCGTGACGCAGGTCCAGTTCGTCAGCGAGATTCTGCTGAGCATCCACGCGGTCCTCTCGCACCCGTCGTTTGCCGGGCACCCCGACTCGCTTACGCAGACGCTCCAGATCGTCCTCCAGGCGCTCGCCCGCGCCACGCCCGACCACGTCGACCTGCTGCTCCGCATCCTCGAGGTCCTGCTCGTCATCCCCACGCGCATCCACACGATTGACCTTGGGTTCCTCGCGCCGTACCCGGCGGTCTCGGCGCTGCTCCTCGACGTGTTCCAGACTCATGGGAATGAACGCGCGCGCACCCTCATGAACCGCCTCATCTCCGTCGAGGAGACCGAGCTCCCCGCGAAACCCGTGCTCGTGCTCCTCGCCAACCTCCCGCGCCTCGTCGCCGCGCCGTTCACGGACGAGATCGACGCCGTGTGCCTGCACCTCGCGACCATGGTCGCCGAGTCGTGCCGCCCGCTCGCAAAGTACCTCGCGGCGTGGACAAAGTACCGCGCCAAGTCGCCCGACGACCTCATGCTGCAGCTCGCGCAGGCGATGCGCGACCCGTACCTCGCGCACCCCGCCACCCTCCTCCGCGCCGCGTTCCGGTTCCTCGCATCTACCGACCACGCCACGGTCCACGCGCACCTCCTGTTCCTCAAGCACGCGCTGCCGTCGGTGCGGCTCGCTGAGGGCGACCTGAATGCGGATAACCTTACGGCGATCCTCGACCTCACGCGCCACGCGGACGTTGCGCCCCTCGCGCTCGCTGTCTCCGACACGCTCCTGTCGCTCCTGCCCACGGTCGCCGCCGAGCCCAACGCCGCACAGGCCGTCCTCCCGTCGCGATCGTGCACCATCAACAAGAAGAACAGCAAGGCGGCGAACGGGCTCATGCAGGAGTGGGCGCGCCAGCAGCAGCAGCAGCAGGGACTCCGGCATCCCAACGGCGGCGGCGGCGACACGATTCAGCGCGTCAGCCAGAAACTCAGCTCGCTCGCGTCGGCGTCTTCGTCGCGCAACAACTGGTCGGGCGACACGCTCGAGCAGGACGCCGCGGCCACGGCTGCCCGGTCCGCCGTCAACACGCACGTCCTCGGGACCATGAGCTCGTCGACGACCATGGCGACCGTCGACTCGGTCGGCGCGCGCAGCTCGCACTCGGCCGCGCCGTCGTCGTCGACCCGGATCCCCCTCACGGGCTCGCCGACGCCCGTCCATCCCGCGGGGTCGGTCGACTCCGGCTCGACGGCCGCCGACAAGGAAGACTTCCCTGCCCTGTCGCTCCCGTTCCCGCCGCGCACGTCCAGCCCGCTCTCGCGCGGATCGTCGACGGGCGCCGCGTCGTCGCACAGCGTCGCTGCCCTTGTGTCGCGCGGCGCGAGCGCCGAAGCGCGCACGATCCCGTCACACTCGGCGTCCGCGTCCATGGTCTCGCAGTCGCAGGAGGCGCTGGCGGGGCACGAGCCGAACGCCGTGTCTCGCTCGCGGTCCACATCCACGTCGGTCGCTGGGTCGCGCACCGCGCTCGGTGGCGCAGGGACGGCGACCGACTCGACGTCCGCGCTGCACACGGTCACGTCGTCCACGTCGTCGTTCGGGTTCGTCTCGGTGCCCAGCAACAGCACGGCGGCGGCCGCGGCCGCGGCCGCGGCGGGCCAGCCGCACCAGGTCGTCGTCAACCACTCGCTCGTGCAGCCCGGTGCGCTCGTTGTCGGGTCGTCGCGCATCGCGCTGACGCCGCACAAGCCCGCGGCGGTGACCATGTCCAGCATCGCGGACGACGACGAGGAGGAGGCGAGCGACAGCGACGACAGTCTCGCGGGCGTCGGTGGCGGCAGCAGCCGCGCGCCGTCAACGAGCCGGCGTGTTCCTGCAGCAGTTGCTGCCGACAGCGACTCCGACAGCGACGACAGCTTGCGCTCGGATACGGCGCGCGACGCGTCCACAGTCGCAGGCGGCAGCTCGGCGCCGCAGTCGGTGCTCGCGGCGGCGGGCGGCGCCGACTCGGAGTACGACTCGAACGCGTCGTCGCCCGCGTCCATCATCCACACGACCACCGGTGGTGCCGGTACGTTGCAGCACACATCGCCCGCGATCACGACGCTCGCGGGGACCTCGCTCATCACGGCGGGGTCCATGGACTCGGAGGTGCTCCACGGCAGCACGTCGATCCCGAGCTCGTCGCTGTCCGGGTCCGAGGACGCGATCCCCGTGTCCACGATGATCCTCGCCGACTCGGAGGCTGACCTGGGGCCTGGGACTGCGGTGCTCGCGTCGCCGACGATGCAGGCGGGGTCGTTCTCGAGTAGCCTGGCCAGCGACCACGCCGCGTCCATGTCGATGCTGTCGCTGCGGTCTGTGCATGCTGAGGGCGAAGGGTCGTCCGAGGACGAGCTGCAGGGGTACACGCCACAAGAACCGCAGATGCTCGACTTGCCTGGGTCGCCGGCGGCGGCAGTGGTCGTCGCGGCGCAGGTCCCGCTGCCCATGTCGCCAAGGGAACAGCCGCAGGAGATCCACGAGGAGAATCCTGAGTGATCGGAGGTGGGCGGGCGCGAATACATGGCACTTTTGACTCTGCAAAATGTGAACCGAGGGCGGTGGCCGCAGGAGGAGCAACGTGAATGATCGGAAACGGCACGAATCAAGGACGTTCTCTACTCTCTAAACCATTTGAGGGGATTTCACGGTGAGAGGACTGAGCACTCGCCGCAGGTGCGCGGACACTGCAGCACGGCCGCTGTGGCGCAGCGCGTCTTGACGGAAGTGGCGGGCGGACCGGCTGACTGCTCGCCAGGAGGTTTTCGCGCGCGCGTGCCTGCCTCGGCATCGGCTCCCCACTCGCACGCCTAAAAGCAATGAAGCAAATGGAAACCGCGCTTGAGTCGCTGCAACTCGGGCCGGCGGCCCCCCTTGGCTTCGCCGCCCTCCCGTCGGACCTGACCGCGGAGGTCGTCCAGCTCGCTGCGCCGCGCCACCTTGTCCTGACGGCGAGCCGTGAGCTCTTTGGCGCTATCGAGTCCCGCCGCGTCAAGATCGCATGGATCAACACCCTGTGCAAGATGAAGACACCAGCGGCTGCTCGAAAGGCGTATAAGCAGCGCGCCGACTTCAAAGTGCGCACCAACCTGTGTGCTTACCTCGAGCTCGGCTACCTCCTTCCCGATGATCCCGCGTTCGCTAAGCGCGCTGGCCTTGACGCCCTCGTGCTTATGGCGGCCAGCTGCCTTCTTGAGGAGCTCCAGCCCGCGCTCAACCGCGCCGGCGACCGCGTCGAGTTCCGCGGCGACGCGGTCGACGTTGCCCAGACGAAGATGGCCAATGAGGTCAAGGCCTCGGGCAAGGCGATTCGGCGCTTCACGTCGGTCCCGACCTACGCACTCGTCCAGCTGATCGTCTACGCCGCGGGCTACTGCGATAGTACCACCATCCACCAGCTTCTCGAGCTCACCACCCGTGATGCTGCCGAGGTCCTTGGCATGTTGTCCGCCCTCCGGACGTGGGCGTTCGCTACCGTCAAGTGCGCTGACCTTCCGTGGCGGCAGATTATGAACTCGGCGCCCGACCTCGGCTGGAGGGGCAGCCTCGCGACTTTCCTCGTCATCCTCTCGCTCTTTACGTGGAACGGGCCGACCTTCCTCGCCGTGACCACGGGCCGGCTGCGCGACGCTTTCGACATGAAAAAGCTCAAGACCCTGTGTGCGACTGACCCTGCGCTCCGAGTCGCTTTCGAAAACCTCGAGCAGTTCAGCACCGTCGCGAGCAACGTCACTCCGGTTCTCGACTGGATTCTCGAACGCGCGTGGCCCGAGGGTCGGCGCGTGATTGACAACGTCTCGTTGTGGATGTGGCTCTCCCAGCTTCCCTCTCCCGAGCTCTTTGCCCACGTCGCTCAGCACCACACCAAGGCTCTCACGGACAGCTTTGACCTCATGTTCGCCATCCAGTTCCCGTCCATGGTCGCCCTCTGGTGCGACCAGGACCAAGGCCTGCACGCGCTCGGCGTCATCGTCGACCACGGGCTGCTTGACTCGGACGCGTGGGGCCGGATCGCGCTCGCACTGCTCCAGAAGGGCCCCGACACGCCGGCCTCGGACCCGCTTGTACAGCTCGCGGTCGAGCGCCTTGGGCGCAACAATGGCGCCAAGCTCATTGACGGTATGTTCGCGGTGGCGGACTCGATTCACGCCGCACGCCTCACTAACACCGTGCGTCTAGTGCTGCGCGACTTTGGTCTATTCACGCTCGAGGGCAAGGACCATACTGACGAGGTGCTCGCTTTTGCCCATCGGTACTTTGGTGACAACGAGGACCTGATCGACATGCTCGAGATCATTGTCGCGAGCGAGAAACCGAAGCGCGCGCTGCGCCGCCGCGCTCGTTTCGCCGCCATGTTCGTCAAATCGAACGACCCGCGCTACTTGCCGCCCCTCGCCATGCGCGCGTGCTGCTTTCTCGACCAAGTTTACTGGAGAACCTCGCCGGCCGACCAGGACGCGTTCGACTGGGACGGCTACGAGGCGCTCGCGTGGCTGCCCGTCGCGATCGTCAACGACCCAAACTTTGCCCGGCCGCTGCTCAGCCAGATCGGCCGCTACCACCTCGCCCCCGTACTCCTCGGCATCATGATCATGGCGCAGGCCGCAGGCCGCGTCGGCCGCCACGTCCTTCCGAGCACCGTCAACGGCAAGACGTGCGGCGACTGCGACCTCGCGCAGCAGGTCGAGTGGGCCTCGGCCATCGTCACCCTTCTCCGCTTCGCCGACAACCCGACCCACGGGCCGGTCCTCCCGGACCTCCCGCGCGCCGCCAAGAAGTGCCTCGCCGACGTGCTCCGCAAGTATGACGCCGAGGGCCGCCCCTTTGCGCACCCCGAGGCCATCGACCACGGCAAGGGCAGGTGCGGGCGCGCCACCTTTGACATGATGCCGTTCACCCTGGGGATCATCGAGCAGGAGCAGCCGTCGTCGTTCCTGGACGACGTCCGCCGCGAGTTTGCCTAGTCGGCGGCGGCTGCAGCTGGTGACGCCAAGCCGGGCGCCTGGGCGCGAGCGAGACGATTTTTGACCAAACAGCCTCAATGCATGTCGTTTCTAACCTGATTTGAGCCCTCAGTCACCTTAGGTAAGTGTCGGCGATATTACCGAACACCCTTATTCAATGACCGCAACACTGAAAAAACGGCCACTGTGGCGCGACGCGTCCTGACGGAAGTGACAGGGAAACCAGCTGATGGTGTGCGCGAGGCCGAATTCGTCGCGCGGGAAAGCTTTCTCGCGCGCGCTTCCCAGCCCCTCAACTTACCGGCCAGCACATCTAGTAGCAATGAATCAAATGGAGACTGTCCTCGAATCGCTGAAACTCGATCCGGCGGCCTCGCTCGGTTTCGCCGCCCTCCCGTCGAATCTGACTGCGCGGGTCGTCCAGCTTGCCGCGCCGCACCACCGTGTGCTGACGACGAGCCGTGAGCTTTTCGGCGCCCTGGAATCGCACCGAGTTCAACTCACGTGGATCAATACCCCGTGCGAGATGAAGACGTCCGCGGCCGTCCGGCTGCTTGACATCGACAACAACCAGATTGTGCGCACAAACCTGTGCGCTTACCTCGAGCTCGAGCATCTCACCAACAGCATTGTCGTCGATCGACCTGGACTCGATGCCCTCGCACTCTCAGCGGCCCGCTGCCTCGTGGTGGAGCTCCAGCCCGCGCTCGATCGTTGCGGCGACCGCGACATGTTTTCGCGCGAGCTGTTCCTACGTGTCACGTCCATCATGCTGGAAGAAATGACGAGCAGCACTCGAAAACTCCAGCTCTTTACCTCGGCCCCAGTGCATGCCCTGTTCCAGCTCATTGCCTACGCCGCGTTCGACGGGACTAGCGCGCTGCTCGAGGAGCTTGTTGTAAACATTGCACAGAACGCGCTCGAGTTTGTCTGCATGCCCGTATCCATCACGGAATGGATCGAGGTGAGCGTCAAGTGCTCGGGGCTCCCGTGGCTCGACCTGGTCAAGGCCGTCCCCGAAGTCGACTGGCGGCCCTCGGTTCCGACGTGGATTGCCGTCACAGCCATGCTTTCGGGGAACGGTTCCGCGTTCGAGCTCGTCACCAAGGGCCGATTCCGCACGGTCCTCGACAAGGGACTGCTCCTCGAGCTGTGCAACAACGACCTGGCGCTCAAGGTCGTGTTGGACTGCCTCAAGAAGCCGGTCGCCGCTGCTGGCAACATCCGCCCGATTCTCGACTGGATCTCGACCAATGCACCCGGTTCCCTTGAATAAAAGTCGTCGAGCTCGCCAAACAATGACATCCGTTCTGCGTGACAGCGGGGCGGGGCGGCCACTGTGGCGCAACGCGTCCTGACGGAAGTGACAGGGGAACCAGCTGACCGTTGTCAGGGGACCGAATTCGTCCAGCGAGGAGGCTTTCTTTGCGCTGGGCTTTGCGCGCGCTCGCCTCGCTACCAGCTCCTCGATCAGAAGCAATGAAACAAATGGAGACCGCCCTCGAGTCGCTGCAACTCGATCCGGCGAACGCGGCGGCCCCGCTCAGCTTCGCCGCCCTCCCGTCGGACCTGACCGCGCGGGTTGTCCAGCTTGCTGCGCCGCACCACCGCGTGCTGACGGCGAGCCGCGAGCTCCTTGACGCCATGGAATCGCACCGGGTCAAGCTCACATGGATCAACACCCTGTGCGAGTTGAAGACGCCCGCGGCCGCCCGCGCGGTCCTTCTCAACGCCGATCGGACCGTGCGCACGAACCTGTGCGCTTACCTCGAGCTCGACTATCTCGCCGAGGGCAATGCCTCTGAGCTTCCCGCCCGGCCTGGACTTGATGCGCTCGTGCTCGCAGCGGCCCGGTGCCCCCTCGTAGAGCTCCAGCCCGCGCTCAACCGCTGCGGCGACCGCAACACGTATTCCCCCGAGTTGATCATGCGCGCCCAGTCCATCTTGATAAACGAGGTCACCCGCGGCACGCCGAAAATCCAGCTCTTTACCGCAGTCCCAGTGAACGCCCTGTTCCAGCTCATTGCCTTCGCCGCGGTCGATCGCAGCCGTGCGCTGCTCGGGCAACTCGTGGTATGCACCGCCCAGAACGCGCTCGAGTTTACCTGCTTGCCCATATCCATCATCGTGTGGATGGATGTGAGCGTCAAGTGCTGCGTGCTCCCGTGGCGCGACTTGATGAAGGCCGCCCCGAAACTCGACTGGCGGTTATCCCTTCCGACGTGGATCGCCATCACGGCCATGCTTTCGGGGAACGGTCCCGCGTTCGGACTCATGACCAAGGGCCGACTTTCGGCGGGCGTGGACGACGAGTTGCTCCTTGAGCTAGGCAACAACGACCAGGTGCTCGAGCTCGTGTTTGACTGTCTCAAAGAACCGTACGCTGCTGCTGCCGGCGGCATCATCCCAATTCTCGACTGGACCTTGCTCAACGTCTGGCCCGAGGGTGGACGCGAGAACGACGGTATCTCGCTATGGTCCTTGCTGGTTCGGCAATCGACGCCCGAGCCCTTCGCCCACGTCCTCCAGCACCACACCAAGATTCTCACGAAAAGCATCGACGACACCATGTTCCCCCCGCAGGTTCCGACCCTCGTTGCTGGCTGGTGCAAGCACGGTCACGGCTTGCACGCGCTTGGCGTGTTCGACGACCACGGGCTGCTTGATATGGACGCGTGGGGCAAGATCGTCCTCGCGGTTCTCCGGAAGGGACCGGACGCGCCGGTTTCGGATCCGCTTGTGCAGCTCGCCGTCGACCGGCTCGGGCGCAACAACGGCGCCAAGCTCGTTGATTGTACGTAGTGACGGGCTCGATTTACGCCACCCGTGTCGCTAACGATTGAATGCGAGTGTGTAGTGCTGCGTGACTTTGGTCTGTTCACACTCGAGGGCAAGGACCATGTCGACGACGTGCTCACCTTCGCGCAGCGGTACTTTGGCGACAACGAGGACCTGATTGACATGCTCGAGATCGTGGTCGCGAGCGAGAAGCCGAAACGCGCGCTCCGCCGCCGCGCCCGCTTTGCCGCGCTTTTCACCAAGACCGACGACGTCAACTACCTGCCGCCGCTGCTCATGCGCGCGACCCATCTCCTCGACTCGTACCTGTTCGCCTCGCCAGCCGACCAGGTGACGTTCGACTGGGACGGCTACGAGGCGCTCGCGTGGCTTCCCGTCGCGGTCGTCAACGAGCCGCACTTCTCTGGGCCGCTGCTCGAGCAGATTCGCGCGTGCGAGCTCGCCCCCGTGCTTCTCGGCATCATGCTCATGGCGCAGGCCGCGGGCCGTGTTGGGCGCCACGTCCTCGTGAGCTCGGTCGAGTACAACGACAACGGCGGCAAGACGTGCGGCGAGTGCGATCTCGTGCAGCAGGTCGAGTGGGTCCAGACCGTCGTCACCCTGCTCCGCTTCGCCGACGACCCTGACCACGGACCGGTCCTCCCGAAGCTCCCGCTCGCCGCCAAGAAGTGCCTCGCCGCTGTGGTCCGCAAGCACGACATCGAGGGCCGCAATTTTTCGCTTCCACAGGCGAGAAAGCACGGCAAGGGCCTGTGTGAGCGCGTCACCTTTGACATGATGCCGTGGACTCTCGGGCTCCTCGAGAAGGAGCAGTCGTCGTTCCTTGACGATCTCCGCCGCGAGTTCGCGTAGCTGTAGCGATAAGCAGGCGCGCAAGGCGACGCTCGAGTAGGCCGGCCGCAATATATGTCGTCTTTATATTCGATTCGAGAGTCTGGTTGCCTTCGCGTCTGGAGCCACGAAGCAGGCGCATGTCCTTGACCCTTTCGCTCGCGTGGGAGCCCGCTACGTGCGGCGAGTTGGATCGAGTGCTGATTCATGGAGAAGTGGGTTCTGTGACTGTGTACAACCTGAGAGGCAAAGCGAAAACAAGGCCACGAGACGTGAGACGCGTCGAGAAATCATGTGGTTTCGGTGTGATCGCGGCTCACCTGCCGTCGCTCAGGCCGCCGCTGTTTTTGCGGTGTCCGCTCCGTGTCCGGCTTCGCCGCCGTTCGGCGCTCTATCGCGACGCCTCAGCCCGGACATGAAACGCAACGGACCTGCCATGCATCTTGACTTCTTGCAATATGCTCGTGACGGCCGCGCGTGTGCGAGCGTTGGCACGGCCAAGCGTCCCTGCGGTCCCTTCGTGACCGGCGCCGCAGTCTTGTCGTGAGCGGCCGACACCGCGACTACGCAGCAACTGGCACTGCTCGGCTGGATACGAGCCCTTCTTGCGAACTTTGGGACCGGATCGCAGCATTGTTAAACGGAGCCGGGTGCTCCCTCGTTCGAACTGCTCTGAATGCGTACGATGACGCTGCACAGCTTCCTTCAGTGTGCTCGAGACATCCGCCTTACCGACTTGCTGCTGCACGACCGATCACCCGGAATCGCCCCTTCTGCTTACAGCTCTCGTCTGGAATAATCGACACCTGGTGCTTGGCAACGCACGCAGCCGAGGCCACGGCCACGTTCCCCCTCAATGCGATACGGCTTCTGGGCTCGGTGGACTCGAACGGCCAGAAAGTGCTGCGGGTCGACGCAGGCAAACGTGAGTCGCAAAACTGTCCGAAACTCGTCGAAACCAACTGAAAATAGTGACACGTGGCACGCACTTGGACAGAGGCACGCACTTGGACAGATTCACCGTTTCAGCGGCTAGCCCTGCGGGCCGTATAAAACGGGCAACGTCTTCACGCGCGGCCGCTCTTTCGACGACGACGAGCCCGCCCACCATGGAGATCAACTTCGTTCGACTGCTGCTCAAGGCGGTTGCCAGCCACCTGGCCAAGGCGGTTGCCAGCCACCTGGCCAAGGCCGAGGACAAGACGCTTTCGGCCGCCGAGCTCGACGTCCACCTCACTCCGCTCGCCCGGTTCGTTATTCTTTGCGGCGGTGTGGCTGCCCTCGCCGACATGTTCCCCAAGGTTCTTCGCCGCGTGTCTGTCAAGCCGAAGCGGTACCAGCTCGTGCGCGCGGTTTCGGACCACGAACCCGAGTTCGGCACCCACCTCGTCTTCCTGATCGACCTGCACATGTACCTCCACAAGAATGGCCCGCGCACGTTCGCGCAGCTCAACACTGAGCTCATTTCGCACCTGGCCTTCCGCAACCAGCCGCCGTCGATCCGCAAGCTGATTGCGCCACTCACTTCGCACTTCAAGATTGACGACGAGGGCCGCCTCGTTGGCCTCATGGCCGCGTCCCGGATTATCGATGCCTTCCACCAAGCGCAAGCTTCGTTTGTTCCGTCGGCCTCGCCGCATCCGCCCGCGGCGAACCCCGCTCGCCCCGCGGCCCCTTCGCTGCCCGCTGCTGCGCCCGCCCCCGCCAAGGCTCCCGCTGCTTCTGCCTCCGCTGCTGCAGCTGCGTCGAGCCCTGCTTCGCACGTCGATCCGGCCCTCGCCTCTTCTCCTTTTGAAGCCGCTTTCGAACATCTTCCCGTCGTTCCCGACCCCGCCGAGATCCGCGAGTGGACCAACAAGCCGCTGCCGCTCAACGTGCCCGTCCACGCGCGCTTCAACCCCAAGAACCCGGCGCGCCTCGAGTGGCGCGGCGCCTCCGCCGCCACCGAGAACGGCGCGGCTGATGTCGATGATCCCGAGGAGGCCGCGTTCCGCGCGCAGGTGCGCGTCGAGGTCGAGAACCTGCTCTCGCTTCTCCCCGACGAGCTGCGCGAGTGCATCTACGCCCAGTTCCCGGGCGACCCGATCAACGAGCTCGACGAGATCTCGCTCGACCTCGGCATGCCGCCGCGCCTCCGCTACCTCGACTTGGCCGCGCTCTCGAATGGCGACGGCGAGGGTGTGGTCCCCGACGGCGTCATGGACCTCGACGACTTTGGTCCCGTCACGCGCGAGATGATTGATGCCATCCACGCCTCGCGCACCTTCTCGTCGGACCGCCGCGGCGGCATCGACGGCCAGCTGCACCGCATCTCGTGGATCGCGGGCCGCGACAACGGGACGCCCGTCGGCCTCACGCTGCGCATCGGGCGCGCCGCGCCGCCACACTCGGGTCTCGCGACGACGCTCCTGCGCGACCTCCTCGTGCGCGGCGAGTCGATCCTGGTCGTCGGGCGCCCCGGGACCGGCAAGACACACACGCTGCGCGACATCTGCGCGCGGCTCAGCGAGCGCGACACGGGCCGGCGCCGCCGCAACGTCATGATCGTCGACACGTCGGGCGAGGTCGGCGGGCCGGGCGACGTCGCGCACTCGTCGCTGCGCCGGTGCCGCCGCATGCACGTGCCCGCGCGGTCGCGCCAGCACGAGTCGATGCTCGAGGCGGTCCAGAACCACACGCCCGACGTCGTGGCGGTCGACGAGATCAGCAACTCGCTCGAGGCGCACGCGGCGCGGTCCGTGTCGACGCGCGTGCACGCCATCGTCGCCACGGTGCACGGTCCGCTGGCCTCGGTGCTGCGCAACCGCGAGCTGCGCGACCTGTTTGGCGGGATCACGTCGTCGACGGTCGGCGACGAGCGCGCCGAGAAGGAGCTCGGCGGGCGCAAGGAGCTGGTCCACCGCGCGGGCGACGCCGTGTTCACCGTGGCCGTCGAGCTCGTCAGCCGCACCGAGGTGCGCATCGTGCACGACGTGAACGCGTTCGTCGACGACCTGCTCGACTTCGACGCCAAGGCGTGGATCGAGCGCCGCCGCCTCGTGCCGACCGCGGGCAAGGCGGTCTTCGAGAGCACCGTCGAGGTGTACGAGGATGTCCGCTCGGGCGAAATCGTCGCGTGAGGAGCGGGTGCCTGCGTTTAGGTCGGGTCGCTGAGTGTTGTCGTGTTTTTCTCTCTTCATAAACTGCAAGCTTCGTTCATATCCTGTCCGAGCTCGCATCGTGAGCTTGAACTTGCGTCCATCAATGTCCGGCAAGCTAGCGGCCGAGGCAAAGTTCGAGTGAGCGGACAAGCTGAATGGGCCCAATCCTCGCTCATTTTGAGAGCAAAAGCGACGCGACGCGACGCGACGCGATCCCGCTCGAGCTCTGACAGCTGATTGCTGATGGCTGACTTGATGGACGGGATTACGCTGGTTGAGCTGCTCAGCGGTCTGAATCTGCCGACTATACGAGTTTATGATGAACGATAAACTGCGACAGGAACAGCGAAGCATCAAACGTCGCGAGTATAGCCACGATCGCGCCACCATGCAACGATGCGGTCGAATCCCAGCTCGCTGGCCTCGAGAACTGCTTGGTGAGCTCCGTGGTATGGCAGCCTCATCCCCGACTCTGCCCACCAATCGGGGCGGGCGAGGATCGCGTCTTCGTCGTCGCCCTCAACAACGCTAAGCCACTCGACAGGGCAATAGAACACGCTGCCCGGGAGAGTGTTGTAGAGCCAAGTAAGCACGCGATTCTTGCACTTGCGGCTCGCGTAGGCAATCACTACGCGCCAAACTGAGTCGCCATCACTCGAAGGTTTGTAGTCCTCGGACTCGTCGTTTTCATCAAACTAGCCGTACTTGAGAGCTGTCAGATTCGCAGCGGTGTTGAGCTCATCCTCGAAGCCTTCCAAGTCGAGTGACAGGTCGGTGAGGCAGTCAAAGTTAACGCGATGGCCGTGGTCCGTCCTTCGGTAGAGCCACTCGAGCGACGCGAAGTTTTCGTCATCGATGATTCGAGGTAGTACCTTGTCCCAATCGACTGCTTCAGTGATCTCCACTTCGCGATACCGGGGGCATTCGAGTACCTTGATTGCACCGGCCACGATAGCAAGGTCGAGCTCTCCGCTGACACCGTCCACGTCGTCCATGGGCGCGAGACGGCACTCGCCGAGCCAGTATACAACGTCGGCGTCGTCGCGCGCAATGGCTTCGTTACAAACACTCGGCGATGCCTTGAGCGGGAGCTCCGAGTCGGCCCAGACTCTTAGCGAGTCAACCGCGCCGAGGCGCGCAGCTTCGTTGATTGCACGCTCCGTGCACTGCAGCGGGGAGGACAGCTCTTCTTGGTGCAGCCATTCGAGTACTTCGGACTGGTTGTGTGCCGACGCGAGATCCATGTAGTCGGGCGAGGGAGGAAACTTGCACTGCGCGTCGCCTGCTGAGCAGCGCCATTTTTCCAGCAAGTGGACGCGGCCGCCAACGCAGAGCAGCGTCAAGTAGAACTGGACCCATCCCGGGTCAGTTGACGGTGCTGCAGAAGCGCGGGAGCGGATGAGCGCGTCGCGGAAGGGCTGAGCAGCATCATCTTGCTGAAATGAAAGGCTCGATTGGAAAGCGACCTGCGGAGCACGAGGCGCCGGAGTCGAGACAGGCCGGGAGCAACGCGCAGAGGGGAAGCGCGTCCGTGCCGCGAGGGTCGAGGCGCACGGCCCACACCAGGATCTCCTCGACAAGCTCATAAGGCAAGCGTTGCACCATGTCTGGGTCAGATTTCATCGAGGCTCATGGGGGTGAGTTGGAGACGCGGGTGAAGCGACGCGATCCCCACGTTCACTGCGCTGCCGAGTTACTGGCGAGGTGGTCGGCCGCCCGTGATCGTCACACGCCGATTCCTCAAAAGGACAAAACCGAAGATCCCGACCCTCGCGTGCGATGCTCATCCACGACGCGTCCATTTCACACTTAATGTGACGCTTGGGGCATGTGCTCGGGTTGAACGAGCCAGGAGGCAGCTATATATAAGCAAAATCAACGGCGTGCAGACAGGCCGAAAGTGGGTCATTAGTCTAAGATGCCCAAGGCGGGGGACTACTCCACGGTAGTTATTGCCAAGGGCGGCGGTTCGATCCTCTGGGTCGGCTGCTTCCCCACCACCGCGTCGATGCTTCCCTACACTTTTGTTTCCGCGTCCCATCAACACTTGCTGACTTTTCTTTTGAAAATAACTGTTTAAAACTGTATATCACTAGATTAAATGATTGTGTCGACATAAAGGCGGCCACGATCCAAGGACTCCGCACGAGTGCTAGCTGCTGGCCCGCTTCCGCTAAACACGCCCAAACGAGGCTTAAGTGGCGCGCAAACTGAGGGTACTGAAGTAGGGATACACGACCAAAGGGGTCCGTCGTTGGCGCCAGGTCCGTGAGCAGTGCGAGACGGAGACGCGCTGCGCCACTCACGTGACGTATACGCCTTCAACGCTCCTTCGGCCGCCGAGTCGCTCGGATTCCAGGCAGCGCAGCCAAATGCCTGCCCTCATATAACCCGATCCTCTGTTCAGCTCGCTAAGATCAACGCGCGGATCGAAGGCCCAGCGAGGCGTGAGACGGGCATGGCACCGGGCCCACGTGTGCTCACTTGAGCTGAAAACCGCGGGTTTCTCTCGGTTTTGCGCACGAGCACGCCCTCGATCTTTCTTGGCACCTCGTTTGCCGGGTCCCACGCTCCCAAGTTGGGGTGGCGGCCCGCGATCGACTTCGGCTCTCCCCATCGCGAGCGACCGCTGCTGCCACACCAAAACACCATGAATCAAACGGCCACGACTTTGCGCAACACCTACAGCAACACCGGCACCGAATGGGCTGACTACATGCCGTGGAACGACCAAGACGAAACCTACGAGGTCGCGGCAGCCGCGGGCGACTGTGGCGCCACCACGCTCGACTTCCGCGTCGACCTTGAGGACGGCGCGCCTCCGCCACTCTTCAAGTCCCTCGCCCCCGTCCCCGCCAACAACACCGACGACCCCGACGCGACCGCTGTCACGAGCTCTGCTCCTGCTGCGGTCTCCGGGTGTCAGTCGCACACCAAGGAAGCCCGTACCTCGGGCCCTGCCGCGGACGCTGCGTGCGTCTCGCTGGCCGATCACTACATCATGAGCCTGCTCAACCTGTACAAGCAACAAGAAGAAGAAACCAAGGAGTCGAGCGAGATCTCGCCGGCCCATGGCACGTCCGTCGACTAGGACGGCCGACCCTCGCTATTCGCAGCCAGCGTCAGTCTCGTACGTGCCTGCACATCGAACTACGAAGCCGCGTGAGAAGCGAGATGAATGTAAATATGAATATATATCACCACCCTTCGTTACGAAACCGTTCTCGACTTGGCGATCAGAGGGCCATGACCGCGTAGAAAGCGACAAGCTCGTCGAGCGAGGCCGTGGTCATGGCGACGCTCGGGTGGGCCTTGAGCGCGGCGGCGTAGCGGTGGAAGGCGGCGTACTCGGGCGCGTCGGGGACCGTGAACCCGCGGTAGTGCTCGAGGACTAGATCCGGGCCTGGTGTCAGCCGCGAAGCGTCATCTAAATCCCAACGACGTACCGTTGAGGCGGACCATGAACGACGCCGATGCGATATCCGCCCAGTTGAACTGCTCGCCCGTCGCGTACGGCCCCTGCGGGTGGAGCGCGGCGCTGACCTTGGCGACGGCCTCGAGCAGCTTCTTGGCAGCGGCAGGCTGCATCTCGGCATTCTTCTCGCGCAGCAGCGCGTAGAAGGCGGGCACGAACGCGGCGTTGACCACGTCGACAAAGATGGCCGCGCGGTACCGCTCGAGCGGCGTCAGGCCCGTGAGCTGCGGGGCGTCGAGCAGCTCGAGGATGAAGCGCGCGATCGGGAGCGACTCGACGAGCACCTCCTTTCCCCCATTAGCGTGCGTGATCTCCATGGCGGGAACTTTGCCGGACGGGTTCACGCCGCGCAGGTACCACTCGGGCTTGGCGCGCAGGTTGATCTCGACGAGCTCGAGCGCGCCGCTAGAGTACACGCCCGACGTCACGCCAGTGATGGCCTTGGCTTCGGCAAGTGCGAGCGTCGTGCTGAGGGCCGGATGGCGGCGTGAGTTGAGGCGGTGGCGGCGGACGGTGAAGGCCAACGTACCGCTGCGCGTAGGGGCACATGCGCGAGATGAAGAGGCGGATCGGGGCGTATTGCATCGTGTCAATGGTTCTCTGAGGCCTTCTGGGGCTGTTACATGCGTGTTGAGAGGGGAGAAGCGAAGCGAGAGACGAGGTCGAACAAACTCGTGTGGCTCGCTCGCCCACAGACGCGCCGTTCAGGAACAAGCGTCGCGTTGAGCCGCATGCTTCGCGGCCGCCTCCGCCTCCTCTCCTCGCGTCTCCCGCTGCCTCGCATCATCCGAGCGCCGGTGGATCGCACAACAAGGCTCTCAC
This sequence comes from Blastocladiella emersonii ATCC 22665, assembly GCA_025594325.1. Taxonomy (NCBI): domain Eukaryota; kingdom Fungi; phylum Blastocladiomycota; class Blastocladiomycetes; order Blastocladiales; family Blastocladiaceae; genus Blastocladiella; species Blastocladiella emersonii. The sequence goes on along the minus strand of JANHCV010000007.1, from coordinate 1,623,247 downwards.
GCGTGCTCCTGCGGCCTTCTCCGAGCCGGATCACGCTTCGATCAGGCCTCCGGAGCAGTCCTGGCCCCCAGTCCTCTGCTCAGTTACTCAGCAGCTACAGCAGCGTACTTTCGCGTTATTCTGGGCCGAGTCGCGCCATCCGAGAGCGAGAGGGGCGGTGTTCAACCGCACGTGTGGTGTGGGGGAGGATGACAAATCGCGCCGTCCGCTGATCCGCGTCGGCGGTGCAGGCCCAGTGCAGGCCTCGCTCGCCCGCACTCCCTCTCTCTTCGCACGCTTCGTACAAGAAGGCCCTGCCCGCCACTTGATGCAACGTAGCTGTAAACCACTTGCAACATCACCACGTAACCATGGCCGCTAAGCGCATCTTCGACTACGTCGTCCTCGGCGTACGTCCGCTCCTGCCTCCCTCATCGATCCCGATCGCGCGCGCTCAAATTCCCCCAACACCACCATCTAGGGCGGCTCCGGCGGCCTCGGCTCCGGCCGGCGCGCGGCGTCGTACGGTAAGAAGGTCGCGATCGTCGAGGCGGACCGTCTGGGCGGGACCTGTGTGATCCGCGGGTGCGTGCCCAAGAAGGTGACCTTCAACCTGGCCCACATGTTCGACGTGCTGCGCGAGGACGCGCGCCGGTACGGCCTGCGCACCGCCGCGCCCACCGCGACGACCGAGGGCGGCGACTTCAGCTACAAGCGGTTCAAGGAGATGCGCGACGCCTACGTCACCCGCCTCAACGGCATCTACCACGCCAACCTCAACAAGGACAGCGTCACGCATATCGGCGGGTTCGGCCGGTTCAAGGCCGGTGGCGCGGCGAGTGAGGAGGGGCCGATCACGCTCGAGATCCTCGACAAGAACGGCCAGGTGCAGGAGGAGATCGAGGCGGCCAAGGTGCTCATCGCGACGGGCGGCCGCCCCTTCGTCCCTCCCTCGATCCCGGGCGCCGCCGAGCACAGCATCACGTCCGACGGCTTCTTCGAGCTGACCTACGTGCCCAAGAAGATCGTGGTCGTCGGCACGGGCTACATTGGCGTCGAGCTCGCCGGCATGCTGCACGCGCTCGGGTCGCACGTCCACCTCGTTTCCCGCTCCGACACGATCCTGCGCACCTTTGACCACTCGATCCAGGGCTTCCTGCGCGACGCCATGGCCAAGTCCGGCGTCGACATGGTGTACAACTCGCACGTCACGGGCATCCAGGCCGGCGGCGAGCCCCACGGCGAAAAGTTCCACGCTGGCCGTAACCTCACCGTCACCCTGCACGACAGCAAGTCGGGCGAGGACTCGACGCTGACGGACGTCGACGAGATCCTGTTCGCGACGGGCCGCGAGCCCGCCGTCGGCGGCCTGCAGCTCCCCACCGGCGTCGCGCAGACGCGCACTGGGCACGTCGTCGTCGACGAGTGGCAGGCGACGGGCCAGCCCAACGTGTTTGCCCTCGGCGACGTGTGCGGCGTCGCGGAGCTCACGCCCGTGGCCATCGCGGCCGGCCGTCGCCTCTCGGACCGCCTGTTCGGCGGCCCGCAGTTCGCGAACAGCAAGCTCGACTACACGAACATCCCGACGGTCGTCTTCTCGCACCCGCCGATCGGCACCGTCGGGCTCACCGAGACCGAGGCGCGCGCCAAGATCGGCGACGACCAGATCAAGGTGTACACGTCCCGGTTCATCAACATGTACTACACGCTGACGGGCACCGACGGGTCGCTCACCGATAAGCCCGCGACGCTGTACAAGCTCGTGTGCGCCGGCAGCGACGAGAAGGTGGTCGGCGTCCACATCATCGGGCTCGGGTCCGACGAGGCGATGCAGGGGTTCGCGGTCGCCGTCAAGATGGGCGCGACCAAGGCCGACTTTGATAACACGGTTGCGATCCACCCGACCGCCGCCGAGGAGCTCGTCACGATGCGGTGACTCGGTGACGCGGGGGATGCGCTCGAGGCTATGGCGGTGCCGGAGGCGGGCGGCGCGCACGAGCAGGCGGCTGGGAGCAGGCTCGTCGAGATGGTCCCGAGCGCGCCGAGGGCGCAGCTGTGACTGGAATGTATTCGTTTGGTTCATTGCGTTGATTGACTGGACCTTGGGGTGCCCAGCGGGGCGCAGCGCGCGGCCCGTGTGAGTGGCGCGACGCGATCGGTGCCGCGCCCGGGTCGGCCGCCGCGGGTCCCGCAGCCCCGCTAAGGCCGCGAGGGCACGAGAGAGCGCAACGTGGCGAGCCGTGGCTGTCAAGGGCAGCAGCAGCAGCCTGAGCAGCAGCTTACGCGAGCACGCTGACGCTGACGGAGCAAGGAGTCCTGCGCTGACTGGGCCACGACCGCGGCCAGCGGTTCGACGCGCTTCTTCGCGCACTCGTGCTCGGGGCCTATTCGCAAGCCCGGCCTTTCTCTTTCACTATAAGAAGTGGAGCGTCGCACACGCGACGTAACTCGCTGCAACGGACCACCAACCACACGAGCACCACACACCACCATGTCGACCGCCATCACCCTCCCCGCCGATTACGGCTACGTGATCCTCGGTCTCGGCGGTACGCTCGCACCTCGCCGGTCTCTCGAGGCACGGCGACCGCTAACCCATCCTCCTCCCGCGCCTAGGCATCATGCTGCAGTACCAGCTCTCCTCGCGCTTCGTGATCTCGCTGCGCAAGCAGCTCAAGGTCGAGTACCCGGACATGGGCACCGGCATCTACGCCCAGAAACTGTCCGAAAAGGACTGGGTCAAGTTCAACTCGGCCGTCCGCGTCCAGCTCAACTACCTCGAGCAGCTGCCCAACGTCCTCTTCTCCACCGCCCTCGCGGGGCTGTTCCACCCGAAGCTCGCCGCGGGACTCGCCGCCGCGTACGTCGTGGGGCGCGAGGTGTACATCCACGGGTACGCCAAGGAGAGCCCCAAGGCGCGCGTCCGTGGGATGCCGATTCTGTTCACGAGTTACGTTGCGTTGTTTGGCGTCGCGATGCACGGCGCGGCCAAGTCGGTGGGCTTGTTCTGAGGCGACCGGTGTATAAATCAGTGTCCCTCGCCTCTGCTTCTCTTCTTTTCGATGGGCCGGCCGCCCGAAGAAGTACGTCGCGACCAGCGGTGACGCCGGTGTGGCGCAACGCGTCCACGACCACGCGCGCCTCGGTCGCTCGGCATCCGCCACCGCCGACCGCAAGCTGCCGAAGCCGTCAGAGCAGGATGGGGTAGCATATAACAATGATATTTGACTGAGGGGGAGGAGGATTCGAGGGAGATGGGGTATACACTTGTGGGGGTGATGAGAGATGACGACAAACCAAAACGAAAACAGCGCCTGTCCCGACACTACTCGGGCGGCAACAGCCCGTGGTCGCGGAACAGCTGAACGACCTGCGCCTTGTTGACCATCTTGGGCAGCACCACGTTAAAGTACTTTCCCGCGATCGCCGTGCGCTCGTAGCCCGTCACGGCGATGATGGGCGTCAACCGGTTCACGTTGTCCGTCGACCGGATCATCCGCGCCGCGTTCTCGCCGTCCAGGATCGGCATCCCGGCGTCCATGAAGATCATGTCGAACTGCACCGACCCCGTCGCCAGCCGCACCGCCTCGGCCCCGTTGAACACCACGCAGCACATGGCGCCGAGCCGGCGGAGAATCGTCTCCAGAATCTTGCACGCGATCGGGTTGTCGTCGGCGACGAGAACGCGCACGGGACCGTCGCGCCGTGACGAGACCGCGGAGCCCGTGGCCGCGCGCCGCGCCGTCTGCTGCGACGACGACGAGGGCCGCGACGACAGCTGCTGTTGCGACGCGGACGCCGAGCCGTGGTGGTGCCGGTGATGGTGCTGCGACGCCGCAAGCTGTACCGGCTGGCTGAGCCCGAGCGACGGCGGCGCGTCCGAGTGCACCGGCGCACTCGCAATCGACAGCGGGCTGTCGCGGCTGCCGCCCTCGGCCTCGAACCCGGACCCGCACCGCGCGAGCGGGCTCCCGAGCACGGGCGAGCCGGGGACCGACCCCGCGCCCGCCCCGGACATGCTGTCGCCTCCACCGCCAACGGGCGGCGTCGACGACGTCCACGGCGGCAGCCCGCTCGCGCCGCCACTGCTCCCGCCCGTCGTATCATTCGCGAGCGGGAACACGGGCGCGAGCGGCGAGTACTGCGGCGGGGACGCGCCGGCGGCGGCGGCGAACTTGAGCGTGGTCGCGGGCGGGGACCGCGGGCTCTGGTTCCCGCTCCCGCCGCCGCCGCCCGTGTCCGACATGGCGTCGGCCGCGCGCGAGCCCATGGGCAGGGGCATCCCGTCAAACTCGTTGCCGGGCGTCGACGGCGTGGATGAGCAGGAAGACGCGGCGCCCGCGGCGAGCTCGGACGCGGTGGGTGGGGGCGGGATCGGGAGCGGGCCGAAGCCGTGCGGGCGGCTGCCGAGACTGCTCCCGCTCCCACTCCCAGTCCCGCCGCCCGTGGTCGACGACGACGACGCCATGGACGACAGCGACATGGTGCGCTGGCGGCCCGAGAACAGCGACCGCTGCAGCGGCGTGGCCGACGACGACGACGGGAGCGCGTACCCGGGCGGGCGCGGTGGGGACGAGCCGGGGAACGGCGCTGGAACCGCGGCAGCGGATCCGGGCGACGTGCCCGCGGCGGCGGCGGCGGCAGCGGCGGCAAACCGCGGCGAGTTGGACCACGCGCGGCCCGCGGTATCGACGCTGCCAACCACGGGGCTGTCCGCGGCGGACGACGACGCGTCCGAGTCGAACGTCTCGGACCGCGGCGAGTGCACCTGGCCGGTGCTCCCGCCGGCCGACTCGTACGGCGACAGGATGCTGCCCGTGGGCACGCCGGCCGAGAAGCTGATGACGCGCGGGCGGCGGGGCTGCGTGGACGACGAGGAGCGGGAGCGCGGGCGGCCCTGCTGCTGCATCGCCGCGGGGCCCACGGCGTTGGAGATGAGCGGCGACGCGGGCGAGAGCGGGAGCGACGAGAACGACGACGACGCGGACGTGAGCCCGGACATGCTGCTGGAGATGGACTGCTGCTGCTCCGACTTGAGCCGCTGCACCGTGTCGATGTTGGCCTTCTCGAGCACGTCGAGGTTGCGGAACGAGAAGTTGCCGAAACTCGTCGCGCCGTCCAGGTCCGATAGACGGTGGCTGCTGCTGCTCTCCCGCTCGCGCCCGCGCTCGCGCCGGCCGCTGGAGCGGGACCCGCCGCCGCCGCTGGCGTGGCTCGAGTGCGCCTGGTCCGTGCTGCCGCTCGCCGTCGACGACCGCGGTGTGTTCCCGCCCGCAATGGCCTCGACGCCGCGGTCGTCAAAGTAGTCCGTGTCCTCGAGACTCGTCGGCTTCGGGATGAAGTTGGGCGTCTTGGCGAGCAGCGTGTCCCAGTCGACCTCCTTGAAGAACGGGTGCGCCTTGACCTCGGGGGCGCCGCCGGCGCCGAGCCGCTGCTCGGGGTCCATGGTGAGCAGCTTGTCGATGAGGTCAATGGCCTCGGGGGACACGTCCTCGTCCATGTCGGCCGAGAGCTCGAGGCGGCGCGACAAAATGTTCTCGAACACCTCCTCGACCGAGTCGGCGTGGAACGGCGGGATCCCGAACAGAAACTCGTACAGGATGACGCCGAGCGCCCACCAGTCGACGGTCGCGTCGTCCTGCCCGATCCCGAGGATGCTCTCGGGCGCGAGGTAGTCGGGCGTGCCGACGAACCGGTGCGGCTTGCTCGCGGCGCTCGCGGCCGCCGTCAGGTCGTCGACGGCGGCGGCGGGACCAATCGGCTGCTGCAGCGACGCGGGCGAGCTCTCGCTCGACTTGGCGGCCTCGCTGCCAACCTCCTCCTTGGGCGACTCGGTGAGCCGGGAGAGCCCGGGCATCGTCATGGACGACGATGACGGCGGCGGCGGGGGCGGCGGGATCGGCGCGTTGAGCGAGTTAGGGTCGATCGGCTCGCGCTCTACCCGCGGCGAGGCGATCGAGCGCGGGGTGAGCTGCAGGCCCGACGACGTGAGGGACGCGGCTGACGCCGAAACATGCTGCCCTGGCGCGTGCGCAGACTCGGGCGACGACAGGTTCCCGTCCGAGTGCATACCGCCACCGCCGCTGTTGGACCGGCCCGCGCTGAGGAACGACGGCGGCGCGTGGGCGAGCGGGTCGCCGGACAGCGGCAGGCACGTCGAGTTGCGGCGGCTGTGCAGGACGTAGTTGGCGAGGAGCGGGGTCGTGGGCAGGCTGCCGCCGCTGCTCAACCCGCCACCGCCGTACGGCTCGGTCATGGACCGGCGGCGGCCGAGCGCGGTCGTGGCGGGCGGGACGCTGAGCGACGACGAGGATGCGGCTGGCGCGGCGGCGGACTCGCTCGGCGTCGAGGTGGTGCCGGCGGGGCTCGCGATGGTCGCGGCCTGCTCGCGGCGGCCGAGGAACCCGATGCGCGACAGGCCAAAGTCGGTGAGCTTGAGGTGGCCCGACTGATGGATCAGGAAGTTGTCTACGGTGGCAAAGCGAGTCAGTTCAGCGCTCAAAGACAAACTCGCACTCAGGAAAGCGTACCAGGCTTGAGGTCGCGGTGGATGATCCCGATGCCGTGGAGGTACTCGAGGATGAGCACCATTTCCGCGAGGTAAGTCCTTGCCCAGTCCTCGGGGAGGCACCCGACGGCCTTGAGCAAGGCAGCACAGTCGCCGCCGTTCATGTACTCCATGACGAGGTACAGGGACTCGCGGGTCTGGAACGAGCAGTAGAGGCGGGTGACGAAGGGCGAGTCGGGCTGCATCATGAGGATGAGGCGCTCGGCCTTGACGTTGGTGACCTGGTTCTTGGCGATCATGTCGGCCTTGCGCAGCACCTTGATGGCGCAGTACTCGCCCGTGATGATCTTGCGCGCCAGGTACACGCTGCCGAACGCACCCCGGGAAATGGGCTTGACCAGCTCGTAGTCGCGGATCGACGGCGCCGTGGTGCTGCGCATCGACTTGGGCGACGCCAGCGGCGACCCGATCAGCGGCGCCGCGCTGAGCTTGGACGAGCTCGACCGGCCCGACGACCCGAGCAGCGTGTTGATGGCGCTCGGCCGACGGCGGCGCCGGTGCTTCTTGACATTGGCCGCGCTGCCCGCAAACCCGGAATCGTCGCCACCGGTTGAAGCGAGGTCGCCAACACCGACGTACTGCGCGGTACTCTGCCGCGTGCGCGCCGTCGACTGCGAGCCCTGGCGGGACCGCTCGTCGCCCTCGTCGTCAGCGGCATCAGGCGCGACCGCCTCGCCGCCAGTCGGCGGATCGCCGCGGACGCGCTTCTCGCCACCCTGGTCCGCGTCCTCATCGAGCTCGCCAATCGTCTGCGACCCGGACCGCCACGCGTCGGCGACGGCGGCCACATCCATCTCGGACCCGCCGGCGGTGCGCGTGCGGCGGTTGGCCTTGGACATGGTGCGCGAGCGGGACTTGCGGTTCCCACTCGCCCCATTCCCGGGCGAGGCGCCAAACATGGCGGGGGTCGGGAGAATCCCCTCGTGCCCCTGCTCCTCGCGGAGGATCTTCCACTGGCGCTGGCGCGCGGCGAGGAGCCGCTGGTTGGCCTCGAGGAGCAGAGTGATGACGGCGGCGAGGTCGTGCGACAGGCTGACGAGGTCCGGGTGCGCGTCGGGCGGGATTGTCCAGCCCTCGACCGAGGTCGGGACCCACAGCGGGCAGCAGTCGTGCGGGATCGGGAGCGGCTGGTCGAAAGCGGACGCGGTCGGGGTCGTGGTCGCGGTGCCCGAGGCGGGGTCGAGCACGCTGCCGCTCGGAGCGTCGGCGCCGCCAGCCGCTGCGCCCGTGGCTGAAGCCGTGTACACGGCGGGGAGGTACATGACGCAGATGGGCAGGTTGCAGTTAAAGTCGTTGACCTCGGGGTTGATCCGCGTCACATCCACGACGATATCCATGAGCATGCGGGCAAACGCCTCGTCGGCAGACGCCGCTGGCGTGTACGTCATGACGACGGGGCTCTCGGCGGCGGCGGGCGACATGGGCGAGGGCGGGAGCGGGAGGAACCGCTCGAGTGCGCCGTGGAGCTCCCGGAGGTTCTCGACGACGAGCCCGACCTCCATCTCGGCCTTGTGCACGTCGACGCACATGGGCGTGTGCAGCTCAAACATGAAGTCGGGGACGCGGCGCTCGCACACGTGGCAGAGGACCGTGGTCACATCGCGCGTCGCGACCCACACCGTGTACGGGAGCGCGTCGCCGCGCTGCGGGACGAGCACGCCCTTGGAGTCGAGCAGCACCTCGCGCCCGCCCTGCAGGACCGTGAACTGGACGTTGGCCGAGGCGTGGTCGTCGACGGACGCGGACTCGACGAGGAGCGCGATGGCGTCGCGGAACAGGGCCTCCTCGACGGGCGAGAACACCTCCCCCAAGCTCATGTGCTGGAGGTGGTCCGGGTCCTGGCCGAGCATCTGCGCGAACATGGGCGCGACGTAGCGGAACCGCGCGTCGAGCGTGAGCTCGAACACGTAGTTGGCCTTGTGGTCGGTCGGCGCCGCAGTAGGCGTTGCAGGCACGTCGAACACGGGCTCGAGGTGCACGGCGCCCGCGACGTCGAGCGCCGGGATACTCGCGCGCGCCGCGTCGAGGCCCTCAATGCTGCGGCTGCGCGTGCGCCCGCGCGCCGTCTTGGCGTGGTCGAGGTAGTGCTCTGCCTCGTCGTCGGCGAGCCCGTCGTCGGTGTCGCCGCCCGCGAGGTCGGCCGCGGCCATGGACGCGAGCTGCTGCGGGCGCGGCTGCTTGTTGGCGCGCTTCTCGCGGCGGCGGCGCCGGCGCGTCGCGCTGCTGGCGTTGCTGCCCGTCCCACTGCCAACCCGCGCAGCGGCGTCGGTCGCGCCAGGCTCGTCGTCATCCGCGCCGCTCGCGTTCGCCGACGCCGCGGCACTTGCCGACGGCTCGCTGGGCGGCGAACTGCCACCGGACGCGGACGAGAACGACGAGGACGCCGAGGTAGTCGACTCGTACGATCCCGAGGACCCAGTCGACGCGGACGCCGAGGTCGACGTGCTCAGCGAGCCGGACCCGGACGACGACGCCGAGTTGAGGTCGCTGGTCATGAGCAGGTAGTCGCTGTACCCGGTGCCGGCGGCGGTGACGGATTCGGAGATGCCGGCCGTCGACTTGGCCGAGGCGTTCGCGACAGCGGCACCATCACCGTGCCCACCCGCCCCGCCGTGTCCGCCGCCGCGGGTCGAGGTCCCGTCAGCGGCGCCCGCGGCCCCGAGCTGCGTAGTCCCCGCGACTTTGATCTCAAGGAGCTTGGACAGCATCGCGGCTGCAATGAGGATCCCGTAGACACAATGCCCGACGAGCGACCCCGCGGGGAGCCCCGCCGCGGTAATCAGCGCCTGCATGCGTCGGACCATGGCGAAACACGTGGCGGGGTGGTCGTAGAGGTCGCGCGGGGACGCGTCCATCATGGCTTGCGAGACGCCGATGAGGTTGAGGAGGAGCTGGAGGAGCGGGGTGGGCGCGACCTCGCCGCTGCCGCCCTGCGGCGACCCGTCCTTGAGCTCGTCCTCGACGATCGCCGACAGCTGCGACATGCTGCGCGCGATGGTCTGGTCGACCGACTGTTTCAGCAGGGCGAACTTGTCCGACAGGCCCTGCAGGAGGACCGGCTGCGGTTGCGGGGTGGACGACGCGGGGCGCGACGGCGGCGCTTGCTGCTCCTGCTCGTCTTCTTCGGGGTACGTCTCGCCGCTCCCCTCGGCGGTACTCGGCTGGCTCTCACCACTCGCGCGGCGCCCGAGGACACGCCCGCGGCCCTCCTCCTCAACGATCCGCGTCCCCTCGAGATCGTGCGAGCGGTCGCGGACCTCGGCCGAGTGCGCGGGCGACCCGGTCCCGGACCCCGCGGCCGAGTGGATCATGGTGGGCGTCATCGCGGCCGCGGGCGCGACGGATGCCGCGAGATCGAGTTCAGACGGGACCGCGCTTCCTGCGATCGCGAGCGACGACGAGTCGAGGAGCCCGGAACGCGACCGGGAATGGGCGTGCGCGGAGTCAAGAAACGGTGTCTCGCTCGCGCGGCGCGAGTGCGGCGGCTCGGACCCGGACCCGGACCCGCTCGAGTCGAGGTCGTCGGCGACACTCCCCTGGATCGTCCCCGCGGCGGTACTGAACTGCGTGACCGACGACGACGCGAGCGAGAGGCGCTTGTGCCGCAGGTTGTCGGCCGACAGCCGGCGCAGCGGGGACGTGTCCTTGGACTGCGACCGGCGGCGCGACGGGGACACGGAGATGGACGAGCGGCGGCGGTTCGCGGCTCCGCCCGCGGCGCCGGGAGGGTCAGCCGCCGGCTGGTGCGCGGCCGCGAGCGGTGGGGGCATCGGGTGCGACGGGCCCGCAAAACTGGCTGCGCGCGGGCGGGTGCGCGGGTACGCTGCCGTCGGCGGGGGCGGGGACGAAACCCCACTGGCCGCGCCGCGTGACGCACTCCGGGCCCGTACACCGGCGCCGAACCCGGGCGTCGTCGGCGTCGTCGGCGACTGCGGCGTGACCGACGCCGCCCACGTCGCACACGCCGACGTCTTGGCGCGCCGCTCGCGCTCCTCGTCGACCCAATCAGTCCACCGGTCGGGCGTGCGGTGCCACTTCGCCGCTTTCGCGTGGCGCGACTGCACGAGGTACCGCGTCGCCTCGTCCATGAGCAGCTTGTCAGCGGCCTGGACCGCGGGAAACGCGGAGGCCGCGGCGAACAGCGACGGGAAGTCGGCGGCGAGCCGGACGAGGGCCGCGGCGTCGGGCGTTTGTAGGGAGAGGGCGCGCGCGCGCGAGCGCGAGCGGCCGTGGGCGGTGGTGAGTGCGGACGCGGAGCCTGCGAGGGAGGCCATGCTCCCGACGGGGTCCGCGGCAACGGCGGCGGCGGCGGCGGCGGCCGCGGCGAGCGCGGGCGCGTGGGCCGGCGGGAAAGCGGCGACGGGCGCGCCGCCGGCTGCGATGCCGACGGGGATCGACGGGTGGATGACGAGCGGGGGCGGCGGCTGAGGCGGCGGGGTCGGCGGTTTCATGCCGAGGAGCGACATGACAGACGCGGGCTCGAGCGGGTCGAGGTGCGACGGCGCTGGCGCGGGCGGGGGCGTCGGGCTCTTGACGACGTCGCTGGCGGCGCCGCCGCGGTCATCGAGCCACAAGCCGCTACTCCGCGACCCGCGGTTCCGCGAGAGCGACGGGCTCGGCGACGGCGTACCCTCGCTGCGGCTCCGGCTCGGAACAGGCGTAGGCGATCTCGGGCGGCGCGGGAGCGACAGCGACGCGGCGGTGGGCGACGGCGAGCGTGAAATGATCCGCGGACTCCCCGGGTCCGCAGTGGCCGCGCGCGAGGACGGATGATGCTCGGCGGCGGCAAACCGCTGCACCTGCGTCGTATGCGCGCGCGGGCGGTACCGGTGCCGTCCGCGGTGCTGGAGCGCGTGGCTGGCCTCGGCCGCGTTGACGGGCGGGAGCGGGAGTTCGGGCGCCGACGTCGACAGGGTCGCGACGGGGTCGTAGACGACGTCGCGGCGCGCGGGGGACTGCGACGCGGCGCCCGCCGCACCCGTCGCGGTGGCATGAGACGGAGCGGCGTTCAGCTCGGCGCGCGACGCGCGCGACGATGCGCCGGCGCCCGCGAGCGTCGGCGCAGCGAGGACCGACCAGATAGCCGCGTCGGGCCCGGCCTGCGGGATCCCCGTGGACCCGGTCCCCGCGGCGCGCAGGATGCCCATCGAGAGGAGGCTCGACGTGCTCGCGAGCGGGCCGCGCGGCTGCGCGGCGGGGAACACGGGGTGGAACCCGGCGACCGTCGAGGCTGCCGCCGCCGCGGACGTGGGCGTGAGGACGTTGTTGGCGGCGGAGCGGAGGCACGGCGCGCTGGCGACGGATCCCTCGGACCGGTCGTCGTCGTCCTCGTCGTCGTCCAGGTCGTAGGCGGGACTGCGCGCGCTGAGCGCCGACGTGACGGTGAGCGGTGCACGCGGCGAGTAGTCGGCGGCTGTCGCGGTGCCGGACCCGCTGCGGTCGTCTTCGGGGACGGGGCTCGGGACGACGGACGAGAGCGAGCGGACCGTGAGCCCGCCCTCGCCCACCGCGTGGCCGCCCGGCGACGAGCCGTACCCGGCGGGCGGTAGCGACGGCGCGGGGCTCATACTCCGCCCGAGCAGGGACGCCGAGTCCGCTTGGTGGCGCGCGACGAGGTCGACGGCGGACCGCGACAGGACGGGTTCGTCGCGGGACACGGCGTTGGCGCGGCCGCCCTTGGCCTCGTACGATCCGAGGCGCGAGCGGCGGTGGAGGCTCGCGGCCGAGTGCGTCGACGACGGGCTCGACGGGACCGACCCGCCGCCGCCACCGGCCCCACTGCCGCCCGAGTACACGGACGCGACGGACGCGGCGCTGAACCCGAGCGTGCGTGCGGCGGAGGGGGAGACGGGCGTGTTCACCAATCCCGCCATCGACCCCGTGGGCGGCGTAGTCCCAAACCCGATAGGCGCGTGCGACAGCGTGGGCGAGTTGGTCGCGGACGACGACGGCGAGTTGGGCGTGCGCGGTCCGGGGCTCGCGGTGCTGTGGCGGCGCGTCTTGATGAAGAGTTTCGCCTGGACTGTGCCGACGATGGGCGAGGTGCCGGGAGTCACGGACGCGGGCGAGCCGGGTGGGCCGAGCGCGGCGGAGCCGAGGAGCAATGGCGTCAGGCCCGTCATGGACATGGACTGCGTCGCGTGCGTCCGCGGCGACGCGGTGCGCGATGGTGGCAGGTCTGCCGTGTCGTTGTCGTAGTGGTGGTGGTGCTGGCGCGGAAGCGACGACGAGGAGGTGGGTGGGAGAAGCGGCGACCCGGAGGCAGCGGTGCTCGCGATGTGCGAGAGACTCACGCTGCTTCCGCCAGCCGAGCTGCCCGCCGTCGTCGTCGCGGCCGCGGCAGCGGTGGGACCCGACCCACTGCTGCCGGAGCTGTTGGCGCGGTGCATGCGCGGCTGGACGGGCGTGACGGGCGCCGGGAGCGAGACACCGCTACTCGGCGCGCCCGCCGACCGGTGCAGCGAGGCCGAGAGGCGCGGGGACGACGTCGGCGTGATGTGGCCGGTGCCAGTGACCGTCTGCTGCTGCTGTTGCGGGGTCACCGGCTGCTGCTGCTGCACCGCTGACGCGTTAGCGCTCGGTGCGGGCACGGCGCCCGTGACGATGGCGTTGACGGCGCCGGGCTGGCCGCCCTGGAGCTGCAGCTGGGCGAGCTGGGCGAGGAGCACGCTCTGCTCGAGCGACGCGGACCGCGAGTGGGCGCGGGTGCGGCTCGGCGTCGCGGGCATGGCAAAGGACGCGGCGATCGCGGGGGTTTCGACGGATCCGGAGCTCGAGGTCGAGGCGGGGTGCTGCTGGGCCGAGCTGGCGAGCGACACGGCGGCGGCGTGGTGCGTCAGGTCGCTCGCGGACGCCGAGACCGAGCTCGCGCGCATGGCGCGGAGCGAGTGGTAGTGCTGGTGCGCGGGCGGCAGCTCGACGGCGGTCGGCGGCGACGCGGCGTCGAGGGTTCCAGCAGCCGGTAGATCAGCGTCCGGATCGGGCTGTTGAGGTTGGGGGACCGGGCTCGCGACGAGGGTCGTCGGACTGGCGGCGGCCGCGGCCGCGGCCATCATGAGCGGGCTCGGTGCGCTCGGGCTGGGCGAGCCCGCGGCGGCAGCAGCCATGGCGGCCGATACGGCGAGCGGCGTCACGGCGGCAGCAGCGGCGGCATTGTTGGCGTTGGCGGTGGTGCTGTTTGGGTTGAGCGGCGACGAGCGACGCGACGGGATCCGCGGGCGGCCGGGGACGATGGGGCCGCCGGGCGCGGTAGCCGAGGGCTGGCGCACGGGCGTGGCCGGCGGAGCGGGTGGGACGGCGGCGGCGGTCGGGTCGGCCGTGGGCGCAGCGGGTGTAGGAGAGGAGGAACTCGTCGTCGACAACGGCAGCGCAGGCGGCGGGGTCGACGAGGGAGGAGGTGGTTTCTGCGGCGCGGAGGCCATGGCCGGCGGCGGAGGGCGAGGACCGCGGGTGCTACGGGTGATCAGCGACGGTCAGCGCAGCCGGGGACGAACGGCGACGTAAGCGCGTCGCGTACCCGGTCGAAGAGGGTATCGATACGTCAGCGGCGACAACGGCAGCAGCAGAGATGATCGGCTTGCGGTTGAGCACGAGAACGGGTTCCGGGCGAGGCGGAGGAGGTCGAGGTCGCTGTTTGGCGCGTGCGACGCGACTAGAGGGCAGGAACGGGCAACACACAGGTTTCATGGATGAGCGACTGGTCGGATCGCGTCGCGCGAGGAAGCAAGGGAGAGGGACGCACGTTGCGGTCCTGGACGAGGTGCGCTACGCTCGAGCTCGCGGGCGGGCGGGCGGGCGGGGAAGGAGAAGCGACGGCCGAATTCGACTTCAAGAGGGCCGGAATTGGACAGGCGTGCGAGAGAACCGGGTTCAGGTGCGGGTCCCTCGGGACAGCGAGCAGCGAGAACGTGTGCGCTGTGCGAGCGAGCGCGGGAACGCGTGGGGCCGAGCGAGACGGGCGCAGGCGCAGCGCGTGGGACAGCCGATGCGCCACACGCGGTTGCACACGCAATCGCGTGTGCGGGAGGTCGGCGGTATGGACGCGCGGCGAGCAGCAGCGACGCGCGCAGCCAGGCGCGATCGGGTGGCGAGCGGGCAGGCGGTGCAGGGGCGCGCAGCGGGCGGCGTGTTGATGGCGTTGCAGCAAGTGGCGGGCGTGTGCGTGCTCCGGTGGAGCGTCGGTGGCGGGTCTCGCGGGACGGCGGACGCGATGGCGACGCGGAGAGGAGGGCGGCCGGTCGGCCAACTCAGGGAGCAGCACCGGGCGCAGCACACTTGCCGTGCCGTGGTCGCTCACACGTGCGGCGCTGCTGCACCTGCTGCAGCCCGCGCAGATCCCCGCCGGAAAAACCACCGCTGCCAGCGGATTGGTCGCACACGCGCAGAGGACTCGCCCGCTTGCAGATCTGTGGGTTGATCGGCAGGGGGTGTCCTGCAGATCGAGTCATCCTGCGGCGGGGGGCAAAGCGGCAAGGAGAAACGGGACGCGCCTGGCAGCGCCGTCACGTTGGCGGCGTGCGGCGTTGCCGAAAGCGGGAAGCAGGCGGCCCGCGTGCGCGTCGCGTGCGCAGCGTTCCCACGCGCAGCGCCACGGGTTGCGTGTCCCCCGCGCCCAGTCCCTTTCGCACGCCCCTGAGGAGCGCGCCGGGGCGCTGCTGAGCGAGCCGCCGTGGCCGGTGCCCGTCGGCCGTCGCACTCGCATCCCCACGCCCATAAATCCGCGCCGCTCCCCCCGTCGCCCTCGCTCTCTCCTGCTCCACAAGCTTGCAGCAGCCGTCACTCTTGCTACACGCTCCACCCCCCCCCCCCCCCTTCACACACCCCACTCTCACCCCCTACCCCACCTACCCACTCTTCGTACGTCGTCGTCGCCGCCCCGCTCGCTCGCGCGCCGATGCCGCGTCGCCGCCACCGCCGCCGTCTCCCACCTCGGTCGAGGCGGCCGCCGCCGCGTCGCCCGCCTCGGATCCGACCGCCACGACCAACGTATCACTCACCGCCGACCTCCACCCGCACCACCGTGTAGACCATGCGTGAGTGCATCTCGATCCACGTTGGCCAGGCCGGTGTCCAGATCGGCAACGCGTGCTGGGAGCTGTACTGCCTGGAGCACGGGATCCAGCCCGACGGGCAGATGCCGTCGGACAAGACGATTGGCGGCGGCGACGACTCGTTCAACACCTTTTTCTCGGAGACGGGCGCGGGCAAGCACGTGCCGCGCACCGTGTTTGTGGACCTGGAGCCGACGGTGGTCGACGAGGTGCGCACGGGCACGTACCGCCAGCTGTTCCACCCGGAGCAGCTCATCACGGGCAAGGAGGACGCGGCCAACAACTACGCCCGTGGCCACTACACGATCGGCAAGGAGATTGTCGACCTGGTGCTGGACCGCATCCGCAAGCTGGCCGACAACTGCACGGGTCTGCAGGGCTTCCTCGTGTTCCACTCGTTTGGCGGCGGCACTGGGTCCGGGTTCGGCGCGCTGCTCCTTGAGCGCCTGTCGGTCGACTACGGCAAGAAGTCGAAGCTCGAGTTCTCGGTGTACCCGGCGCCGCAGGTGTCGACGGCCGTGGTCGAGCCCTACAACTCGATTCTGACGACGCACACGACGCTCGAGCACTCGGACTGCGCCTTCATGGTCGACAACGAGGCCATCTACGACATTTGCCGCCGCAACCTCGACATTGAGCGGCCGACGTACACGAACCTCAACCGCCTGATTGCGCAGGTGGTTTCGTCGATCACGGCGTCGCTGCGCTTCGACGGGTCGCTCAACGTGGACCTGACCGAGTTCCAGACCAACCTGGTCCCCTACCCGCGCATCCACTTCCCGCTCGTGACCTACGCGCCCGTGATCTCGGCCGAGAAGGCGTACCACGAGCAGCTGACGGTGGCCGAGATCACGTACTCGTGCTTCGAGCCGGCCAACCAGATGGTCAAGTGCGACCCGCGCCACGGCAAGTACATGGCGTGCTGCCTGCTGTACCGCGGCGACGTGGTGCCCAAGGACGTGAACGCGGCGATTGCGACCATCAAGACCAAGCGCACGATCCAGTTTGTCGACTGGTGCCCGACGGGGTTCAAGGTGGGCATCAACTACCAGCCGCCCACGGTGGTGCCCGGCGGCGACCTGGCCAAGGTGCAGCGCGCCGTGTGCATGCTGTCCAACACGACGGCCATTGCCGAGGCGTGGGCCCGCCTCGACCACAAGTTCGACCTCATGTACGCCAAGCGCGCCTTTGTCCACTGGTATGTCGGCGAGGGCATGGAGGAGGGTGAGTTCTCCGAGGCCCGCGAGGACCTGGCGGCGCTCGAGAAGGACTACGAGGAGGTCGGCACCGACTCTGGTACGCGTTCTTATTCTTCTTCTCGTCTTTGACCTCGACTCGGCTCGACTCGGTCGCGACTTGGGGGTCGCGACTTGGTCGACTTGGTCGATGGTCATCGACCATGGACGTGGACATGGACATGGACTCTCACTAACACTTTTCGCTCCCAACCTAACCTTTTTTCCATGGAAAAGTCGAGGGCGAGGAGGAGGCGGACGGCGAGGAGTACTAGGTGCTCTGTTTTCTCGGCATCGGTGTCGTCGGTCGTCGTCACCTCCACGCTGGCGGCGGCGACATCGTGGTCGCGGTCGTGGTCGTGGTCGCGCGACAAGATCTTCCCCACCCTCTCTCTTCTTTCTCTCACCCCCATTGATTCCCCCTCTCTCCCTGTTGTCTCGACGCGATTCTCCCTCTCTCTCCCATTTGCCCTCGGCGTCATGCCGGGGATGATTAAAAAACATTTGCCCCTCGCAAAAAAACCTGATCGGATCGTCTAGCCTCGCCCGTGATCATGACCCTCCAAGTCGTTTGCGTGTGCTGTGCTCTCCGGTCATGGACGCCTCGGTCCGCTCGCTTCCGCTCCCGCTCCACTCATGTCCTCGCGCAACAACGAGTGTCGCGTCCGCTGTCGCTCATCAAACGGTAACTTAAGCAGCCCGGTCGCTCTTCCACTATCGCCGATCGAGCGGTCTCTTGAACGACTGATTCGGTCGGGTCTTGCGGGAAACCGAGCGAGCAAAACGGGATCCGCATAAAAGACACGTCGCACACTGAAGCCCGCGGCATTGACACGCGCCTGCCGTCCACAAACTGCCGCCGTGCACGAACCAGGGCGGTACTTCCGGCGCGTGAGATACACGGTTCTACTCGCCACAAGGCTGCTCGCGAAATGAGGAAAAAAGAGTCCAGAAGCATCTCGATCGCGAGAGTCGCCGTGATGATGGTCGCCGTGATCCAAGCGCCGGGACGCGTCGCGTCGCGTTTCAGGACAGAGTGGCGCGTAAGAGGCCTGTTGCGGCGCGTCAGTCTTCAAGTTCGTGGCGTTCACGCACGCTGCTTAAAGAGCTGGTGTTCTATGACAAGCCCACCGCCTCCGTGATGATGGGCAGAATGATCGAACTGCAAGCAAAGGTCGCGTCGCGATTCAGACCGGACCTGAGCGGGCAAGCGTGCGGATAGCAGACACCTGAGCTCAACCGGATCCCAACGCTCTCCCGCTTCACGACTCAAGAGACCGGTGTAATGGGAATAGTGGTAGAGAATCAGGTACATGTAACGGAATCAAACCTCCGTGGGAACGAGCTCAACAAACTCCACGGTTACCGAGGCCTCGTGGACTCGACCCACGCTTGGACACGCGCGCACAGCTCGGGATCGGCAAGGACCCTAGTTTTTTGGGCCTTCGTGAGAAACCCTGCAACCTCGTCCCGGCGCCACGCCGTCCAAGGCGCGGTGAGAACTTGGTCGAGAAACTTGGCGGACATGCGCCACGGCCGACCGCGCAGCGTCGTGACGCGCTTGGCAAGCGTTTCTCCGCCGTATCCTACGGTCGCGTGCAGCTCGACAACCGTGGTCATCTGCAGCCCAAGTCCGTTGACTCCGTACGGAGCCACATCGAGCGGTTCGTCTTCCGCTGTTAGTCTAGGCATGCCGGGATACTCGACGTCAATGATTGCTTGAAGCCATCAGTCGTTGTGCGGCATGGTGACGTCTCGCCACCACTTTGCAATCGCGTCCGCGGCGGCCTCGGGCTCCCACAAGCGCTGGTACATGGTCGTGAGGCTCAAGTGGATCTCGTGCCACTCGGCATCCGTGTACGGCTCGGAGCGCAGGTGCATGGTGCGAGGTAGCGGGAAAGTGGGCAGCGCCGGGTCAAGGCGCACGGGGAAGCGGGCAACGACAGTTGGAATATCCGCCGGTTCCCAGCCGCGGACAGTGTCGTCAAGCCGGTTTGATATGGCCTGGACAATGGTGAGGCTCGGGTGCCACCAGCGTGCCTGCGCAAGGATCTTGTCGACAGAGCTCGCAAGTGGGTAGTGGATGATGTTCGGTTTGCTCCACGGCTCCACGAGACAAACCCCGTCAAGCATGTACTTGCCAACGGTCGGGAGTAGCGCATTGAGTCGAGTTCGGGAAGGAGTGTACCGCCGATTGTGAGTGACAGGAAGGAGGGTCTCGACTCGCGCGCGAACAGGCTCGATCCCATCAACAAGGTCAATCTCGAGCGTGGTCCCGTCCGGTCTGCGCACTCCTGCTGCGTGCGCAAGAATGGTGAGATTGGCAAGGAGTCGCGCGACCGCAATTGCTCCGCCGCCGCGCATAGAGCCTTTCATCATCAGCGCAAAGGCCGTCCCGAGCAGCGAGGTCTTCGCGTCGTCATGCACATGATCGTCGTGGGCTGGAGCATCCAGAAGCAGTTCGAGGCAAAAAGCTTGCGGGTTGCAGGAGGAATTGTGTGACTGCTTCGTCGACGGACCCGAGTCGGCAAGCCGAGTAGAACGTGGCGCGCAAGAGGGGCGCAACTTGGCCGGGTTTGAAGCCGCCATTGCTCGCAAGGTTGATAGCGTGCGCAAGCGGCAGATTGGGTCGACCACTGGGCGACGAGATGCAGGTCGTGCAGGTTACGGCCGTTGCGATTCTTCCACGTCGCAAGGACCGCCATTGCGTTTATAGCGCCCCGCCGCATGGCAGATGTGTGGAGACGCACGTACGCCCGCTGGTCAATGGGAATTCGGCCGTGGTGGGTCCAAGCCGGGAGCATCGACCAGCGACTGCGGTCCCCGACATCTCGAGAAACCATGACGGAAGCAAGCTCGAAAAAGATGGACTTGACTTGAGCGTTGCTGCACGCTGGCGGCAGGTTGCGGTGCCGGTGACGGCGTGGGCCGTAGTACGGCAGAGCGACTGCCCGGAACCGGCTCGCGTTGCCAGCGGCAAGAGCAAGGAGCATCGGCCACCAAAGCTGCCCGTGCCAGAGTACTGACGAATTCACGCGCCAACAAGTCGCGCGGAGCGTCGCCGCGTCGTAGAGCGAGAGGTACGAGGCTATAGCCAGCTGCAGCTTGGGCGGCAAGTTGAGCAAGAAACAAGTGCGGTTTTCATGTTCATGAGTTTGCATCAAGTGTCGTCGTGAATCCATGGCCGAAGACTTTTGGTGAGCGGGGGAGCAAGGCCGAATGAGGTCGTTTGAGGGCGCGAGCGGCATCGACAGCCTCAACGGCGAAAGCGCCACTCACGTTTTCTGATCATTCTCTCGATCAGGTTCGCGACCAGGCGGCTCGCAGGAACCGTTCCAAAGAGCGACCCGCCGAGATATGACAGGGTACGTGCCTGATTCGAAGCAAGACAGGCCGTTATTGACGCTCGCAGCGCGTCCACACCCCCCTCCGACCTCCTGGACAGCGTTCAGCTTTCAGTCGTGACGGACTAGTTCTTGCGAGGAGGCAGCATGGCAGTAGAATAAGGATGCAATGGATTGTAGGGAAGGGACTATGGACAATATCGACGCAAACGTGCGACATCTAGTTGTAGCGCAGGTGAGCGAGCGCGATATGGGCGACCAACGCACGCGCGCGCCTTAGCAGCAGCAGGAGCCGTGGTTGATGGGCAGGGTCGTGACGTCGCAGTCGTTGCTGGTGTTGTTGATCGGCATGATGTGGAAGTCGCTACTGCTGCTGCTGCTGCTGCAGTCGCCTGAGGGACCCCACGTGGCCAGGTTGCCGCTGACAAAGCCGTCGGCCGAGTTGTGGCCCTGGAACTGGGTCTGCGACTGCGACTGCGACTGCGACTGGAACGCGTCGCCGTGGCCGTTGGACCACTGGCCCTGCAACTGCGACTGGTGCTGGTGCTGCGCGTCATCGCCGTGGCCGTTGCCCCACTGGGTCTGCGTCTGCGACTGGGAATGGGACTGCTGCTGTAGAATACCGTCGGTATTCTACATACTACTACCACTCTCTGTAGAACCCACCACTCGGGATGACCAATTGGAGCCAGTTGCTCACCCAAGCGGTGGGTCGGCGTAGTAACCCACCACTCAGGGAGACCAATTGCTTAGCCCAAGCGGTGGGCAGGCCGTGGGTAACCCACTGTGTTGCGTGTTGTTCATGTGGCCACGACCGCGGTGATCAATCATCTGATCTTGCGTGAGCCGCCCGCAATCCCTCGCTCCCGCACCGTCGCACCCCGCTGCGGCGCGCCCTGCTTTGTTATCCATTCTCCCCTCTCCCCGTCTTGGGTTCGGGGCCCAAGGCAGGAATAGACATCCCTGACTACTTGTCTCCCGCCTCCTTCTGTCGGCATCAACACACTGTACATAACAGAGCGCCCGCGGAGGGCCAAATACACAATGACTAGCGAACGAGGATGTATGTGGTAGAACAGCAGGGAGCAAGAACAGAGTGCAAGCAAGCAGCGGCTCAACAATCTGAGACGTCACGGCGCACGTGCCAAACGCGCACGTGACACTATCCCCCCCCCTCCTCTCCTGCGGCGAGGGTCAGGGGCCGACAGGTGCGCGACGTGGAACTTGGCAAGCATCTTGAGGTGCTTGAGGTTTGCGTACGGCTCCCACGTGTTGTTGGTCTTGGGGCAGGCATGCCACTTGACCAGGTACTCAACGCTGCGACCCAAAGCCAACCTGCATGCGTTGACAATCGCCATGACCGACCACTCCTTGCGCCCGTTGACGACGTACAGCGCCGGCGGCAGCAGCGTGCGGCTGTCACGGCGCAGCGTGACAGGTGTGGCGCGTTGCGTTCACGCGCGGCGTGGCGCGACTTGCCGATCCAGGATTCCCCGCTCCCCGTTCACTGTTGTCCCCATTTCAGCGTGTAGTGCGGTGCAGCCGGCTCTCGCTCTCCACGGAACAAGATCATTTATCACGCGATTAATTGCGCCTCGTGTTCATCAACCCGCCCCTGGTCCCTTGTCTTTACACTTTGTTCCGTCACCCCCCTACCACCGGCGGCAAGATGTCCACCAACGCACTCCCCCCAATTCACCTTGACGACCCGGCTGTCATGGTACCGCTGCTCAAGTCCGTTGTCGCTGCGGTCCCCGTGTCCACCCTCAACCACGCCAGCCGCGAGACGTTCCTCGACATCATCCACGGCGGCGCGCTCGCCGCGTCGATCATCACGGCGCCCGAGGACGACCAGCTCAACCGTGCCCACCAGACGACCAAGGTCGTTGTCCACGTCCTGGCCCGCACGACCTACTGCCTCAAGACGGCGCAGGACACCAAGGAGCGCCTCCGCGCCGAGAACGTGCAGCTCCGCGCCAAGCAGGCGCGCCTTGAGTCGCAGCTCGCCCAGCTGCAGGCGCAGCTCGCGCAGCACCGCGCCGCCGAGACAGACCCCGCCAATGGCATGCCCAACCTGTTGCTCATGGTCACGCGCCCGGCCTCCAACCCCCAGCGCCAGCTTGTGATGGACTTCTTCAAGCCCGGGAACTACAGACCGGTCACTGACTTGACGGAGGGCGTCATGGCGCACCTTCGCCGCATCGCCCAGAAGTACGCGCAGGTCCAGGACGTGCTCGACGTCGAGCACGCCCTCCAGACCCACCTGTCTGACATTGTTGACCTCAAGACAACGCCGTTTGCGCGCGCGTGGCTTGACAGCCAGTACCAGTTCGCGTGTCGGTGCCCCACGGGCGCATGCTTGTGCTTTGTTGAGTACGCCGAGGACCTGCTCCGCCTCATGCCCAAGTCCCGCGACGGCATCAACCGGGCGCGCGGCCTGCTGCGCCTGCGCCCCGGACACGGTGGGACGGGCGCGTTCTTGGCAACAATGACGCAGCTTGTGCTCAAGTACCGCATGCCCGGCCTCATTGCCATGGCCATCCTGCTCGAGGCCATCCCACCCTCCCACCCTGTGCACCATCATGCGTCGTTCCTTGAGGCGACCCGCCTTGGCAAGTTCAACAAGGCCCTGCAGTCGTTTGTCAACGCCAAGGCCGGCATCAAGAACGCGGCCATGGGCCGCCTCGCCCCCGCCCCCACCCTGTACGCGCCCCCGCCCCGCGCGCTGCCCCCCCCCCCCCCCCCCCCCCGACCACGTCCATGTACAACAATGGGTTGGAGCCCATGGTGATTGGCGCCGTCGCCCCGCCTGGCCTCACGTGCTTCAACTGCAGCGGTCGCGGCCACTACGCCAAGGACTGCGCTTCGCCCCGCGACCAGAAGCAGCAGCAGGAGCGCTGCCAGCAGTGGCAGAAGGGCAACCCGTCATTGACGTCGGCGTTGGGAAACGCCGGTTGGGCGTGAGCGAGCCAACGCTCGCGCCCGTCAAGAACCGGCATGGGCAGCGCAAGCGCCTGCCGTCAACCCCGCCAACCGGGCAAGCCCATGACGTGGCCCCAGCGAGCACGGTTGCGGCGCTTGCTTTGTTGCCCACCCCCGCGGCAACCCAAACGGATGTTGATTTTTCTGTTGAGAAGGAGCTGAATGAGAACGCAGTCGCTCACTACCTGGCATCAGTCTTTGCACTAGATCACCGTGACCAACACCTGTACCTCAAAGCCGCGCTTGGTGACGCGAGCGGCGCAGGCCGGCCAGCCGCCGTGGCGCACATGATCGACTTGGGCGCGCCCAACTCGTTCATTGACCATCGGCTCGCCGAGGCCATGGGAATGAAGCTGATCCCGCTCGCGCGCCCACGGACCATGGGCAACGCCAATGGGACGCCGCTTGCAAGTGGAGCCATCACGCACAAGGTCCGCGCCGTTGTCGCCATGCTGCGAGGCGTCACCCACCTGCGACGGCGCGCTGCGGGCCTCGGGTCCCGCGTCCTACCCGCACACGCGTTTGGTCGTCGCGCCGTGCACCCAATCCCGCAGTGGGCTTGGGCAAAGGCCCCGCGTAGCCGCGCGTACGCAGGCCTGCCGTGCCACTATTGCGTGACGCTTGACCTGCTTGTCATTGACTCCCCCATGTTCCTGACGATTCTTGGTCTCGACTGGTTTGACGAGACCAGGGCTACGCTGTGCCCGGGAAAGGAGCAGCGCCACATCCACGTCCGCTGACGCTGCCGCGGTCATTGCGGCGCTGAGCCTTGCACAGACGTGGGCAGCGACGACCCCGCCGAGATCGAGGGCCACTGCGACCACAGCTGTGCCGCGGCCGCCACATGCTCTCTCGGTGCCGTCAACGCCGCCAAAACCACGTATCGCGCCGACGCGGATTCGCTCGAGTGGAGCGATTGAGACGGACCGCCCGACGAAACGCCGACCACAAGCCCACCCGCACTGCCCGACCTGCCGCCCAAGATCGCCGAGTTCGCGTCCGTGTTCAACGACGCGGGCGCCAAGGAACTCCCCAAATCACGGCCCGACTACGACTGCAGCATCAAGCTCGAGGACAGCAAGGCGCCGCCGTTCCTGCCCATCTACGCGCTGACCAAGGCTGAGTCCGAGGAGCTGTGCAAGACCATCGACGACCTGCTCGCGCGCGGCTTCATCCGGCCGTCCAAGTCGCCCGCCAGCGCGCCAGTCATCTTTGTGCCCAAGAAGGACGGGTCAAAGCGCATGTGCATTGACTACCAACGGCTCAACGCCATCACAATCAAGAACTGACACCCGCTGCCACTCATCCACAAGATCCTTGACCGCGTCCAGGGCGCCAAGGTGTTCTCCAAGCTCGACCTGCGCGGCGCGTACAACCTCGTCCGCATCAAGCCTGGCGACGAGTGGAAGACGGCGTTCCGCACCAAGTACAGCCACTTCGAGTACCTCGTGATGCCGTTTGGCCTGTCAAACGCGCCAGCCGTTTTTCAGCACCTGGTCAACGACATCTTCCGCGACCTCATTGACCGCGGCGTCCTGGTGTATCTGGACGACGTGTTCATCTATTCGAAGACCCGCGAGGAGAACGCCCAAATCCTCGCCAAGGTGCTGCGACGGATGCGCGACCACGGCCTGTACGCGCGCTGCGACAAGTGCGAGTTCTTCACCGACAAGACCAAGTACCTGGGCCACGTTGTGTCGGCGACGGGCGTCGCCATGGACCAGGCCAAGATCGCGGCCGTCCTCGAGTGGCCGAGACCCACGTCGGTCCGCGACGTGCAGAAGTTCCTCAGGTTCGCTAACTACTACCGCCGCTTCATCAAGGAATACTTGGCCATCGCGCTCCCGTTGCATCGACTCACGCGCAAGGACGTTGCATGGAAGTGGACCGACATCGAGGAGAAGGCGTTTGAGTTGCTCAAGTCGGCGTTCACCTTGCAGCCCGTGCTCGCCCATCCCGACCCGCTCAAGCCGTTCATCGTCAAGACGGACGCCTCCAACTTCGCTCTCGGCTGCGTCCTCCTGCAACGCGATGACAATGGAGCTCATCTGCACCCAGTCGCTTACCACTTGCAGTCGCTGAAAGGGCCGGAGCTCAACTACCCAATCTTTGACAAGGAACTGCTCGCCATCAAGGTTGCGTTTGAGGTGTGGCGACACCACCTCGAGGGCGCGCGCTGCCCCGTTGAGGTCCGCACCAACCACTGCAATCTCGAGTACTTCCGCTTGGCCAAGGTCGAGTCGCAGCGGCACGCTTGGTGGTCGCTCTTCTTTGACCAGTTCGACTTCCACATCTCGTACGTGCCCGGCAAGGACAACGGCCGCGCGGATGCGCTGTTGCGGCGTCCCAACTACGAGCGCGAGTACAACCCGCAGCTCGGGCAGCCGCTGCTTGCGGCCAAGGTCATTGCTGCGGCCATGTCGGACACGTCGAGTCGCGCCACCAAGTCGTTCGCGCTGCCGCCCAACCCGCCCAAGGTGCTCAAGGAACCGGGCATCGGTGAAGAGCCAACGGGGACGTCGGCCGTTAGGAGGGGGATGGCTGACAACGAGTTTGCTGCTTGGGTTTGCGGTGATCCGGAGCAATACCCCTCGCTGCGCTTTGACAACAACGGGCTCCTGTGGTTCAACAAGCGCCTGTACGTGCCCGACGGCGTGGCACGCACCCGCGTCCTTGAGCAGGAGCACAACGCGCCAATCTTGGGCCACCCCAGCCGCCGCAAGACGTTTGAGAAGATCGCGGCCAAGTACTGGTGGCCAACGTGGCGCCGCAACGTTGAGGCCTTCATTGAGTCGTGCGTGCGCTGCCAGCGGTGCAAGCCGTTGCGTCAGCTCCCCTTGGGCCTGCTGCAGCTGCTACCAATCCCGCGCCGCCCGTGGAGCTCAATCTCTGTCAACTTCATGGTCATCCTGCCGACCAGCGACGGCATGACGTGCATCATGGTTGTTGTCGACCGCCTGACCAAGATGGCCCACGTTGTCGCCATGCCCGGCGTTCCGACGGCCGAGGGCACGGCCAACGCCATGATCGAGCACGTTGTCTGGCATCACGGGCTGCCCAACAAGATCGTCTTGGACCGCGGGACCCAGTTTACGTCGCAGTACTGGGCGCAACTGTGCAAGACGCTTGGGATCAAGCGCAAGCTGTTGACGGCGTTCCACCTGCAGACCGATGGCAGACTGAGCGCATCAACCAGTCGCTCGAGCAGTATCTGCGCCTGTACCTCGACCGCCACCAGGACTCGTGGCGCTCAATGCTGCTTGTCGCCGAGATCGCCTACAACAACGTGCAGCACGAGTCGACGGGCAAGACGCCGTTCGAGGCCAACTACAGGTTTGGGCCCAAGTTCACGGACCCGCCGCCATTGGCCAAGGGTATTGGCAAGGGCGCCAACAAGGTTGTCAACTTTGCGCAACGTATTGGCCAGGTCCAGACCAAGATGCGCCAGCACCTCAAGCGCGCACGGGCTCAACAGAAGCAGTACGCCAACCAACGCCGCCGCGAGGCGCCGCAGTACCACGTCAACCAGATGGTCCTGCTCTCGGCCAAGAACCTGCGCCACATCAAGTCGTCGAACAAGCTCGCGCCGCTCTACCTGGGTCCGTTCCGCATCAAGCGCGTCATTGGCGTGACCAACGTCAAGCTTGAGTTGCCCGAGGGCATGGAGCGCGTCCACCCCATCTTCCACGTCTCGCTTGTCAAGCCGTTTGTTGCGTTGGACAAGCGTTGGTTCCCCAGTCGTCACGTACCGCCGCCTGACCCCATCATCCGCAACGACAAGGAGTACTACTTCGTTGAGCAGATCCTTGACTCCAAGTACATTGGGTCCGGCTGCAACAAGACTGTGCGGTACCTTGTCCACTGGCGCGGGTACCCAATCAACGAGGCGACGTGGCAAGACAACTCAGACAACATGCGCCGCCTCGAGGCTGTCGCGCAGTTCTACGCGGCGCACCCCAACAAACCTCGACCGCCGCGACGGGCCGTGGGCGGGAGGGGGAGGTGGTGTCACGGCGCAGCGTGACAGGTGTGGCGCGTTGCGTTCACGCGCGGCGTGGCGCGACTTGCCGATCCAAGATTCCCCGCTCCCCGTTCACTGTTGTCCCCATTTCAGCGTGGAGTGCGGTGCAGCCGGCTCTCGCTCTCCACGGAACAAGATCATTTATCACGCGATTAATTGCGCCTCGTGTTCATCAACCCGCCCCTGGTCCCTCGTCTTTACAGCGGCCTGGGAACGTGTCCTCGTTGTGCGCAACCACTGGCTTGACAAGCGAGATGTGGAACACCGGGTGGACGCGCGCCATGGTCAGCAGCAGCTTGTGCTCAATGGCCGACTTGCAGATGAGGCGCACAATCTTGAGCGGCTCTGTGTACTTCTGCCCGAGCTTGGCCTTGGGCACGTTGACACGCAGGTTCTTGGTGCTCAGCAGCACCATGTCGCCGACCTTGTAGTTGGGGCCCTTGCGGCGGCGTTGGTCAGCGTGCTTCTTGTACAGCTGCTTGGCGCGCTTGACCTTCTCAAGCAGCTGGCCCTGGATGTTGGCGATGCGCTTGGCCAGCGCCGCGGCCAATGGGACCCAACCTGACCAGTCTGTTGCCGCCGCCAGCCGCGGGTCAAAGCCATAGTTGACCTTGAACGGCGTCTCGCCTGTTGACTTGTTGCATGCGTTGTTGATGGCCATCTCGGCGTACGGCAGCAGCTTGACCCAGTTCGTCTGCTCCTCGTTGACAAACATGCGCAGGTACACCTTGAGGGTCTGGTTCATGCGCTTGGTCTGCCCATTGGTCTGCAGGTGGTACGCTGTCAAGAGCTTGGCCTTGATCTCGAGCGACTCGCACATGGCCAACCAGAACCGCAATGTGAACTGCGACCCGCGGTCCGAAACGATGTCAGTGGGGAGCCCGTGCAGCCGCACAACGTGCTGGATGAAGGCCTTGGCGGTTGTGGCGACCGTTGGGATCGCAGCGAGCGGGATGAAGTGTGTCATCTTGGAGAACCAGTTGACCACAACCATGATGCACGTCATGCCCTTGCTGCGCGGCAGGTCCGTGATGAAGTCCATGGAGACCAACAACCACGGCCACAACGGCGTGGGCAGTGGCTGCAGCTTGCTGTTGGGTCGATGACGCGGCACCTTGGCCTGCGCGCAGGTGAGGCACGACTTGACAAACAGGTCAACCTCGCGGCGCATCCTGGGCCACCAGTACGACCGCTCGACCAGGTTGATGGTGCGCGCGACGCCGAAATGCCCTGCGACCCGCATCAAGTGCGCCTCCTCAAGCACGTGCATGCGCGCGACGCCTGTGGGCACGTACAGCTTGGCCTCGCACCAGATGAACCCGTTGAGGTCAACCTCGAGCTGCGGGTACTTGGCTTGGTTGCGCCGCACCTTCTGCGCGTACTTGTTGTTGCGCATGTCGTCCAGAATTGCTGCGTGGGTTGGGTTGCCATCCTCCTCCCCCTCGCCGTCGCCCGCCGACGTGCCCAGCGTGGCGCCAACCATGAGCGATGTGGTGGGGACGATCGAGCGGCTGAGCATTGGGTTATTGCGCGCCTCGTAGTCGGCGCGGCGCAAGAGCGCGTCGGCGCGCCTGTTGATGGCGCCGGGCTGGTACGTGAACTGGAACTTGAACCGCTCAAAGAACAGCGCCCACCGCGCGTGCCGCTGCGACTCGACCTTCATGGTGCGGAAATGCTCAAGGTTCTTGTGGTCAGTGAACACCTGGACTGGGTGCCGCGCGCCCTTGAGGTGGTGCCGCCACACCTCAAACGCGACCTTGATGGCAAGCAACTCCTTATCAAGCACCGGGTAGTTGAGCTCCGCCGCCTTGAGCGAGCGCGAGTGGAACGCGACTGGCCACAGCTCGCCCGCATTGTCGCGCTGCGCCAGCACGCACCTGATGGCAAAGTTGGACGCGTCCGTCTCGACCACAAACGGCTTGTTGGGGTCCACGTGCACCAGCACCCCGCCTGTGGCGAACTGCAACTTGATGGCCTCAAACGCCGCTGCCTCCAACTCGCCCCACCGCCACGCCATGTCCTTCTGCGTGAGCCGCGTGAGCGGCAGCGCCAGTTTTGAGAAGTCGGGGATGAAGTTGCGGTAGTAGTTAGCAAGGCCGAGGAACAACTGCACCTGCTTGACTGTCCGCGCCACAGGCCACTCTGTCACGGCGCGCACCTTCCCTGGATCCATCTTGACGCCCAACGTGCTGACCACGTGCCCGAGGTACTCAACGCGCTGCACGTTGAACGCGCACTTCTTGAGCTTGACAAACAGGTGGTTGTCAAGCAGCCGCTGCAGCACCTCCTTGATGAGCGCCGTGTGCTCCTCCTGCGTTGCGCCGCCGTAGATCAAAATGTCGTCCAGGTACACCACGACGCCGCGGTCAAGCAGGTCGCAGAACACATCATTGACAAACGCCTGGAACGCGGCGGGCGCGTTCGCAAGACCAAACAGCATCACCAGCCACTTGTAGTGGCCCGCGTGTGGAACGCTGTCTTCCACTCGTTGCCTTGCGGATCCGGACCAGGTTGTACGCGCCGCGCAGGTCGAACTTGGTGAAGAACCGCGCGCCCTGCAGCTGGTTCATGAGCTCCGAGATGAGCGGCAGCGCGTACCAGTTCTTGACCGTCAGGTTGCTGACATCAGGAAATGGGGGGGTCACCCCGCTGCGGTGGATCACGAAGATCTTCCTAGATCACTGTGATCTACAAAGATCTTAGCCCTGTGGAAATCTAGCCCCGCTTGACTGGCCCGGGGTGGCTCCGCTTGCAAAGATCTTGGCACCCAATGTAGATCTATGAGTAATCTATGGTGCTCGACCACAAATCTATGAAGTAGTCGAGCGCTCGCAACTCGCGCAGCGAACGACTTTGAGACAAAACTCGCACGGCGCGTCCTTGACTCTCAAATCGTGGCACCAATCATTGCTGCTTTTGCCCTCCATGGTCGCGTCTGGAATAAATCAAGCAGTTCACTGGACTATCTCTCAGTCGTGCATTAGTGCGTCGCACAGATGGGTCGGGAGAAGCGTGGTTCAAGTGAGCAGACAGGGAGCACCACACATGCAGCGTGACCAACAATGTGGGAAGGGGAGTGGGCCAGGGGCAGCGACCTCCTCTAGGCAGCGAGCAGGAGCGGTGTCAAGAAACTTTCAAAGAGAGCTGTTTAAGAGCTGTACTGGCGCGAGAGGGATCAGGGCTGCTGGCGCTTGCAATGGTGCATTCAGGTGGGAGCTGGGTCATGAATGGGCGTGATCACAATGTTGTGGAGCCGCCAACAACCTTGCAGGACGGATCAGCGAGTTCCGGCTCGCGCATCTCACCACGTAGCAGGTTGGGCAGAGCAGCAATGGCCAGTAACCGCGGCTGTTTCGAGTTTGTTCAACCGCAAAACCACGCGGCGAGGGAGTTGCAGTGTGTCAGTAATCAGATCTTCAGACCTGCGTTGTGTATGCTTTACAAGAGGGGAGGAAGCATGGTCCGACGCGACGCGGTGAACCTGTCAAGCGAGGCGGCGGTCAAGCGCACGTGAGGATCGGCGGCGTTTGTTTTGGGCGAAGTCCTTCGCTCAGTTGCCACCGCCCACCGCCCACCCCCGCCGCCGCCGACTTCCTCTCTCCTCCCCCGCCACTCGTCCTTCCCCCCAACTCCCCTACGACTCATCCAACTCCATGCACTTGCTCCGCGACTGCATTGGGCACATCGCCATGGCCTGCGCCAGGTACAAGCCAGACCCTCCCTGCGCCGTCGTGTGCACGCCACCTCGCCACCTCGCACGGCCGCCACCAGCTGCTGCCTCACGCCGCGCCGCTGACCGTCGCACGGGTTTGCCCTCACTGACGCTTCTCTTGTGCTCCCGCTGTCCAGGTCCCGCCACGGCTGATACTGCCTGCCCAAGCCGGCCGACGCCACCCTTTGCCCCCTGGACGCTCTGAACCTCGCTGGCGTTGGCGACGTGGACGCTCTTGTCGATCCTGCCGTCCTATCCTTCCTGGGCCTCAAGACGGCCTGCAGTCGCATGGTCATGGCGCCGCGTATTGTTGCCACCATTGAGATCCCGCACAACGTGGCGCACGCGCAGCGACGGTGCTCAGCAACCGCAAGTCCGAGGTAGTGCTCAACCTCACGTTCGACTGGAACCGCAGGGCAACGACGTATGTTTGCGATCGTCCGCTTTGGGCTGCTTCCCAACCAGCGATCTGACCCGGACCGCCCCGCCTATAGAACCTACGCCCGCGGCATCGTCAAGCTGATTGCCTATGGCACCCGCTCGCGCACCCTAGGCGACCTGTCCCCCTCCCCAAGTCGTGCGTGTGTTTTTGTGTGTCTGGTCGCCCACGCCAACGCCACCGCTGGCCGACGTAGCAAAGCTGCCCGGGCCGCACCTGTTTGCCATTGTGGATCGACTTGCACTTGATCGCACGCTTGTTGACATGGTGTACTTCATCAAGCTGGTACGCGTCGCGCACGATCCTGACTCGCTTTGTTGCTCACGCCCCGACGTGTCTGTGTAGTTTGCTCCCATGGTCCAGTTGTACGTGCAGGGGTCAGCGGCGCCCATCGTGGATGTCAACATGTTCCGCCGCAGCTACTTCCACTAGCTGGTCGCGAGCATTGAGCGTCGCCGGGCTGCTCACCCGTTTGTCCAAATGATCACGGAGGAGGTTGTGCGCCGGTCGTTCACCAAGTCCACCGCTGCTGCCGCTGCTGCTGCGACTGCAGCCTTGGCGGTGGGTGCCTGAGGCGCGAGTCCGTACGGAGTTGCGCTGGATAGTGACGACAACGACGACAACGCGTAGATTTGATGCACAATACAGATCTGTTCCTCACTTATCAAACTCTCCCGTTGTGTGCTGAAATCTCTTGCTTGGCGAAGATCGCTTGAAAATCTCACAGATCTCCTCATTGGCGGGGAATCTACGTTTGTTGCGAAGATCTATTGGCCCTGACGGAGTCAAGCTCGGCTGGACGGGAGGGATAGATCTATGGTGAGATCTATAGAAAACATAGGTTTGCAGTGGATTTCTACCTAGATCTTCTCAAGCTATTTTGGCCCCCAAAACCCTAAGATCTATGAGAGATCTAGCTAGATCTCTTTGAGATCTTAACCCCCAATTTCCCAATGGAGGCGGTGGTAGTCAACGCACATGCGCCGCGACCCTTAGTGCCGGCCTTGGACATGGTTGGTCCGCCATCCATGCAGCCTTACTTGCATCCTGTACGTCTGGCGCGTTTAATTCGACAAACGCGCTTTCAAGCGACTGTGTAGTCCTTGCAGAGCAGAGGGTATTGGAGGGAATTGTTGAACAGTTTGAGCCCCTTGACATGGACAGCGATAACAACTGAATCAAATACAATGAATGTTGGCTAAAGCAGCAATGCATGCGCGGGTCGCGCGTCACAAAGTAGCAATCATTGGTGTACGGGACAGCGAGGAGGGCAGACCAGCCTCGTATAGATAGATAGTCACAGGCCAGCCTGTTTTTGTCAACCACCAGCCAAGCCCATGGAGCCGAAGCCCGCCGGTACCCCTCATCAATATTTTTTCCAGACGTCTGGCAGTTATAACTGCGTGGAGAGCGTGGACAGGCGCGAGGGACGCCCGGTATTTGTAGGCTCAGGTGCAGTGCGTGCCAAGCCGGGCGCGGCTAAATTCACCCTTCACGCAGCGCGCGGCGGTCAGCGACACGTGGCAGAGACTCATCCGGCCGTCACGCGGCGCGCTGCGGTCGATTAAATTATCTCAAAGACTAGGTGTGTGTGCTGCGCACACACTTGGGTCTCAGCTGTAGCTTTACTTGGCTTCTTGAGACTGTTTCAGTTGGTGAAAGTGAAGTAGTTTATCAATTCTCAATCCTGCTCAGCAGGGACAGTCGCTCCATGTCCTTCGCCACGTGCTGTAATGCCTTCTGCACGAGAACCCAACTGTTGAACCGGATGATGAGGATGTCCTCAGTCCTGCGCGCTTGAGAGAGGACCATGTACGGGTACTGGGCAGGAAAACGATGCGGGAGCTTGGGGTCGCCGAAGTCGGCAATGACCTTGTTCAGGGTCATCCCCTGCGCCTTGTGCGCCATGATCGCGTAACTCAGCTCAATGGGGAACTGCGATCGCCAAAAGGTCCACCGCTTGCCGTCAATGGTGACCATCTTGCTAATTGTCTCGCGCTTGATGGGGATGTCACCCAACTCGTCAATTCCGTCAAGTTTTGGGATTCGCTGAAGGTCGCGGTCGGGTCGTACAATGACAGCCTTGATCTGGCCGTCTTCATCGACAGCAAAGCCGACAACCTTACCCATCATCCCGTTGACGATTCTGATGCTGTTATCATGAATCGTTAGCTGGTGAGCGGCGCGGATTTACCTGTGTGCGATAAAACGTACCTGGTCGCGACGTTCCTTGTAACAATGACTCGCGCACCGGGAAAGAGTGTAATCGCGTGTGGCATGTGATCAAGTTGCTTTGGGGGAAGCTCTTTGATGCGCGCGAACAACAATTGCATCAATGCATTGCTAATCGCCGGTTCGTGTTGCTTCTCGGACCCGCTCGCAGTTCGCTTCGCTGGTCGAAGCGAATCTGGGTTGGAGAAATCCACGCTGGCCTGCACTGTCACAATCTGGTCGTCGCGAATGCCCAAGTCGCGCATATGTGTGGCTGCCGCACGATCATTCCATGCGTCACGAAGCTCGTTTGTCGAGGTAATGAAAGTCGCGTCGCGCCAGTCGTTGTTGTCAATGCCCATGCCTGGAATAACCTTGGCAATGTCGCGCTCCGCAATGAACGCATTGACCGCGTCTATAACCTTGCTGTCTTGGAGGTCTCAGAGCACCGTTGTAAGCTTGGCGTCGTTTGACTGGCGCATCTGCTCCTGGAGAATGAAGACGACCCGGAATTTGAGCCATAGGTGCCGGCCGTACAGGTTTAGAGCGTCTGCGCTCAAAGACCTTTTCTTTTGAGGTTTCGAAGGTTCGCTCTGGACTTGTTCGCCATCGACGTGCAGGCCGAGAAACTCGTTGGTGACAAGTTTGGGTTCCCGTGGTACTTCTTGGGCGGTGCACAGTGACGTTGCACCAACGGGCGGGAACTGCATGAAGTCGCCAAATGCAAGGACATGCCGACCAGCGAAGGGAAGGTTGCGGCTCTCGTGGAAAAGCTCAATCAGGCGCGTGTGAATCTTTGAAAGAACTGAGGCCCCAACCATGCTGATTTCATCAATGAGGATAAACTTGACAGGCCGTAGTCGAGTCCTGGCCTTGTGAGCCACTTTGCTGGAAATCGACTCAAGCGGCGGATGATTTGGGAGCTTGAATGTCGAGTGCAATGTCGCTCTGTTGATTGGTGAAGCTGCAACGCCAGTCGGAGCCGCGATGAGGAACATGTCTGAGCGACCGTGTGCTGCGAACATCTGGGAAAGCAAGTTGATGACCCGAGATTTTCCTGTGCCGGCCTCGCCGAGCGTGACAATGAGCACAGAGAAGCGAGGGCTCTTCGCGTTGCGCGTCGCGCGTCACAGTTGTGAGAACACGAACGCGAGCGCCGACGCGACGCGTCACGCAACGCGTCTTTGAAACGCGTTCTCAGAGTTCAGGGGTAAACTCTTTGAGCTCGCCAGTCGACAAGCACCTCACAAATTCGAGTAGTAACCAGTTGGAAGAAAAAGAGTTTGGAATATATCAGACAGCGGAAGTATTTTCAAAAGAAACGAAGGAAGGAACAGGATCAGGATCAGGCCGAGCGGTCCTTGCCCTTGCCCTTGGCGGGACCGCGACG
This sequence comes from Blastocladiella emersonii ATCC 22665, assembly GCA_025594325.1. Lineage (NCBI taxonomy): Eukaryota > Fungi > Blastocladiomycota > Blastocladiomycetes > Blastocladiales > Blastocladiaceae > Blastocladiella > Blastocladiella emersonii. The sequence continues at coordinate 1,588,316 of JANHCV010000007.1, read as the reverse complement.
CGCGCGCTTGGTCGACGAGGCCGGCGGGGTCGCCAAGTCGTCATCGTTGGCCTTGTTGTCGTCTTGGGCGGCAGGGACGGCAGCGCCGGACTTGCCCTTGACGGCCGACGTGCGGGTACGCTTGGTGGGCGAGGCCGGCGGGGTCTTGACCGTCTTGTTCTTGTCGCGGCCCTTGGCCTTGGTGGCCATCTTGCGCGCGCGGCTTGACAACGACGACGGGCCCGACTCGCACTCGCTCTCCTCCTCGTTGGCGTCGACCTCCTCATTGGCCTCCAAGTCGACGACAATCTTGGTGATGTTCTTGTTCTTGGTCACAGCGGACGACGACGCGGGAACCACGGTCATGTCGGACTCGCTGCCGACGTCGTCCCACTCCTGCAGGTTGATGTCAAGCTCCTGGACGACGGCCGACGCCGCGGGTCCCGACGGCGTCGTGGCGCTGCCGGACGTGGTGCTGCCCGACGTGGTGCTGCCCGACGGCGCGTTGACGGACGCCGAGGTGGAAGTTGGCGAGCGGGTGGTGCACGCGGCCATGAGCGGGACAAGCGCAGCGGGCGCGGCCGCAGCGCCGGGAACCATCTTGGCGGGCGACGAGGGACCGGCTGTGAACATGGGCGGACCGTTGGGGCCCTGCAAAGGAGGCGGAGCCGTCACAGTGGCGACCAACCGCATCTTGGTGATGAAGAAGGCAACGGACAAGGACATGGTGAAGTGGTTGTCGTTAGCCGCACCCTCGAAGCCACAGAACAGCGGGCCAGAGACAAGCATGGTCTTGCCCGTCACCCACAGGCCCTTACTGCCATGCACACTGCACATCGATTTGTGAGTGAGAAGATTCGCAGAAGAGTCGAACAGCGGATCAGGACGTACCGGTTGGTCGGGATCACACAGCTCATGGACCATGTGGTTGCGCGGGGAGCAGGCTGGCCACGGTGCGTCGGGTCAAGGAACTGCGATGTGCCGTTCATGATGGTCATGGGCTGGGCCAGTTCAAGCGTGGGTTGGCACATGGCGAACGTCTTGCCACCGCCTAGAAGTGGGAGATGTGTGTGAGCGCGGTGAGGGAACGAATCGATGAGGACGACCGAACCGAAGGTGAACAGGCCGCTGATGATCGCGGGGTTGGGGTAGCGGATGGCGGGGTCGAGTTGACCGAGCAGGCTGGAAGCGATTGGGTAGAACACGAGCGTCTTGGGGGCGTTGAAGGTTGGAGCCGTCACGGACAGGCACACGTCGATCTTGATGAAGCCGTTGGCCTTGTACGAGTTGCCGACAAGCAGGCTGCCGCGGTACGCGGCAGCCGTGGCCTGCAGCAAGCCAAGCGGATTGGTCGAGGCGTTGGCGTTGATGAGGGGAACACCAGGCGAGTAGCGGACAGGGATCTCAATGTTGAAGAAGAGGAAGGGGCTTGACAGCGGAGACAAAGCTTGGAGAGAACCGTGAAGCGCAACGAGCAGCGCAGCGAGAACGTGGGAGAGAAGTTCATGGTGTTGCGAGTGGTAGAGGAGAGCAAGGACTGTCAGCGGCGGCCCGCGCGCCTTTATATGTGGCCGCATGGCGGCCAGGCAGACGCCGGATCGCGAAGTATTAAGCGCTGCATGGGGTAGGAGTGGCGGGTAAAGAGCTGGTCAGCACAGGAGGTCTCAAAGAGCGTCAACGAGCAGCGGCAAGCGCGAGCGAGCGGGCGTGGAGTGGGAGAGCTTCCAAGGGCGCGAAAATGCAGCCAGACAGGATTGATGTCAGGTCACGTGATGCTGAACAGTCAGTTTCAAGCGAGGTCCGTCTTGTTGCGCCTGCGCACGGGAACCGCTGCACAGGACCTCGCTCCCCTCGAAGTGAACAGCCTCGAACTGTTGGGGACTAGGCAAAGCACAGTCCAGATTTACGTTGCAGGGGTCGGAATGAAGTGAAAGCGAAAAACAACGGAACTCGTTGCGCGACAAAAATCGAAAACGGTCACTGAGCCACTCATGTGACCACAAGAGCAAGGTTGATGTGCCTGATAGGTTTCAATTGCTCCCACAGAAACTCAGCTTCGCTAAAGCTACAGCTGAGAATTACCTGGCCAATCACGCGGTTGGCGACCCGTGGCAGTCTCCAGTTTCAAGACGCGTCCCCCACCGCCACGTTTGGCCTCCTGCTGCAATCGACAATGGTCTCCGCGAGCGAGCGAGCGAGCGCACGTGGACGTTTTTGCCACCCTTGATGAGCCACGAGGCACAGCGCGAGACAATTTCGCGCGCGGGCACGGCGGGTCTCGCGCCGCAACTCGTTCCCGGCGGCGTTGCTACGTTATGTTCCACTCGAAAATGTAGTTTCACGTACTGGCCTACCACTCTGATCCAGACTCGTCGCGATGCGCGTCTTGCTGTCCCGCCTGTGCACCACCGCTGCCGCCACACGCTCGCGCTCCCGCGGGCCTACCCTCGCTCTCCAAAGTTCGCGCTTGCGCCCTCCATACTCCCTGCAACCACCAGTACTTGACGGCGCGCGCGCATTGACTATGACCAGCCCCCACGATCCGATCTGGGTCAAGCAACCTCCCGCACAACACCATGTATCAACCATCACCTTGCCTCGCTCGCTGCCCGTGTGTGTGCGCGCGCATGAAGATGAACGGTATGGGGAACTTTCAAGCTTATCTTGACAACGGATCCCCTCCTCCCTCTCTTTCCCAACCCTGAGCGTCAGCAGCGGCATGACAAGTCTGTGGTCGACGCTCTCATCCCTTCACCTCCTCTCATCCTGAGCGTCCATCGTACATTTCTGGCTGACCCAAATGGGGTGGTTGAGGTGGCTGGACCACTGCCGCCCAATAGACCTTTTCGACCGCCCCCACTGTGTGGCTGAAACGCCACCACGTGAGCCTACATCGTAGAAGTGGCCTCGGTGGTTGGACAGGGCGGCCCCGTTTGGCTTCTTCGGACACGCTTGCGGGCCGATTGGACAGCTTAAAAATTAAATGGGCCGACCCCACCCCCGAATAAAAATTGCCTGGCCCCTCGTGGGCTCGAAATCTCAACTTGGGAAAATGAATCGCTTCGAGCACACTTGCTGGCAGATGCCTCACATCCCAACTTAACGAAGAGAAGTCGATCCCCCGCCTTTGGAAAGCCGTAACCGCAAGGAATCGACCCTCAAATTAAATGCCAGGACCTCGAATCCGCTGGCCCGCTGCCCGGCCAAGTCGAAATAGAGAGCTAACTCGCGCGAGGAGAAAATTGACGCGAACCAGCAGGAAGTGAGAGGATCAAGAATGCAACGCGCTCGAAAAATATATACAGCGACACCAGCGTGGAGACTCCGCCGTCCGAGAGGAGCCGCGCATGCGGCGCGTGATCCGCGAGCAAGGCTGCTTGGGCAGGAAGCCCGCCTTGGCCACGAGCGGCCGGGCGGCGGTGTGGGTCGGGCCCGACCCGCCGCCGGCGGACTAGAGACCCTTGGGCGAGCTTGTGGTCGATGCGTCGACACACAGGGAGAACTGGACAGTGACGAGGCCGCGCGCGGCGAGGGACGACAAGGTACGCGCGACGTGAGCACCCGCAAGTACTCGCGGCGAGTCGACGCGAGCAGGTCGGGGCGGAAACGCGATGTACTACACAGGCCATGAAGCGCGTCGGCATGGGGCGACAAGATTCGCCGACCTGCTCCTTGTCGCCGCCGCCGCCGTCGGCCGCACCGCCCGATTCGCCGCTGCCGCACCGTCCGATTCGCCGCTGCCACGGCCGCCAGAAGCGGGCTTGCCGTGGTACTTGTCGATCTCGCCCTGCACGATCTCGGGGTACTCGTGCAGCTCGCGGAGCGCGTTGTGGGAGGGTTCACGCGCCCCGTGCGAGTGCGCGGGCAGGCGGACGAGGGCCACGAAGTCGATGAAAGCGCACACGAGGGTGAGGAGCGGCTGAACGACGGCGATGGCCTTCATGGCAAACAAGCCGACGGCGAGCACCTCGACGAGCGCGGCGTGCGCGTGCACCGTAGTCTTAGTCCCGATGAAGGCGGACGTGGACCGCGAGCAGCAGAAGGACGAGAACAGCAGCGCCGACGACACGCAGTCGTTGGGCTGCGCGCCATGGACGACCCGCGCGACCGTTGGGCGACGGTGGATCAAGCGCGTGCGTGTCGTGCTCGGCGCGCAGCTTCTGCAGGGTCGCGCGCCACGCGCCGCGGCGACGCTACCTCGCGGGTGGGAAGCGGCGAACCGTCGGCGGGCAGGGAGACGGGGTGTATGATGGTGTTGTGCTCGAGCAGCAGGTCCAGGTGCAGCTCGTCAAGAGACCCAATCGAGACCGTGACGGCGTCAGCGCGGTGCGGCGGGCGCGCCTACTCGGTCGCGAGCAAGCGGGCACGGAGGCCGAGCTCGAGCGAAGCGGTGACGGCCGGCGGTGGTGGATAAAGCTTCATGGGGCGTCGGCGGCAGCGAGCGGGGGAGAGAGTGTGAGCAGCCCGCTCCGGGACTTTGCGTTTTCTCGAGCGGTAGAGCAGCAGAGGCCCTGTCGACGGGTCACGTGGGCCCCGGTGACGTCGGCGCACCTGCGTTTCGCTCGCGCCGATCGACGCCACCGGCTCGCCCTCACTTGAGCGCCCGCCCGCCGCCCCGCGCACTAGCTCTTCCACCCGCCCGACCCACCGCCTCGGCGGTCCACTCCTCCACCACTACCCGATCCACACCCACCTTCCTCACCATGGTGGGCTTCGTCGCGCGTCCGTGACGCTTCATCTTGTCGCGTTCCTCGCCTCGCCGCCCAGCTCCGCGGCCGACATCTGGCTCGGCCACGGCCTCAAGACCTTCGCCAAGGACTCGCGTCGCTCGTTTCTGGAGGCGTATGTGCCACTCTGCTCGCCCTCGCGATCCGCGAGCATAGCGCTGACAGCGAACGCCACGTCGTTTAGGCCTCGCTTGTGACGCGGCCTCCGCCCCATCGTGCTCGACAAGACCGCGCTCACGCTCGCGGGCCCCCCGGCGTGATCCGCGACGTTGCCGCCCGCCTGTTTGGCTTCCCAAGCAGTCAACGCACGCGGCATGCTTGCTCACGGTGTCGCCGCGCGAGTTATCCCACTGACCTCTCGCCCCCGCGATTTCCAGGCAACATCTTCCCGTGGCTCAAGCTCGAGCACGTCTAGTACCTCAGCCGCGTCACCCCCGAAGGCGCGCGCAACCTCAAGCGCAAGCGCTTCCACATGCAGTACCAGGCCAACTGGACCCAGGCCGCGGCGCGCGGCACTCAACACGATCACGGCCAAGCGCGACAAGATGTGCCCGGCGGTCCCGCTCGACGAGCACTCGTCCCAGTCGCAGATCAACACGCAGCGCCAGGTCAACTTCCTCGGCCAAGCGCAACGCGCCGCGGCGGTGCCGTCGATCAAGGAGCTCAGCAACGACCTCGTGGTCGTGGTCGTGGTCGAGTCGCTCAAGCGACTGTTCTCCGCGGTCAAGAAGTACGAGGAGGAGGAGGAGCTGATGGTGGGGGTTGAAGAGTGGGCGGCCTACGGGCTGAATTTGACGTCCTTTGTTTTCAAACTCTTTTCTTTTTCGCTTCAATCTTTTTTGAGCTGCATTTGAATTTCCTGAACCCCCAAAATCGCATTTAACGGGAGCGCGTTTAGATGCGTTTTGCTGCTTCGGACAGAGCGTGTCCAATCGGACAGAACCTGTCCGATCGGACAGATCTGTCCAATTGAGTTCAGCATCCTAATCGGACAGCGCGTGTCCGAACCGTCCGAAGCGGCCAATTTAACCAGCGGGAAATCTACGATGTATCCGCCCTGCGATGCGGTGCGGGTTTTCCCCCCGGCTCCGCTCACATGATGACACCGCCCGGGCACAGGCCTCGGCCTGGGGGGACAGTCGGAAAGGTGAATTGGGAACTTGATCCAAGTCGGGACGGGCAGGTTCAATCGGACCCCGGAGGCCCGATTGGACCTCGCCAGGTTCAATTGAAACTCGGCCTCACAACCAACCCAATCGGGTTTCCTGCACTAAGCGCGTTTTTCACGCTGCAAAAAATCAGCTCCTCGAAATACAGCTAGCAAATCGAAAAGAAAGAGAAATTGATCAGAGAAAGACACTCGAATTCAATGCATCACCCAACAAACGCAGATCGCCTGCTCCGGCCATTCGCGTACTCCTCGCGCAGCTCGCGCGTGCGCTTGAGGGGCGCCCGCGACCACGACCGCGACCGCGACCTCCGACTTGGCGTCGCGCTGGGGCCCGCGACCTTGGCAACATGACGTTCTCGCGTCGAACACGACGACCTCATGCGAGAGGAACTCGGCCTCGCGCAGCGTCTCGAACTCGATGTCGGGCGGGCAGCCGCAGGGCGGAACGGGGACGGTCTTGTTGAGCTTGGCCATGAACTCGGCGGCCGCAACCTTGTTCTTGCAGGTCGCCGTCTTCTCCACGACCGCGATCTCGGGGTTTCGGGTCCACGACTAGATAACCCGTCGCCAGCGGCCTCGATCATCTTGTCACGGCGGCCGGCGTGGTCCTCGTGGCACGGAGTGCGGCCCGAGTAGAACACGGACGTGTCGTGGTGGTAGCCCTTGGGCGCGCATGCGCGTGCGAGATGCGGAAGATGCGGTCGACTACGGCGCAGACCTCATAAAGGACGCGCACCACCAGCTCGACGTCGGCGGCGGCGGGCACGAACTCGCCGTCCGTGTCGAAGATGACGTGGTACTAAAAGTGCTCGAACCACGGGAGCATGGTGCCTAGCAGTCGCGGGATGAGAGGTCAGTCGAGAAGTACGCGTTGCGACACCGCGGGCAAGCGTATCGCGTACGTCGACGACGTGTAAAGCCGGACGAGCGGGCGGCGATGCCGCGGGTCACGCTGGGGACGCCCCGAGAGCGTGGTCTTGTCGCACACGTTAGGGCAGAAGCCGCGTCGCGATCAAAGCCTAGACGGTGTCGGGACGATGCAGCGCTGTCAGCGCGGTGCTCACGGAGCGCGAGGACGGCCAGGCTGACGCATACGCTTCCAGAACCGTGGGGGAGAGCGAGCGTATGGTTGCCGAGGGTCTTGAGGCGGTGGCCGAGCGTGGTGATGCCGGCGAGGCCGGGCGGGAACTTGAGGACCGCGAGCGCGAGCGCGACGGGGAGGAGACGGAGCGTCACGGACGCGCGACACTGTCCGCCATGGTGAGGAAGATGGGCAGGGATCGGGTGGTGGTCGGGTGGTGGATCGCCAGGGCGTCGTGCTGCGTGAGGGCGGGTGGAAGAGCTAGTGCGCGGGGTGGCGGGCGGGCGCTCAAGTGAGGGCGAGCCGGTGGCGTCGATCGGCGCGAGCGAAACGCAGGTGCGCCGACGTCACCGGGGCCCACGTGACCCGTCGACAGGGCCTCTGCTGCTCTACCGCTCGAGAAAACGCGAAGTCCCGGAGCGGGCTGCCCTCACTCTCTCCCCCGCTCGCTGTTGCCGGCGCCCCATGAAGCTTTACCCACTACCGCCGGCCGCCACCTCTTCGCTCGAGCTCGGCCTGCGTGCCCGCTTGCTCGCGACCGGGTAGGCGCGCCCGCTGCACCACGCTGCCGCCGTCACGGTCTCGTTCGGGTCCCGCGACGAGCTGCACCTGGACCCGCGGCTCGAGCACGACAACATCATACGCTCACCTACTACGCGTCGCCGGCGCTGCCCTTCTCCTCGCCCTTTCGCCGCTCGCGGTCCGAGTCCATCACCGTCGAGGCCACGATCTGCCCGGTGTTTGTCAACGTGGTCGCCGTCGGCCTGTGCACCATGAAGACCATCGCCGTCGTCGAGTCGCTCCTCGCCATCATGCGCGCCTTCGCCGACTTCGTGGCCCTCGTCCGCCTGCCCGTGCTCACGCACGAGTGGCTCGAGACTCCGCAGCTGAACTAGCATTTCGAGATCGTGCAGCCCGAGGCCGACGTGTATTTCGGCAGGCCCGCCAGTGGCGGCGGCGGTCTGGCGAGTCGGGTGGCGCGACGAACGACGGCGGCGGCGACGGGGAGTGGGGCGACAGACCTCGCCGCTCGCTGCCCACGCGCTCGTCGACCTGGCCGTGTTCCGCCCCGACCTGCTCACGTCCATCTTCCACGTGTACTCGCACGTGCTCGCCTCGCGCGCGCCGCGTCGACCACCGCCTCGTCCCGATCTCGTCGCTGTCCGTTTCTCCTCGTGTGTGGCTCCGCGGCTACAGCGCGCGACGGCGACCGCGACTTTTTGCCCGACGTGACCATGGGCGTCATCAAGCAGGCCAAGATCGCCATGACGTGGGCGGCGCTGCTTTGGCGCCCGATCGAGCAGGTCGCGCACGCGCGGCAGAAGTCGTAACACGGTCGCGTGGCCCGCAATGGCGTGCTCTGCACGACCGTGACCGACGACGGCCGGAATCCCCACCGCATCGGCCACCTGGTGCAGTTTGTCAAGTGCCGGTACGATGGCGGTCGCGCGCGCGAGCTCGCCGTGATCTGACACGCTCGTGGTCGACCGCCGCTGCAGCGAGACGGGCGTCGTCGTGCGCATGCGGATGGGCGAGTCAACTCCAACCCCGCGCGCGGCCGCGCAATCATCAACATCAGCTCAATCGTCGCCGTCCTCAACCTGATACTCGGCCCGCACTACACAAAGCGGACTCGCACGCGTTCATTCTGTTCCGCGGCTGCAGTTCGCTATGATTTCAGAATTCTTGCGCTGGCGTACCTGTATATATCTCGAGCTCGTTCGCTTCTCCTCATTATTACACCGTCTCTCCTCAGATAGCGCTCCCTTTCAGGGAGCACTTTCCTCCTTGATTGAGCGTTTCGGGCCACGAATCCATCATTTAATTCTTGAGGTGGAATTTGAGCTCATTGATTTACGTGTCTAAGTCTTCGAGTCCGGGGCTGACCCCATTTAATTTATTTCCATGAGGAATTGGGTCACCTCAGGCGCGGTCGGGTATAGCCAGGCCCAGTCGGGTCAGGTTGCAGGTCCAATCAGGTCTGCTGCGAGCTCCAATTGGCTAGCCTGGTTCCAGTGCCAAAATGGCGTTTCATGATGTTGGCGGCGGCGAGACGCGTTGGTTGAGGCTCGCTCTCATCTCTCTCGTTTCTTCCCCTTGGCCGTCATGAGTGTCGGTGGTCGCGGTCACGCCTTGTTTTGTCTCCATTGTGCTCATCTTCAAACGGCCCAGTTGCAACGCCTCCCCGTACCAGCAACAACAATATGATTGTGTTGCTGACTCCTGTTTGCTATCCTCCTGTCATTCGCTTGTAACTCTTGTGTAGCACTCGACCTTCCTCATCTCGCTCCTTTCCTCCTCACGATTGACTTGCCCAGGTCATGCTTGTGACCGCGGTGACGGATCAACCTACTCGCCCGGCCATGTTTGGCTACAAGCCCGGTGCGGCATCATGTTCTTGCGCGCCTGCTTGATGGCAGCCGCGGCTCAACGCTTGTGCAGTTCACTGCAACAACGTAGTTCTGGTTTGGCCTTCATAGGGCCTGATTTCTGGGCAGCCAACTGGCCACGCATACTCATACTTGTGTCTCGTGTAGCCGCAGCACTACTACGGCGCCATCGCGGCCTCGTATGCGTGGGACATGTTCTCTCAGCTGCAACCGTGTTGTCAATCCAGTGGCGGCTTGGCCTCACCATTTCGTTGGGTTCAAGTATGCGTGGCAACACGCGCGGCGTCAACCACAACCACCTTCATTGAGGTCAAGCAAGTTCACCAACGACATGTGCACTCGCTGCTCAAGTAAGTGCGCAATCAAGGCGCTCCTCGTCATCTCCGTGCTCTCGCGGCCACTGTGAAGGGCCAACGCGCAAGCCTGGCCAAGCTTGGCCACGCCCCACCATGCCATCAACGACGCGTTGCGCTTGCCATTCTGTCTTTTCGTACCTGATTGCTGGCGTCTGAAGCTTGACACTTGTGTGGTTTCTGGTGGTCAAGGAGCTCAACTTCAGCCATTGTACGTTCTCATCTTTGCGCAGCTTGCCAATTGCGTGTTCACTCACCCATTTGCCTTGTGTAGCCACCGCACGACCAGAGGGACACAGGTGCGCAATGTTCTGGTCTGCATCAATCCCGCGGCTGCTTGGCTTCTTCTTATCCTTGCCATTGGGCTCCGGCCCGCACGTGCACCACGCAGCGCCATCCGCCACCGTTACCAAGGCCAACCAAGTCCTCAACTGCCTCACGCGCAATTGCGTCTCACCTACTTGCGCCTGACAAGCTCCTCGTCACCTCCATGCCCATGGCCGCCCCAGCGAATCGACCTACAAGCCTGACCAAGGTCGGCAACGCCCCGCCGTGCCATTGACGCAGCAGCCAGGTCGCCACCACACTCTGGAACCTCATCGGCGGCAGGCACGTCTCAACGCTTTTGGCACTCAGCGGCGATTATCAAGGATTTACTTGGCATTTGTACGTTTTCGCCGTCGCCGCAGTTGACTGGTTACATGCTCACATTGCTGCTTTGTGTAGTCGTCGCGCCACCACAACACCATCATCAAGGCCTCGTGTGTGCACGCGCAACCTCTTCTTGTCAGCACCCGCATCAATCAAGTGGCGGCGTTTCCTCCTCCTCAACGTCTCATTGGGATCAAGGACCAGCTTGACGTCGCGCTCTTGCGCACCTGATTGACGGCAGCAATGGCTCAACTTTTGCGTGGTTTCCGGTGGTCAAGGAGTCCGGCTTCAGCGCTTGTATATCCTGATCTGAACGTGGTTTGCCAATCGCGTGCTCACTCGTTTGCCTTGTGTAGCCGCTACGCGACCAGTCGCACACACCACAGCGACAATCGTCATCTTGCGCGCGCATGACATGTTCTGGTCAGCGTCTGCATGGATCCAGCGGCGGTTTGGCAACGTCAACATCATGTCGGGCTCTGGAGCACGTTGCCAACGCGGCGCACCTGGTTGCTGAGCATTCTGGCGCCAGCTGGGCGTACATTCTTGGTACTTTGCAACGTCTGCTCCTGCAAATGGAACCTTGGAGTTGACTCGTGCATTGTGTAGTCGCCGTGAAGCATCAACCACAAGTCTGGCCAAACTCGTACGTTCTGCTCTCGCCGCAGTCAACCAGTTGCGTGTTCACACAGCTGCTTTGCGTAGTTGCTACACAACCAGTACCGCAACATTGTCGACCAGTACCACAACGTTGTGAACTTGTGGCTCAAGCACTCGCGGCTCAAGAAGCTCCTCACCATCTTCATGTTCGTGGCCACTGTCACGGGTCAATCAACGCGCCCAGCCAACTCGACTACTATCGACACAACAGTCAGCTCGCCATCAACGCAGCGGCCGGATCGCCTTCACGCTCGCGCGCACTTGATCAGCGGCAGTCGCAACTTGACGCTCTCGGCGGTCCGCAGTGATCATCAAGGGTTTGTCGCTGCTTGTACACCCCGCTGACACCACAGTCGATTGGTTGCGTGCTCACGCCGCCGCTTTGTGTAGCTACGACCGCTTCACCGTCCCGTTGGACTCTGGTACACATCGCCACCTCGAGAGACCAACCACCACCACCACCACCACCACCACCACCACCGCGGCCAACCAGGTCCTCAACAGCGCCACATGTTCTTGTGCGGCTCAAGTACCCGCGCTTGAGGCGGGCCGTCGGGTACCTAAGCTTGTTGACTTCTCTGGGACTTGGTCCAAATCCTCCCCAACCCGCATCCCGAGTGTTACTCGCTGACTCTTTGCTTGCTCGTCTCCCAAACAGACCCTTGACACAATCTCGCTGCTACTACACGCAAGAACATTCACCCCGCGCACGCTTTGCATCTTGACCATGGTAATCTGCAGATTCGACACGCTGCTCGTCTCGTCTGACATTGCCTGTTTTATACACGTCGGTCCGCTCGCGCATCGACGTGGCGCGTGCCCATCGCCGCCCTGTACTGCTCCTGCATCGCAACGCGATCCGCCTCATATCCCCGTCGACCACCTCCCCTTGATGTTTCCCTCGCATCCCGTCCAGGAAGCCAACCCATTTGTACCAGCCTACCTGCGGCGTGCAAAACGGGTGCATCCAGGGTGTGCCGCTCTCACTGTCAGCTGCTGCCCTCTTCACCTCTTGTGCGCACCCATTGTCCAGTCTACGTGGTTGCATACCCAACCGCTCCCTTTTTTTCCGCTGTCCCTCCGAATCGTCATTGTCTCCTGTATCGCGCCGCGAAGAGTCCTTGACGCATGTGTTGCATCACCCGTCCCGCGCAGTGACCTTGCCTAGCAAGTAGCCGGACCGCTGGTGTCGTCACCGCTGCGGGTACGGGACTCTCTCTGTTGGTCGTCTGGGGTCGGTGTCAACCTCGAGGGGGCAGGCTGGATGGAGCTGGGTTGTGGGGTGGTTTTGCCGCGTTCGGGGTGAACGGGGCAGCGACCTTTGGTGCATCCCGAGTAGTGGTGCATCCCAAGTAGTGGTGCATTGTGGCGGCGGTGTTGCAGTTCCCATTGATCGGGACCCATTTCTCTCCTCGGTTTCATCTCCTCGACATGAATCTTTACTCGCATAGCAGCGTGGACGCGTCGGCATGTTGGCCAAACGGGGCGGGCTCAAGCGTGCATGACGACGCGTGCAACCGAGCCGCGGCGCCAGTTGGCCGTGATCTGTGTGAATAAACTACATCCCGTTCGTTTCCTCTATCACTCCTGTCTCGTGCCTCGACCGTGCAAGAACGTGGAGAAGCGGAGACGCGTCGAACAAACACGTGAGCGGCGCGAGACAGCGCTGATCGCTCAGTCTTGGCCTTCCCGAGCGAGCGAACGCCACCGCCGCTCTCTTGCGCCCTCACTCGACCGCAACCATGAAGCGATACACTCCCTGCAATGGAATCTGATGGATCACGGCCGTGGTTTGCGCCACAGTCCCGAGGGAATCGCCCACTGAATTGAAACGGGCGGTATCGATCTGCTCTTGCTACTCGGCTGTTCGGCGGCGACTTGAAGCTGCGGGAACTTGGGCGAGCCGTGAGCCGCTGCGCATCCGCAGCGAGTCCACACGAGCGGGGCGAAGCTGAGCGAACCGTGAACCGCTGCGCGCGCCTTGCGGCGCCGCTGTTGCTGAAACGCGGCGGTCATGGCGACCATTTTTAGCCACGCGTCTCCACTTCTGCTCGGCCTTGAGTCGGGGATTGTCGGGCGATCGCGAGAGTATAAGAGCATGGCGGGCCCCCGGCCTCTCTTCCAGCTGATCAGCACACTCAGCAGTCTCAACCACCCACTAATCTCTCAATCACCGCAAAGATGACCTTCTGCGCTCCCATTCACGTCCCCGCCGTCCAGACCCAGTCGCAGTCGCAGATGCAGTTCGGCAGCGGCCACGGCGCCCAGCAGCAGTCCCAGTCGCAGACCCAGTTTGGCGGCGACGCTGTGCAGTCCCAGTCCCAGTCGCAGTCTCAGTTCCAGGGCCACCACTCGCTCGACCAGTCGCAGTTCCAGTCGCAGACGCAGTTTGGCGGTAACGGCGCCCAGCAGCAGTCGCAGTCGCAGTTCCAGGGCAACTGGGGCAACCACCACTCGGTCGAACAGGCTCAGTCGCAGACGCAGACCCAGTGGGGTGGCAACGGCGCGCAGCAGCCGTCCCAGTCCCAGTCCCAGTCGCAGACGCAGACCCAGTGGGGCAACGGCCACGGCGATGACGCGCAGCACCAGCACCAGTCGCAGTTGCAGGGCCAGTGGTCCAACGGCCACGGCGACGCGTTCCAGTCGCAGTCGCAGTCGCAGTCGCAGACCCAGTTCCAGGGCCACAACTCGGCCGACGGCTTTGTCAGCGGCAACCTGGCCACGTGGGGTCCCTCAGGCGACTGCAGCAGCAGCAGCAGCAGTAGCGACTTCCACATCATGCCGATCAACAACACCAGCAACGACTGCGACGTCACGACCCTGCCCATCAACCACGGCTCCTGCTGCTGCTAAGGCGCGCGCGTGCGTTGGTCGCCCATATCGCGCTCGCTCACCTGCGCTACAACTAGATGTCGCACGTTTGCGTCGATATTGTCCATAGTCCCTTCCCTACAATCCATTGCATCCTTATTCTACTGCCATGCTGCCTCCTCGCAAGAACTAGTCCGTCACGACTGAAAGCTGAACGCTGTCCAGGAGGTCGGAGGGGGGTGTGGACGCGCTGCGAGCGTCAATAACGGCCTGTCTTGCTTCGAATCAGGCACGTACCCTGTCATATCTCGGCGGGTCGCTCTTTGGAACGGTTCCTGCGAGCCGCCTGGTCGCGAACCTGATCGAGAGAATGATCAGAAAACGTGAGTGGCGCTTTCGCCGTTGAGGCTGTCGATGCCGCTCGCGCCCTCAAACGACCTCATTCGGCCTTGCTCCCCCGCTCACCAAAAGTCTTCGGCCATGGATTCACGACGACACTTGATGCAAACTCATGAACATGAAAACCGCACTTGTTTCTTGCTCAACTTGCCGCCCAAGCTGCAGCTGGCTATAGCCTCGTACCTCTCGCTCTACGACGCGGCGACGCTCCGCGCGACTTGTTGGCGCGTGAATTCGTCAGTACTCTGGCACGGGCAGCTTTGGTGGCCGATGCTCCTTGCTCTTGCCGCTGGCAACGCGAGCCGGTTCCGGGCAGTCGCTCTGCCGTACTACGGCCCACGCCGTCACCGGCACCGCAACCTGCCGCCAGCGTGCAGCAACGCTCAAGTCAAGTCCATCTTTTTCGAGCTTGCTTCCGTCATGGTTTCTCGAGATGTCGGGGACCGCAGTCGCTGGTCGATGCTCCCGGCTTGGACCCACCACGGCCGAATTCCCATTGACCAGCGGGCGTACGTGCGTCTCCACACATCTGCCATGCGGCGGGGCGCTATAAACGCAATGGCGGTCCTTGCGACGTGGAAGAATCGCAACGGCCGTAACCTGCACGACCTGCATCTCGTCGCCCAGTGGTCGACCCAATCTGCCGCTTGCGCACGCTATCAACCTTGCGAGCAATGGCGGCTTCAAACCCGGCCAAGTTGCGCCCCTCTTGCGCGCCACGTTCTACTCGGCTTGCCGACTCGGGTCCGTCGACGAAGCAGTCACACAATTCCTCCTGCAACCCGCAAGCTTTTTGCCTCGAACTGCTTCTGGATGCTCCAGCCCACGACGATCATGTGCATGACGACGCGAAGACCTCGCTGCTCGGGACGGCCTTTGCGCTGATGATGAAAGGCTCTATGCGCGGCGGCGGAGCGATTGCGGTCGCGCGACTACTTGCCGATCTCACCTAGCTGCTGCGCCCCCGTCGACCTTTTTCGCTTCGCTCCTTGGAACTGGCCATTGTCACGTGTCTGCTCGCTTGTGGTCCTTTGAAGCATATCACTGCTTCTCGTGGCAATGGCCCTCCCGCCATCTTTTGCACCCGGAGCCTCGTTCCCAGGGTGACACGACGTGGACTCGAGTTTCGCGCGATGTCCAATGCCAAGGCGCTTGTTAAGGTCGAGATCACACTTAGATCCACCACGAAGAGCTGGAGAACGTGGGCGCGAGTTCCCCCGGGCTTCGGGAACGACGCGACCGGAATAATCATGATCGGATCACACTGGAAGCATCTGGCCCACGCGGCTGGCCGGCCACCGGATTCGCCCCGACTCCTTGCATGCACGTTCGTAGCGCTTCCTCCTCTCCTCCGACGCTCCCCTCGCCGTCCGGCTCCCCATGAAACGAGCGCTAGACGCATAGACACTTGATGCAGTTGGCCGGCCATGGGCATTGACATTGACCTGTACCTGGACAAGGTCCGTGGCCGACTTCGTCCGTCTGTCCACCGACCGCTCTAGCTGATGCACCAGCACACATCTGCAGGTCCCGCAGTTCGTGGGCACGCCCGTGACGGGCCGCGTGGTGGTCAAGACGACGAGCGAGATCTCGACCAAGTCGCTGTACGTGCAGCTGTGGGGCCAGTGCGTGACGCGCGGGACACGAATCTTCGACCTCACGCTGGCCGACGGGACCAAGGGCACCGAGACGCGACACCTGACGACCGAGCTGCTCCTGCCCACCCCGCCGCGCGTGTACCTGTGGGTCGGCGACACGCTGCCCGCGGGCGAGCACGAGTGGACCTTCTCGCTGCCGCTCGACTACGACCTGCCCAGCACGTACTTTGGGGAGAACGGCGAGGTGGGCTACACGATCCGCGCCAAACTGAAGCGGCCGACGCTGCGGTTCGACCAGAAGACGCAGTTCAACATCACGATCCACGGGCAGCTGGACGAGGCCGACGCGCGCGAGATCGGCACGCTGAACCGGCGCACGCGGATCAAGTCGTTCACCAGCTGGAAGCTGAACAGCGGCAAACTCGAGGTTTCGGCTGACGCGGTCCCCGCCGTTGTCGGGATCGCCGACGCCAAGCTCGACGTGCACCTGCACATCAAGAACGGGTCGTCGCGCACCATCACCCGCGCCAGGATCTTTGTGCTCATGAAGGAGCAGACGTGGTGGCGCGACGGGAACCAGGTGTACGTGATGCTGCTGCGTTCGCGAGGTGACCCCGCCGCGCGCTGACCACGGTTCCCGCGAGTAGGTTCACGTCCAACTTCACCCGTCGCATGGCCACGTTCGAGGGCAAGCTCGACGTGAAGCCGCACACCGAGGTGACCGAGCCCATCATCATCAACTTCTGGGACCTCAAGTTCCCCGCCCCGACCATCAACAACTGCGAGAACCTGCGCATCGAGTACTCGGTCAACGTCAAGCTGACGGGCTCATGGGACTCGAAGCTGGAGCTTGACATCCCGATCCGGGTCGGTGCGTCTGAGGACCCCATGGTCGCCGAGTTTGCGCCGACTGACGAAGGCGACGATGAGGAGGCCGAGCTGGCCCATGCCGCCAAGTGAACGTGAACAGCGGCACCGCACTTCGGCAGCCGCTACCAGTTTTGACCGACGATAGATAAGAATGAATGTACATTGCTCCCGCCGCTCTCCATCTCTATACTCTGAGCGTGATCGTGACCTCAAACACCCCGCCCGCGCGACCCGCGTCCCACCATTCGACATCCCGTATCGCGACGCGCGCGCCGAGCTGCTCGCCCGCGATCCGCCGCAGGACCTGCGCCTGCAGCCCGCCCCACGAGCGCGGCTCGTACTCGGGGTCGAGCGTCGGCGAGACCGCGGGGTCGTCGTTGTCAGAGAGCGGCGTCGACAGGATCGCGCGGACCTCGGCCACGTCGTTGTGTCCAACGAGCGCCACGGTGCCGACCACGCGCACCTCGCCCAAGGCCGATCCGCGGACGACACGGACAACGGGCGCGCGCGTGTGCTGCATCGTGGAACCGAGCGCGACGAGGAGGCGGAGGACGCGCGCGAGGACGACGGCGCGGTGTGGCGTGGGGTGCGGCTCGTTGGCGTCGCGGGTGATGAGCAGCGGCGCGACGTCCGGGTCCGCGGCAATGACAGGCAGCGGTGCGCCGGGCGCGCGCATCTGACCGGACACGACCCGCGCGACGTGCGCAGCGAGGTCCGCGACGGTCCACGCACGCTCAGCGTCGGGCTGCGCGAGCTCCTGGCCCAGGAGAAGCGCGACCTGGTCGTTGAGCATGGCGATCGCGGTCGTTGCTTCCGTGTACGCGTTGACAGGCGCCGCCGCCGGACCCGTGTTCTCGACGAAACTGTTCGGCCGGCTGCCGTTCCCCGCGGCGTGCGACGTCAGGACGTACGTCGGGTTACCGACCTCGTGGTTCATGTACAGGAGGAGCTGCGTGCTCGCCTTACGCCGCGCGTCGAGGTCCGCCTTCGCCTGCCGCAGCTGCGCTTTCTGCTGCTCGGCCGCCGTCACGTCCGTGATCAGGACCACGCGCCGCGGCGCGTCCGAGCTCGCGCGCGCGTCGCCAAAGTACTTGTCGTTGGGCAGCTCGGGCGCCGGGACGGGCGAGGGCGTGGGCGAGCGGGTGTGGTGGCGGCGGCCGAGGGTGACCACCGCCGTGAGCGACGGTAAAATCCAGCGACGGGTCGAGCCCGCGGTCGCGGCCGACTCGAGCGCGTCGCCCGTGATGGACCCGCTGACCGAGATCTCGGCGGGGTACGCAGGCCCGCCGTTGCGCGGGCGCACGGTCGCGAGGCACGTGCGCGGGCCGTTGAAGGCCGGGTCTGCGTCGAGCGCCGGGTCGGGCGTGAGCGAGACGCCGAGGTCGAGGAGGAACTGGCGGTTCGCTGCCTCCTCATCGCCACCCGCTGACGCGCTGACGGTCCCCGTGCTGGCAGCGTCGGGTTGAGCCGCCGGCTGGCGCGGCCGAAGCACATCGCTCACCTCGACCGGCTCGTTCCCAATGAGCTCCTCCGCGGGCGTGTTGAGCGGGGCGATGCGGCCGAGCCCGTCAATGACGGCGACCGGCACGTTGATCGCGTTGAGCACGGCCTCGGCACGGGCGCGCAGGGCACGGACGAGGAACCGGCTCTTGTCGATGCTCGCGTTATCCCTGTCGACGCGGGCGAGGATGCGGTTGACCTGGACGGCGGCGGCGGCGGCGAGCAGGGCGACGAGGATGCACGCGGCGGCGATGCACTGGCTGCCCCAGCGGTACATGGAGATGCCAAAGGGCGGGCGCGGGTAGCACGACAGGCGCCACGCGCGGTTGAGGAGCGGGATGGTGAAGGCGGACCCGGCTTCGTGGATGAGGTCCGAGTCGGGCGCGGAACGCAGAATGTCGTAGTCGGACCCGCGCAGGACGTAGTTGAAGTCGACCTTGGCCTTCCACAGGTTGTTGAACAGCTCGGAGACGAGGAAGGTGACGCCGAGGATGGTATCGTTGGACACGGGCGACGCGGACGCGACGGGTCCCGTGGCGCGCTTGTAGATGTTGAACCCGAGCTGGTTCTCGGACGGGAACTGGATGAGCGCCGTCATCTGCGGCGTGCCGGCCTCAATCGTCGCGCGGATCGCCTCAGCGCGCGTCGGGTCGCCGAGCGGATCGTACCCGATGAAGGGGAACGATTTCCCGGCGACGACCGCGGCCTTGGAGATGGCGACCGACTCGATCGCCGGCCACATCTCGGGCGTGTCGCGCGGCCGCGGTACGAGCCCGGTGGAGCCGCGCGCCCACACGGTCAGGTTGCCGACCTCCGGGTACGCCTCGGCCCACGCGTCGCGCGTCGCCGCGGTCACGCGCTGGTACAGCGTCACGGCGGCTACGCGCTGCGGGTCCGGCTGCGTCGCGCGCACGTACGCCGAGAACATGGTGTGGTCCATGCGCCCGATCGTCGACACGAACCCGTCGATGGACCGTACGAGGATCAGGAACTCGAGCTCGAACACGCGCGCGAGGTCGAGCGCGCGGACCTGGCAATGGCGCGCCGTTTCTACGTGTTGCGGTGATTAGAGTGCATCGCTCAAGAGGAATCGATTGGCGTACCCGCCGCGCTCGGCGCCGTGCGGAACTTGAGGTACGTCCAGACGGCCGCGACTACACACGGCCACCATATCAGCATCTCCATGGCGACCCGGACCACGCAGCAGACCAGCGCACCTAAACCAGCAATCAGGAACACGGCCATGAACGCCTTGATCGTGGGGGACAGCGTGCGGAGCTCGGCGAGGAGCGCGTGCCACGGCCGGTTCCCTGCGCCGGATCCGCAGCTCCACCATCGCCGCTTTCTCAGCGGCTCGCGCTCGTGTTCTTCTGTCGCGTCCTGCAGCGTGCCGACCGACTGCAACGCAATGGCCTCGTCGTCGCCTGCGGCGGCCTTGACCCCGCGGTACCCGCTGCCGCGGTGAAACCGTGACCGCGACGAGGTCGCTGGCACCACGGAAGCTTGATCGTCGTCCTCGAGCGGCGGCTGCATCAGCAGCGTGTCGGCGTTGGCGAGCACGGGCGTCGCGCCGGCAAACGACGAGGCGCCGCCGGCCGACGCCTGGCTGCCGATCGCCGAGTCCTTGAGTCGGGGTGCCCCGGGGCGCATCATTGCATGCGGTCGCGTGTTGGATTCATGGACGGGTGAGGGTGGCGGGGTGTGCGTCACGCTGCACGCGGCCGGATGTCTCGGGGGTCCGCGCAGCAGCGAGCTTGACGACGCCACACAGGCCCGCGGCGGGTCCCCGCTCTCTCTCCATTATCGGCATCGCACACACTTCCATGAATCTCTGAGACCATGTCATCGGCGACGACGACTGCGAGTGTCGCAAAGCACCGGTCGCGGCGGTCGCGGCGGTCCCTGGACGACCCGGCACCGCCGCCCGCCTCGAGCGGCAGCGGCAGCAGCGAGTCGGGCGACGTGACCATGTCGACGCGGACAGCCATCGAGTCGTCGGCAGCAAACCGGCCGCCGCGCCGCAAGCGGCACAGTCCGACGAACGTGATCCTGCCGTGGTGCGACTACACGGCGCCCGCGTCCGCGCCGTCCGCCGCCGCGCTGACCGCCGTCGGTGGCGGCACGCTGGTGCAGCGCGCACAGCGGTGGGTGTCGTCGCTGTGGCCAAGCAGCAGCGAGTCGGCCGGCCTCCCGCCACCGCCGTGGACCGCGGCGCACGGCGTTCCGCCCGAGCTCGCCGAGGTGTGCATCATCGGCGTGCACGGCTGGTTCCCGATGAAGTTTGTGCAGCGCGTGGTGGGCGAGCCGACGGGGACGTCGGGCAAGTTCTGCGAGCAGATGGAGCAGGCGCTGCGGCAGTGGGTGGCGGCGCACTACGGCGGCGCCGAGGTGCCCAGCGCGGCCATCACGTCGATCGCGCTCGAGGCCGAGGGCAAGGTCGAGCACCGCGTCGACAAGCTGTTTGAGCAGGTAATCGATCCGGCGCTATCGCACGCGCCGCCCGGCGCGGCGCCGGGTCCGAGCCACAAGAGCTACTGGCAGCACAAGCTCGAGTCGTGCCGCACGCTGTTCGTGGCGACGCACAGCCAGGGCACGCCGACGTCGGTGCTGCTGGTCGAGAAGCTGGTGGAGACGGGGATCGTGGACCTCGCGACGCAGCGCGTCGTGATCCTCGCGCAGGCGGGCATCTCGCATGGCCCGTTCCCGTGGAACGCCAGCTCCATGTACGTCAAGTACCTTGAGGCCGACGCGGCGCGCGAGCTGTTCGAGTTCAACCGCCACGACTCGCCACTCAGCAAACGGTACCGCGCCGCGACCGAGTTCCTCCTCGAGCGCGGCGCCAAACTCACGCTCGTGTCGAGCTGGCTGGACCAGGTCGTCCCGGTACGTTTGTCGGGCGGCAGTCACCGCGATCGCAGCCCTCGCTCACGATCCGCCACGTTTAGCTGTACTCGTCCGCCTTCCACGCGCTGTCGCACCACAACGTGTTCCGCGCGGTCTTCATCGACGCCGAGAACTTTTACGCCGACGACTTTCTCGCGCATCTGGTCGTGTTCGCTTTGGCGGTGCGCAACGCGGGGCTGGCCGACAACGACCTGCTCGTGTACCTGAGCGACGTGGTGGCCGGGTCGCTGTACTTCGGGACGGCGGGCCACTCGACGCTGTACGAGGACGTGCGCGTGTACGAGCTGGCCATCAATTTCCTGTTCACGCCGTCGCCCGCGCCTGTCGCGACCGGTGGGAGCGGGGGTAGGTGGTGGGGCTGGTTCTCGCGGACGGCGCAGGGCGTCGAGATGGCGCCGTTCGACGCGCCGATGCGGCTCAACTCGTACCATTTGCCGTGGAGTACGTTCTCGTTGCTACGGCGGTGATCCGCGACGACGACTAACCTCGGGAGTGTAGTCCTGCACTCGCTCGTCGCGTCCAAGGCGATCCGCGCGCACCCAACGCTGTCGCGCGACCTGCGGCGGCTGGTGCAGCTGTACCGCGAGTGGGAGGTGAGCGGCAGCCGGACGCGGCAGCAGCTCAAGTACAAGCTCGATGCGCTGCACCGGGCCAAGCTGTGAGAGTGAATACAAGGGGAAGGGTGTGTACTAGAGCTATATTACGTGTGGTGAGAAGGGGAGGCCTCACTCCTTCTTGTGCTTCTTGGCCTTCCTCTCCTTCTTCTCCTTTTTCTCCTTCTTGGCCTTCTTGGGCTTGGCCTCCTCCTCCTCCGCGACCTCCTGCTTGACGGCGACGGCAGGCTCCTCCTTGACGGCAACGGCGGGCGCAGACTCGGCCTCGCTCTCGCTGTCGCTGTCCTCGTCGCTGTCGGATGCTGGCGGCTGGCCGCGCTTGGCGGGGACGAGGCAAAAGTCGCCGTCGTCGGAATCGTCGTCCGAGTCGTTCTCGTCCGAATCGGACACCTCCTCGCCGTTGGCCTTCTTGGCGGCGCGCTCGGCGGCGCGCTTGGCGCGGGCCTCCTTCTTGGCGTCCTTGGCCGCGTCCTTTTCGACCTTGCGCTGCGGGATGACCCCGTGGAAGGCGGCGGCCCAATCCCCCCCATTCTCGAGGACCTTGACCATGATCTCGAGGCAGTGGTTGACGGCGAGGATGCGGCGCGACTTGAGGGCAATGTACTCGGCGATGGGCAGCTGCGCGTGGCGGACGCCGTCGGCGACGGCGCGGTTGTAGCAGAAGTTCTTCTCGCGGTTGTGGTCGACGAGCCCGCCGATCACGTAGTGGGTACCGGGTTCCAGCGTGGTCAGCACGTTGGGCGAGTCGCCCGTCAGGTACACGATGTCGGTCTTGTCGACGCCCGGCAGGGCCGTGTAGGGGTCGGCGTGGATCGGGAACTGGTCCCAGTTGCGGAAGGCGGGGACCTGCGACAGCATCACGGCCTCGAGGTCGGGCGACATGCCGGCGCCGACCAGGTTCACCGACTTGGCGTGCGACCGGTTCGCCGAGTAGCAGAACATGAGCTGCTTGCACAGCGACTTGGACTCCTTGAGCGACATGAGGTTCTCGAAGTTGAGGTCGATGATCACGTTGACGCCCGACGGCTCGCGGTTCGGGTGCACGCGCGGGCGGCGCGTCGGCGGGTTGGCGGCGAGGCGCGCTAGATGTTTGGGGTTACAGGGTGAGTCGACCGAGGTCGCAGTCACGATAACGAGGCATAGTACCGGCAGCGATCCGCTCGCGGCGGCGCTCCTTGGCGAGCTTGCGCTCGACCTTGCGCTTGGCGATGCGGGTCGGGGTGCCGAGGTGCCACTTGAGCTCGCGGTTGTACCGCTTGCGCGCGTTCTTGCTGAGCGTCGCGAGCTGCTCGGGCGTGAGCTCGACAAAGTCGGACCCGCCGTTGATGTAGCCGTAGGGCGGGACCGTCGACGCGGCGGCCGCGGGGGCCGAGGCGGCGGCGTCCGCAGCGGGGGCGGTCTCGGGCGCGTTTTGCATGGTGTTATCGTCGGTCATTGCGATGGTGGTGCGCCGCGGCAGCAGGAGAGGGGAAAGCGGAGACGACGGCGCGGCGATCCGCGTGGAATGTGGCGCGGCCGCGGTCACTTGTGCGCACGTGGCGCGTCGCGACGCGTTTCTTCGGGTGCGGGTCCTCGGGCGAATGCGCGCGACACGTGTTGGTGGGGGCGCCGTATGCTGCTGAGCGGTCGGTCCCTTTCGTTCCTTGCCCTGCTTGGCTCCATCCGGGTCGCCCGCCCTCAAATTCGCGCCCGCCCGCCCGCCCGCCCCTCGCTCTCCCGCCCCCACCGCACCGCATACTTGCTCTGTATCACCATCATGCCACGCACCGAGTCCACGCCCCGCCGCAGCGCGCGCATCAACCCGACCGGCCGCCCCGACACGGCGTCGCCCTCGGCCAAGGCGTCGACCCCCTCGAAGGCGGCCGCCGCGAAGACGCCCGCCAAGTCGCCCAAGTCGGCGGCCAACGGCGGCAAGGCCACGCCCAAGGGCAAGAAGGCGGCCGCCGCCAAGCAGCAGGGCAGCGGGCGCACGGCGTGGGCGATCCCCATGTCCGAGGCGGCCAAGAACACGACCAACCCGATCCGCGCCATCGTCGACGGCATGAAGGTGGCGCCGAACCCGGCCAAGCCCGTCATCTCGCTCGCGCTCGGCGACCCGACCGTCTTCGGCAACTTCAACATCCACGAGTCGTGCGTGCGCGCCGTCGCCAAGCACCTCGAGTCGGGCCGCGCCAACGGGTACCCGCCCGCGCACGGCATGGAGGTGGCGCGCGCCGCCATTGCCAAGCGGTACGCGACCGAGGCCGCCCCGCTGACGCCCGCCGATGTGGTGATTGCGAGCGGGTGCTCGGGCGCACTCGAGCTCGCCATCGGCGCCCTCGCCAACGCGGGGCAGACGATCCTGCTCCCGCGGCCCGGGTTCTCCGTGTACCAGACCATCGCCGACAGCAAGGGCATCCGGTGCGCCTACTACGACCTCGACCCAGAGCGCAACTGGGAGGTGAACCTGGAGCATCTCGAGTCGCTCATCGACGACTCCACGGCGTGCATCCTCGTCAACAACCCGAGCAACCCGTGCGGGTCCGTCTACTCCAAGGCCCACCTCGAGGCGATCCTGGCCGTCGCCGAGCGCCACTTCCTCCCCGTCATCGCCGACGAGATCTACGCCGACATGGTCTTCTCGGGCAACACGTTCCACGCCATGGCCGACCTGTCGACGACCGTCCCCGTGCTCGCCGTCGGCGGCCTCGCCAAGCGGTACCTCGTCCCCGGCTGGCGCCTCGGGTGGATCCTGGTCCACGACCGCAACGGCGCCTTCGCCGAGGTGCGCACGGCGCTGCTCAAGCTGTCGCAGGTCATCATTGGCGCCAACTCGACGGTCCAGGCCGCCCTGCCCGAGATCCTGCACGACACGCCGCAGTCCTTCTACGACGAGACCAACGCGCAGCTCGAGCGCCACGCGACCGTCGCTGCCGAGCTGCTCGGCAAGGTGCCCGGCTTGTCGGTGGTCGTCCCGCAGGGCGCCATGTACATGATGGTCGGCATCGACCTCGCCCAGTTCAAGGACATTGACGGCGATATCGCCTTCACCGAGATGCTCATGGCCGAGGAGTCGGTCATGGCCCTCCCCGCCCGCTGCTTCAACTTCCCCAACTACGTCCGCCTCGTCATCTGCCCTGCCGAGGAGAAGCTCCGCGAGGCGTGCCAGCGCATCACCGAGTTCTGCGCCCGCCACCACGTCTAAGGGGGCGAGGCAGTGGGTCGAGCCCGTGGTTGGGGTTCGCTTTTAGTATTTATACATACGATTCTCGGTTTTGTACACTTTTGACTCGCTTGCGGTTCCGCGAACTGAGCTCATCACCACTGGACTCGCGCGTGCCGCCGCCGCCGCGGTAGTCCTCTCGTCATCGATGCGACTCGGTTGTAGCTGATTCGAGTAGCGAAGTGTAACGTGTATTGACGTGGATCTCGCTCCGGTACACCCAACAGAAGCGACCACGACCACGCTCCCCGCGACGGCGCTCTCGAGCCCCGCGCAACGCTGCTCAACGACCTGATTGTACAGAGGGCCGCACTCGCGCGGGCGACGCGGTCTTTTCACGGCGTCCGCGCGAGCGCAGCCCAGCGATGCGGCGGAGGGCGGTCGGCGAGGCTCGTAATGGTGATCGCAGCGGGCGGAGTGGAAGCGGTACTGGTGCTTGAGAGTTCACAAGTACCGGGGCGGCCATAATGATAACGTCAAACGCGATGTAGTTGAGTGGATGAGTCCGCGTGCATCACCGGGCTAGGATTTGTGACGCGAGATAAAGGTTGTGCGCGAAGCTGATGAGGTCGGCCAATTCGATAGGAGCTTCTACGCCTTGCCTGGCATGACAACGTGTCGCGCGGGTCAATGTGAGCGCGCTGCGGACAAACCATGCGAAGTGGGAATTCACGCACCGAGGGCTGATGGGAAAAGGTACGTGAGGAGCGGTTATCGAACGGCTGCAAGCGCAGGCTGCATGGCGCTGCGCAACAATTTGTGGTTCGCGACTGTGAGTACCACTCGACTTGTAGTACTCGTCGTTCAGTGGATCAACAAAGCGAATACAGAGGCAGCCAATATCCCACAGCAGACGTCGAAAGCTGATGCCGCTGCTGGAGGAGTCGTAATCAGGTGCGGACCGCGCAGCCCGCTGCCATTCGCCAAAGATGAAGCTCGCAACGTTATCGTATGGCAGCGCGCGAGTGGCTATCCAGAGATGCGAGACGCATAAATCCAATGCAGGGAGTGATACATGGCAGATTGTCTAACTAGTCATGTTATGGTCGTCGATGAGGGAGGCGGACGCGTTGAGGCGCTGCTCGCGATGACAGCCCTCCCTCCCCAGAGCGCTTCAGGTCTCGCGTCACGCGCACTTGATCAACGCGCTCATCGCGTCGCCGTCTACACCTGCTGTTGTTCGCATATCCGCACACTGGACAAAGTCGAGCTTCAGAAACGGCACAAGATTGCATTGTCGGTCAGTTTATCTATCGCGCGCGAGCCATTTGCTCCTACTCTGGTACCTCGACTTGTCCTAGCGCGAACCCGTCCTTCACGACGGCGCTCTCGAGTCCCCTCGCGGCCACCCAACACCACGCCGAGACGAGCTTGTACAGAGGGCCGCACTCTCGCGGGCGACGCGGACTTTTCACGGCGCCCGCGCGAGTGCGGCCCAACAGCGCGGTGCGGGATGATCGGTGAGACCCGAACGACTCACCGGGTAAATTTGAGCGGATCATGACGGTTGTACGCGCGCTGCGAGCCAGTATCCCGCGGTTAGGAAGCCCGCGGTGCGTGAGTGGGGCTTTGCCCAGCGAGTCAATGGTGTAGTGCCTCGATGTTGAAAGTCAGAGAGCTGGATTCGTGTGATCTATATCGACCTTTTTGTTGACACGCGCATCGGGCGAAAACTTAACCTGGGCGACCAGGCGACGATGATCACCTCACCCGTCAAGAGAGTGCAAAGCAGTTTCGACAAAGGCAGGGGAACGGGATCGACCAGTGCAAGCGAGCAGCTGACCTTCCTGGTTCCACACGCGACGCGTGGAATAGTGCACGTGGCGCCGTACACAGGATGGTATGAAGGAGCGAGCAACGTGCTGGACACTTTCGTGGCACGGCGACGGCGCTGGTACATTGCGATCTCAGGATCACGCGAGGGTGGCAAGGACGATGAGAGTAAGCCGCACTCTTGTCGCCGCTTGAGAGCGGTCCAAGCTCAGCTCTAATCCTTGTCCGCGCCGTACACCCATATCGTCGAACAAGCACTAGAGCACGATCGCAAGCTCAGGCTAGTGTCAGCTCCGTGGGCTGCTGATCCGCAGGCGGAGTTTGGCGAAACGCACAGCAGATGGGCGTGGAACAGGTGTAGTGTTGACGGCGCGGATCGGAATACCGGCTCCCACTTTCGCGGGCGGTTGTGCTCCGACACTGACAGACAACCCAGGACGCGGCCCAGATCCCGATGCATGGAGTGATTCATGGCAAAATGCGCGAGGGTTCGATGGGGGCGCTGCGAGAGAGAGGGGCGGTCGATGTGGCGGGCTCGGCGGGGTCGCGTGGGAAAGGAGCGCGCCGTGTTTCAGCGTCCTCGTGCTTTGAC
The DNA here is from genome assembly GCA_025594325.1 of Blastocladiella emersonii ATCC 22665. Lineage (NCBI taxonomy): Eukaryota > Fungi > Blastocladiomycota > Blastocladiomycetes > Blastocladiales > Blastocladiaceae > Blastocladiella > Blastocladiella emersonii. The sequence continues at coordinate 1,561,041 of JANHCV010000007.1, read as the reverse complement.
CGACGCGTAGAGTCTTCGTATCCCTTCCAACTCAACGAGCACACTCAGCTCGCACACCATCATCGTTGCAGTCGCGTGACAGGAATCAATCTAATTGAGTTTATCTTGGTACAAAAACTGGGCACCCGCAATCGCCCTTTCGTCAGTGCGGAAACGCCCGCGCCCCGCCACCGCCACTACCTGCGACCGTCGCTGTGGCCGCGTTGCCGTGCATCTCGGCGACCTTGCGGCGGAACCGGCGGCGCTCGACGGCCATCTTGAACAGGCCGGCGAACCGGACGCGCGACACGTGCAGCGAGATGCGGTTGAGGTCGTCGACGCGCATCTTGTACTGCTCGAACGTCAGGTAGTCCTCGAGCGGGATGACGTGCAGGCACAGCGTCATGAGCGCGTCCTGGAACGACAACCACCCGCCGCGCGCTTGCTCGTGCAGATCCTACGTCCATGAGAGTGTGAGCGGCAAGTCGCGGGCGAGAGTAGCAAAGGACACGTACGTAGTACAGGATATTGTACCGGCGCCGCCGCGCACGCACCGTCTTCTGGTCGAGCTCGCCGAGCGCCATCGCGACGGCCGGATGTAACCCGACGCCCGAGGCGGCGGCCAAGTGGCCCGAGAAATCGCGCTCGAAGTCGCGCTCCTCCTCGAACACGCCGCGGGTCCCGCCGTGGTGCGCGTGGAGCGCGCCGCGGTCCTGCGCCGCCCACTGCGACATGAGCCGGTTGACCGAGAACTCGGTGCCGTAGATGCGGAAGTCAAATGGCCCGCGCAGCCGGGCGAGCAGCGTCGTGATGCTCTCGGCGCGGATCCGGCCGGTCCCGCGCGGGTCGACCGTCGCCCACACAAGGCGGAACGATTTTAGGTCGTCCTCGGAGATGGCCGTGTGGTACGTCGTTGAGAAGACGTAGTCGAACTAGAGAGACGGGCGGTCAGTTGGCTGAACGGGCGGCGCACGCCAAAGACGCGTACCGAGTCGACGAGGAGAGCAATCGTCAGGTTGAGAATCAGGTATGTGCAGAGTACAAAGTACACGATGAACAGCGTGAACCTGCAACGATGCCGTGCGTCAGTCGCTATCCGAGCACACGAGTGAAACCAGCCGAACGTACGCTAGCCCACGGTTCCCGCAATCGGACGCGAGGTACGACCCGGCGACACACCCGGGCGAAGTGATCTTGACCTCGTGCATGATGGACGGCCAGTCGTCGCCCGTGAGCATGCGCCAGAGGAGGAGCAGCGAGAAGGGCACGGTGCGGAACGACGAGTAGTCGGTGAAAGCGTTGCCGAACCGGGTGAGCCCGAACAGCTCCGTGAACACGAGCGCAAAGAAGAGCAGGACGATGGCGAGCACCACGTAGACTCGGGCAATATCCTTGAGCGACGCGCCGACCGTCGCGAACAGCGTGTGGAGGCCGGCGACGCGGCGCGCGAGGCGCAGCGCGTACCCGACGAGGAACAGCTTCTGCAGGCGGGTGAAGTACGGGTCGTCGACGAACAGCTGGGCGAGGACGAACCCGAGCGCGAGCGACGTGATGGCCGAGTCGTACCAGTTCCACCACGACTTCTTGAAGTAGCTGCGCGGGCCCATGGCGACGATCAGCATCAGCATCTCGACCAGGTACAGCGCCACGAACACGATAAAGGCGTGCTCCTTGACGCGGTCGAGCCAGTCGGGCTGGTCCGCGTGCTCCGAGCACAGCAGCAGCATGTGGATCACCATGGTCGCCGTCACCACCTGGTACAGCACGCGCCCGTACTGCCGCTGCAGCCACACGACCCACTGCCCGAGCACCCACCGCTGGTGGTTCGGCGGCCGGAGCGCCTTGGGCCGGAGCGCCGCGATGCGTTTCGCAACGTTATTCCACGCTTTCTGCGGGTTGGTAAGGTACGCCATGCCCGTGGACTCGTCGAACGAGCGCACGACGACGCCAATGAACACGTTGAGCGTGTACACGGACCCGATGAGCATGAACGAGACGCCGTAGGCCGCGTGCCACCACGACCCGCGCGGTGCGTCGGCGGGCGACGCCACGGGCTGCAAGCCGGGCCCGACGATCGCCTGGGTCTGGTTCATGAGCGCGGTCCATCCCTCCTTGCTCGCCATGACGAACAGCGTGAGCAGGGCGTTCCCGAGCGAGTCCCAGTTGAACGACGACTTGACGTTGCCCCAGACGCGCGGCACCCAGACGCCCACGTCGTTGGCGTACATGCCGACGCACGCGGCGCGCGACGCGACGCTCGCGTCGTTGCACCGCATCAGGCGGCCCGAGAACAGGAACATGCCGTACAGGGCGTACGGGAACAGGACGAGCATCGTGAACCCGATCGCCGACAGGATGCGCGGCAGGCCGAGGACCAGCGCGGCGAAAATGGACTGCACGCCGGGCAGGTAGCTGATGACGCGCAGCGGGCGCAGCGCGCGCGCCATGCGGATGACGTGCGCCGACGACTGGTCGACAAAGAACGACGCCGCCATGGTCGTCAGCACGACAAAGTCGAGGTTGTTCCACTTGTCGAAAAAGTACGTGTACCCGAGAGCGCCGATCTTGAGCGCAAACTCGACCGAGAAGATGGCGACCGTCAGCACGTCCGTGACGAAGATCCAGTCGCCCCAGTTGGCCGCCGACACGGCGTCGGGCGCGTCGTTGCCCGCGCGGCTGCGCAGGCGGTACAGGCGGTCCATGGGCGAGTCGAGCGCGGCAGCCACGATCGACGCGAGGATTGTCAAGAAGATGAAGGCGATGAAGACGCGCGACTCGATGAGCGCCTGCAGCGCCGCCACCACCGGGTTCTGCGACCGCGCGTGCTTCTGCGGCCGCGCCAGCGTCGACTGCAGCACGTTCTCGGTGAACGAGTAGAACACCATCGACTGCCGGTTCAGGTACAGGTTGCTGGCCGTGAGCGGGCCCGCGGCCGGGTCGATGGGTGGGACCGCACCACCGCCACCTGGCCTCCCGAGGTGCGCGAGCGACGCCTTGCCCTTGTGCCCGCGGTCGGGCACGTTGGCGTCGTTGTCGTCGGGGATCGGGAGCTTGGCGTCGTTGCCGAGCGGGGACATGGCGACGGCGTCGTCGCTGCCGGAGCCGATGCGCAGGTTCGACACGGACGGCGACTGGGTGAGGGCGGCCGTGGACGTGTCGAGGCCGGGGCTCGACTTGCCGAGCTGCGTCCCACCGCCGAAGCCGTTCTCGCCATGGCGCGCGCGGCGGCGCTCCTGGACCCCGTACCACCACTGGCGGATCTCGAGGGCCCACCGGCGGAACACGGACTGCGCGGGGACGTGGAAGTGTGCGAGCGTCTGGCCGAGGTTGTTGGCGGCGGTTCCGGCGAGCCCCGTGACGCCGGCGGCCGCGGCCGCGGCAGCAGCTGTCGCCGCGGCTTCCTTGGCGTCGGCCATCTCGACCTGCCGTCGGCGTTTCTCGTCGTCCTCGGTCTCGAAGATGTCGAGGATCACGACGATGAACAGGTTGAGGATGACGTAGGTGTTGAGCGAGAAGATGGAGATGATGGCGAGCGACGCGACGGCGGGGCCGAAGACAGGCAGGTCCTGGTGCGCCTTCATCGCGCCCCACAGGTAGTCCGTCCACGCGTCGCCGGTGAACAGGCCCGAGTACACGGACAGCCACGCGGAGCCAAAGTCGTTGAACATCATCCACTTGCTCTCGGTCTCGTACACGCCGCCGAACATCTGCATGCAGCTGGTCGCCGACGCGGCGAGGGCGACGAACGCGAACGTGATGACGGCGCCGATCCCGATGAACTGCTTGGTCGACATGATGAGCTCGCGGACCGGCGGCAGGTAGGTCACGAGCTTGTACGTCCGCGCGACCTCGAACCCGACCAGGTACCGGTTGAACGGGAACCCGAGCAGGACGAGCGTCACGAGCGCGAGCAGCGTGTCGCACGGGTGCGTCGCGAGGAACCGCGCGAGCGACGGCGCGACGAGGTAGTTGAGGAGCACCTCGGACGCGAAGATGACCGTGAACAGGGCCTCGATCGGGCGCACCGCCGCCATGATCTGCGGGAGCGTCGGGTCGCTGCCGAGCCCGGCGAGCACCGCCATCAGGATCGAATATAGCCCGAGCACGACGAAAAAAACCACGTTCCACAGCCGGCTGCGGTGCAGGCGCCGCGCCTGCATGCGGACGCGCGCGAGCCACCGGTCGAACTTGGCGCGGAACGTGGCGCCGTCGCCCGGCAGCCCGCCCGTGCCAAACAGGTCGTTGGTCGAGAGGTGCCCGGAGGGCGGCGGCGGGGAGAATGCGGCGATCTGCGCGAGCCGCTTCTGCTCGAGGTACACGGCGCGCACCGAGCCGAACGTCTCGGAGATGGTGGCGACGAAGAGCTGCAGCACGAGGTAGCTGAGCAGCGCCTGGACCACGACAAAGTAGATGGCGGCGGCCTTGGACTCGGCCTGCATCAGGCCGTACATGAAGCCCGACCAGTTTTCGCCCGACATGACCGAGAACTGGACGAGTAAGGCTACAACAGATCGATTGCGTGAGCGGTCGCGGTTGCTCGCGGCCACCAACGAAGCGTACCGTTGCCGATCGTGTCAAACGACGCGAACCCATCGTACGGGTTGGGCTGCATGAGCCAGCACTGCTGCGGGAATGGGCACCCGTACCCCTTGTAGACGAGGCTGGTCGCCGACGGCGGCAGGGTGCCGTTACGCGCGTTGAGCGCGGCGAGCTGGTCGGGCGGGAGCATGGGCAGCGCGGCGTCGCCGTTCTGGAGGTAAAACTTGCCGCAGTACTTGACGGGGCTGACGGGGGTACCATCGAGGACGCACTGGCGCCGGAACGACGTCTTGAACGCGAGGACGGCCGAGACGGCGAGGATAGTGAAGATGAACCCGGTGAAGACGATCACGTTGCGCAGCAGGCGGCGCGACGCCTTGAGCGACGCCAAGATCATACGCGTGCCGCGGGTCACGGCGAGGAACCGAAACGTGCGCAGCGACGAGAGCCCGCGCAGGATCCACAGCGGGCCCGTCCACCCGGCGACCCCGCACACCACGTACGCCCAGAACGCGAGCACGGCCAGCGCGTCGAACCGGTTGAACATGGACCGCAGGTACGGCTTCACGACGACGCACGGTTCCGCCGCGTGAACCCCGTTGGCGCGCTCGGGCCCGTCGGCCAGGTGGATCGTCTCGGACAGCGTCGCCTGCGCGTACTTGACCGACGACGCTACCGATTTGGACGACCGGATCGACCGCGTCCCGTCGTCGTCGCTGTTGCTGTCGGAGCCCTCCTCGGACTCGCGCCGCGGCAGGGACGACGGTGCGGGCGGGGGCTCGGGCATGTCGGTGGGCGAGAGCCCGCGGTCGCGCCACCGCGGCTGGCTGCTGCTCGCGTTGCTCGGCCGGCGCAGGCTGCCCGCGGGCGCGAGGGAGCTGGGTTTCCGGTGCAGGCTGCCGGTCGTTGGTGTCAGCGAGCTGGACGGCTTGCGGCGCAAACTACCCGCCGCTGGGGCCTGCGCCGCGGGTACAGCTGTGGTGGCGCCAGACTCGGCGACGTCGAGCGGGTCAGGCACCGGCGCCTCGTCCATCTGCTGCGCGGCGACGACGGCGGCGGCCTCGTTGACGGCAGCGAGCATCTCGGCCTCCTCGTTGAGCTCGGCGGCGACCTGGTCGATCCCGCCGTCGGGCTTCTGGTCGTCGTGGATCGACTCGGCGTCGTCCTCGCCGTCGCCGTCCGCGTCCGCGTCCTCGGCGAGCCCCGGCGGGAGTTTTGGGAGGCGGAAGGCGCCGAAAGTGATGATCTTGAGGACGATCTCAATCGTGTACGCGGCGAACACGGCGAGCAGCGCCGTCTCGTACGGCGACGTGAACAGGGTGAACTGGTTGGCCTCGCCCTGGGACCACGTCCGCAGCGCCATCAGCACCCAGTGCGCCGCAATCACGAGCATCATGGCGAGCTTGGAGCGTCTACAAGGTCGGCAGTGGGCGGTGAACATTGGGTCGACCGGTACGGGGGGTGACGGTGAAGCGTACTTGGACGTGACGATCCGCGTGGCGACGTGCCGCACGGCGTGGTGCGGGTGGAAGTAGAAGAGCGTGTTGCCGAGCAGCCCGAGGCCCTTGATCACAACAATCGCAGGCCGCGGCTGCTGCTGCTGCGCTGGTCGCGGCGGGAGCGGCGGCGGGACACCCGCACCAATGGACACGGCGGACGGGCGGCGCGGCGGGAGCGGTGGCGGCTCAACGATGATCTGGCCGGGCGCCGCGACGGGCGTCGAGGGGACGGGCGGGACGGGCATGGAGACGCCGTCGACGACGACCGAGGCCGGCGCGCCCGCCGCCGCCGCGGTCGAGATGTGCGCGGCGTAGTGCCCCGGCCCGCATACGACGGGCGTCCCGGGCGGCGCGAGGTGCGCCGACGCCGACGACGGGGTGCCGGGCATCGGCGGCGCGGCCGCGGCCACGGCGGACGTGAACATGGAGATGATGGTCGGTTTCGGCGACGGCGCAGGCATCGCCGCCGTGGCGTTGCTGAGCGCGGGCGAGGGTGCCGAGACCGGGGTTGCCGTGGGCCGGCGGAACTGCGCGGCCGTCGACACGGCGCGGGACAGCGACAGGTGCGCGTGGTCGCGCTCGTCGCCCATGATGCGCGCGGCGATGTTGCCGAGGCCGACGAGCATCGCGTTGCGCGGCGTCGGTGGTGCAGCGGCCGGGCTGGACGACGAGCGGTCGGCCATCTCGCTGGCGCTGCGGGTCAGGGTGCCGACGACGGACCGCGGGAGCGTCGAGTTGGCGATGACGGCCGGGCCGCTGGTAATGAACGTCGGGTCGACGGGGACCGCGTCGAGCGAGCCCGTGGTCCTTGCCATCGACGTGCCAGCCGTAGCGGGGGCGGCCGACGGCGACGAGTGCAGCGTAGGCGCGAGGGCGTGGATCGGCAGCGACACCTCGACGCCCTGCGGCGTGACGGTCGACGGGTTGAGCGCGGTGAGGGTCTGCGGGCGGTGGCCGCGCGGGCCGCGGCGGTCCCACGGGTTGCGCGCGAGCCACTCGTGCGCCATGGCCGAGATGCCCGTCGCCGGCGTGTTGGGCGTCTGGTGCTCGGCGTCGGACGTTCCCGAAAGACCGCGCGGTCGCGGCGACGCGGAGCGCGCGCTGGCCCCGCCCGCCGATGACGAGGAAGCGGGCGACTGCGAGCGCGACCGGGCGCGCGGCGACGGGTCGCTGCCGCCGCCGCCAACGTCGAGGCGCGCGATATCCGCGGCGGCGGGGCCCGTCGAGACGCCGCGCTGGCGGCCCAAGTAGGCGTTCGACGTGGGCGAGGCGGGCGGCGAGACGCCCGAAGCGGATCCCGCATCCCCGTCGGTGCTGGCGCTGCCGCGGCTCAGGCGGCGCAGGTTCAGGTGCAAGTGGTGGTGGTGCCCGCGGTTCGCGGACGGCGACAGCGGGACAGCCGGCGACAGCACCTCCTCGAGGTCGTAGACGGGCAGGTGCGCGCGCGACAGGTCAAAGTCGGTCGGCGCGCGGATCTGGATGTGCGGCGGGCGCGGGCGCGTCGCCGGCGTCGCGGACGACGACGCGGCGGCCGACGGGTCATCGGGGACCGCGCCGTCGTTGTCGCCGCGACCGCGGGGCGGCGGCGGCGGTGGCGCCGTCATGGTTGTAGCCGGTGCGGATGCGGAAGTGGGAATGGTGGACGAGGCGGCGGTGGCGTGTGCGCGACGCGATGGGATGGGTGCGAGACACTCGGGGTCGGCGGCACAACGAGAGGAATGCAGCGAGTTGGATCGCCTCACGGGCGCGGGTGCGAGAGCTTCATGGGTGGGCAGCGGGCGCCGACGTCGTCGCCGTCGCCGTCGCGAGCCAGGGCCTTGGCGCGGCGGCCGGCTGGGTGCACGCTGGTGAATCCTTTCACCTGGTGGTGGCGGCGGCGGCGGCACAAGCAGCGGTCGCCGTCCAGAACACGTTTTAAAATCCCGAGTGGCGCGGTTCGAATGCGCCACCCGCGAGCTCCGTGAGCGCTGCGACGGAGGGAGCGTGAAGCATCCGCTGCAACCGCGATGACGACACGGCTTCCGTCCCTCGCGTATATGAGGGCGAAGGATCCGCTTGCGATGGTGTTGTCAGCGCAGGTCGATTCGGAAGGGCAGAGAGGCGGATCAAGCGCCAGGACCGTGGCAACCGGCGCTCCGCGATGGCCGCGGCTGTCCTGCTTTAGGAACGACGGCCGACGAGGCGGCCGCGCGTACCGAACGCCTCGGTCTCTCTGACTACAACACACACACCGCGGCGATCTCGACGGGGTCAATGAAAGCGGGTCGACGGCCATCCTGACGGCACTCGACGGACGCCTGACCCTAAACGGCCAGTGCAGAAGTGTGAACACTTGAGCCGTGCGTTGTTAACGGCTCACGCGATGCAGAGACTTGCGCTGACAGGAAGTACGCGCGTGTCGCGAGGCCGCGAGGGCGCGGAGCGCGAGACATGCGAGACACGGCATGTGCCGCTGCGATCACGCGGCGGTGAACGGCGCGATCTGTCCGCCCGACTGTCCGCCCAGCTGTCCGCGACTGTCCGCTTCCGACGCCCTCGGCGTGCATCCGATGACGTGGACGCCCGAAATTGGTGTCCACCTAGTGTTTGCGCTGAGGAGGCCTTGGAGCCCATAAAAGCCTGGCGCTTGCCCACCACGGTTCTCGCTCTCCAACCACCTCTCGCCTCGGCCTGACTCCTTCACCTTGCGCATCCACGACCAACCGCCATGAGCAAGAACCGTTCATCCAACAAGACGACCGACGGCGGCTACACCACGTCCACCCTCCCTGCCGGCATGACGCTCGAGGTGCTTGACGTGGACGGCACCACGGTCATCCTGAAGATCGGCTTCGCCACGGGCGGCGCCCTCATCCTCAAGGTCAAGAACGACGACGAGGTCGCGCCGATGCTCCTCGGCCTCGAGGCCCTTACTCCCGTGTGCAAGACCAAGCGCAAGAAGCTGGCGACCCGCAGTGCCGCCGCCGATTCGGCTGACGGTGTCAAGGGCCACGCCAAGCGCAGCGACGCCGAGTCGGACGAGGACGTCTCGGCCACCTCGTCGCCCCCGTCGTCGGACCGCCCAGTTCCGGTGCCTAAGCGCCTCTCGCCCGCCGCTCACCAAGCCCGTGTCCTTGAGGTCGAGAAGCTCGCTAAGGCTAAGGGTGAGCGTCTCGAGGCCACCGACAACGCCGAGTTCGGCCAGATGTTCTCGATCAGCCTGCTCTGCTTCATCCACGGCAAGTTCCTGGAGCGCGAGCGCGCCAACGACTGGACCTCCAAGAAGCTCAAGAAGATGCCCGGGATCAACCACCTGATCAAGGCGTCGCGCGCGCTGGGCAACCCGCTCATGGTCAACATCGAGACGTTCGACAAGCACATTCTTCCCCTCGCGCTCAAGTACAAGCCCCGCGGCTCGGCGTAGAGCGGGTTTGCGTGCCGCGCACGAGAAGGGTTGTGGAAACGGTGACTGTGGGAATGAAGAAGCAGAGCGACAGATCGTGATTCAATCAAGCAATACAGTCTTGTGAACATGTAAATGGCATTGAAAGTCATGGCGTTTCCCCGCATTCAATCAGCCTTCCCAAAACTCGGGCGCTGGAACTGCCCAGAGCTCGCCAATTCCGACCATGACCGCTTCAACTGCATAAGCGAGAAAGGCGTCGCCGGACCCGGGCGGCTGGAGTCGCAAGCAGCGAGACGCGCGTTGAGACGCGTTTGGAAAACACGTGGGGACGCGAAGCGGCAGCGAACTCATTGCCAGTACCTCCACCACTCACTCCGTTCGGGTGTCAACTGTGCGGGGCTCTGCCCAAGTGCCCCTCTCGCCGCGATCACTTGGCGCAACGATGAAGTCAAGGGATTACAAAAGCGACACTGTATCTATGCAACGACATGAAACTCTCGATCGGCTCTGAACAACCTACTGCGGCGGCGGACGCGCGCGACGCCTTGAGCTCCTTCTCGATCTTGATGAGCGCGTCGTGCGCGTCGCGGAGAAAGTAGCCGGCGATGATCTTGCACTTGGCGTCGCGCACCACGCCGCGGTCCGAGAGCGCGAGCGTGCACGGGTCCACGAACGCGGGGCACGGCAGGTCGACGGTGCGGTCGCGCATTGGAGAAACAGCGAGAGAAAGTGCGGCGCCGACGGGACGATCAGGTTGTTGCGAATGAAGCGAGGACAGATGCATCTAGACGCGACAAGAGCGAATCAGTCAGTATCACGTCAAGCGATCGATGAGGTGGGCGCACACCTGGTTGTGGTCACGCAAAGCGCGGCAGGTGGACCGATGCTGCTCGAGGTAGACGTAGTGCTTGCGACCCGACTCCTCAAAACTGACGACGAGGAAGATGGACGGCGACGGATCCCCGCCCACGCGGGCGAGCTTGCACACCGTTTCCACGTCGGTGACGCGCGCAACGAGGCCAAACTGCCAAAGATCGAAGCCGTGCGCACGATGGGCGGCCTGGTCCATGGTGAAGCGCGGGTCGTCATCGCCTCGCTCACGCAGCATCCGCTCGTAGTACGGGAACATGAGCTCCAGGATTCGGTGAAGGAGAAGATCAAGGCGGTTGCCCGCGATGTTACTAGATTCGCGCGGCGCGGAGCTGCGTTAGTCTCGAGTTGCGCGTGCTCTACGGCGCAGGCAGCGTACTTTTAGGGCCCGTTTGGTTCAGATCAGGTGGATCAGCTGAAAAAGTTGCCACGTTTCACCTCACCCCCGTTCATCTCAGCGGCCGTGCGAACCAAACGCCCCGCTGGATGAACCCCCCCCCCCCCGCAATAAAATCTTTCCCACCTCTTTGCAGCCGCACTTATTGCAACGAATCAACACCTAACCTCACGCATCGTGTTCTCGAGCCCTCAAACAACATGGGCAAGGGATACAACCGCAAGCTGCGCGGCCTCATACTCACGGCCGCCCTCGCTCTCCTGCGACGTCTCGCTGCGCGCAACGAGCGCCGCTCGTGGGAGCCTATCCGCACGTCCACGCTTTCTGGCGAGTCGTGGGTTCAAGAGCTGCTGACGTGCAACAGCGAAACGCGTTTTTCGGAAATCGCCCGTATGCCCCGCGAGACCTTCAAGGCCATCTGCCGCCTGTTCCGCGACCGTGGCCTTCTCGCCGACGGCCGCGAGCTGTCCGTCGAGGCGCGCTTCATGGTTTTTCTTGTCATGGCCGGCGAGGGCAGCACCAACCGCAACCTCAGGGAGCGGTTCCAAATCTCTGGCGAGACCGCGTCCAGGGTTCTGAAGCAAGTGCTCGACGCTCTGTACCGCCTGATGCCCGAGTTCATTGTCCAGCCGTCCGATTCTACGCCCGTGCATGAGCGCATCGCCCACGACCCGAAATACGCTCCGTTCCAGAACGCGGTCGGCGCACTTGACGGAACGCACATCCCGTTTGTTGTGCCCACTAAGCTTCACGACTCGTTCCGAAACCGCAAGGGGACCATATACTCAAATGTCCTCGCTGCCTGCGACTTTGACTTGAACTTCACCTACGTTCTCGCAGGGTGGGAGGGCAAGGCGCATGACTCGCGCGTGCTCTCGGACGCCTTCGCCCGTGGGTTCAAGATCCCCGCCGGCCGCTTCTACCTCGCCGACGGCGGCTACGCAAACCGCACGTCCATCATCGTGCCCTTCCGCGGTACCCGCTATCATCTTCGCGAGTTTGCCCGCGGCAAGGATGGGTACGTTCTCACTGCCATGACCATCACGTTGGCGCCATCTCATCCGCTTCATCAACGTACGTAGAGTTAAGAACCGCGAGGAGCTTTTCAATCTGCGTCACGCGTCGCTCCGCAACTCCATTGAGCATATCTTTGGCGTGCTCAAGAAGCGGTTCCGCGTCCTCTCGATTGGCGCGGCCTACCCAATCAAGACTCAAGTCAAGCTTGTGTACGCGCTCTGCACGCTGCACAACATGATCAACAAGTGGAACCAAGGCGGCGACGCCTTCTTTCGCGACGCCGAGACGGAGCTCCGGCGCGCGCGGGACGCGGCGCGTGAGGCGCCAGTATGTGGGCGCGAGCCCCTGGACGACGAGAACGAGGAGGACGACGAGGCCGCTGTCCTCGAGGCCTCGCTGGACGGAGCTCGTCAGCGCGGTATCTCGCTTCGGAACCGCGTCGCAAATGTTCTTTGGACCGAGTACAGGCGCGTCATGGCCGCTCGTGGGACCCGTCTTTGAAGGCGCGAAATAATTGTTGTACCCGCATGCATGCTGTAATATACTGATTTGTCAAGTACTATAATGTTATATAAGCGATTCTAGATGATTTGACGCGTCGCTGAGGTCAGAACGCATCGGTGGGGACGCGTCGATCAATCACGTGACGTGTGAGACACTTTGCGAACCACGCGTTTCTCAACGAGTCGCGTCATTTTCGAGCGAAGGGTAACGATTGAAGATACGATGGACACAAAGCCAGATGTATTGGACACAAATGGGCGAGAACAAGGCCAGGAAGCAACGCGAGGGGAGGGGGACATGTGCGAGTGAGCTACTGAATGAAAATCTCGAGGATGCGCTTGCGCTTCGATTCGGACACGGCCATGACGCGAAGCGCTTGATCCTCGGTCAGGCGGGTGGCGACGTCGATCTGGTACTCTTCATTGTCGTTGTACGCGTCCTGGACCCATTCAAGTGCGGCGGTCAGGACGGGCTTGGAGTCGGCGGTCGCGACGCTCTGGAACACCTCCTTGATGCCCATGAGGAATTCCGAGTCCGAGAGGCGACGCGAGCTGCTGTCCGAAGTGCGGCTGCGCTTGCTGGCGGGGGCCGCGTCGTCTTGACCATCGACACCTTCCACGTCACCAGACTCCTTGCCGTCCTGCTCGAGGTGCGAGTACTCGCCGGTGGTGGTCGAGCCGCCCCACGAAGGAAAACAGCGTTTATATAGGCCGGGAAGCACAGCCTGAAGGTTTCGGGGGCGAGCAGACGGGCAATTCAGCGACGAGGGTTCCATTCAGCTCATCCGGGGGTCGACCCAAACGCCGCGATGAACGCGACGGGGTGAAAATGCCACGTTTCAGCTGGGTGAACACCGGACCGTGTAAAATCGATTGATCCACCTGATTCACCCCGGAACCAAACGGGCCCTTAGCACAACACGATCAAACGTGCGAAACATGGCCTCGGTGATGTTGTTGGTGTTGCTGAGTGCAGGCGCGATCTCAGTCGAGCCCGTTGCGTCAACAATGTGCGCTACACAGGAGCCACATGGTCAGTTGCCTTGCACATGTGGTGTGATCCGGGCAAACAACGTACGCAGCCACTTCGGCGAGAACCAGTAGCGCTGGAAATACTCGACCCAGGTCTCGAATTCCTCGCGGGTCGGCGCGAGGTTGGCAAGCTTCGGGGGCGAGGTAGCGGGCGTCGGTGGCCGCGGCCGTGGCGGCCATGTCGGCCTCGACGCGCTCGCGCTCGGCTGCATCGCGCTCGGCCTGCGCAAGTCGGCGGCTTTCGTCGTAGTCGGTACGCTCGTCGGTCGTCCTTTTTTGAACACCCGCTTGCGCACGCTTGGTGTTGGTTGCAGCGGGTGCTCGAGGCGGATCGGGCGGCTGTACACATGAGCAAGGAAGGAATCAGCGAGTCTCTTGTTGCGCAAGCCAATCGATCACACGCACCAGCGTGACGGGAACGGCATAGGGGCCAGCGCCCTTGTAGAAGTTGCGCGTCACTATCGCGTCGACGGGCGCGTGCGCCTCAAACAGCTCATGCAGATCGGGTCGAGGGACGGGTGCACCGACGGGCTGTTGTACAGCAGGGAGCGAGTGCGCGATGGCGAGAGCGGGTTGCTGGAGCGCAGGGGCGAGCGCAGGCGCAGATGGAAGAGTGTGCGAGGCGGAGAGCGAGAGTGGAAGCGCGACGAGTGGTGCGGGCGTGGCGGGGAGCGGGAGCGCGACAGCGGGAGCGAGCGCCGAGTGTAGAGGGTGAGGCGTGACAGGCGCGGGCGCAGCGTGTAGTGGATGGGTCGCAGCCGGTGCGGGCGCAGCAGGTGGCGGGAGCGCAACAGGCGGCGCGGTCGCGGCAGATGGTGCGTGCGTCGCGGCGGCAGGCGGACCCCAGATGCGGACGAGCTGGTACGCATGCGGGCACTTCTTGCTGATGTGGGCCTGCTGCTCGCGGGTCAGAGACGACCGATCACGAAGCCCTTCCGCCGTAATTTTCGGCGACTTGGACTGCAGCAGCCGGTCGAAACTTTCCTGGAGCGTCTGGACCTTGCGCTGGATGGAGGCGATGGAAACTGGCGATGTGGGAAACAAGGAGGGACGCGAGGCGGACGGCAGCCGGTCGAGGCGCGACTTGATAGCAAGAAGGACTTCTTTTCGAGCGCCGTGCTGGTTGAAGGTCTCGTAGTTGTCGCCGGAGCACAAATAGTTGACGAGGTCCGAGGTTTCCTCAGGCGACCACACGTGGCGGGACGCGGCCATGGCGGGGCGGGGTGCGTTGCACAAAGTTGAAGGGCAGATGACGTTGATGCGTTGCAGAATGTATGTATGGTCGAGAGGGGCAGAGGTGGGGCAGGGGAGCAACAAGAGAAGAAGAGTCGAGTCGCGACCAGGGGCCGGCATCCAGGCGGTGCTCACTGGGACCTGTCATGCCCATCGACGCGGAAGGAAACGGAACGCGAGCCACACACGTGACCCAAAACGCGCTCGCGGGGCTGCGTGCGCGTCTCGGCCGATTGCCAGTACCTCCACCACTCACTTCGTTCGGGTGTCAACTGTGCGGGGCTTTGCCCAAGTGCCCTCTCGCCACAATCACCTGGCACAACGGACGCGTCGTGGACGCGCGATGCAAGGAACACATCGTTTATGAACAGGGAGACACCGAACTCGCCTCAGGTGCAGCGCTCACTGAAGTCATGCTTCGGATCCGTCTTACGCAAAGGGACTCGCGAGCAGTGGGTTGCAACGCGTTAGAACCACGCGTTCGAGTTCTCGCGCCACAGCTACAACCTCTCACCTTTCCACGCCCTTCCTGCTCTTGAGCTGGATCTAGTCAACTACGGACAGACGTGGCGGCGCAAGCTAAAAGTCGCTGAATGGATTACCAGTCAAGCTGCTGTAGCGACTCCCCGTGCAGCGAATTGCGCTTACGCGCGCACAAACGCGGCCAGCTGTTGCGTGTCGTTCATGTGGCCACGACCGCGGTGATCAATCATCTGATCTCGCGTGAGCCGCCTGCAATCCCTCGCTCCCGCGCCGCCGCACCCCGCTGCGGCGCGCCCTGCTTTGTTATCCATTCTCCCCTCTCCCCGTCTTGGGTTCGGGGCCGAAGGCAGGAATAGACATCCCTGTCTACTTGTCTCCCGCCTCCTTCTGTCGGCATCAACATTTTCTTCAAGTAGTTTTCCGCATGGCCTCGAACCCCACCTTCACCATCTCGCCGGCGCTCTGCAGCGACATCTCCGCGCTCCCCGGCACCTGCAGCACCGCGGCCAAGGACCCCCAGGCCGTGCCTGCCGCACGCGCGCGCGCCGCCGAGCTGCGCCAGCTACTCGGTGAGCAATTCGCTGCCTGCTCGGCCGCCATCGACGCCGCCGCGCAACCCGCGCCGTCCCAGGGCAACGACACGACTACTTGTCTCCCGCCTCCTTCTGTCGGCATCAACACCAGCCACGCTTCAAGGATGGTGCTCGTGATGGAGCGCTAGTAGCGCGCCTTGATCGTGTGCGCCTAGTACCCTCAAACGCGCCTCTGTGCAGCATACGCGCATGTAGCGCGTATCGCCAGCGCGCTCGAGGCAACTGAGATCGGATTTGTGACGGACGCGCCAGGGCGAGCCGCTCGCTCACAGCAGCATGCTGATATTCTCAATGAGCCGAAAAGACAGCAGTCAGCGATTGTGCAACGGAGCGTACTATGCACAGCGAATGTGCGCGACGACTCGATCTTGGCTAACGCATCGATCTATCGCCAAGAAAGCACTCAACGATGATGGCGTTCGCGTCGCACGCTATGATCCAACTTGAAAGCTCGAGCGAACTCGCCTCCTTTGGCGCGGAACTACATATATCCGATGAAGCGCAACTACGGTGGAAAGATCGTGAAAGGTCGACGCGGGTTACGGTGCCCACGGGATGTCGTTGACGGCGACGCGAGACACTCTAGCGCAAACAAATACCGTGTGCGTCATGATGCACCCATGTCCTGACCGCTTGGTCTCGTATTTCTCCACCTGGCGAGCTTTTCTCATGCAGCGATAATCACTGTCACGCGAATCCTCGAGAACGAGAGGACTGTCGAGCTTGTGCTGTCGCACGCCAGTTGGTGAGAAGCTAACACCAGCAGTCGTAACCGCGGCCGCGACGGCCTGCTCAGCCGACTTTAGCTCGCCTTCAGTTGCGCGGTGATCGTGCACAAAATGAATGGGAGACCTGTCAACGATGTTGAAAGTCATGATGATTCCCGGCGCGCATATAATAGCGCTCGTCCGAGCTGACAAGGAGTTTTATTGAAGCAATCGCACGTTCCGCCGCGGTGCAGGTAGCAAGGGTCGAGGTCAGAAGCAGTCAAATGCACAGCAGATGAGACGCGCGTGCTTGCGCGGAAGCGAAGCCAGATGCGCGCTCCGCTCGTGATCAAGTTCGTATCCCGCACCGCCGAGGCAAAGATACCGCGTAGCTACTCGTTGCAAAGTTTAGAGAGTCTTCGTCGCACCACGTTGCTCAGCGCAGAGTCCCGCAGTAAGGAAGCAAGTAGCGACGCGACGCCTGGCGGGCGCAACGCGGGTCGAGTGGCGGTAGCGGCGGCCAAGAAGAGCGAGTGCGCCCACACAAGGGGAAGAACAAGAACACAAATAGCATCGCCCCGAGCTGGGGTCCTTCACAATAGCAGGTACTGCAAGCCGTGGCGACGTGAAAGCATCCCACAACACGCTACTCCACTCGGCGAGCTCGCCTAAGCAGCACTTGTGCAGTAGCAAGAGCAGAGTGCAAAAGCGGTGCCAGCGGAACACTCAAGTCAACGGCCGAGTCGAGCACAGCACGTCCCTGCGCGAGCGCCACCCAAAGGCGCCGAGGTGGGACAGGACCGGCGTGTCGTCAATTTCATGATTTATGGAATCCATTGCATAGAGTAAATGAGCTTCATTGAAGAAGGAGAGCAAACGGGAGGGGAGCGGAGCGGAAGCGAGAGCGAAGCGAAGTGGCGCAACGCGACACGGGAAGTGATGTCATCCGGAACAACGTGATTGGGTCATGTGACGAAACGAGAGCAGAAAATCGCGACCACTATAGCTTGGGCAAAGCCCCGCAGTGCTCGCTCGACCTTAGTAGCACCCTCTCCCTGCAAACTTAACATAAATCGATAGATAACATGGGCAGACGGAAACCGCAGCTCTTGGTCGTGTGCAGCCTTCGCCAGTCTCTCCCGCTCGCTAACACGGCACGGCGGTCACACGACGCGAGGAAACCCCGCTGAAGGCGTGGCTGTCCCCGCGCAGACATAGGAAATGAGGTATCCTTATAAGGATACCTCAGGATAGGATTAAATGGCTATAGAGGTAGATGTGGTTAGGTCTATCCCTGGGGACGCCCGTCAGAAACATCCCCAGGGATGCGCGCGCGCCCGCAGCCACGAAGTGGCGGAGGGTCCTCACGTGATAAGTCGACGCGTCTCCAAGTGTCTCGCGGCCCACGTGACGGTCATCTGATCCGCGACGCGTCTCGAAATGACTTTGCGATTATTCGATGAATTGAAATCCACGACGGGCATGGGCGATATTGGCAAACGTCTATGAATCCGTCGGCGCGGTGGGGAAATGGTGAGTCGGTTGGTGAGAGTATTGGTGAGGTCGGTGAGAGTGTGTCCCTGTGTCCCAGTGTCCCAGCGATTTTCACTTGTAGCTCGTATTTTGAACTGAAAACAGCATACTAACTAAGTATGTTAGTTATATTTTTCAAATTTATAAAAAAGAATATTTAGCTGGGACACTGGGACACTGGGACACAAGTAGGTTGATAGAGTAGACGGCCATTTGGTAGTGGGTTTCAGTCGTCATAGTCCATGCCATCTGAGAAGCGGGCGCGGCGGATTTCCAGTCACTGGGCGATCCAGCTGTGGGGCAGGGAGTTGTGAGTATGACGCAGTTTTTAGGGCCTCCACAAAGGAAGCTAATGGCTTACCCCGGGTGTGAGTTTGTGAGTACAGGAATCGGAACTTTTCCACCCCGCCCATAATTCGGAGAGTGTTTGTCACTGACATATGTATGTTACTTTTTTCTTCCAAATATATATCACTGAATACCTCTAAATCTCATACTCACATACTCACAAGACAAAAAACAAAGTAAAAACACTCAGGGTAACGTAAAAGTAGTGCATTTTGTGAGTACGACCTCCACACTCACACACACTCACACACACTCACAATCTACTCACAATCATTGCCGTCGTCCTCTGCAGTATTGAGTCTGTAGCTGTAGACCACACCAGTCACCACTGGCCGCTTGGTCCGGGCCGTCCGATCGTACTGGGTGCAACAGTCCTTGGCATGCTTGCCCATGCAGTACTTGCAGAGGTTCATTGTGGCCTTGCCCAGTCCGCGCGCCTCCATCAGGGAGTCATTCCACTTGGTTTTGGGGTGCAGATCAAGTGCGCGGAGGAAATCAGTGTAAAGCATCGCCTGCTCCGGATCCGCCGTCACAGTCAGCGGGCAGTCATCATCAAGCAGTGCGCTCTCAATTGGATCGTTTGCCAGTTTAGCCATGACAGCGTTATCCTTGAATACCTGCTCCATAATGTCATCGCGGAATGTGAGCCTCTGGTTCTCCTCAAGGTGCTGCACAGTGAAGTGATACGCGTCCAGGGCAAACAGCAGAATGTTCAGCAAGTACTTGTCTCGGCTCTGCGCCTGGAGGAACGTGTTCTCGCGTTCGGGCTTCTTTGTAAAGTTGATAAACATGAAACGCTTGGAAACTTCGTTGAAAACTTCGGTAATCTTGAGAACAAAGTTGGACGTTGGCAGCATATGCGCCTCAAAGGCATCAGTGACCTCGTCCCCGCCCTTTCGCGCGCTGGAAAGTCCCTTACCCTCGACCAGGTTCTTGGCCGTCTGGAAACCAAGTTTCTCGAAAAAGTCAGCATTTACATCTGTGAGCTCCCACGCGACCTTGTTCTTCGTATACGCGATCGTAAACTTGGTCACAGTTTCATCACTGGCCGTGGCCTGGAAGCGGTGCATCCCATGGATGTCCTGAACAAGCTTGATGGACAGGGACTTGCCCGTGCCCGACTCGCCATAGGTAAATGGCGTGATTGCCCAGTTGTCAAAGTATCCCACTGGGAACATGGTGCGGCCAAAGTACATCATCACGTACTGAATCTTGGCAAGCTCGTTGCTACCAAACTGTAGATCAAGCACGTCCTGGTAAGGGCCCAGGCTGAGCTCAGAGTACTTGTTCAGGTAATCGAAATCGAACTCGTTGTCAATGTACGTCCACACCACTGGGTTCCCACTGCAAACGTGGTTTACAAACCACTCGTAGTTGTCCTCGATGTCCTGTAGAGAAATTGGCCCCCATTTACGGTTCTCATGCGTGCCAGTGAACAGAACCCCATTCTTGAACGCGATCAGGCTGCGGTTTTGTTTGTACTGGGGGATGTTCTTAGAACACTGCGCCAATCGCTGTGTTACGTGGCGGCGGTACTTGCTTGCGTCCTGGTTGTAATAGTCGACAAATACGTCATCGAGAATGTAGGACACGTACTCATCCACTGTCATGTGGCGCTCAAAATAAAACGGGTTCTTTGCTGATGGCTTGTAAATGTACTCGCTGTCCTTGACATAGCCCAGGGTCTTGAACTCGTCCACGATAAACTCTGAGATCAACTGCGTTGGTGTCTTCTCCTCCTCCTCTTCCTCGGGCTCTGGAATGGCACAGGGCGCGACAATGGGTTTCTCGGCCCACTTGATATCAAAACCCGTCTTTTCGAGCGTGTACGCACCGAGGTCGGCCATAAACTGCTCGTTGATCTGATCTGAGGCACGGACCATCATGCCGTCGTACATGAGAACCGCGAGCTTGATATCACGCGAAGAGCAAAAGTCTTTGGCGTGAAGAAGGAGCTTGCACTCGACACACTGATAGACGAACGAGAGGAATGAGCCCTGGCGATTGGGATGCTTTGGTGACGACATGGCCCACACATCCGGGTGCATCTCTTGAAACTTGGGAACCACGACGTTGTACAAAAACGCGTGGAACGCCTTGTACTCGGCGGGAAACTCCAACGGACACTTTTTGCTGAACGAGCCAGCGAAGAAATCGGTTTTGTTCATGCCCAGTCGATCAAGTACGCTGTTTCGGTTCTCAATGTGCTCGTTGAGAAGAGGGTACTCGAGTCCATGGTGACGAGCCAGTTGGTGGATGATGGTTGGCGCGGAGTTGTGCATGTCGATATCTTGGAGCACGCCCTTGAACAGGAACGCACGCGTTTCGCCGCAAATCTTTTGTAGCCCAGGAGTAGTAGGCGTGGTAGTAAGTCGGCCAGAGTTTGTCGTGTCTGAGAACTTGTAGATGGTCTCGATTTCACCGCGCTTATTCATCTTGCGACGGATTGAGTTGACGATTTTCGTTTCCTTGGCCTGTTGCTTTGGGTCGGCACACGAACACTGGATCGCCTTGCTGTGTAGAGCTTCCACGGCCTTGGGATTCACTGGTGCCATGAGACGGACAGCATAGAGCGGGTCAAGAATCTTTGAGAGGTCCTTGACAGTCTCGGCAATCTTGGAAGCGGCAGAAGACATTTTGGGGATGTTCTTACTGTCCTATAAGAGGAAAAACCGGCTTCTTTTATGCGTCTGGCGCGTTTATCGATAACTCTTCAGAAATAGCTATCGATATGTCATTTGGATCGCGGGAACGTCTATTCCGCGTCGTCTTCCGCCGTCTCTGGCTTCTGTTTCTTTTCGAGTTTGCGCACAGATGCCTTTGCAATTGCCTTGAGCATCACATCGAGCTTTACTTTTTCCCATTCCGCGCGGATAATTTCCGCCTCGCACTCTGGAATGGAAAACTTGGCAAGAGTTCCTGCAATGTCCACGTCCAGCTTTCGAACCTTTAACTTGCCCACGAGCTCGAGGAGTGTGTTTTCGCCCCAGGAAGTGAGCGGGCACTTGGAAAGCTTGCGATTCAAAGCGAGTTCGACGATCGCCACGCGGGCAGCGAGTGCGCGGACCTTCTCAAACGCGGCACCCGCCATCCCTGGGGATATCGTTGCAATGGCTTCGCTGTCAAGCTGCAGAACGAGTTCTGGATCGAATACAGTGTTGGGGATGTCAGTGACATGGCTCAGGATGAATCCCATCAAGTGCGAGTCCATTAGCAACAGGCGCGAAAACTTTTAGCGATAACGCCAAACGTATAAAACGCGGACATCCCCGCGTACCTTTTTTGCCTGCTCTGTAGTAAAGCACAATGGCGTCGTTCGAGCTTCTGGTCAAGGACATCCTCGCGCAAGCCACCAAGGAGTTTATGAACGCCCTCGAGCCCCGCCTCCAAGCCATCGAGGACAAGCAAGCGACGATTCTCAGCCACATGGCCGAGACCCAGTCCAAGATTGAGCCTCGCCTGGCTGAGGTGGAGCGCGAGTTTGCTCACTTGGCCCACACCCTTGAAGGCGACAATCACCTGTACCACGAGTGTATCCATGGTGTTAAAACCCGTCTCGACAACCTCGAGAAGGCCGTGCCCGTGCAGGCTACGAAGCGCTCGCATGACGTCATGGAACGTGATTCGGATCAGCCCGCTGATCACCCAGCCACGCAGGACGTGGAGATGGCCGACGCGTCCGAGTCCTCGACCACCAACGAGGATCAGCAGCCCGCCGCTAAGAAGCTCAAGTTCGAGACGATCACAGCCAAGTCGATTGAGGAGTTCAAGAACGCGGACATCATCAAGGCCAACAAGGAAGTCGGGAAGCACAGCGATACTGATAAAGCGACGGCGAACCGCATTCTCACCAAGTTCATGACTTAGGGCGTCTCGATGCACAACGTGGATGCTGTGAAGGCCGCCATGGTCAAGTGGGACGACAAAAAGGGAAAGAACAACCCGCCAGATGCGCTCCAGTCGGACACGGCCAAGTGGCTCAGCGTGTACTGCAACTGGAACGGCGACAATGAGCTTGCTGATCAGTACTCGAAGCACGCCCAGGAACTTCGTAAGCAGAAGCGCGAGGCCCGCAACAAGGAGGAAGCCGGCACGCTGCCCACTCAGGCTGAGGTTCTGAAGGCGATCGACGAGAAGTTTGACTGGACGCTGGACAAGGAAGTCAGCCTCGCCAGCAAGGTCCACCAGCTGCAGCTTTACCTCCAGACTCTGACTACGGTTCGCAGTGACCTCGCATTCCTCACTGTGGATAAGACGGACCACTTCCCGCACTACGACCCTGAGACGGAGCTCATTTACGGTTCCATTGTGATCAAGACGGCCGGCCACGGATACGACTTCAAGCACCGCGTTGCCGACGACCAGGCTAACATGCTCGCCAAGTTTATCAAGTACCGCCGCGACCAGGGCTTTGATTTCGTGTTTGCCGACAGCATTGATGACGCCAAGGCGCTGTGCAAGAAGTGGTGCCAAGACGTTGGCCGCAGTGGCAAGCTCGTTGGACTTGACGTTGGAGTCCAGAAGCTGCGCCGGATCAGCGCGTCTGAGAACACGAAGGCGTACAACGAGATCAAGGCTCGCGCCCATGCCATGGGTCATTCCGTGGGCGTTCACGTCGACACGTACATGGTCGGCAAGAACTGATGGATATTTCTCCTTGTTAATATAATGTATCCGCACGAAGAACCACTTACGGATGCTCAATCAGAGTATTTGAGCAACCTGTACTATAAAAAGGGCCACGTTGGCGTCGGCATCAGGCGATTATTTGATATCATCACCGCGGAAAATACAGGGCAGCACATCTACCGAGCCCAACTCGAAAAATGGCTTGGAGAGCAATCAGTGTGGCAGCAATATAAACAGCCCAAGTACAAGCACCGCGACATTCGTGTGATCTCGTCCGTTAGTCCCGGCCGCAACTTCCAGATGGACTCAATTATCATGAGCGAAGCAAAGCACTTTAACGGTTACACTGCAATTCTCGTCGCTGTCGACCTTGCCACGCGTAAAGTCTATCTCCGACCCGTAAAGAAACGCGAGGCGGCCAACGTGCGGGCAATCTGGGACAAGGTCGTAGAGGAACACAATTTGAATCCCGCTACGATCCAGACGGATAACGGGACAGAGTTTGCAACCATTGTGGCCGGGACCACTGTGAAGCACATTAAAGGCAAACCCGGAGTGCCCCAAGGCCAGGGAGTTGCAGAACGAATGAATCGTACAATCAAGTCAATGCTCATCCCGTGGATGTCGATTCAAGGCAACAACGACTGGCCGAAACACCTCAAGGTAATCGAGGACGTGATCAACAAGTCCAAGAGTCGTGGGACGGGTAAAGCGCCGAACGCCTACGACAACATCCCCAGGGATGTCGCCAAGACAGAGCTCAAAGCCATCCGTGCCGCTCGGGGCAAACCAGAGGGTGATCCACTGAGCGCGTTGCTGAAAGTCGGCCAGCTCGTTCGCGTGCGCATTCCGTACAAGGCCCAGTTAGAGTCCAAGGGAAAGCCGCTATGGTCGAGTACATTGCATCAAGTCACCAAAGTCCGCAAGGGTTCGGGGGTGAGTAATCCGAGCTATAAAGTCGCCGGTCGCGTCGGGTTTTACTCTCGAACTGATCTCCAGCCCGTTTCAGTATCACGTGAGCCGCCGGGACGCGTTGCGCCACAGCGACCAGCACCACAGACGCGCACTAAGCAGCCAATCGAGCCACGCAAGCCGCCGGAACGTGATCGACGCGAACCTGGTCGATTCAGGGATACGGTGCGCCACTGAATCAGCGCATAAAGAAGAGGTCAAGAGTGACGTGAACGGATTGGGTCATGGAAACGGTGGAAGACCACGTAAACCCGTACTGCTTTCCGGCTTCAAGGTACACTGTAGCACTGCCTCCCATGTACTGATCTGACGCGAACTTACAGAGAGCTCGTGCCAGCAGTCCAATGTAGTCCTTACCCGCTACGGTCAAGTCGGTGGCATTATACAGCGAGTAAGTCGCGATGTGCTCCGTGACCGTACTTCCCTGCGTGTACCAGCCCTGACTGCGTAGTGCGTACCATCCCGTTGCGCTGACAGTGAAACAGCCGTTGGTTGCTCCAAGACCCAGGAACCCGGGACTTGTCGAGTTTACGATCGCCGCGCCTTGACTGTTTGCGCCCGTGATGACCTGGGATTGTCCGGATAAAAACGACAAACTCGCCGAGTTGATGAGAACCTGTCCCCGCCGATTTGTAGCCATGAGATTATCGACGTACGCTTTATTCGCGGCATCTGTGCCCGCCACTGGAGCAAGGTCGAGTGTGAGTTGGCCAGTGAACCGACCAGTGCCGTTGACTCGAAGTTTTTCTGTTCCAAGGGTCGCTGATCCGATGACCACGTTCCCACCGCCAGCTGCCAGGGATACGCCGCCCGTCGTTGCGGATGCGAGTTCGAGATTCCCTGCGGCAGTACATGCGAGATTGTTCTTGATGACGCCAGCTTGTTTAAAGTCGACGTACGTCAGCGTGTTTACCGCACTGTCAAAGACCATATTCGCGCTCGTTAAGTTTCAGACCAGAATGTTGGGCACGGACAGTTGTTTATTCACTCCAAGTCCGTTGTTAATCGTGATCGCACCAGATGAAGTCGATGTGCTATCCGTCGTATTCGTAAACGCAAACGTCGCGCCAAGTCCAAGTGCGGATTGAGGCACTGTGCCTGTTAGTGCGGATGCGCTCACGGATGTCACTTTTGAGGAAATATCGGGAAGACGGGCAATGTCGATGGTTCCTGCGAGTTTCGTAGCGTCAATTCCTGTGGCCAGTTTGAGATTCCCGATAGAACCGTCCGCGATACGTGCCACGTCCAGAGTTCCAGTGAGCTTTGTAGCGGAAACGTCCGCGACTTTGATGTCCGAGACAGCACCGCTTGCAAGCTGGCTATTTCCAATGGATCCGGCCGAGACTTTGGCGCCATCAATACCCATTGCAAGTTTGAGATTGCCAATCGAACCGTCCGCAATTCGTGCAACATCGAGTGTGCCAGTGAGCTTGGAAGCCGAAACGTCCGCGACCTTGATGTCCGAGACAGCACCGCTTGCGAGTTGGGCATTGCCAATAGATCCGGCCGTGACTTTGGCGCCATCAATTCCCGTTGCGAGTTTGAGATTGCCAATCGAACCGTCAGCAATGCGTGCAACATCGAGTGTACCTGTCAGCTTTGCGGCAGAAACGTCCGCGACCTTGATGTCCGAGACAGCACCGCTTGCGAGTTGGACATTGCCAATAGATCCGGCCGTGACTTTGGCGCCGTCGATTCCCGTTGCAAGTTTGGCGTTCGAAACAGCCAAGTCAGCGAGTGCTGATGTACCTACTGAACCCGCAACGAGCTTTCCACCAGAAACACTCACAAGTTTGGCATCCGAAACAGATGCATCAACAAGTGCAAGGCCGGACAGAGAACCAACTTTGTTTGAAACATCAGGGAGTCGAGCCAAGTCAATGGTTCCAGTCGTAATCTTTGCAGCATCTACGGCACCGATTTGGGCATTTGTGATCTGCCCGTTCAACTTGGTCGTTTCAAGGGAGGCAATCATCCCTGAGAATACCGTGGGGATGTTCGCAGCAGCAAGTACGCCCGAAACCTTGGATGCGGACACTCCGGCGATTTGGGAGTCGGTGATGAGTCCAGTGATGGTCGATGCAGCTGTCGATGTCGTTGCGGGAAGACACGACACCGGAACCAATCCAGTGAGTTTGCCAGCGTCAATAGTCAAAGGGAGATTAGCCGCGGCAAGTGTACCGCCGATTCGGCCCGCGTCGATCGTGTTTGGGAGCTGACTCTGTGCAAATTGGCCCACGACCTTGGTCGCTGAAACGCTGGCAATGTTTGCGTCGGCAACGGGTTCAGCCAGCATGGCGTTTGTGATCCGCGGAGCCGTAACTTTTGTCCATGGCACACTTGTGAGTTTCTCAGGCGTGACAGATGCATCGACCAGCTTTGCCGTGGTCACCGAACCATCTTGAATCGCCGCAGACGTCACTGATCCAGCTGCAAGACCGGACTTGACATAGATTCCCTGTGCCCCAACTCCAAGCGTCGCGTCGTCCACCTTTACCGATACGACGTTTCCAATGACATTCACACCAGGACCTGCGCCAATCACGTTTGAAAGTTTTGATTCAAGGTGGGCCTTGGTCACGGCATGCGTTGGAAGTGTGGGTGGCTCAGATAGCGTGACTTGGGAGAATCCAGGTAGGTCACTCACTGCAACGGTCTTGCCAGTAACAACGATGTTGGTCCCCGCAGCCACTCCAGAGTTGGCGTTACAGTACGCCTTTGTTGCAAGGTTTGAGACGCTGTCAATGGCCACCGGATCGGCGACCACAGTTGGAGTACCGGTACCAGGTGCGTACCCAAAGATGTTTCGCGTGTTCAAGTCCATTTACACTTTGGAGAGATAAAAATGCACGACATGACCGTACGCTGACACGGGCATCCCTGGGGATGTCGCCGATCACTGCCCACGCCGCTGAATTTAAAATCGTGCGTTCAAGTAAATGGCATCCACAACTGCAAACGGCTCACTCCGCGTCCGAACGCTCTCGTCCCAGGTCATGGACCAGCGCCACCAAGACCTCACGATCCAACTTGCCAATGGAAGTGTCGATATTGAAACTGACGCCGTACTGCGACTGCACTCAAATACCAAGGAAGACGGCGCCGTGTTTAGCATTACAGGACCAGGCGGTGAAGGAGAAACTACGCGATTTGCAATGTCGCCATGGCGGTACCGACCAGGTGGTCCGCAGTACGCAATGGAGGCCGAAGACATGGGTAACGGCACCGTAAAGGTTTGCCAGTACGTTGCTCCGCCTGGCCGTAGCGACGATCCGCCTGAAGTTGTCACGAATCTGTCGTATCACGGCCTCAGTATCCTGCACAATGGCCCACCGCCAGACGAAAACGCGTTCTACGTCAAGGGCGACGCTCGCATGGACGGAACCGTGGAGGCCGATTACTTTGGTTCCCATAGCCTGCCCATCAAACGCGTTTTGCTCGATTACGACATGACGCTGTCCGAGTCGCAGCACACTTTCGACATCACCAATATCCTCCCAACTCCGGATCTGAACCACATTGTGGGATGCCAAGTGTACTTTCGCGATATCTACCGCCACCGCCTTCATCTCGATACTGCAGCCCATTCTGTCGAGTTTGATAAAAACGAGCAAAACCGGATCACCATGACCATTGTCAAGGACATGTCTGGGTACCAGTTCTTTGTCCGAGTGCTCTTGGACGTCTGTAAAGTGCCCTTCGGCCGCACAAGTACTTGAAATCTTTTTGACGGGCTTCAATAAAGATGGATTTGTCCGAGCTTGTCCTGATCAACGACCCACGGAATACGATTAGCGACGACGTGTCCATTGCCTTTTCGCTTCAGGAACGGCCCGTGGAACCGGTAGAAAACCAAATCTCTGGAAAACGACAGGCAAAGCGTCTCCGTAAGATGCAAGACCTGGTTCGCCAACACACAAGTGACCCGCACAAAGAAAACATTTCTCAGATCAGACAGCGAATGCTCTTGAAACTGAAAACGAAGACTGCGTCGTAGAAATCTTTTTCTGAGGATACTGTAAATGCCGCGCACTCAGCCCGTAGAGGAGCCCATCCTTGAAACATCCGCGACAGATACCTCAGATGCCTCGGTTGAGGAAGTTCTTTCTGAAATCAAGAATGCGAAACTGTGGAAACAGAAACGTGGCGGCAGTGCACTCCCTAAAGAAACTGATCCGGACGTGATCAAGCAGCGGCGACTGGATGCACTGGCGAAAGCACGCGAAGTCCGTGCCGCCAATCTGGCCCAACGCAAGAAAGACCTCGCTGCCGCACAAAAGACCAAGCTCAAGGAACTCGCTACTCGGATCGCTTCCAAGAAAGCGGCTGTGCAAGTGTCCGAGTCGGAATCGGAGGAAGAAATTGTCGTGTACAAGCCCAAGCCCAAGAAACAGCGCCAACGCGTCGTGTATGTCTCGGAATCCGAGTCAGAGAGCTCGTATGATGACCCGCCGCCCAAACCTGTGCCCAAACCCGCTGCCAAACCAAAACGACTCCAGAATCCCCGTCAGCCCAAATCTGCAGTGCAAGACTTTTCGCATCTTTTTTCCTGAGCCTATAGTTAAACAATGTGGTTTGCAAACGCTTGGAATAACTTGAAAGGATACGCGGGGATTGCCGCCAAAGCGCTCGTTACTGGTATCGACTATGGGAAACGCATTCTCCACGAGAAAGTCTCGCCCGTTATACATAATACCAAGTACTACAGCGGCATGATCTCGAGTCTTCCGATTCCCGTCCTTCGCGACTTTGCAGCTGGCGTGAACCTTGCAAGCGGCCTGGCTGAGGAAGCCATTCTCCGCGTTGATCCGATTCTTGACAGTATTGCCCACGTAGGGCACGCTATAGACCGAGCGCTTTCAGAAGGCGCCTAAATATTTTCTCATCACACATTAAATCAGTCATGTTCTCAACTGCTTTAATGTATTTTGGCGGATACGTTCTCGCCGTAGAGTGTGTCCAGTGTGCTCTGTGGCTCAAACGCAAATACTTTTGATGGTATACCGTAAAGATGTTCGAAATCAAACCATTACGAGAAAAGGGCGACGCCAAGGGCCCGGACTCGCTCATCCCCAAAGTGTGCTTTTCGTGTGCGATCGTAGCATGTCGTGGAAGTGGCAAGACGCTCACGCTACTGAACATGATCACACGCTTTTACAAGGGCCAGTTTAGCCGGCTTGTCGTGTGCTGTCCATCGTTTGAAAGCGACGAGAAGTGGAAACACATCTTCGCGCCAGGAATCCTCTCAAAGCCCCGCCGCAAAGACAAGGCCGAAGCGCGACTGTTCCCAGACGATGACCTTGAAGACCCCACCGTTCCATCCGAGGCGGATGTCCATACGGATGCCGCGACCTTTGAAAACGTGGTCTACGAACTCATCGAGTCGCAAAAAGCCATCCCCAAACGCGATCGACAGCCCGTACTCCTTGTACTCGACGATTGCGCGGCAGCGGGTGTGCTTAAAAGCAAAGTCCTCATTGATTGTGTCATGAACGGGCGACACTACATGATTTCCACGGTCTACGTCACACAATCTTACTTCCAGCTTGCCAAGCCGCTTCGTCTCAACACAACCAACTTTCTGTTGTTCTCAACGGGCAATCAAAAGGAAGTGAAAAACTTTTACGAGGAGCATCATTGTGGCAAGACTTGGGACCGGTGGTTGCAGATCTATAATCACTGTACTGCCGAGGACTATTCGTTCATGCACGTCAATTACAAGAATAGCAAGGCGAGATTGCTCACCAAACGGTTCGAAAAGTACGTGAATTAAATTCCTTGGGTACTGTAAATGAATCGGCAACGCCCAAGCACGCGTCCAACGTCCCGCGCACCAACTGGGTCGCGGCCCGAGACTGACACTGACCGGATCCGAAACAAGGAGAAAGATATCCCCATTGCGCAAAGGCCCATGAAACGCGTCCTTAAGATCAAGAAGATTGTGAGTATCTCCAGGGATGGCACGAAAAAAGTCTTTCGACCAGTGAACCCAGTGTCGGCTGAGGCAAAGGCTAAGCGACGCATGCTCAAGGAACTTCCGAACGTACCCACAGTGACTCGCCGTGATCTGGAAGCGACTGCGCCCATGCCGTTTTCCATTGACGCCGTTCCCGTCGATACAGTATCAAGTGCGGTCTACGTGGCTCCCATTGATGCTCGGAGCAGGGCACTCGAAGTACAGCACCAAGCATCGCATCCCACTGAGGAGCACGTCTTCACTTTCACCAACGCGGATGTCCAGGCAGACGGCCGTATTCCGCTCCCACCTGGTTCAAGGTTCTCGCACGTCCGACTCTTGGATTTTACAATAGAGAACAACATCTATAGCGTCGACGCAACAAACGACTTCCTGGATATGACTGTGTTCCCGCTTGGAACATCGCTGGATCAAATCAAGAGTGGGCAAGTCACTGGGTTACGGTCAAAGTACACGATTCCCCGCGGGTTCTATACGCAGGCAACACTTGCATCCACTCTGGCCAGCGTGACTGGGTACTTTAATCCCAACAGCGACGGCGATCTGAAACTTGAGGTCAGTTTCAATGCCATTCGCTTCGTTGCTGAACTCCGACTTGTCAAGGGCGCAAATGCAGAGTGTTTCATCGTCCATCCATGTAAACTCGCAAGCGACTTTTTAGGTCTCTCACACGAACAGTTTAACGTGCCAGCTCGACTGATTGTGGGTGACCGTTGCGTGGACATGACCGGCGGACTGTTCTCACTTGTGATTCACAGCTCGGAACTTGGGAGTGCGACCACCAATAAACGTCTTCATGGCGCCAATCACAAACCCGTTCTCGCTGCCTTTCCCATCAACAGTTCACCAGGATATGCCACAACCTATCGCAGTCCATCGACCAGTATGAGCTGGTTCGGGTACCAGCGCGACCTGGACACGTTCTTGATCGAGTTTTCCGAAGGGTCCACAGGCCGTCGGCTCGATACCACAAGTTGCCAGTGGTTTATGACGCTGTGTTTCTCATAAAGTGTACTTTTTTTTTATTGCGCGACATTAAATGTCCAATTCGCTAAAACTCTACGACTCCCAGCCCGAAATCACGCCCGAGGAAATCCTTTACCGCGTTCCTGAGCACGTTTCAGGGACTCGTGTGTACAACACGGTTCGTTCAACCACTGGCGGAGTGTTCTCGGATGCCAATCGCCAGATCCGGTTCCGCATCCCTGGCGTAAAGACTAAGATGATTGATCCGACGACACTGTTCTTTGTATTCAATCACAATGCCACTTCGAGCAATAACCAGATCGTCATGGACGAGAACGCGTTCAGCTGCATCGAAAGCATCCGTGCAACTGACGAGAAAGGCACAGTCCTATTCGAAGAGAACGAGTACGCGCGCCTCCATGCTATCCTGCTCGATACGACTTGCAACGAGTCCCAGCGCAAGAATCTTTTCCACCTGGGCTGTGGGCCAAAGACATCGCGCCCGCTCGGCCGCAAGTACATGGTCCATCTCAAGGGACTGTTCGACGTGAAGACCTTTATTCCCACGTCCATGTTCGGGTTCATCGACATTGACATCAACCTTCGTCCTGGCGCACAGTGGCACGTCACCACCGAGAACGGCGCTCCCTCAGAGAACCTTGAGTATGCACTGACCAACTGTGAGCTCCAGTTTGAGGAGGTAGAGCTGTCGCCCCAGATCAACGCTGTACTTGCAAAGCGCTGGATGAACGAGGGAATCAAGTTTCACTTCTCGAGCTTTACTCACTTTGGTAAAACCCTGAATGCAGGCGTAAACACCATCGTCATCCCTAACCGCAACCGCTCCCAAAAGACTGTGATCGCGTCTATGCAGCTGTCAAGTCTGGTCAATCTAAACCAAATCACAGAAATGTCCAAGACGTACACCCGCGCGTGTCGTCTGCTTTCTTACCAGTTCAAGATTGGCAATACTTATTACCCATCAAAGCCTGTGGCTGATGTTTCAGAGGCGTGGTGTGAGGTCGTCAAGGCGTTTTCGCATAACGTCCGTGGGGTTGTGGAGTTCTCAAATTACTATGGTCCTCAAAGCACCAAGTTCTTCATTGCCCAAAACCTGAACGTCGTCCGATCGGCTATCAGTGGCAACAGCGACGGTGTGGTCTCACAGCTGCCCATTGATCTGATTCTGACTCTACCCGCCGACTCTCCGCCTATCCGCTTTGATGCTTGGGTTGAGCACGACGTCGTGGTGGTCGCAAAGGCTTTGGGCACAACCGTGATCCACTAAAGTTTTTTCGGGGCGATGGTAAGCGGCAACTCGTTCAAACGCAATGTGCTACGGGATTCTTTTCGGCCGCAAAGTCAAGGAACACCATGGGAACGAGTTGTATTACTTCCCAGGGTACGCCATCCCCGAATCCCACCGTGTACATCCCCGAGACTGTCTTGCCCATCGAGATGCTGAGCGCTCCAAAGCCAGGAACGATCAAGTACACGGCGGTCCGTGGCACACTGAAGCCCGGCGAGAAATACACCGTGTACTTTGAATGAAATACCTTTCAGAATTACCTCCATGTACCTCTGAAAGACTTAGTCGCTAAAATATTCGTCGCTATCGTAGTCTGTGCGTTTGTACGTCACTCGGCGTTCGCAGCGCGGACAGAGAATGGTTGCACGGACGATATCGTGCTGATCAAGCCAACCTGGAATGCGATCGTGGTCGCATGGCGCCTGGAATCGAGTTGGTACTGCCATTTACAAAGTCTTGAGAGAAAGAATTCAGTGTGCGTTCCACTCGTTTACTTTGCACATCCGTGGGGATGTCCGGTACTTGTTGTACACGTCTCCGAATCCACCAGAGACTTTCTCCTGAATAGCAAGTTTAGCCGGATCAGTGTCTTTGAGAATCGACTCTGCACCCATCAGGAACCATTGTTGGCGCTTTTGCGCGAGTGCGTGCTCGTAGTCAGCCTTCATCTGGTCGCGGGTCTTACGAAAAACCTCTTCATTTGCTACTGATATCCGTGCCAGAGCGTGGTGGTGGTGGATACAACCCAGACATTCTGTGCGAGGCTGCTGGAGCTGCCGCTGTAGATATTCATTGCGTTTAGTCAGGACTTTGAAAAGGTCAATGACAAAGGGCTGTGCGCCGGATCTACAAACAGGGCAGAGCTTGGTAACGCGTTTCAAACAAATCTTACAAACTTCCACGCCGCACCCTTGGCACTGCTTGAGACGGCCGGTTGGGGGCTCGCTCGAACAGGTCGCGCACTTTGTTTTGGAATCTTCCATTTACAGAACGACAAGTAAAGAAAGAACTGCTTGAATGCGTTTGGCGGTTTAAATACACAGCGCGTGATCACAGTATGGAGACCCTGGACTCGCCCTGTAACAGCTGTGCATGCCAAGTCGACGTATTTGATCTACACGCATTCTGTGAATCTTGCGGAGAGCCCATTTGCTGGGCGTGCCTTTATGAGTATGAAGAGTCAATGAGTGGACTTGTGGATGGCTATCGCGTAGAAGAGCATTTGGATGACGTGCCTTGTTTGACTTGTATATTTTCTGGAAAGGAGACGCGGGTAGGGAAGCCGAGTGACATTACTCTTCCGGGATGTAGAATCGGTGACCTTGAGCGTTGAGGGCGCGAGCAGCGGCGTGGCGTGCGACTAAGGCTTCTTCGCGGGTTTTGTACGAACCAATGTGTCTTTGACGGCCATCTGTCCAGATCATCGCTTGCCATTTACCGTTTCGACGCTGTGTGACTCCAGTCGTAGTGCTTCGCCATTGACTGTTTTGTTGGGCCGAGACGATTTCCAAGTTCGCAATCCGATTGTCATCCCGTTTGTGATTAATGTGATTCACTTGTTCTCCTGGAAGTAGTTCGCGGCCAAGGTGGACAGTCATGATAATGCGATGAACGCTTTGCTTCCGACCTTTGATCAAAACCTGGAGGTACCCTTTGGTATTTTTACTCAACCCAGTCTCTTTAAGCGAGTTGTCCTTCATTCGAATGTATATCCGCCCATTCTGAACATCAACAAACCGTTTGCGGAATTCCTTCAACACGATATCTGGCGAACTCATTATTCTTAGAGTTTCGCGGCACTAAATTTGCCAAACGTGACTCGTCAAACGCGATCGCAACATGGACGTAAAGTAGCAATGGGGACTCAGCATCCAGAACGGGGTGGCCAGTCCCGCCCTTTGGACTGTCGCCGCGCTCCACAATCCATTCCTGTGGTGGCCAGTCACAAGAACGAACCAGAGAACGCGGCGACGGCGTCATTGTCGTTTGATTACACAAATACGCAAGCAAAATCTCTTTCCACACAGCACGCCAAATCGTAAACGCACAAGTCCCAAAAAACTCGTCAAACCACACAGCACCAAACAAAGGGAGGGCCAGATCCAAGGCATAGTTCGCGACTCCATGCAATGAACCTGGCCAAACCAGTGCAGAAACTTTTACATGATGGTGCACCACCTATGATCAAGCATCTGCAAAGGGCGAGGAGGGAGTGATGACCAAAGCCATGAGAGAGCGTGGACGAGGCGGGCCGTACTTGGTTCTTATAGGGGTCTTTCGTTGCAGCAACAAGGCAGTTACTCAACCCGCTATAGGGACGCAAGCAGTGAATCTCCACGCCAAGCCTGCTCAATCAAGGCCTTGGTAATGAGCTTGGCAAGCGGTGGGGCGAGGTCGATTATGAACCGCTTGGTCATCGATAATTACATGGGGGTGGCTGGTGATCACGCGTGGCTTGGTGGACCGACTTTCACTTCACTTCACTTCCACTTTCGCCGCCTACTCTATCAACCTACTTGTGTCCCTGTGTCCCTGTGTCCCAGCTAAATATTCTTTTCTATAAATTTAAGAAAAAAAAGTAACATACTTAGTATGTATGTTGTTTTCAGTTCAAAATACGAGCTACAAGTGAAAGGTGCTGGGACACTGGGACACTGGGACACAGATCGCACCGACCCTCATCGATACTCTCACTGACTGACTCACTCGGTCCCACAGCTGGATCGCCCAGTGACCTGGAAATCCGCCGCGCCCGCTTCTCAGATGGCATGGACTATGACGACTGAACCCACTACCAAATGGCCGTCTACTCTATCAACCTACTTGTGTCCCAGTGTCCCAGTGTCCCAGCTAAATATTCTTTTTTATAAATTTGAAAAATATAACTAACATACTTAGTTAGTATGCTGTTTTCAGTTCAAAATACGAGCTACAAGTGAAAATCGCTGGGACACTGGGACACAGGGACACACTCTCACCGACCTCACCAATACTCTCACCAACCGACTCACCATTTCCCCACCGCGCCGACGGATTCATAGACGTTTGCCAATATCGCCCATGCCCGTCGTGGATTTCAATTCATCGAATAATCGCAAAGTCATTTCGAGACGCGTCGCGGATCAGATGACCGTCACGTGGGCCGCGAGACACTTGGAGACGCGTCGACTTATCACGTGAGGACCCTCCGCCACTTCGTGGCTGCGGGCGCGCGCGCATCCCTGGGGATGTTTCTGACGGGCGTCCCCAGGGATAGACCTAACCACATCTACCTCTATAGCCATTTAATCCTATCCTGAGGTATCCTTATAAGGATACCTCAGCAAACGCGGTACGTAGCAAATACGTACTCCTCGGCGTCCGCCTCGCTGCTGCTGTCGCCCTCGCCGTACGACATTGGCATGTGCGGCGCGCTGAGATCGTATGCTGCGGGGTCGGACGTGTCACCATGCATGCAGGCCGCGAGCTCGTCGTACTCCTTGGTCAGCGCGTCGGCGCACAGGAACGCGAGCTTGTCGTCCTTCTCGGTCAGCGTGGGGCCGCACAGGTTGCCAAAATCGTCGACGTAGGCAGAGGGCTCGTACGCCACGTTGCTGTACTCGACCTCGGCCACGTCGCGCGCGCTGTCACCTGCCACGGGTGTCGCGGGCGCAACCACGGAGTCGGATAAATGGTCCACGACCCCGCCGGTCGCCGCGTGAGCTGCAGCATCGCCAGCCGCGAGCTTGTTGGCCCGCTCCTCGGCTCGCTCGTCGTCACGTCGGTTCGCGTAGCTGGAGTGACGGCTCTGCACGAGCGTCGTGTACCTGAGCTCCTCGGCCGTTGCGAGGTTTTGTCGCTCCAGTTCATCTTGCTTTGCCACCATGATCGCAATGTCGGTCGCTGTGCTGAGCCGGATCCCGCGGCCGTTGCGCCTGCCAATCGTCTTGATCGACGAAGAGTAGCCCTCGACCGCGTTTGTGCTGTACGCGCGCAGGTTGGCCCACAGCTGCTTGTTCTCGTCGACCGTGCCCGTGCCCGGAGCCATGTTGATGAGGACCTCGACCGACTCGATCAGCATCATGTACCCGACCGACGTGTCAAAGTTGAGCCCGGTCTCGCCGTCGCGCTCCTCCTCGGTCGGTCTGGGTGACCCCTCCGCCGCCGCCCCGGACTTTCAGCACATCCGCGTTTTCCTTGAGCGCGTTGATCACGTCGGGCTGGATCAGGCGCATCGCCTTGGTTTCGTTCTGCGTGTCGCGCTTCTCCCATTTGCTGTTGTACGGACCGCCTGGATGGAAGATTTTGAGGCGGCGCAGCACGCTGCCCTCACCATCGCGCCGCTCAAGTAGCGCTGGATCGTAGCGCTGGATCGAGCGTCGCGCGCACTTCGGTGGGGATCGTGGGCACGGGCGCCGTCGCGTCGCACGTCGCAGCGAACACCTGCGGAACCGCGCGTTTCGCAAGGTGTGAGTGGTCGATGAGCGGGATGAAAGCGCGGCGACGGCGCCCACCGATTACCCTCGGGACCAAGACCCGAATGGCCCCAGTAGCCGCCGCGAATCTTGGCTCCGTCGCGGGCGAGAATCTCCATCATCGCGTCTGCCAGAAGCTCGACGACGAGTGCGCGCACCTTCGCCAGCTCGCTATCTCCGTTGGAACCCGGTGTTCTTGCCCAAGACGGCGAGCACGGCGAGTGCTTGAGCGAGGACACGCGACTTGTGCTCGATGCAGGCGGGAGTCGGCCCTGGTGCGCTCGCGCCGTCGCCATGGCCATGAGCATCGAGCGCCTGCGCAATGGCGGCCTCGAACTTGGCGACCTTCTTTCCGAACAACGAAGTTGCGTTGAAATCGTTGACGGGCGACACGGCGGACAGCGCAGCGTCGGGAGATGGGGTTGGGTTCGGTCGGCCGCCCGCGCCAAGTGGATGGAGCATGGTCAGCTTGGCTGTCTCGAAGTTGGGTCGGGCCGGGACGAGGAACCATATCATCTCGGGCAGGGATATGACCTTTGAGAACCCCCGAACGCTGCTTCATCGCATTCAGGACCGCCCAGCACTGCTTAGCAAGTCGGGACGGTGTAGTTGGCGAGAGCATTCCGAGTCCATGTGGCCCGGACATGTTGCCGGCCGCAGCGGCCGCGGGGTCGTCGCTGAGCTTCAGGCCCACGTGCGAGAGTTGGAGCGGCGTCTCGCTCTTGAGGATGCGCTGGTGTGCGACCGAATCCGTGTAGTTCACCTCGATGAAGCTCGAAAACGCGCCGTCGTAACTATACAAAGCGAGAATTACGTGTGAGTGAGCATCCAGCGCGGCAGCAAGGTGAACGCGGTGAGGCTGCACCCGTGCGAGTTGACGATCAGGCCGCGATTCCTGCACTCGATGTCGAGGTCCTGCAGCATCGAGAGCGTCGCCTAGTTGGGCTGCGTGCTGTACACGAGTAGCGGAGACGCGCTGCGCCACAGCGTGACCTGTGATCGACTCTGAGTTGTGGCTGCGCCACATCTCTCATCCCCGTCCGCCTCGCCTTTGAACGGGTTTCGCGTGGAGGAGACGGGAAGCACGACGAGACCGACTGTTTATTTGTACACAGAAAGTCGGGTTATATGGATATGTTACACGACACAAGCACGCGCCGCCATCACACGCGCTCCCTCCTTTGGCGGCTCTTGACCACGCTTGGCCGCCAAAGCGGCCTGCCGGGCGAGCCAAGGACGAGTGCTCAGGCCACGCCATCATTGTCGCTCCCCCAGTCGTCTTCATCCGCGTTGTTGCCCAAGTCGTACGTCCTCCTCGCCGTTTGACGCGGAGTCGGCCGCCTCCTCCTCCTCCCCGAGCTGCATGAGCTCAATCTCAATGAGGAACCCATGGAACAGGTGAAAGTAGTCGGTGGTGTCCTCCATTGCGAACTAGAACCACTCATCGTGCAACGCCGCGCCCCAGTCTTCGCGCGCGTGGTCGATGGTCGCAAATCCGCGGGCGCGCACCGCCTCGATCATCATGTCGATGCACGCCCGCGCCTCGGGGTCGTGCAGCGCGGGGCGCGCCGAATCGAGAGTGTTCACATCCTCGCGCATGCCCCACTTGGCGAGGCTGACGATCAGGTTCGCGCGGCCGATGGGGTCCCGCGGGTCGTGTGAGCGCACACGATGTAAGTCCTCGCTGCGGAGCGGTAGCAGGTACTGGTAGTTTTCCCACGTCAGAAAGATGTAAGCTTGATTCATTATGTTCTTCGCCAAATGCATGGGAGCGAGGAGAGTGAGAGCTCAAGCAAGCGACGGTGGTCCACCTGTAGCCGTGGGCAGCCGATGCCCACTGAAGCGATGACTTTGCCCACAGTCGGAGATGGCTCCATGGACACCATTTCCCAGAGCGGATGCTGAGGGTCGGCGAGCGGTCGGCACGTCGCGGGGGCCGCGGCGGCATCGGCACGACCCGTATTCACGGTCAGCCCGAGCGCCACTCTGACGCGTTTGGCAGGTCCAACGGCGCGCCACACGTGGAAAGGGTCTGGCTCCGAGACTAGCCACGGCCGGTGATGCCATCGGTGAAAACATGATCGGGTCATGTGACGAGCGTTGCCACGAAATCGCGGTCACTATAGCTTTGGGCAGAGCCCCGCACCCATCTCTATGCCAGGGGTTCTCTCTCCGCGCTCATGTCCAGCGCCATGAAAATGAATCCAATGAAAACAGGACTGCCTGCAATGCCCGACTTGGCCCTCGAACGCATCCTATTCTTTGCCGTCTGGACGCACGACCCGGACGACGTCCCGGCCTTGCTGCAGTACAGCCGGGTCCTGCCTCGCGCGAATGCTCCACGCGTTTACCGCGCAATCCAAGATCACATCATGTCCATCTCCGTTGACGAGACCAGTGCGACGGGCCACCTCAACGTGCTTGATACGTGGCGCCGTTCAGGGCGGCCCCTCGAGTACACGGAACGCGCGATCACTGCCGCGTCGCAATCGTACAAGACGCTCGACTGGTGGCGGCGTTCCGATCTTCCGCTTCCTGCTTGCATGGTCGAGCGCGAAGTTCAAGTGCACTTCAATGGGTTGTGCGGGCATTACGCGGGTGACGATGGAGAGGGCAATTACGTGCGCTCACTTCAGGTGAAAATGACCTACGACGCACACGCTCTGACCACCGCAGGTTGTAGCAACTTGTTCAGTACGACGATGCGCCAGGAGACGCACGCATTCAGCAACTTTTACCCGAGCTTATGAATGGCGCCGTAGATCACGTTGACCTTAGCGGATTGCGCATCACCAAGATGGGCGCCGAAGCGCTTGCTCGTGCGATGCCTCGTTCACCGGTCGGCGAAGTTCGCCTTTTCGCTTGCGACATCACCTTTCCCATTCTTTACGCGCTGCAGCTCCCGGAAAGTGTGACACGATTGATCCTACCGCACAATTGGTGTTGCGAAGGAGCGGTCGAACACACTGGCCCTTCTCCATTTCCTTCAGAACTCGGGCACCTGTCGATCCATATCAACTCGTCCGACAACAAGGAAGATGTCGAGGCTCTATTCCGCTGGATTCCTCAATCGCTTTGGGCTTTGGATCTCTCGTCTGGTTTCGAGGGCACAGGCGACTGCGTTCCCATACTGACTCAGTACATGCCACCGCAACTCAGTCGACTTGTGCTGGAGGGGTGTCAAATCGGTTCAGAGGGCATTGCGCAGCTAGCTCCGCACCTTCCCGCTAGTCTAACCTTCTTGGAGTTGAGCGGCAACGGCATCGACGAGGTCGCCGCCAGCGTACTCGTTCACTACCTTCGGTCGTTGCGGCTGGAGCACCTTCGGCTCGGTGATAATCCCATAGGGGACCGCGGCGCGGCCATGCTCGCGCAAGGCCCGCTTCCGCCGACGCTGATCTCGCTCGATTTCGCTGATATCGGTGCGGGCGACACGGCGATCTGTGCCCTCATGGCACACGTACCGCCAA
Organism: Blastocladiella emersonii ATCC 22665; assembly: GCA_025594325.1. Taxonomy (NCBI): domain Eukaryota; kingdom Fungi; phylum Blastocladiomycota; class Blastocladiomycetes; order Blastocladiales; family Blastocladiaceae; genus Blastocladiella; species Blastocladiella emersonii. Next base: position 1,521,146 of record JANHCV010000007.1, on the reverse strand, counting down.
AGCTCGATTACTTGGACCTAAGCGGGGCTCGACCCACCCAAATCGGGCTGAACGCCATCATGAACCACCTCCCGCCACAGGTCACAGACCTTGGCTTCGTTAACGTCACGGATGCAGGGACGGGGGAAGCACTTGATCTGGGTGCGTTTTTGGCGCACTTTGCGGGGGAGGTCGAGGTGATAACTGAATGAAAGCATGTTTGGGACACGTGTCTCTGATGGGCGGACGAGCGGAGAGGAGACGCGTCGATCACAACAAGTGAGGGGCTGTGACATGTGAAACGCCGCCTGCCGCCTGGCCTGCCGCCCGGTTCCCTGCAAAGTCGCCGCGGCGCCCGGCTCCCCTCGCAGTTCTTCACCGAACTCTTGCACATATTGCTATGAATCACTCCATGCATTGAACAGCTGCTTCGAAGAATGTGACAGGGCCCGGGCTCGCTGGACTTGCCGATGGAACCGTGTCGCTCACCAACTGGAGCGACGTTGCTTGCATCTCTGCCGCCGACGCTTTCGAATTTCATGTCGGGTGTCAACTTCACTGCCAGTGAGGGCAAGCCCACTACCGTTTCAAGCTTCGCCGACCGTCCCGCGCCGCGCTGTCGGGCCGCTCTCGCGCGGGCGCCGTGAAGAGACCGCGTCGCCCGCGCGAGTGTGGCCTTTTGTTCAGCCTTGTCGTAGCGCGGTGTTGGGCGGCAGTACGGCGGCCTTAACGTTGTTTTGGAGATCTTGGCCTCAGATATTGCTGAAAGTCGCGGCTCTTGGACGAGAATTGGACTGTCGTCAATAAACTCGCGCGGCTTTGCTCGACTCGCGGTCGCATCAATCTTTGAGCTCCTCGCATGTGAAGACCTTGAGATCATGCCTGAGCGGAGGAGGACTTACATAACTTAACGCCGTCTACATACATTAAATAAGTCACCGAGAGCACGCCTTACACCGAGAATATACCGTCCGCCACGTTTCATCCCGAGGCCGCGACGCGGACGTGCTGCTCGCCTGCGGTGGGCGCAGCGACCGCAGCGCGTTCCGCCGTGGTCTAGATACTGCCGTTGCTCAGAACCAGTGTCTTGGGGACTGTTGCGCTTGAGGGCGAATTGCCTGTAACATTCTGCCGCGCCTTACGCGGTTGGGCCTCGCCGATGTCTGTGGCCCAGCGACGGGGGAAGAGCTCCATGCAAATGCGTTCCTGGTACATGTTTCGCATGAGTTACGCGCGACATCTGAGCGAACACACGTACGCTTCACGTTTTGCTCGGGAGGGGACGCGTTGTTCAACCGCACGTGATGGAGCAACTGTGAAACATGCGTTCCCGTCGGGGCGCGCCAAGTCGCCGCGGCACCAGCTTTCCCCCTCGCAGCTCTTCAATGAAATTTTGCACACCTTTCCATGTATCACTTTATGCATTGAGCAGCTGCGTCGAGATTGTTGACTTTGGCCGAGCGCGCTGCTCCGCTCCGACGAAATCGCATCGTTCTCCGACTGGCGCGATGCTGCGAGGATCGGCGCTACCGGCTCTTACGGTCACATGGTTTACCACCTCGAAAAAGCGTCCAATTATGAGCCCGATGCGTTTGCGCACGGTGGTGACCGTTGACCAGGTACGAGTTGCGCGCGTGTACCACGTCGGAGTGGGGGCAGTTGCAGTCTGACACACGCGAGTCTCCGCGCCTAGTGCGATGGTTTTCACGACCGAGTTCATGCTGAATGGCATTTTTCTGCTCGTCGAGCCGTCTCCCAGTGCGCTCTGCGGTGGTCAACTCGGTTGCCCGTTTCGTAAGGACATCTCGTACGTGCGCCGCTCTGGCACCTGCGTGTCTGAGAAGTCGGTATTTACGGAGACGCCCGAACTCACTGCCGCCGCCGTGTTCCACTTAGCTTCTACGTGGCTCCAAATCTGGTTCGCCGTTGCTCGTCGGAAATCCGCGCGGTGCGATTCCTGGGCGCGTTAGGCACATTTCCGCCCACGAGACCGCTGGCCGCTGCTCTGCGCACATCCTCGACTCGTCCTTGGCCTCGGCTGCATCTACTCGAGCTGCAGCAACTTCACGGCCCAGGACTGCGACCCGGCTTTCATTCATCAGACCCATTTGCAGTCGCTCACTTTCTCGTGCACGGACGTGCACCACGACGATTTCGCGCTGCTCAATACCAAGCCGGCCATGCACTTGGTCACAGCCCGCCGCGACCACCATTTCGATCGTCGCCGACCGCCCCGCGCCGCACTGATGGGCCGCACTCGCGCGGGCGCCGTGAAAAGACCGCGTCGCCCGCGCGAGTGCGGCCCTCCGTACGATCTCGTCGCAGCGCGGTGTTCGGGGCGGTCGTGCGCCGGCTTGGGCGCTGTCGGGGATGCTGGTTGTGGCCGTGGTCGCGGACTGCGCGTCGCGTGGAATAGATCCACATTGCTCATCCTCAATCGAGTCTCTCGTTGCTGGCGCCGATGATCCCTGAGCTCATCCTCACTTGTCGCTGAAAAACCGCCTCACATCAACTCGATAATCACACACGCAAAGTCCATGTATTCAATTCCCCGCCCCAGCTCCCACCCCACCGCCGCCGTTCGCAACCAGGAGCACCTCGACCTCAAGCACCGGCAACGTGACCGTCCCGGCACCCGCCGCCACCGCGACCGCGTCGATCGGCAGCGCGAGCCCCGCGGCCGCCGCCGCGGACGTCCCGCTCGCGAGCGTGACGACGGCCTGGTGCAGCGTCGGCGGGACCGCGAGGACGCCTGGGACAGAGACTAAACCGCTGCCCGCCGCGCTTCCAGTAGAGCGGACGTGCTGCACGTCAGCCGCGGGCGCAACGGCCACGGCGCGTCCCGCCGCAGCCCAAGTTCCACCGCTCTGCGCGAGCGGGACGGCGAGAACGAGGGTCTCCGGGATCGTCGCGCCGAGGACAGGCATCGCGAGCGAGACGAGCGCGACGGCTGCCTCCCCCATCGTCCCTGCCGCGGCGGCAGTGAGCCGGTCAACGAGCGCGGACTCGGACCACCCGTGCGCGGTCGCACGGAACACACTGCTCGTTGTCGCCGACGAGCGCGCGGTGGCAGGTGGCGCGACGCCGAGCGCCATGTGCAGGATCCACGCGGTGTCGGGATCGTTGACGAGGGCGTACCCGGGCCCCGCAGCGGCTGGCGCGGTAGACGACGGTGCAGGCTGGGCTCGCGAATGACCCCCGCTGAACTGCAGCGTCGACGCGGTCGGTGACGCGGGGAGCCACGGGGACGACAACGAGACGGGGTCTTCCTCATCGACGGGCGCGGGCCACGCGGACGCGTTGGTCGAAATCCCGCTTGCTGGCGGAGAGGTGGCGGGGCCGAGAAACGCGGCGTGCAGGAACGCGCCGAGCGAGACGCGCCACATGGCGGGCAGCTGCGCGGCAAGAACCCGCGCGACCGCGTCCCAGTCGGTCGCGAGCGGCGGGGCGCCGGGCGGCGTAGCATGCCCGATGGTCGCGCCCGACGCGGTGCTGCCGGCGGCGAGCGACCACATGCGCTCGGCGAGGGCCTGGATCGCTGCCGATGACGGTGAGGCGGCTGGCTCGCCCAACGCAGCATGCGTTCCATTCCCGCGGTGCCGCGACGCAGCGACGTAGCCGGGACTCGCGACGGACGCGGGCGTGGTGCGGATTGACCACCGGTCGCGGTCCCGGTCCCGGTCCCGCTCGCGGTCGCCCAGCGCGCCGCCGCCGCGGGACATGTGCGACGCGGCGTCGGTCTCGGGGTCGATGCGCAGGTGGTACACGGCAGTGGTCGAGGTCATGGACCCGGCGCGGCGGCTGCGGCGCGACAGGGCGTCGGACGGTGCCGTGGACCCGGCGTCGTGGTGGTGCGGGTGGTGGTGATGCGGGGGCAGCGGCGGGTGGTGTGCGTGGTGAGGGTGCGCGGGGTGGAGCGGGCCCGCGGCGTGTGGGAGGTTCGGGCTCGCGGGCGCCGTCGCTGCCCCACCGCGAGGTCCACCGCCGCCGCCGCCGGCTGAAAGCGTCGACGACGCGATCGTCGCCGTCTCGGCGGCATTAAGCGCGGCGTCGTCCGCGGTCCGGCCGGACGCCGCACCCACGGTAGCGATCGACAGGGACAGCGACCGCCCATCGTCGATGGACGCGGCGGACCGGAGCGGGACGAGCGACGCGCGGCCATCGCGCTCGTGCGCGCCGCGCAGCGTGCGCATATCCATGTCCTGCATCATGGTACTGCTCGCCTGATCCCCCAAGACGCCGCCGTGTGACGCACCGCCGTCGGTGCTGCTGCTGAACACGGACGACGGGCGGACGGATCGCAACGTTCGACTCGCCGTCGTCCGTGCCCCGCCGCCGCCGTGCGGCTGCTGCTGCGCCTGCGACCGGTACGCCGCGGCGTGGTGGAGCGACTGCGCGCCGGTCCACAGCGCGGCGACGAGGTGCAGGACGTGTGCGAGGTCGTCGACGGTGCACGGGATCGCGGACAGCGGCGGGTGGGTGCCGCCGGGGAGGAGGAACCGCGGGGAGGTCCCGGGCACGGGCGACGGGCGCGTCGCCAGGACGAGCTGCGTCGTTTGCGCGAACCGCGCGCGTAGGGTCTGCTGCTGCTGGTCCGAGAGCGCGTGCAGGTCGATGGGCACGGCTAAGTCGCCCGAGGATGGTGGTGGTGGCGGTGCGGGCGAAGCGCGGGGAGGGGATGGCGACGGCGAGTGCGAGCTGGACGCGGCTCGTGTACGCGCGCTTCCCCTGGACGACGGCGAGTTGGACTTCCACGGCGACGACGAGGCCGGTGGTGGTGGGGAGGGCGATTCAGACGGCGCCGGCGAGTAGGACGCGCGGTGTCCCGACGCGACATGGAGCGGAAGCCCCGGCACATGGGCGCCCGCGACGACGTGCGTGACGCACGCGAGGAGCGTGAGGTACGTTACAGTAGGCGTATCCGACTCGCCTCGCGCGCCATGGCGGTTCGCCGCAGCGCCTATTGGCGGCGCCGACGACGCGCCCGACCGGTGCTGCTGCTGTTTGCCCTGGTGCGCGCCCGCTTTCGCACCGCCGTCGGCCGAGCGCGCGTGCGCGTGCGCGGGCCCAGACGCGGACCGGACGTGCCGCTGCAGGGCGCGGCGCGGGTTGGTGACGGTGGCGCGCAGCGGGAGCGATGCGAGGCGCATCGGGCTGCTAGTGCTGCTCCCGTTGACGACGGCGGGCAGCGAGCTGCGGTGGTGCGGCGCGGCCGAGACGCAGTGGTACGACGCGATCAGGCCGTACAGGTGCGTGGCGTGCGGGTCGCTGAGGTGGGCGGCGATGGAGCGCTACGATGGTCCAGTCCAGTCAGCACGCTGCCGCGTTCAGGATCAGACACCGCGCCGCGCGCGTACCATGAGCGGTGCGCGCGGGATGCTCGCGGACGCGGCGGTGGCGGGCGACTCGAGGACGGCGTCGCACAGGTCCTCGAACGTGTGCCTTAGGTGGGCGACGTGGCGCGGCGTGAGCTCGTCCTCGAGGGCACGCACCAGCCGCGCGAGGGCGACGCGCGACGCCGACCCGTCGTCGGGGATGCTCGACTGGCGGAGACCCATTCTCTCTCTCGTTTAAAAACTATTATGGCCCGGCGGATAAAGTGCAGCAAGTCGGGAGTGCGTAGTAGGGTTGCATGGGCGGCGGGGTCTCGTTGGGGGAGGCGACGGCGTCGAATCCGCGACTCGGCTTCGAGACCACCGCGTCACCGCGGTCGCGGTCCGAGACGATGGCGACAGGCGAGACGTCTAAGACAAAACTTGTATAGCGACATGGAATCACACAAAGCACGACGACACGGGCCGGAGGTACCGCGGCGGGACGATGACGCGGCCGCCGGGGCTGACGGCGTGCAGCGCGGCGATGGCCTCGCGCATGAAGTTGAACGCCGGGATGAGCTGGTCCACGTCGAAGGCGCCGTACGCGAGCGTGTGCTGCCGCTTCTACAGACGGGCGATCGAGATGTTAGCACCGCCCTCGAGTCGGATCGACGAAGCGCCGTACCACGGCCGTCGACACGTTCTTGAACGGGTTCCGCGGGAGCCCGCACGCGTCGAGCAGCACGTTGAGCGACGGGCGGTGCGGGCACGCACAGTTGCCGCCGTTGCAGCGGCCGCGGCACGCGAGAAGCCGCGGGTCGATCGCGCCGCCGTCGCGGTCAAGGACCTGCTCCGAGACCTCGCGCCACACGCGGAACAGCGACTGGAGATCAAGCACGCGCGACCGCTCGACCGAGACCCCAACATGGTTGCGGAGCAGCGCCATATCGGACCCAGCGCCGTGCACGACGAAGTACGGCCCGGGCCGCCGCGCGAACACGGCCTGCAGCTGGCGCCGCTTGCCCGCATTCCGCGCGAGGTCGTACAGGAGGATGTAGCAGACGCGCGTGACGCCGTTCTGCGGGTCGGGCGCCGCGAGCTGGATGCTGGGCGGCGACTTGGCGGGCGGGGCGGGAGGGAGGAGCGCGCCGTTGGCCGCGTTGCGCAGCTTGATGTGCCGCAGCCACGCCTTGCGCGCGACCGCGTCCACGTACTTCTTGGTGTACTGGTTGGTGGGCGCGGCGAGCGCGCCGAGGGTGAAGACGCGCGGGACGACGGGGACTGCGGCGTGGTGCTCGACGTCCAGCGCGACGTGCGATGCGCTGGAGACAAAGTCGGCGAGGGCGTCGAGGTGTGCGGCTGACTCGACGACGTGCACCGCGACGGGAAACGAGGGTGCCGTGTCGGTACCCTTGCGCTGCAGGACAATCGGGTCGGTCCCCGTCGCCGTGTAGTAGTCGTTGAGCACGGCGGTCCCGCTGACGAGCGCCGCGACGTGCGCTGCCGTCGACATGGGCCGCGATGTCGCTGCTGGTCGCAGGCGTTGGCTCCACTTCAGCATCTTTGCTGCGTCGTCGTCGCCACGGCGGGCGGGAGGCGGTCGTCAGAGTCGCAGTCACGGCGGTTACATTGCATCGAGTCTGGCGCGGCAATCCACACGGCGGCACACGGTGTGTCGTCGGGGCCGCCGCCGACGCCGCCGTCGCCGCGACCACCGACGCCACGTCGAGCGCGGCGTCGCCCCTCTTCTCCCCTCCACGCCACCTCACGCCGCCATGAATAACACGAAGCAGCTGTTCGCAACGCACTCGCTAGCGGACCTCGCCAACATTGCCGCCAAGCTGCGGTATGCGCTGTCGCGCCGCGGGTCGACGCGGCCCTGACGCTCTTGGGCGTGGTGTAGCAACGATGCGGCCAAGAAGGAGGCAATGCTCGGGACGATGCTAGCGTACGCTCCCTCACTCGATCCACGCCGTTGTAGCAGCGGCTGACGCCGGGCGGGTGTAGGGACGGGTACCCGACGCTGCTCGCGTCGTGCCAGCGCGTCGCGTCCATCAAGGACGCCGCGCACGAGCTCAGCGCGGCCGTCGACGGGCTGCGCAACTGGGCGCCGCAGGGCGCGACTGCGGCTGCTGAGACGGCGCGGGCTGCGAACGGACCGGTTGTGCGCAGCGCGCTGGCGGTGCTGGACGAGGTACGCCCGGGTCGGCCATCGACTGCGAACGCGAGCTGACACTCCCAAACGTGTAGGCGTGGTCGTCGCTGTGCACGAACCAGTACGGCGCCGCGATCCGGCAGCTCGAGGCCGCGGCGCAGTCTCCGTCCAAGAACCCGCTCCACGCGGTACGCTCTGCCCGCGTCGTCCCTCAAGTCCACCGCTCACATCTCCTCGCTGCTAGATGACGCTGTCCTCGACCCGCACCCTGCTCGGGCACGAGTTCACGGCGCACATGGCTCGCGCCGCCGCGGCCCCCAGTCCCTCCCTCGTCGCCGAGTACGCCGCGGTCCAGGCGCACGTCGGGTCGGACCTGGCCCCGTCGTACCTGGCCGAGCAGCGCGCACAGGTCCTGGGCGTGCTCGACACGCACCTGGGCGACGACACCGCGGAAACCGCCGTCTCCCGCGCGCTCGGCGCGGTCCGCGTCGCGACGCAGCTCGCGATCCCGCCTGCCCTGCTGGCGCAATGGACCACGGACGTGCAGACGGCGCTCGCGGCGTGGATGCGCCAGCACAACGTCGTGTTCCCCGCCGACGCGCTCGAACGGCACCTGCGCGCGACGGACGCGTCCCCCAAAACTGCGGACGCGTGGCGGGGGTGGCTCGCAGATGTCCAGTTTGCGCTGCACCAGGATACCGTTGACGCGCTGCTCACGGCGCTGCGCGATCAGAGTGCCGGCGTCGTGGCAGGTGTGGAAGGGCGCGAGAATGCGGCCGAGGCGCTCGCGGCCAAGCTCGCGCCGACGGCGGGGCTCCCGGCGTCCCTGGTCCCGCTGCGCGAGGCGTTTGCCGCGCTGCGCCGCGAGCAGGCCGGGATGCCGCGCGAGGCCAAGTACTATGCAGCGCAGGTCGATGCGTTCTTTGCCGGACTCAACCTCGGCGGGCCGATTCGTACGCGACTCTGCTCCCTTCATCGTCGTACACTGCGGACTGACCAGTATCGCGTATGTAGAGGACACGGTCCACCGCCTGTCGGTCATCGGCGAGATCCTGGGCGACGCCGACACGGACCGCGCCGCGGCGCAGTGCATGACGCACCTGCGCGCGTGGACTAAGCGGTGGTGCATCAAGCACCGCGGCCTGGTGCGCGAGCTGCGTGCGCCGTTCGCGACGGAGTCTGCGGTGCCGCCCGCGCCGGGGCTCGTCCGGTTCGTGTTCCTCCTGCTCTCGGCGCTGCACGACGCTGGGCTCATGCACATCGAGGTACGCTGCTCACCCGACCCGGTTCTGAACGCCCGCTGACATGTGAACCGTGTAGTCCTGCACCCGCGCCGTCCTGACTGCGACGGCCGGCTGGCTCGCGGCCGAGTACGCCGCGCAGCGGCACCTGCCCGCGCCCGCCGTCGCTGCGGACCTGGTGTTCATCGACCGCGTGTGCGGGACGCAGCTCGCGGAACCAACGCTCACGACACTGTACCCGGACGACACGGACGCGCTGGCCAAGGCCGGATCCGTCGTCGATACGTGCATGCAGGCTTGGGGCCTACTGTTCGCCGTGCCCGCCGCGGGCGACGCGCAGCCGCAGCAGCGGGCGGGGACGCCAGCAGCGGGGCTGCGGACCGCGTCGCCTGCCCCGAGTGCGCCAGCAGCGACAACGGCGACGGTCGCGTTCCCGGACCCGCCATCCGTCGTGGTCCCGCGGTTCGCGCCGATCGTGGTCCCGCCCGTCCCCGCTGCTGCGCTGGCGGGCAGTAATGGCCCGACCGTCGCGACGGCAAACCTGTCGTCGTCCGGCAACGGCGGGTTCCTCTCGGCGTCGGGCCGGCGCAACTCGCACCTGCCGCGGAGCCCAATGTCCCCTCTCCCCGCCGCCGCGGCAGCGCACCCGTCGGCCGCGGCCGCGGCGGCACCGGCGACGGGCTCGCTGCTGTTCGGCGAGCGCGCGGCCAAGTTCTTCTCGCAGGGCCGGCGGCTGTTCGCTGCTTCCGAGACAACGCCGTGATGATGTGCAAAATAGGACACGTCTGTTGTTATACACCACAAGTCACCTCTACATCTACCACCCACCACTCCGCCGATGCTTGTCGGCACTCGCCACCTCGCCGTACCGCTCCCAATTATCCGCCGCGGTCCCCGCGCCCCGCCCGCCCGTCGCCGTACGCCCGGGCGGCGTGAGCGCGCGGCCCGGCGGACTCAACGGCCCCCCACCGTTGGCCGGCGCGTTCGGCGACGTGGGCGTGACGGGCGGGCTGATCGCGGACCCGACGCGGAGCGCCGAGACGGCCGCCGACGTCCCCGAGATCGCGATGGGCCGCGCGGGGAGCGGCGGGTCGTGCCGCACGGCGTTGGCGGCGCGCGCGGCCGCGAGCTTGGACTCGTGCTCGGCGCGGTCGGCGGACGTCGTCAGGCGTTTGCCGAGGGCCGCGCCGATCAGGCGTTTCGCGACAAAGGTCGACGTCGACGGGCGGCGCGTGGGGCCCGACGGCGTCGCGGGCGCGGGGGCGGGGGTGGGTTTGGGCACAGGGGAAGAGGCGGGGAGGGCCGACTTCAGGTCGCGCGCGGTAGTCTCGAGCGGACCCGCCGCAGTGGCCGCGGCGGGCTTGGACTTGGTGGGCGACGGCGACCGGCGGCGCTGCGGCGTGGGCGCGGGCGAGGACTTGGCTGACGGCGCGCGGATCGTGGCTACACACACGCAGGAGTCAGCCTCGATCTCCAAACCGACGACGTCTCGAAAGCGGGCGTACCGTAAAACGCGGACGGCTCGGTCCACGGATCAATGTACGCCGGGATCGCCGAGGTGCGCGGCGGGACGGCGGGCAGCGGCATGGGCCCGGCGCGCCACTGGTACTCGGCCGGGTCCTCCCACCCCGAGACGGGTGCGGGCGGTTCGGGCTCGAGGTCCGTCATAGACAGCGGGGCGGCGGTAGGGCGGGGTGCTAGTGCGGGCACGGTCTTGGGTTTCGCGGGCGACGCGGCGCGCGCGGGAGCCGGAGAGGGCTTCTGCTGAGCGGGAGCAGCAACCGCGACAGGAGCGGGAACCGCGGCCGCCGCCGGTTTCACCGGGGAACGCGAGCGCGACTTGGACCGCGACTTGGAGCGCGAGCGGGAGCGAGAAGTAGGGCGCGGGGTGGCCGCCGGCACCGGAGTCGCGGCGGGCGCAGGCACGGCCGCATCCTTCGCGGGCTCCACAGCGGCCGGGGCTGAGGCGGCGGCCGGGGCCGCCGGCGCGTCGCTCGGATCACCCGCAGCCGCACCCGCAGCCGCAGCCGCAGCAGCCGAGAGCGGCGGCGCGTTCGCCGACGTGAAAAAGACGACGTCCGCGGGCCGCGCCGTATTGCACGACTTGCACGACTTTCGATTCGAAAAGTTGTCAAAATCGCACTCGCGGCACCGCCACTTGGGCCGCTCCTCCTTTTCGCGCGGCGGCGCGTTCGGGTCGAGGACGGCCTGGCTGCGGCGGCGGCCGAGCTTGGGCGGCTGCACCGTGCTGGTGCCTTCGTCGGCGGTGGGCTGCTGCGGCTGGCGCGCGTGCGGCGGGGTATAGGCCTGCTGCGAGGTGGTGGCGGAGGTGACGGTGGCCGCGCGCATGGCGGTCTGCCAGCTCAGGCGCTCTGCGGGATCGTTAGAGTCCATCATCAGGTCCAGCGATGGGCGAGTCGGACGCACCTTGCTCGGCGGCCGAGGTAGCAGCGCCGTTCGACCCACGGCGCTGGTCGGTCGCTGCATGGTACGGTGGCGCGTAGGTCGCGAGCGCGTTGACGGAGCGGCGGTGGTCGAGGCCGCGGCGATGCGGCGACGTGGGCGACGGCGAGGGCGACGAGAGCGAGTTACGGCGGCGCGGGTTGGACAGCGTCGAGGTCAGTCGCCATTGCGGATCGGGACAGTGTCCGCGCGGGGCGGCGTTCATGGTGGCGCGGTGCGCGATGGGGTCGGGGAGAGCGGGAGAGAGCGCGCCATACAGGTCTCCATGTCAGGACTCAAAGGCGACGGCGGTTCGTGGCTGATGGACGGTGCGCGCTGCCAGCGCGGCTGCATGAAGTTGCATAAAGTTTCGGGGGTCGGCAGCGATGAAAAAGGCGGCGCGAGCGGTCGAAGCGGGCGACGCCACTCGACCTGGTGGAGCGACTGCGTCACGTGGTAAGGCACCTGTCACTCCTCTCGAGCTAAGCATCGCCTCCTCGCAGAAAAATCGCGCACTGCCGCCTCAGCCCCTTGCTGCTTCCGCGCTTCCATCGACCGTGCGCGATTTTCGGACACGTTGCCGAGGTACAAAAGGTCCGCGGGCCCCGCGCCCCTCCATCCGCGCTCCCGATGGATCCCCGTCGACCTCAACCGCCATGCAGCTCCGCGATGGAATGAATCGCTCACCGATGAACCTGTGCAACGCTGACCCACTCACCACCGTCCTGTCCTTGGCCATCGTCGCGCTGGCATGAGTGAGCTCGGCCATGTCGCACCCATGTGCCGCCCGACCGTGCTGTCACGCACCCACGACTCTCCCACGTCTCGCGCGTCCCACCACCACGACCGTGTCGCCCCTGCGCCTCCATGCACCCTTGCATGCAAGTTTGCGTGCGGGCGATCCCGCCGCGAGAACTCGCCGTCGCCCTTGCTGCGCTCGCCACGCGGCTTGTGTTGACCGCGCCCGCGCCCGCGCCCGCGCCCTTGTCCTCGCCCCAGCCAATCAGCGTGTGTGCTCGCGCAAGCCGTTCATGAGACCTGCACGTGTGCGGCGCCTCCCACTTTCGCTTCATGCAAACCGACCGACCTGCTACTTTATTCGCCCCTTTTGCTGAACACTCGCCCGCCCGTCGCTACAAAAGGCGGCTCAACGGTCGTCCCTGACCTCTGCTCCCTTAGCTCGTTCCGTTTAGTGCTCTCCCCAACCCCAAGCTCGACCTCAAGCCAGCCAGTAGAAGATGCAGACCCCCTCGGTCCTCCTTGCCGCGCTCCTCGCCCTGCTCGCCACGTCGGCGTCGGCCCACGTCACGCTCAACCCGCCGACGGTGACGCGCAACTCGTACGCCGTGTCGGCCGTCCGCGTGCCGCACGGGTGCGACGGCGCCTCGACCACCGGTATCACGGTCAAGATCCCCGACGGCGTGTCGTCGGTCAAGCCGCAGGCGGTTCCGGGCTGGACCGTGACCATCACGACGCGCCCGCTCAACCCGCCCATCACGTCCGAGGGCAAGACCATCAACACGACCGTCGACACGGTGACGTGGAACAACGGGCCGGCGATCCCCGACTCGCAGTACGCCGACTTCGGGCTCCAGTGGAAGACGCCCGACGCGGTCACCCGCATCGTGTTCCCCGTCACCCAGGTGTGCGAGGGCGGCAAGACCACGGCGTGGGACCAGGTGCCCAAGACGGACGAGGAGAAGAAGAACTCGCCCCGCCCCGCGCCCGGCGTCTCGGTCACCGACCCGCCCGCGGCCACCGTGCCCGCGGCCAACGCGACGGCGGCGGCGGCCGCGGCGGCCAAGTCGGCGGGCTCCGCCTCGGTCTCGGGCGGTGTTGCCGCCGTCCTCGGCGCCGCTGTCGCTGGCGCGGCTGCCCTGTTCGCGTAACCTCTTGTGTAAATCATCTCTCACCCCTCTCTGTTCGCTGGTAATAAACACCCTATATCACCCTTGCTCTGCTCTGCACCGTCTCGAAATGTCTCCCACCCTCGTTGGCGGCGGCCGCTTCGTCGCTGCAACGGTGCGCCGCTTCCCGCCGCCGCATCGTCGCGTGCGGCCGTGACCACCGCAGCCGTTGCGAGCCGACGGCCCCGACGCTCGGAGAACGAATCCGATCCCCGCGGCCGGCCGGCTCGCCTGAGTCGATGTGGAAGGCCCGTCGGAAACGCGAGTGGTGACGGGAAGCCCCTCGCCAAGCCGGAGGACGGTCGACGAGGGCGGTACTAAAGGCAACGGCTCCCCCCTCCTATCCTCGCTCTCCCTCACTCCCTCCCTCCCTGATAAAACCTTGCTCGTTGCTGCTGGGCCAGCAACCTCCTCCCTCTTCCTCCCTCTCGCTCGTTTGCACACACACCCCACGAGCATCTTTCGTCAGAATGGCGCGCCCGTCCGCGCTCCTCGCCATCGTCCTCGTGGCCTTCCTCGCCACCACGGCCGCCGCCGCCCCGCACAACGGCGAGGCGCATGACACGCCCGCGCTGAGCAACGTCGCCACGGCCCGCCCCTCGGCTGCCACCCGCGCTACTCGCACCATGACGCGCACCGCCGGCGCCACGGGCACCCGCACTCGTACCGCCTGGGCTACGGCGACGCACCCCGCCCTCCACGGCGGCGCTGGCAAGCCGCACCCGGCCGGCGGCGAGCACGTCGACGTGCAGGCGGCCGCCGACCAGCTCGCGGCCGCCGCGCTCGTGTACACGGGCGACCGCCTGTACATGTTTGGCGGTGCGTTACCCTCTCTTCCCCACCCTCACACCGCACCCGCCACCGTCCACTAACCTTTCTCTTCCCGCGAACCTAGGCATGGCGCCCGGCTCGGTCCCCGCTTCCTCGGTCCTGTCGCTCGACCTGAGCCGCGCCTTCGACGCCAACTCGGCTCTGCCCGTCGCGCACCACCACGCGCTGCCGCGCGGTCTCGCGGGCGCGGTCCCCGTGCTGCGCGGGTCGACGGTGGCGCTCGTCGGCGGGTACACGGCCGGCGCGAACGGCACGCTGGCCCGCAACACGCGCGTCGTGACGTACGACCTCGCCAAGGGTAAGGACGTGGCGAGCGACGTCGCGGAGACCCAGATGCTGGTCCGCGAGCACTCCCTGTCGCACGCGCGCTACGAGCACAGCGGGATGCCCGCGTTCATCTTTGGTGGGGTCAACGCCACCGAGCACGCGTTCGTCAAGGATGTGACCCGGGTCGCGATCGACGCGCACGGGCCCGTCAACGTTACCCGTGTCGTGACCGGCCAGACCGGCCCCGAGCCGCGCTCGCTCGCCTCGGTCGTCCGCGTCAACGCAACGCACGTGCTCGTGTCGGGCGGCGCGCGCGACGGCGTGCAGCTGCGCGACCAGTGGCTCCTCGCCGCCGGTTCTGGGAAGTGGACGCGCGTGGCCGACCTCGCGCACGCGCGGTTCAACCACCGCTCGCTCAAGTACGGCGCCGGCGACCGGTACATTGTGCACGTCGGCGGGTACCACGCGTCGGCGGCGGCCAACGGGCAGGCGTACCTCCTCGAGGTGCTCGACCTGCTGACCGGCACCGTGCAGCTCGTCACGGACGTGCAGGGCCCGACGCCCAACGCGGCGCTTGCCCAGGGTGCCGTTGCGCCCCAGGCGTTCATTGTCGGCGACCAGCTCCTCGTCGCGGGCGGGTACCAGTGGCCGTCGACGGGCGCCAAGGATAAGTACGCGCACCCGGTCGCTGTTATCGGGATCGAGAAGGGTTCCGACGAGAAGCTCAAGTTTGCGTGGCGCTCCGTCTACGCCCCGTACGTCCCCGCGGACCGCCGCGCCAAGCACTCGGGCGCGTGGTCGAGCCTGTTCGAGCACCACGCCGCCGCCACCCGCACCATGACCGCCGCCGCTGCCGCCGCCGCTCACCGCACCCACGCTGCCGACGACGTGAACGCGTGGGAGCCGTACGAGGCGCCCGTCCACGCGGGCCACGGCAACAACGGGTACTGGGGCGGCAACGACATGGTGCACGACCACTCGGAGACGACGGCCGTTTCGGTGGTTCCGACCGAGACCGTCGTTGCCGCGTCGGCTGCCTCGGCTGCCAACACTACCGGCACCGAGACCACCACCGCGTCGTCGCTCCCGCTCGTCGCCATCGGCGTGGCCGCGGCCGTCGTCGCCGGTGTCGTGGCCGCGCTCGTCCAGCGCCGCCGCCGCCAGGGCCACAAGCGCGTCGCGCAGACGGACGCCGAGCAGGTCGCGGACGACGCGTTCGAGGTCGCTGAGGTCCGTCGGACGCAGGGGATGGCGCTCATGGGGTGGTAAGAAGTAGGAGAGAAGTTGTTTTTGTTGTTGTTCCCTAGCTGTACCCATTCACCGCACGTTCATTCCATTGCTGCACTGTTGCACAAAGCATCCATCCGTCCGTTCATTTCTGCCCGTATCTCTCAAACACCGAGCCCTCCTGGCTATCGCACAGAGGGTTTGGTCGGCCACTTGCGTCTCGTCGACCACTGGCGCGACGACTCTCGCGTCGCCAAGGATGGCCGCCTGGAGTGTGAGCTTCTCAAGGTTCTGGATTCTGGATTCTAGACGGGGCAACGAAGGGCGAGCAAGCGCATCGGCCATCGGCGTAGCGTTGTCGCGCGAGGACAGGTCGCGGCAGCGCAACGACCGCTCCCGCATCCCGCGAGGATCAACTGGAAGCAACCACGAGACATTTATGTACAATCCAGTCTGATCTCACCCAACCCGAGCAGCATCACGGCTTGAGCTTGTCAGCGACGCGGCGCGGCAGGATGCGCCCGTACATGCGGTGCAGCACGGTGCGGAAGTAGGCGCCGCGGCCCGACAGCGTGCCGAGCGTGAGGAGGATCATCGAGTACCTATCGCGCCGTTCATTAGTCCACGCACGCATGCAAGATCCACGCGAGAAACGCACATGGGCAGCCCGCAAACGACGTAACCCGCGCGCCACGCGTTGGGCCCGTCGCGCCACGAGCCCTCGACGCCGAGCGCCGCGTTGAGCGACTTGCGCACGACCATGAGCGACGACGACCCCGTCACGGCAAACACGGTGAACACGACGCCGATCTCGGTCCAGAACCCGCGGTCGCCCGGCTGCTTGCCGTTGGCGAACCGCGCGAGACCGCGCAGCCACGCCGGGTGAGACGCGGATGCGGACGCGGTGGCGGAGGCGGAAGAGGATGGTGGTGGTGGTGGTGGGGTCGACGACAGGAACCGGCGCGCGAGCGGGGTCGCGGTAGTGGAGGTCGTGGTGGTCAGGCGCGAGGTCGCCGACTTGGCGGCGGCAGTGGCCGCGCGGAGGAACATGGTGCTGATGCGTTGCAGTGAGAGAGGGTCAGTCAGATTCGTTGCGGGAGGAGAGATGGCGGGCCGATTACGGTTGCGGAGAGGAGACGCGCCGAATCCGGGCGGCAGGATCGGCAACGGGCAAACCCGGGATCAGGTGAGAACGGACAGCCGTGGCGGGCCGGGCGGGATCGACGCGTCCCGCCACACTCGGACGTGTGAGACCCGCCGGGTTAGCGCCTTGGCTCCACTGCGCATCCCACGCCGCCGCCGCCGGTTCCCCGGCCGGGAAGCTCGAGGGGAACGTTCGCCGCAGACGCTCTCTCCCCGCAATGTTCGCGCCAAATGATATCGACCATGGTCTGCCACGAGCCGCCCGCCGTGCCCGCCATCGCGCCACCCCCGCCACCTCCGCCGCCGATGCAGCGGGTATCACCGGCCGCATCACCCGCGCCGCGCATCTCCGTGACCGCATCCCCACCGCCGCCGCCGCGCCCGCGCTCGTGCGACCCGTCGGTCCCGCACTCGGCGCACCACGGCGCGTGCGCGGTCCAGGCCGGGACGGCGCTGCCGTGTCCCGTGTGCCCCGTCGACCACCGCGCCTCGGTCCCGCCGCAACAGCCGCCGCCAGCGTCCGCTGCTGCGCTGCGCGTCGCGGGCGGCGTGACGACGGACCCCGAGGAGATCCGCCTGCGCCGCCGCCAGTGGGAGCAGACGCGGCTCGAGCTCATGGCCGCGTGGCACCAGGAGGGGAGTGGGGAGGGTGATGGGGTGGCGGAAGGCGGGCCGGGGATGGGGAAGCTCGCGCGGCGGCCAGCGACGTCAAGCAAGTACGACTTTGTCAAGGGTACTTCCCCTCATCCACCGTGCACTCGCGGACCCCCGATCTGATCACATCGCCCGCATCTAGTCCGCGTCCTGCTCCCGACCACCGACCACGACCCGTCGCACGTGCATGCGCGGTCGTACATCCTGTCTCGCTTCCTGACCGCGCGGTACCTGTGCGCGACGGGCATCGCGCACCGGCACGCGGTCCCCATCGCGCTGGCGCTCAAGCAGCGGCTCGTCGACGCGCACCGCCTGACTGTCACCCAGTCGGACCTCGACGCCGAGCTCTTTGTCCTGCTCGCGCGCTGGGGCTACGCGACGCCCGCCGTCCGCGCCTGGTACGCGTACCTGTCGCGCGCGTGGTTCCGCCGCCGCCGCCCGCTCGTTCTCGCGGTCGGGGGGACCGCGGGCGGGCATGTCGGCGCCGCGCTCGCCACGATGCTCGCCGACAGGATGAACGTCGCGGCCGTCGTACGGACCGCCGTCACCCGCGAGCTGCTCGGTGCAGGGGACGAGGCCGACGTCGCGCGCGCGCTCGCGGGCGACCTCGCCAAGTGCTGGGCCGACGGCAAATCGGTCGTCCTCGAGGGCCCCGATGCGACCTCGCCCACGGTCCTCGCCGCCGCGCGCGCTGGGAAACCGGGAGACGGGCTCGTGGTCGCGTTCCTCGTCGTCGTCGACGATCTGCGGGTTCACGCCGACCTCGTCAACGACACGCTCGCGGCCGACCCGGACGCGGTGCGCCGCGCGCGCGACACGCAGGACCGCCTCCTCGCTACCGCCAAACGTGACGGCATCCCCGTCGTCCGGTTCCATGCGGGGACCGAGCTCGCGGCGATCGTCGATACCATGCACGCCGGCGTGCTACACGCCATGGCCGCGCACGCGGCGGAGGTCGAGTCGGATACCGATAGCGATGAGGAGGATGTGGCGGCGGGGCCGGCCATGGTCCTCGCGCCGCATCTCGCTGGGTTCAGGCCCGCGTCGTCGCCCGGCCCGTCATCCTCGTCGGCGGCGACGTCCTGGTCGGCGAGAGCTGGCGGCGCGATGGGTCGCCCGGACGCGTTCGCGCGGTGATTGGGCCGAGTCGATTGGTAGAATATAGCAACATATCTCCTTTTCACAAACAGCAGGTGCTTCGAGGCGCGAGGCTCGGAGCGTATGTAAGGGAACGGAACGGCGACGCGCTGAACACTTGCGCGTGATGCTCGCACACGCGCACGATCGGAGGCCGGCCCGGAGCGTCGGGACCGCGCGCTCTGTCCCCCCTGCCATGCCCTTGCGCCGCCACGCCAGATTGAAGCGTCCGAGTCCTGTTCCACATTGGACGGACTGCAACACCTCATCTTCCGCCCTTGCGCTATGCTCCGCCACGACCACACCTGCTGCCGCGTTACCGCGCCTGTACATGAGCCTGCGACGCACGGCAAGCTTGATCCAGAGTTGAAGCGCTTTAGCGAGTCAGTGTGGTACCGCCCGTGGCGCTGCCGCCGCGGAATCGTTGCTGCGGCGACCGGTTCGGCCGTTCTTCTCGTGGGCGTTGGCCCTGAGCAGCCGCAGGTGACGCCCGTCGCGATCGCGCCAGCGCTCGCTGCTGTCCCTTTGACTCACGATACGGACTACCCGTGTCATTCAACGTCGCTGCTTTTTGGAGACGCGCTGCCCCCGCCGATGCCGCTCGACGCGGACGCGTGCGACGAATCGCCCGGCCCGCTGCAGTCTCCGCCCATCGCACCTCCTTCCACACCCGGCCACCATGACCTTGGCGACAGCCACCTTCCGCACCGCGTTGCCGCGCAAGACCACTCGGACCTGCCGCTCAGCATCGCTTGGTCGCCGCCGTCCGGCTTGCCGCGGCCTCACTCACCCCGCAGCAACACCACCGAGGACGACAATAGTTGAAGCGTACTCGACTGGGAGGAAGCTCGGCACGATGGACGTGCGATCTTGGCGGAGATGAAGATCGAGGCGGTGAAGAGGTTCACAAGAGGGGACGGTGAAGAGGTTCACAAGAGGAGACGGTGAGGAGGTTCACGAGAGGACAACAGGCTGCATGTGGTGGCTAATACTAGCAACTGGTCAAAGGAACAAGAGAGAGAGGGGATGCGGAGGCGCGTCGTCCGATGTGAGCGGGCCGACGCGTCGCTCGGTGAGGTGAGGCGGTCCGCGGCGATGACAAAGGAGATCGGCGCGGTGCGCGTGACGCGCGTGACGCGGGCGGGGTCGCACGCGTCCGGTGACTGTGGCGCAACGCGGTCACGTGTACTTGAACTACGATTGCATCGACGACAGTGGGACCATGTCGCCGCCTGTTGGACTTATCTTCGACTCGTTCTTGTGACGCGTCTTGAGCATGGCAATGAACACCGCAGCAGGTTATGCCTGAAGTCGCGACTACAAATGGTGTTGGATCCTCGCACGTTTGTGAATCCGAGAGTCATGAAATACATCGTATAGCTTTGTATTCTCAGCTGTAGCTTTAGCGAAGCTGAGTTTCTGTTTGAGCAATTGGTAACTATCAGAGACATCAACCTGCACGTGAACCAAGCTTCGTCTGCAGTTATGGCCCCCGACCCCAACTCTCTTGGTCTAGATCGCATTCCAAGTCCCCGACTCCCCGCATTGGCCTCAGCTCTGTGTATTAAAAATGCTGACACTGCTTATTTAACGAGGCGACCTACTTGAAAGTCTTCAAATGTGCGTCAACCTGGAGTGACAGTGGAGCGGTCGGTCGGTGCTGTCTCCCACTGCTGCGCCACCCGCTGAGCCACACGCTGAGCCACCGCTCTACGACCCCGCCTGCAGCTCCGTCGCCAACCGTTACGACCGCTTTCGAACAACAATCAGCGCAGCATCAAGGTCGCGCAAAAATCATTTTAAAACACCCGGCGCAAAATATAGGTCCTCTATTTCCGCTGGTTCCCTTAACTGTCTTTAATCTGGCCGCCCGAACTTCCGCGCTTCGATCCGCCTTTGTCTTTCTCTTTAGGCGCAAAAAAGTCTAGAGTTCGTGAATTGCCTAGTTACCGAGATAGTACAAGGTCATGGATCTGGGTCATCGTTCGCAAGTAAATGATTTCATTGTTGGCGATGGGTAGCGTCTACATAGCGATTACTGAGGGGTAGCGATGACGTGACGTACACATTGACTGGAGAAAGCTCAACATGCACGCAGCAAGGCGAGAACGGTGCGACGCGAGCCCGAAACAAAGGTTGCAGGCGGCGAGAACGACTCCGAGGATCCACGTCCACGACTGGATCACGCCAGCTAACCGAGCCTAGCCCGGCGATAAAGAAGAAGGCTCAGCAGCGTCAGGCGTGTACGCGCCCACTGCACCATACTGAAAGTAGTCAGCCGCGAATCGTGCTCGACACCGCGTACCGCGTCGTGCGGGTCGACCTGCGCGACACAATTCTTTCTCGCTCCAACGCGTCGTTGACGAGGTTACGGGCGAGGCGCACATGCGCATCGTTGACGTGATCGACGTCAAGGACTGGCCCTGCGTCAAGATCCCCTTGGGCTCGATCCTGATCGCTGGTCAGACGTCGGCCGCGTGCGATAGATCCTCACGGCGACTCTCGTTGCGTTCGGCTCAATAGCCATCGCCCAGAACGCGAGTCAGGGTGACGCCCATACACTGCGGCGCTTCACGACGTCGTCCAAATTATCCAAGTTTTTATTAACCTTCCCGCCCACTGCAACACACCGCGCTTGATCCGTCACGCGCCGACCAGCAACCCAGCGACCGTCGCTGCCGCGGACCTGGCCTTGGCCTTCTCGTCAGTGGCTTCTTCGTTTGCGAAGGGTGCCGCCGATGCAGCCTCGTACCAGTTCGGCGAGGTGGATCGCAAGCTTACGAACCGCAACACAGAAAGCACACAGCGGGAACAGGTGCGTGAGGTCGACTGGTTCTTAGAAGCCTAGACTGCTTCTCATGGACCGGGACCGTGAGCAGGTGCTCGGGCGAACGTTCTCTCCAGCAAGGCTGCGGACGATCCGCGCTCAGGAACAAGGCGGCGTGGGCGGCCGCGACCTTGGCCACGAGGGCTTCTCCCGCTCCTCAACTTTGTTAACTCAGTTAACTTAACTGGCACGGACTTTCGGGCAGCCAGCGCGACATGTTTGAGTCCAGCCTCAGTTCCGACCATGAGCCACGGCTAGAGTGCTTGCACAACCGAATAACGTGATTTTCTGCCGAGTGAGTTGTACCTGCGCTGCTATTCTCATCATCGACACGTCAGACTTAAGCTACAGCTGAGACCCATGTGTGTGCGCAGCACACACACCTAGTTCTGTCCACGCGCACGGATGCGACAGTGACGAGATCGTCGCGAGACGCGAAACCGGCCCCCGCCCGTGAACCTGGGAGCGAGCGATCGCGTCGAGACGAAGTCCGTCATCCATCCCTAGTCCCTGCACCTCGCGCCACAGACTTGATAACCTTCTTATGTGATCTTGAATATGTTGTGCAGCTCCCCTCGAGAGACGGTCAGTCTTCGTCGATACAAAACAGCGTGGCGGACGCGCTGCGCCTTTCACGTGTGCGCCCCTCACGCGGCGCGCCACACGGTTCACTCGCGAGCGGCGGGATCCAATGCTCTATAGGGTAAGATCAAGAGGTTTGTATGTTTTGAGGATGTAACGAATAGAAGCGCTCTTACTAAATCGAGATGGGAAGCGTCTGCACGATCTTCGCGCGCCCCGCGGCGAGAAACGCGGCTGTCCCCTCCTGCGTTACGGCTGTGGACCGCAAGTCGATCTCCTTCGCGGTGGCCCGGAGCTGCTCAGCAAGTAGTTTGGCACCGGCGTCGGTGATGCGATTGTCCGAAAGGTCGATTCCGTACAGGGAAGCAGGCAGCAACGGCGCAAGGTGCTGGATCGCTTCATCGTTGATGCGGATTCGATATAAGCGGAGCGATTCAAGACGAGGCGGAAGATGCTGTGCAAGTAAGCGGGCAGCTTCGGGCTCGCACGTGAGTTACATGATAGTGAGGCGGCGCAATGAGCGGGGCAGGTGCGATCCAAGTCCGCTGAGCTGGCATGTCTCCGCGTTCCTGCCCATGAGCCGAAGCGTTTCGAGCGTGTCAGGAAGCGCGCGAACCAGAGCACAGCGGGCCTCGGTGTCAAGGAAAGAGTCGGTCATCAAGCCTTCGGAGAGAGAAAACGACTTGAGGATTGGTGGCAGCGTGGACTCGAAGATCTTGACGCTGTCGCGATGGAGATGAGAAAAGGAGATGGTCAGCTGCTCGAGGCGGGGCGGGATGGCCCTAGCGAGTGCCACGCTTCCAAGCGGGCCGAGTTCGGTCCAACGCAAGCGCAGCTCGGACAGCTCAGATGGGAACGCGAACTTGAGCGCGTTCGCATCGGTGGTTGTCCCAAGTGGAACATTTTCGATATGCAGTTTCTTAAGCGACGGTGGAAGGTGCGGGCTCGCGAGGCTCAGGCCAGTTCCAGTGAAGATTTTGTTCTCGATGACCAGCACGGAGAGTTGTCGTGGAAGCAGCGGGACCAATGCTGCGAACGCGGCGTCATCTAGAGCGCAGCCCTTGATCTTCAGCTGGGCGAGGGTGGATGGTAAGCCGCCAAAGAACTGCGCAACGAGCTTGATGGATATGGGCGTGCGTGTGATGGTCAGATCCGTGAGGTTTGAGCTGGTCGCCCACCCTTCGAGGGCAACACTGCTGCGATGAGGCGTGTGTGAGAGCCACGCGTGGTCGATGGTCAAGGATCGCAGGGACGATGGAAGCCGCAGCGCAAGTAGTCGTGCAGAATCCACCGTGCAACCTTTAAAGCCGAGCGAATCGACGCTCGGGCCAGGGCTCGCCATGGCGTCGCTGAGCGCCTGCATTCCCTCGACCGTGATCGCCTCGAATTCGAGAATAAGCTCGGTGAGGTGGCCAGCAACAATCCCAGGCGTAACCGCGTGAACGATCGTGTCCGCCGGCCGAAGAATAAACTAAAGGGCCTCGTCAGCGCTGCGCCATGCTCGCGATCCGCCCCACGGCTCGAACGTACCTTTTTCCCATCCTTCTTCTGCGCTTGCTTGGCATCGCGCCGGAAGCCGAGCGCCGCGGTCGCTGCGCGGCTCATAAACGGGTCAAACGTGTCCGGCGTAAGCAGGCCCGACGTCCGCCACCAATCAAAGGTTTCGAGGTGCCGCACGCGCTCCGCGGCGCAGATGCCCTTGACCGAAAAGTTGAGAGGAAGCCCGGAGGCGACCCACAGGTCAAGCACGCCGGTGGCGCCGCGTGCGTTCGCGCAGTCCATGGAGAGCGACGGGACGCGCTGCAGGATCGCGCGGTGGACCTTGACGCCGTCGCGCATCGGCAGGACGCGCGCGTACTGGGCGAGGCCGAGCACATCGCTCGGATCGACGTGCGCCCAAACCGCGCGGACCAGGATGTCTTCGATGAGAGTCCCCACGTTCATCCGTTTATCATCCAGCGAGGGGAGAGAGAGCCGACTCGGGTGGGCCGCGGCCCTTTGACGCCGACGCGCGTCGCCGTGGTCACCACACGTCACGGCGGTGCACTCACTCTCGAGTCACCCACATGTGACATGCGATGAAAACGACTACATTTGACTTGCTGCAATATGAAGGGAACGTCGATTGCCGATGGCTGAGGGGAAGGATTGGCCTTGCAGCCCGTTGATCTGTCGCGAGGGCCTCCGAGAAGCCTCGCTCTCGCGTCCGCACTGCCTGGCTTGCTTTACCTCACACCGACTTTCAGCGTCGACTATCTCGTCGGCGGGACCCTGCCGACCGTCGCCGCTATCGTGTCGCCCTCCGGAGTCGCATCTGAAAAGCGGCGCAAGGACTCGGCGGGCGGAGCGAGCAGCAGTGGTGAGCACTTGAAGCTCGGCGTGAGTTTAGTTCGGGCTCGAGCACTACTTTTCAACCGCAGCTGTCCCGTCAGGCGTCGCACCGATCCCGCAGTTGTTCGACGTGTTGAGCATACGGGTCGCCTGCGTTGCGATCTCGCTGCCACCTTCAACCTGCGTACATGAGAGTCAACACACCCGCCATGCAACGCGCGCCGGCTGTGCCCACCGCCTGCTGCAATGAGAGCTTGCCGGTCGCACTAGGCGATGGACCCCTAACTTGACGCTGGCGAGCTGCTTCGCGGAATCACGTCGCTGTCTCCACGCGCTCAGCGCCAGCCGCGTCTTGCGCGTGTCAACTCAGCACCTTTCGTTCCCTGCTATCACAACTACGGTAGTGTGCAAGAAATTATGTATACTACTACTCTCAATCATCACAAACGAGCCGACACCCACTCTAGTGCTTGTGGAACCGCTCGGACGCGAGGTACGCCTTGACCTTGTCGTTCTGGGCGACCGCGGTCTGCACCTTGACGAGCGCGGGCGCGTTCTCGGCCGTGATGGCACCGGGCATGGCCGCGTTGACGGCGCCGATCTGCGCGAACAGGGCGAGCTCGAGGTACGTGAGCTTCCCGCCGAAATAGAACCCCTGGTCACCGTTGGCCGCGAGGAACTTGGTGTGCGCGGCGACGAACGCGGGCAGCGTCGTGGCGAGGAACTCGGCCTTGGCCGCGCCCTTGTGCTCCTCGGGCGTCTTGTACACGATCTTGACCACCGCGTTCTGCAGGTCGACGATCGACTCGTAGTACCCGTCGGCGAGCAGCCGCTGGTGCTCGTCGGCGTGGACCAGGTCGAACTTGGCGGCGAGGTGACGCACAATGGCCGACGTCTGCGCGACCACCTGCTCGGCGTGCGTGTTGTCGTCGCGCACGATCAGGGCCGGGAGCTGGCCGAACGGCAGCGTGGGCTTCTCGGCGGGCCAGTTGGTCGGGTACTTGTTGGCGTAGGCGACGCCCGCAGCCTCGAACACCAGGCGGATCAGCTCGGCGCGGCCGCGGATCGGGAAGTAGAAGACGGTGTAGGAGACCATGGTTGCTGCCGTTGTGGTGGATGCGGGAGTGCTGCTTGGAAGCGCTGTGTGTGTCGGTTCAGAGAAAGGAGGGCGGGGGAGTGCGAGCTTTATAGCCGCGCGTCCGCTTGATCCGTGCTGTGATCTGCGACGGACCGGCAGCAGAAAGTGGTGCGACGCAGTCGCGCGCGGTGACCGACCAGCATCCAAGTTTAGCCACGAGTAAGCGCGTAAGCGGAGGGTGGCGCAGCAGCTCACGTCAGCGTGCTTGAAGGGGCTGCACCCAAATTTGGCGGGCAACGCGCTTTGTCACCTCGCGGCCATCATCGCGAGTGACGGTGGCCGTGGCCATGGCCGCGCTCGCGAGGGCGGGGACTCGAGTTGACAGATCGGGTCTGAGCAGCGCGTTTTCTCACATCGCAGCGTTTGATGAGAGTCATGGCGGCCGTGGGCCGTGGCCGTGGCCGTGGCCGCGCTTCCGAGGACGAGGACGTCCGCGGGCAGGCCGTGCATGTGGCGACGCTGCTTATTTCACGCCTGATCGTTGTAGAAAGGAACGCGACGTGGTGCGTCGTGCGTTCGAGTGGCTCAGCAGGCAACCTTGATTCTGACTGGGCGCCTCATGGGACAGATGCGGATCTCAAGCAAGTCCGACGGGCAGGATGGACAAGACGAGACAGGACAGGTTTGGGGAGAGATGTTTGTATTGCTCGGGCAGAGAGACAGATGCCAGTGCACGGACGACACAAGACATCGGGCGCTCAGAGACGGCGACCGCGGCGACCACCCTTACGGCGGGTCGAGTCGGTGGGGATGGGGGTGACATCCTCTACGGACAGCGAAGGCGAGCGAGTCAGCGACCTGTTCGAAACACACAAGACGGTCACCGAGCGAAAGAAGCGTACCAATGCGGCCAATGCGCATGCCAGCGCGAGCCAGGGCGCGGAGGGCCGACTGGGCACCGGGGCCGGGGGTCTTGGGGCCGACACCACCGGTGGCACGGAGCTTGATGTGGAGGGCGGTGATGCCGAGCTCCTTGCAGCGGACGGCGACGTCCTGGGCGGCAAGCATGGCGGCGTAGGGCGACGACTCGTCACGGTCGGCCTTGACCTTCATGCCACCTGCACCGAGCAAACCACAAACACGAGGGGAGGAAAGCGAGTCCGAGAGTCAGATGGGCGAGTCCAGTCGAGCGAGCGAGGCAAGTTCCGGCGGGCGGCGGCTCGCGGACAGCGAGCGAGCACGCTGGGGACGCGACGCTGCTGCCGCGAGCGAACCGCGGCACGATCAGGGACGTGTGCCGCGCGCAGCGAAGCGAGTTTCTGCGTGCTTGCTGGCGAGGAGCGCGAGCAAACGGGCGAGCGAGTGTCAGGAGTGGGAAGGCGACACCGCCAGTCTCGCCGAGCTGAACGGCCGGCGTGCACGCAAGCGCACACGCACGGCGCCGTCCAGCCGGGGTCGCTGACCAGGATCGTCACGGCGAGCAGCCGGCAGCACGCACGTACACGGCAGCGGCAGGGCGAGCGGATGGTCCGACAGCGCGAAATAGTCCATGGTGTTGATGCATAGTTTTCGGCGAGGTGGCCGCTCGAATCCATCCGCTGTCGCTCTGCCACTGCTGCGCAAGCACGCATATGCGCCAACTGCTCGCCGCGGCGGGGCGGACGTCCCTTCCACTCATGGCCCTCTGGAGCGCGGGGTGCCATGGTGCGAGTGGGGGGGATCCGTACCGGTGACTCGGGAGATGGTCTCGCGACCCGACAGATCGGTGACGTGGACGAAGGTGTCGTTGAACGAGGCGAAGATGTGGGCAACGCCGAACACGAGCTCGCCGGGGGCGACCTGGGGGCCGTACGAGACGGCCTCCTGGGGGGCGGAAGTCTTCTTGGCCTTGGGGGGCATGGCTGCAACGGTCTGACGGTATCAAGGGCGTGCGAGACGTTCCGTCGTGAGAGAGAGAGCGCAGGATGTCTGCGGCCGGGCGGATGGACGGCGGTGGCGACCGCGAGCGAGCGGGCGGGCGAGCGGCTGGTGGGAGCTCGGGTCATGTGAGGCGTGACATCACTCCTCGCTCTGTCACGTCGATCGTCTCGCGCGCTGATCCACTCCTCCGTCAGCACCGCCGCGATGCTCGATGCTGCGATGCTCGGCTCGAGTGACCGCAATGGATCATGGACGGCAAATTGATGCGGAGGTTGCGCGTGGACGGGATCGGCCTCGATCCTCCGGCGCGTCGGCGCGCGGGCCGTGACCGCTCACCGGCGCTGAGTCGATGTCGACTCTCACGACTGACCCTGTACGGCGCTGTTCGGCCTTGCGATGTTGGCATGACGACGACTGGCGCGTACTATAGAGCGCGGAGGCGCCGCCGCGCTGAAGGTCAGGGACGCCGCGGTCTGCCCCGGCTCTGACCTCTCACCAACGCTTGAGGCGCGATGCACCTTCACAAGTTTCTGCTTCATCGTCCCCGGTCGACGGTCTCGTCGCTCGTGGCCGCAATATTCTTCCGAGATGCTCGGGCCTGCTCAGAGTCCGTCCAGCAGCGCGCTGTCGCTCCACCCTCGGTCAACATGGCATCCTTACTAGCAATCCGTCGCGCAGCACGTTTCTCGCTGCTGATACGTCAAGTCGTGGAATGCTCCTTCATTGTCTTGGCCGACTGCTCAGTCGCGACGTTGCCGAGGCCCTCGTTCCCGCGCAGACCTCGCCCGACAGCCGTAAGTCGCCGTGCACGCGGTCCGCTCGTCTTGCTCCACCGCCGCGACACGCTTTCACGCACGGTTCGAGGATCGATGCATCAGCTCATGAGCAAGGCGCTGCTTCAACTTGCGGCGTCTGGATCCCCTCATTCCGTTTGCCCCGCCTCAGGATCAGCTCTCAGTCGCCTGGGGACGCGTTCGCATTCTTGTCCCGCACCGCACACGTGAGGATGGCGCGAGACGCGTCCAGGTGCGAGACAGCGCAACGCATCCCATGATCCTCATGTGACGGCCGCGCCAGTGAGTGAGTGCGCGTTTTTAGCCCTCTGCCTGATCGGATGTGGCATGCAGCGAATCGAAACGCGCGGGGAGATGGCGACCTTGCGTGCGCGTTTGCGCTTGAAGGCTGGGGCCCTCGGGGCGGGAACAACGGGGAGCCCGGAACGTGAACGCGGACGCGGACGTGTCAAATAAACCGCGAACAAGTTTTTCCTGAGTGTGAGTGGGCGCGAGTGCGGGTGGAGCAAGCGGCCGAGATCGATAAATGCGACGTGGGCTTTGGGGGTCTCTTTTTGTCAGCGAGCAAGCGAGCAAGCGGACGGACGCGCGCCGGCCGTATAAAAGCGGGCGGGTCCCCTCGGCCCTCCAACGCTCTCGCCCTTGCACACGCACCACCCCGTTCTGCCACGTAGCTTATTCACCATGGTCGCCCACAAGTACAAGGTTGGTAAGTATCGTCGCCACCGCCATGATGCTTGGGCTCGCGGACCCTCCCCCTCCTCGCCGCGGCGGCTGCACCGGCGTCCGTCGTCGTCGCTGTCGTCGCCGTTAGTCTTCCCCCCTCGCTCTCTTGCTCCCGCCGAGGCATCCCCCCCTCTGCACCGCCGTGCGCGGTGCGGTGGAGCAAGCGAGCTAGGTCCCACACCTCGTCCGTCCTGCGAGCCTGTTCCCACGCCAACCCGACCTGGACGAAAAACTCACCCCACCCCCCGCTCGCCCGCCGTCCTCCAGCCGACATCACGCTCGCCGACTTCGGTCGCAAGGAGATCGAGCTCGCCGAGAACGAGATGCCCGGTCTCATGTACCTGCGCGCCAAGTACGGTCCCTCCAAGCCCCTGGCCGGTGCCCGCATCGCCGGTTGCCTGCACATGACGATCCAGACGGCCGTGCTCATCGAGACCCTCATCGAGCTCGGTGCCGAGGTGACGTGGACGTCGTGCAACATCTTCTCGACCCAGGACCACGCTGCGGCCGCCATGGCCAAGGCCGGCGTGCCCGTGTTCGCGTGGAAGGGCGAGACGGACGAGGAGTACATCTGGTGCATTGAGCAGCAGCTCGTGTCGTTCAAGGACGGCAAGCACCTCAACCTGATCCTCGACGACGGCGGTGACCTGACCACGCTGGTGCACGAGAAGTACCCGCAGTTCCTCGCCGACTGCAAGGGTGTCTCGGAGGAGACGACGACGGGTGTGCACCACCTGTACAAGATGGTCAAGGAGGGCAAGCTCAAGGTGCCCGCCATCAACGTCAACGACTCGGTGACCAAGTCCAAGTTCGACAACCTGTTCGGCTGCCGCGAGTCGCTCATTGACGGCATCAAGCGCGCCACGGACGTGATGATCGCCGGTAAGGTGTCGGTGGTCGCCGGCTACGGTGACGTCGGCAAGGGCTGCGCCGCCGCGCTCAAGGGCATGGGCTCGCGCGTCATTGTGACCGAGATCGACCCCATCAACGCCCTGCAGGCCGCCATGGAGGGCTTCGAGGTGACCACCATGGAGGACGCCGTCAAGGAGGCCAACATCTTCGTGACGACCACCGGCTGCCGCGACATCATCACGGGCGCGCACTTCTCGGAGATGAAGGACGACGCGATCGTGTGCAACATTGGCC
This sequence comes from Blastocladiella emersonii ATCC 22665, assembly GCA_025594325.1. Lineage (NCBI taxonomy): Eukaryota > Fungi > Blastocladiomycota > Blastocladiomycetes > Blastocladiales > Blastocladiaceae > Blastocladiella > Blastocladiella emersonii. Next base: position 1,491,444 of record JANHCV010000007.1, on the reverse strand, counting down.
ACTTCGACATCGAGGTCGATGTCGCGTGGCTCAAGGCCAACGCCGTGTCGCACTCGAACATCAAGCCGCAGGTGGACCGGTTCACGATGCCGTCGGGCCGCCACATCATCCTGCTCGCCGAGGGCCGCCTCGTCAACCTGGGCTGCGCCACGGGCCACCCGTCGTTTGTCATGTCCAACTCGTTCTCGAACCAGGTGCTCGCCCAGATTGCGCTGTGGAAGGCCAAGGCCGGCGAGTTCCCCGTCGGCGTGCACATGCTGCCCAAGAAGCTCGACGAGGAGGTGGCCTTCGCGCACCTCGAGAAGCTCGGCGTCAAGCTGTCCAAGCTCTCGGCCAAGCAGGTTGAGTACCTCGGCATCCCCGCCGAGGGCCCCTTCAAGCCCGACCACTACCGCTACTGAGCGTGTCGTCGCTGCCGCCGTGTGTCGTCGCGGTGCGGCCCGCGTTGGGCTTCGCTGTGGGGCTGCGCGGTGCTGATGATGTGAGGCGCGGTGTGACTCCCTCCCTCCCTCCCTCCCCCGGTATATATACAAATTAAGGATCAGTTTGCTTATCATCGCTGTCTCGTGCTTGTGCGGATCGGCCGTGCTCCGAGAAGGACATGACCCGCAATATCAGGGTCTGCTCGCCAAACTCGTTGCCCCGAGCTTTCCCCTAACTACAGCTCGGGGACGCGCGGACCTCGTCCAACAAACACATGCGTTCGGTTCGCTCGCTGCACACGGCGGGCGCAGGGGAACCGGCGGCGGAGAGGCTCGCGCCGTGCCCCTCAAGCGAGGCGGAGAGGGAGACAGCGGAGCGACGCGTTCAGGCGCACGTGACGCGGCGCAGCGGAGGGCTCCGACGCGTCCGCGTTCGCTCGCGTTCGCGCCGGCGGCCTTCCCGCGCCGATCTCGGCCGCATTTCCGGCCCCCGGCTGGGCGCACAGCAGCCCGGTGGCTCCCAGGTCGCCACCGTCTGTGGCGGCGCGCGTGCGGTTGCCAGCGGGGAACGCGCGCCGCGGCCGATTTGCGCAGGAGCCGCTTCGCGCCCCTCCCGCCCGCCCTCGTTCCCACCGACCCCGCCGCCTGTCGCCCGCACTCCCGCCCACCCGCCGGCACGCCCAAACGCGTCCACCGCCCGTGCGCAGCACCGCGCGGCAACCCAGGCCCGCGCGCAGGCCCGCGCGGCTCGCTCGCTGGCCATCGACTTCCATGATCGGCTCGGCGGGCCGGCCGCGGTCCGCCCTCTCGCATCAGAGACCCGAGTGCGCCGCCACGATCTGCTGCCTGCCGACCCAGCGCCCTGCCGCCTCACCCAAGCGCCCCCGCAGCCTATCGGCCATCCGCCGTCCGCCGTCCGCACCGATCTCCACCCGCCATCCGCGCCGCGCTGCCCGCCACACGCTGCGCGCTCGCCCGCCCTTGCGCCATCGCGCGCCTGCCGCGCTCCTGCCCTGCGCACACTGCGCCGAACGAGTCCCGCCGGCGGCGATCGGCCGACCGCCCAGCCTGCACCGCGGTACGTGGGAACCGCGCGCCTTCGTCTCCCTCCGCTCATCATCCGTCACCGCCCCCCGCCCCCATCGCGTCCCTTGCCCATCACTGCCATCACCTGCCCCCGTCGGCACTCGCGTCTTGCCCATCCGAGCGCACGCGTGCCCAGTTCCCACACCGCTCCGACCGCCGTGACCCGCGCACGACGGACCGTGTTGCCCCCGCCGATCGCGGCCCCCGCCCCCTCGCCCGCGCGCTCTCGCTCTCGGCGTCGCGCGCGACCGCCACGCTCTCTGCTCCCTCCTCTAAGCCGGCACCTTGCTCGATCCCCGCCCCCGCCATCCCGAACATCACCCTGACCCCACCGTCATCAAGGTCGCCATCACACCCGCGGCGCGGCCTTCCAGCGTCACGCCATACACGCGATCGCTCATCCGCTTGCTCACTCACGCTGCCCCGCCCGCCCGCCCGCCGTGATCCTCCTCGCCCTGCCTCTGCGCGCCAACGTCCGTCGCGGCCCGGCCCTCTTCGCCCTCGCTCACATCGCTCAGCCCGTCCTGCTTGCTCCATCTTGATCCATTGCGCGCGCCCACCCTCCCCTCCCGCTCCCACACACCACACACCATCCACCACCGTCACCGTCACCACCACCATGTCGCTCCCGAGCGAGCTGCGCGACGCGCCGCGCCCGCCCAAGGACCGCCGCCACCGCCCGCCCGCCCTCGACGTACGCGCCTCGGCCGCCATGATCCACCCGTGGACCGCTGTCGCGGCGTCCGCTTCATCCAGTTCCGGTTCCACTGCCGCCGCTACCGATGCGACCGCCGCATCGCCGCACCCACCCTCGGCCGCGCGTGCCATGGCGTCGCAGCATGTCTTGATCGACGCGTCGCCGAGCGCCACGCCGCCGCCGGCGCACGCCAACTCGGCCGGCGCCACCACCCTCGTCCCTCCCCCTCCCCCTCCCTCCGCCGCCGCGGCGGCAGCCGCAGCGCTCGCGCCCGTCGGCGGCGGGCTCGAGTCGATGCGGTCAAAGTCCTCGGACGCCGTCACCTGGCTGCGCCGCACCTCGTCGTCGTCGCGCCGCGGCACCGGGCTCGGCCTCGCCGCGCGGTCGGCGCGTGATGGGGCCGTGATCCTGGCCGAGCCGCGCCTCGGCACCCTCGCCGCGTCCGCCGCCACCGTGTGCCTGATGCACGCCAGCAAGTTCCTCGCCCAGCTCGACCGCGCCAACGTCGGCCAGCCCGCCATCGAGGCCGCGTCCGAGCTCCTGCGCGGGTCCGTCCTGCTCGGCATCCACCTGTGCTCCATGGTCATCCGCGCCGCGTCCGCCGCCGACTCGTCGCGCCTTCTCCCCGCTCCCACCTCCGCCGCTGCGCCCGCCGACCACCACCACCACCACGGGTCCGCGTGGTCGCTACCCGGCGACCCCGCCGGCTCGGGCGGCCTGCGCCGCGCCAACCTGCACGAGATCCGCCGCCTGCCCGCGGCCGCTGGTGCGACATCGGGTACTGCGCCGCGCTCGTCGTCCGGGTCCGTGGCCGCCGCGTCCGACCCGCCCCCCGCCATCCGCCGCTCGTCGACGCGCGGGTCGGACCGCGATATCGAGTTTGACCTGTGTAACCTGTTCTGGGCCGTCACCGACATGGTACGCTTCCCCATTCTTGTGTGGGCCGAGCAACAGCGCTGACCGGGTCTCAATTTCATCCATCCAGGTCCACCTCCTCGCGTTCCGCAACCGCATCTCGTTCCGCGTCGTGTGCGCGAGCCCCGCGGCGTGGGTCGTGGCCGACCAGGTGTTCCTGTGCCAGCTGCTCATGTACGTGTTCCGGTGCGCCGTCGACGCGCTCGTGTGCGGCCGCCCCGGCGGCACCTCCATCTGCGCCGTGATGCACGTCATGCACGGCAACGAGCCGCACGCGTCGCTGTCGCTGCAGCTCATGCACCGCGGCGGTGGTGGCGGCGACTCGGCGACGACGACGACGGAAGCCGCGGCCATCGCGGCCGCCGCCGCCCAGTGGACCCGCTTCGAGCACCGCCTTCGCCACCTCGGGTGCGAGCTCGAGGTCGTGCACCTCGACCACGCTGCGGGCCTCGTCGCCGACATCCGCCTCCCCGTCACCACCATCCGCCCGTCGCCCGGCCTCACCAACGTGCCGCAGCACCTCTCGCCGTACCACGTTCCGGCGGCGGGGGCTACCGCGTCGTCATCGACGACGACCGATCCGCCCGGGTCGCTGGCCACGGCCGACCACCTGGCCGCGCTCGGCGTCGGCGGCGCCATGGACCCCGAGACCGCGTCCGAGGACGACCGCGAGTCGCTCGCGCGCCTGTGCTTCTGGCTCATGCACGGCGGCGCGGGCAACTGCGAGCTGCTCGGGTTCTACGCTACCGAGACGCGCGGGCACCACTCGGGCGACGACAAGCCCGCGGTCCGCCGCGAGGCATCATCATCATCATCGTCTTCGTCTTCCGCCGCTGCCGTCCTCGTGCCCGCCACCGCGATCCCCGAGCGCGCCAGGTCCACGACGCCGTCCGAGTCGCGCAACGCGCGCGGGTGCCTCCGCCCCGTAACGCGGCGCACCGCGCCGGTGACCGCGACTGCGACTGCGACTGCGACTGCGACCGCCCCTTCCTCGTCCTTGACGTCGGATGCGGCGGCGCGCGACCTCTGCACCCAAGCGTGCGCGGCGCCGAGCGAGCTCATGGAGTGGAACACGCAGTGGGGCGCGATCCCGTTCTGCCACCTGCACTCGCTGCGCGTCGAGGTGCTCCCGAACCTGCTCATCCTCGACGTGCCGCGGCCCGAGTCGGGGCTCGCGGCGCTCGCCGAGCTCGTTGCCGCCCACGCCGACCGGGTCGCCGCCGTCCCCATGAGCCCGACCACGGCCCAGGCCGTCAACAAGACGGTCGGGATCCTCGCGGTCCTCGAGACCCCCGACGACGCCGTCGAGTTTCTCGCTGCGCTCGCTGGCCAGCCGTCGCCGTTCGCTGCTGCCGCGGCGACGTGCATGGGATCGCCAGCGCACGGGGCCGCCGCCGCCGCCTCGGCCCCGGCCGCCGCCGCCGCGGTGTCGCCCATCAGCCTCGCGGCGCTGCACGCCGCCGGGTTCGTCCTCAACGTCATGGTCGGCCGCCGCCAGTCGCCCGTGCCCAAGGTCCTCGCGTACCTGTCGGACCTGCGCGAGCAGGTGCTGTACGCCATGGACGACGACGAGGACGACGCCAGCGCGCTCGCCGCAAGCAGCGACCGCGCCGGGTCGGACCTCGAGCTCTCGGCCGCCGCCCTCGCCAGCTGGATGAGCGTCCCGCCCACGCCCACGCTCGAGCTCGCACCCGGTATGTCGCCGTTCGGCCCGCCGTCCGTGTTCGGGCTCGGCGCCGCGGTGCCGCCGCCGCTTCCGCTGCCGCTCGAGCCGATGCCGGTGCCGGTGCCCGCGGCGGCGGTGCCGATCCCGTCTGTCGCGATCACGGTGACGCCGCCGTTGACTCGCGGCGCGGCTGCCGCGGACGCGGAGCTCGAGGCCGGGCTCGTCCCGCCCGCGCCGGCGGCACCTGTCGGACTCGGGCTCGCGGTTCCCTTCACCAGCGAACCTGTCGCCACGTTCGCACCGCCGCCGGCGACATCCGGCACCCCCGTATCGGGCCAGCAGCCCCTGCGCCCGTGGGAGCGGCCGGCGTCGGACCACGACGCGCTGGCAGCGCTCAGCGACTCGGACCGCGCCATGACGGGCACACCGTCGACGGTGCGCGGCGGGCCAACGGCGGACCGGTTTACCCCGGCGCCCGCAGGCGGTGGCGGCGGCAGCGGCGTTGACGACGCGGTCGCGCCCTCGGGCATGTCGGGCCTCGTGTCGGGCCTGCGCCCGCCTCTGCCGCCCAGCCACTTCCCGCCGCTGCACTCGCAGCGCGTGATCCCCAAGATCCGCGTGCTGCTCGTCGAGGACAACCCGATCAACCTGCGCATTCTGACGTCGTTCCTCGGCAGCCGCGGCATCACCTACTCGTGCGCGCGCGACGGCGCCGAGGCCGTGCGCAAGTTCGCCGCGGCGCCGCCCGGGTCCGGCAAGGAGTTCCACCTCGTCCTCATGGACCTCCAGCTGCCCGTCCTCGACGGACTCGAGGCCACCCGCCGCATGCGCGCTATCGAGGACTCGTGGCCCGTCCACGCCCGCGCGCCCTCGTCCGTCTCCAACCGCCTCCTCCTCGTCGACCCGCCGCCGCCGCCGCCCCCGCTGGCGCCGCCCCCGCCGCAGATCAGCGTGCCCGCCGGCGACGCGGCCGAGGTCCCGCTCGGCGGCGCGCTCGCCCTCGCCGCAGCGGCCGAGCCGCCGGCGTCCCCGTCGTCGGCCCGCCTCGGCGAGTGGAACCCGGACCTCGTCGATGGCGCCACCAGCAGCGCGTGCCTGTCGCCCGTCCGGAATCAGAAACGCGCGGGCGCCGGTGGCAAGGAGGACCCGAAACCCGTGTTCGCGCGCGGCCTCGAGGCCCTGCTCGCGCACGCCGACGTGGGCGCCAACCAGCGCACGCGCACGCGCACGTCGAGCGGGCCCAACAACCACGCCAACGGCACGGTCCGGCACCACTGGAGCGGGCCGGGCGACCTGCTGCTCGACCGCACCGCGCTCGGCGTCGGGGCGGCGCCCGAGATCCCGCTCCTCGATGCCCCGCAGACGTCGACGGCCGCCGGCTCGCCGCGGTCGCAGCAGTCCACGGTCGCGTCGGCGCTCGCGCTCGCCACGTCCGTCGGCGGCCGGTTCGACACGCCGGCCGCGGTCAGCGGGTCGTCGGCGCTGTTCCGGTGCATCGTGGTCGCGCTCACGGCGTCCAGCAGCACCGAGGACCGCAAGAACGCCATCAACGCCGGGTGCAACGACTTCGTGTCGAAACCCATCAACCTGCGCTGGCTCGAGTCCAAGATCATCGAGTGGGGCAGTATCCAGGCCCTGATCCGGTTCGGCCTGCCCTCCTCCTCGGCGGCCGCCGCCGCCGCCAACGCTGCCTCGTCGACCGCCGCCATGGGGTCGCCGCAGCTCATCCCGTGCACCGTCAAGGACCCGCGCCGGCCGCCGTTCCGCCACCACGTCAGCCATCACGGCGGTGACTCGCGTCACGCGTCGGCACCGTTCGCCAGCTGCTACGACATGCCGAGCGTCTCGTCGGCAGTCACCGCGGACGCGGTTGTGCCCGTGGGCACGCTGGCGTGCGTCAGCGCGTACCCGTCCGAACTCATACCCATGTCGCCCGCCGACGTCGGCGGCGGTGGCGGCGCGCTTGGGATGGGGCTAGGCGGCGTGGGTGTCGGCGTCGATGGGGTTCTCAGCGGTGCCGGACACCGGCTCTGGCCCGAGTGAGAGAGTACGGGCACGCGAAGTGTCGTGGTGTCGTGTCGTGTCGTGTATTATCTGTCCCCGTGTTGTCGCCTCTTCTTCTAGAGTATCAATTACATTCCACGCTCTTCATTGATCTTGTGCCTCTTTCCTCGCTGCTTGAGATTGGGCCAATCGCGAGGGTGGCAACTTTCGGCCGCGGCGACGAATGATGCGCGAGGAACAGTGTCTCACGCGTCACGTGTTTGATCGACGCGTCTCACGCGCCCCCCACCGCGCGCCTCGAGCTGGGAGCGCCGTCGAAGTCCGCGTCTTTCGAGCGGAACGAAAAGGAAGGGATCTACACGAGCATTCAAACGCACGGTCGTGGGAAACCAGGGCTCCTCGAGCACTCGGTAAATACTGCTCATAGAAGCAACACACGCTCCAAGCGAGACTGCCACCGTGAACGATTGAAGCCGCGGAAGCGACGCAACACTCGCGCACAGGTCGTCCGTCGCTCACGCTCGCTGCCTCGATGTTGGTTCGGCCACTCGTTCACCCGGAGTGACTCGAGATCGCCTCGAATCGTAAGGTTGCGCAATTCTGGGAGCGTAACTAACCCCACTGGCCCCGCGGCAAACGGAGGCGGCGACGTCTAGTTCCCTGAGGTGAGACAAGTCGATGAAGGACTGCTCGAGTCGCTCTCCGCGCCTTTGGATAGTGGAGCCCAACTCATGAAGGCCGCGGCGACCATAGCCACGGTGCGTTTGACAGCAACTCTCCGGTATTATTGTCTTCAAGATCTCACTGTAGAAGGAGGATGCATGAACTGAAAGATTACAGGCCTTAAAAAAAACGAGGGAAGGAACGGTGAGGGACACATGCTCTGATCTGCCGGCACCAGCGCGGCGCCGTCGTTGCGGGCGCCCTTAGCACCACGAAGAAGAATAGCCGCCGTAACCGCACGGGCCACACGAGCCGCCGCCGTACATGGACGGCGGCGGCGGGGGCCAGCACCCGCCGCGCGCGCCGGCCTCGGCGGGAGCAGCAGGTGCACCGCGACCGCAGCCGAACGGGCCGTACGGGCCGTAGGGGCCGTACATGGGCGGCGGCGGCGGCCAGTCGCCGCAGCCGCGAGCGCCGGCCTCGGAAGCCGCGTCGGCGGGAACAAAGACGAGGCCGGCGGGCGCGCTGCAGTTCCAGCACGGCGGGCGGTCGAAGGCGACCATGGGCGGCGGCGGCGACACGTCGGCGTCGGCCTCGGCGTCGTCAGCGCGAGCGCCGTTCTCCTCGGGCTCGGTCTTGACGGCCGACGCGTCCTTGGTGGGCTCGGTGCCGTTGGTGCCGCGATGGCCCGGGCCGCGCGCGCCCGACTCGGCGCCCGCGTACGATCCCGGCTCGGCGTTGAACTCGGGGCCGCCGGCGAGCCAGACGGGCGGCGCGCCGCGGGGCATCATGTCCCAGACGGACGGCGGGCAGAAGTACACGCCGCGTGACCCACCGGCGGCGGAGCCGCCGCGCCACCCGCACGAGCTCATGCCGTAGTTGCTCGGGCGCGGCGTATCCCCCCACTCGCAGTAGCGCGCGGCGGGGGCCTCGCCGGCACCGCGGGCGGACGCGCCGGCGCCGCGCGGCATCATGTCCCAGAGCGACGGCGGGCAGAAGTACACGCCGCGCGCACCACCGCGGGCGGCGGCGCGACCGTACGGGATCGGGTACGGGATATCGATGCCGCCGTAGTAGCCGGAGCGCGCGCCGGGCGGAGCGGCAGCGGCGGGGGCGGCCTTGGGCTTGGTGGGGTTGGCGTCGGTGCCGGTGTGGCCGTCCTTGGCGTGGTTCTCGGCGGCCGTGGCGGGCATGGCGATGGTGGTGATGGCGAAGACGGGTCGATGCGTAGTTCTTGGGGGGCGGACGATGGTGAGAGCGAGCGAGGAGGCGGGGTACGCGGTGCTTTTTATACCCGTGGCCGCCCGCCTTGAGCGTCAAGCATGGCCGTTTCCCTTGTCGCCACCAGCTTCCGCAACCCCAAAGAGAAGCCCGGCAACGGCGAGGAAGCGCGGGCGAGCCGTGGTCGCGTTTGCGCGCGCCGACCTGCCGCCTTGGGTGAGCGCTGCTCCCCGTTTTCGCTGCACCTGCCACTCCCGGCGCGCCGGCGCGTTTCCCTCGACGCGTGCACGTGCGGCATCGGGTGTTGAGCTCGGATGTTTGTTTCCACGGCCGCGCTGATTGGCCGCCCAGCGGAAGGGGGGCGTGTCGACCGCATGAAGCGAACGCGGAGGGCGCTTCCGCCCTGCGCTTCCGCCCTGCGCTTCTTCCAGTTCTCATGCTTCCGCGGTCCACATGGGTGTGGCGGCTCAAGCCACGCCACCCTCCGCCAAACACTCGTCGCTCGTTTCACCGCACCGCACACGCTCACCACGCGCAACACGACGCGTCGCGACACGCGTCGAAAAAACACGTGGCGACTCGACACGGCGGAAGCGACTTCCCGCGCAGCTTCCCGCTAAAGAAAAAAAATTGACCCTTGGTGGAAAATTATGTAACACGTTGAGGACGTGAACTTGCGTACACGCACACAGCTACAGTAAGGACCGTCGCGTGAACGACTTGCGGAAGTTGTACTCTGCAATCGCGTCCGCTGAGTGACAGAGACACGGACAAGGACCTCGCGGGTGAAAGCGGGTATGAGGCTCAGTCTAGTCACACCCCGATCAACAGTACGGGCCAAGAAGCCCGACTCGTAGGTGCAGGGCGCGAGCCAGCGGGCGTTTCCAGTTCACTCGTGTGGTTTCATGGTTAGAGAGTGTATATTGAGTCCGAGAGCGCGCAGAGGATTTTGTGGGGCGCCAGTCCTGGCGAGCAACCGCACGCGCGCGCGCCTGGGTACGCGCAGGGCGCGAGCGCACCATGGGGGCGAGTGCACGCGCGTCCGTGCCCACCGCGAGGGCGCGGACGCCGGGCCCCACTGTGCCTACGGAAGAGTTTTTGTGAGCGGAATAGCGGCGCTGATGGCAGCTGCGGGCTACGAGCTGACGCGAGTGGGCACCGCTCACGCGAGTCTGTTCGGGGGTGCTCGGCTCGGCGCCAGCGCGATCGACCGTGGCCGCCATCGAGCGCGGCCTGGCGGGCGAGGGTCGTTGCACGAAGTTTGCATGGTGGGGGTTGAGTTCCTGCGTCACGATCTACGCTTGTGGGGAGCTGGCGACCGACCCGGCGGCGTCGTTTGTTTGGTCGGAGCTGCCCACGTGTTTTTTCGGCGCGTGTCGCGACGCGTCGTGTTGCGCGTGCGGTGCGGTGAAACGAGCGACGAGTGTTTGGCGGAGGGTGGCGTGGCTTGAGCCGCCACACATGGGGCAACCTGCTACCCGAGTAGCGATCTGTGGCTCCTCGGCCGCTCGCGCTTCGAGACGCGCGAGACGCGCGAGACGTGCGAGACGCGTTGCGATATCATGTGACGAGCGGCGCGCTGAGCGGCGCGTCGGTTTCCGTTTCCGTTCGCGCGCATCTCGCCGCACGCGTTCTCTCTCTCGCCATGCACGCTTTCACGCGGGCTCGCACCCTTGCCGAGACACTCCATGCAACTGGATGCTGCGCCACCTGCCATGAGCGCCCAGACCGCGCCGGCGTGAGACCTGCGGCCCCGGCGACCGACGCGGCAACCGGCAGAGGCTCCCGTTCGCGGCCCGCCTGCTCGGCGACCACCGCGACGACACGGCCGTTTGAGACGCCGCCCCTCGCCGGGGTCGACGCGATCCAGCGCCGCCTGCCGCATCCGAGGCCCGCGGCGCGGTCTCAGCGGGCCCCGCGCCGTCAAGTAGCGGCCGCGCCCGCCGCGTCCCTCTCGACCGCTCGCAGCGCCTCACCCGCATCCATCCGCAACCGAGACTCGACCCTGATCCACACACACACACCATGCATTCTTCCACCGACACCACAACCACGTTGCGCCGCGCCGCCCGCGCGCTGCCCGTGCTCGCCGCGCTCACTCTCGTGCTCCTCGCCGCCGTGGGTTGCGCGTCGACGGTCGCGGCGCGTCCCTCCTCGAGCGCCCGTGCGTCGCTCGCCAAGCGCCAGAACCCGGGCGCCGGCGACCGCTCGGCTCGTGCGCAACTCGCGCTCAAGGGTCAACAGCCGCCGCGGCACGGCGCAGCAGTCATCATCTGGGGTCAGGCACCCCGTGTGGCGCAACACGTTTCCTTGGGCCTTCGAGCGACGAATGGTGCGCATCAAGTCTATTGCTTCATTACTCGTCGCCAGACTCCGGCTCCACCTCCCCGCCGCGCACGGCAGGCACCAGGAACCGGCCGCGCTTGTACGCGGGCCCCATCTCAGCCGCCTCGCCGTACGCCTTCTGCATGCCGCCGTGCCACGCGAGCCCGACCGCGAGCACGATAGCCGCCGCCGCCCACGTCTTGGCGTCGACGAACACCGCGAGGGAGACGCAGAACACGATCCCCGCGTACGCCCACGCCTTGCCGAACCGGCGCCGCGCGTCGTCGAGCTTGAGCGCCGCGAGGTGGCACACGGCGTAGTACAGCAGCACCGTGACCGCGCTGAACGTCCACGTCAGCGCGAGCGCGCCGTACGTTCCGAGGACCGTGGCCGCGAGGGCGCCGCCGATCAGGAGCACCGCGGGTCCCGGGCTCCCCGTGCGCGCGTCGATGCGCATGAACACGGCCGGCATGTCGCCGCGCCGCGCCATGGCGAGGACCATGCGCGAAAGGCCGAGGACGAGGTTGAGCAGCACGCCCGCCATGGCGGCCATGGCGCCGATGGCCACGATGGCGGCCGCGGGGACGCGGAGTGCGGGTGGGAACGCGGCGAGCGCGACGGTGCTGAGCGGCGCGACACCCGGGACCGTGGGCGCGAGGTTGGCGAGCGAAGGTGCGGCCAGGACGGCGACCGCGCCAACGCCGAGGTACAACGCGCCCGAGACGATGAGCGTCGCGATGATGGCACGCGGGATCGTCACGCGCGGCTCCCGCACCTCGTCGCCGAGTGTGGCCACGCGGCCGTAGCCCGTGAAGGCGACAAACATGAGCGCCGAGGCCTCGAGGATGTTGATGGCGGGCGAGCGGTCCGGGTATTTCGGGGATGTCCACCGCTCCGACTCGGGCGGCGCGTGGACGGCCGACAGGCCGACGAGCGAGAAGAAGAGGAGCGACGAGAGTGTCAGCGACAGGATGGCCCAGTTGGCGCGGTTCGACAGCTTGAGGCCAAAGTAGACGATGGCGGTGAGGAGCAGGATCAAGCCGACGGCGATGCCGAGCACCAGGCCGGTCGAGGGCGGCGCGATGGTGGTGGCCGAGGACGAGAACAGGTTGCCGCGCGTCAGCATCAGCAAGTAGCTCGCGAAACCGACGGCCGCCGAGGCGCTACATGTCGGGAAGAGGGTCAGAATAATCTTGCGTGAAGTGACAGCGATCCCGATCGTACCCTGACGCAATCTTGGCGCACAGAAACATCCAGCCGGCCATGAACCCGACGAGCGGGTGCACGAGGCGGTACGCGTACTCGTACGTGCCACCTGTGGGAACGACGCGAGTCAGCTACATCCAGCTCACGAGCCCTAGAGCACGTACCAGAGACAGGGTACGCAGCAGCCAGCTGGGCCGAGTTGAGCGCGTTGCACGTCGCCGTGACGCACGCGAGCGAGATGGCGATCAGGACGCCGAGCGACCCGGACACCTGCGCGGCGAGGCCGATCGAGACAAAGACACCGGTGCCGAGAATCGACCTACATGCGCCCTTGTAAGCGAGAGATCGGGATCGGGTCGCGCGGGAGGGCCGTACGACAGCCCGAGTCCCACGGCTCCCACGACACCGAGCTCGCGTCGAAGTGCGCCGTTCGCCGCGGCCGGCGGTTGCACGGCCGATGCAGGGTCGGCAGCGGGTGCGCCACTGGGAAGCAGCCCCGTCTGCGAGTTGGCCGACCCGAGGGACGACGTCGATCCGCCGGCGCCGCCGCCGCTCGGCCCTCCTAGCGGCGTGGTCGGGCTCACTGGCTTGGGTTCGGGCGATGCATGGACTGGCATGGTTGCAAATGTGCAAGTTGATGAGGGGAGAGCGGAGTGGAGAGGGACGAGAGCGGCGCGCGCTTCGATGTCAGCGGCAGCGGCTCGGAAAATTCCGTGTCTCCCGAAAACGTGTTTGCGCGACGCGTCGCTTCCGAGTGTCTCCGCGCGTGGAGCCGCCCGGCGCTATCACAGCCACCGCCACAGCTCGAGCGGCGCGCGTCAGCCCGAGCGTGGCCATGGCCGCCGGGCTGGCCGCCGGGTGGCGAGGTCGGGCAGTGAACTGATCCCCGTCGCGGTCAAGGAAACACGTTCACGGATAGGTTTGGGTTAGACAAGTGCTAAACACGCTTGGTATCATCATCACCCGTCGGCGCAATCACACCAACTACTCGGTCATCGACGCCGACCGGACCGACTTGGTTGGCGACGGCGACGTCCCGCCCGCCTGCTTGCTGCCCGCGGCCGTGCTCGCGGCCGTCTTGCCGTCGACCGACTGCCGTGACTGGCCCGCGGTGCTGTTCCGTGCCGACCGAGCCCGGCGGCCGCCGCTCACCGTCGCGTTGACGGCGGCAAACGCCGCCGTAATGTCGGCGACCCAGGCCTCGGCCTCGGCCGCGTCCTTGGTCTGGACGAACCACGTCGTGGTCTGCAGCGTGAGAATGAAGCACCCGGGCAGCTTCGACGCGTCGTCGGGCGAAAGCGCGCGTGCGGTGACGGCGGCCGTGTGCACGGTGCCGCGGATCGCCTCGGGATGGCTGACCTGCAGCGTCGGATGCGCACCCATGATCAGGACCATGTGCACCTCGGACCATCGGCGCACCAAACCCGCCGCCTTCTGCATGCTGAACTGCAGCCCGTACCGCACGTTCGAGGTCGCCGCCATGTCGCCGCTGGACCCGACACCCGTCCGCGCCATGCTGCCCGTCACCGTCGCCGTCGTGGTGTTTCCCACGGCCGGCGGCTTGACGGGCGCAGTCCGCGGCACGGTCCCGTTGTTGTTGTGCGACTTGGCGCCGATGCCCGACTGGATCATCGAGCTGGCGGGCGCGCTGGTGCTGGTCGTCATGGCCTCGATGACGGGGCGCGCGACGAGCAGGCCGAGCACGCCGAAGCACGCGAGCAGGATGATTATGGACTTGATGACGAACTGGGCGCGGAAGTTGATGGGCAGGAACACGACGGGGATCACGATCGCGCACGCGACCAGGATCTGGTACGACGCCATGCCGATGAACTTGGATTCGTTGTACGTGCTGGCCACCTTGCGGATCTTGAAGCTGAGCCACACGGCCGCGACGAGCAGCAGCGCGTGGTACACGCCGAGGATCGCCGTCATGGCCATGGCGCCGTCGGTCGCCGGCGTCCCGCACACGTACGTGTACGTGGTGAGCGTGACTTGCGCCATGGTCGGCTGCGGCAGCGCGACCCCGTTGTACACGGCCAGAACAACAATGTCGAGCAGGACCAGCGCCCCGACGTACATCATCAGCTTGGTGTTGCCGAGCTTCATGCGCTGCATCTGCCGGTTGCCGAAGATGGTGAAGATGCGCCACGTCTTGACGATGATGCTGCTGAGGACCACGGCGGCGCCGAGGGCGAGCAGCCAGGTGCGCGCCGCGCACGTCGATGCCGATGGGGTGGTGACCTCGAGAGCAACCGAGATACCGACAATGCCCACACCCATGGTGATCAGGCCCATGAACGGCGGCGACTGCGAGCGCACGGCCGGCTGCTTGCGGTAGTAGTAGAGGAGCCCGAGGAACGCCGGGACCGAGAAGAGCACGAGCGCTGTCAGGATCAGCACGGCCACGGTCACGCCCTCGCTCACCTGCAGCTCGTCGAGGTAGCGGACTAGATAGATGGTCGTTGTGTCAGCGAGTGGCGGAGGCAGAGTCACGGACGAGCAAGGGCGTACTGTAGTCGGTGGGCGGGGCCGGGATCCACGATGTCCACAGGTTCTTGTTGTTGCGGATCCAGTCGCACGCGGGCTACGGTCGCAATCGCGAGTTAGTACGAGGACCATGAGAAGTAGACCCGCAGCGAGTGACGTACCACATCGGCCTGGCTGTTGGACGCGAACTGGAGCAGGAGCCCGTTGATGTCGACGTCGCGCAGCTTGAGCAGGCGCATGAACGCGGAGACGTAGGGCGCCGTGGTGTGCATCGTCGCGGACCCGACCTTCATGAGGAGCTCTACACGCGTCGCGTCACGAAAAATGAGTCGTGGCCACGGGACAGAAGCTGATACGAAGACGTACCAGCGCCCCAGTCGCAGGTGAGCGACTGGCCCGCGCCGCCGGCGTTGGTCGCGTTGAACTTGGCGTAGCACGTCGACGAGTAGGGCGGGAGGTTGACGGCGGTCAGGTTGTTGGTGGCGGGGATGACTTCTGGAACCCAGTAATAGAAAATGCAGCCGTAGTTGCCCTGGCGCGCGCACTCGGTGACCTTGGCCGTGAAGCTGCTGCCGAGGTAGACGACGACGAGCTTGAGGTTGAGGCTGATGATCAGCTGCTCGGTCTGGCCCGACGAGTAGCTGGGCGAGATGTGCCACAGCTCGCGGCACGACGCGCGGTTGGCGCCCTGGCACTGCGGCGGGATGAAGGTGCCCTCGGTGCTGCAGAACGAGTACTTGGCCGGGTTGCAGATGTACGAGCCGTCGGCGTTGCGCGCGGGCGGCGTTGTGCCGACCGGGAGTAGGTTGGCGAGCACCGGCGACTGCTGCTGGTACGAGTGCCAGCTGTCGAAGATGAGCCCCGGGTTGGCGTCGGCCACGGCCGTGTTGATGAAGAGCGAGGTCTTGGCCGCGTAGCCTACGAAGCCGACTAGAAGTTACGCGTGTGAGTGTACGGCATCGAGGCGAGGCGACTGCAGCGGCAAGACGTACGATCCTCGACCGTGCCCTGCTGGGTCACGTAGGTGTTGTAGAGAGCCACCTTGTTGGCGGCCCACAGCTCGACGTTGGCCGAGACGTTGCCCGAGGCGAGACGGGGGAAGGTACCGCTCGAACTCGAGTACTCGAGCAGCGAGACGTTAACGCCCATGACCTCGCGCAGCAGGATGGCCGCGATGTAGCCCGTGAGGTTGGCACTACAGTATGCGCGCAAGGGGGTCGTCAGTTGGTGCAACTCGCAACCCGAGCCGAGTCGTCCATGATCGCGCGTACCTCCCCCACGCATTGTACTCGAGCTTAACCAACGGCGGCGGCTGTTGCACGGACTGGACGCCCGGCGGGATAATCTGGTTCGTCCAGCCGAAAGGACGCGTCGTGGCGGCGTCGAGACAGGTGGGCAGCGCGCGGACAGTCTGGGCGTGCGCGGACCGGATCGCGAAGCCGAGCACCGCGAGCAGCGCGAGCGCAGCAACCGCGCGCCACCGCTGGGGCCGGGGCCGGGGCCGGCGCGGTGAGGATGGCGAGCTGCAAGCCATGTCGGCGGGTTGTTCCATTCGTAGCGACGAGTGTGTAGCCGTGGTGAATGAGAGTCAGGATCAAGTGAGTGGAGTGGTGGAGTGGAGTGGAGTCGTCTCGGGAGCACGAATGTTCATGGGTCGCGGATGAGAAATGGAGAGCGCAGCGGTCGCGCGGGGCGTATGGAAGGGTCCGGCCCGTTCACATGTATGGGCTCTCATCTGTTGTGTTGCCTCGCACCCAAGTCTCCCGCGGACGGGATGGATGGCGTGCGAACACGCATTGCGAACGCGGCGTGACTGTGACTGGGAGACGCGTCCCCGCGTGACAAACGCGAGACGAAGCAGCGGTGATATGCGCACCGGGTCGTGCTTGCACCCCACACTACACCGGAGACGCGTTGCGCCACTCACGTGATGCTTGATATGGCCGTGAGGCAGCGAACGCTTGAGCAAACGCCGTTCAGGTTTGCTCCCACACATGCCCTGTACGAGACCTAATGTAAAGCTCCTACTGAATGCAATCCTCGCCAATGTACCTCCCGAATGGACCTGAGCTTTCGGAGCGCCACTTTTGAGTCGTCTCGGGCCCAGCCGCCGCGGTCACACACGCGACCAGCGTCTACCGCACAATCTCAACTGCTTATCCCGGTGCTGACGACGAGGCAAATATCGAGCGCAGACGGAATCGAACTCAGGGCTCATAACCTATAGAAGGAAACAGAGTAGCGTACTTGACAGGGAGGTGGAAGCTAAGCTGGATGCGCAGCCGTGACGATACAGAGAGGAACAGAATGTATCGACGACGGCTAGACTAGCAACTGAACAATCAAAGGAACAAAAGAGGAGGGGGGAAGCGGGGACGACCGGTCGAGATGAGCGGTGCGACGGTCGGGCGGGCGGCCGCTCCCCCGTGGCGGCGATCAAAACAGAACAAGTGGTCGGGATGACGCGATTCTCACGTGCATCACGCGCGGCTGGTCCGAGACGCGTCTCGCACTCGGTCCCCGCGTGTGCGTGTACACTTGAACTCTGGTCGGATGCGATCACGGTGCGGTTGAGCTGCCCGCAGAGGGGCTCGATGCGCCCGTTCAGCTTCACAAGACGGATCACCCTCAGCGAAGCGAAGCGGGTCGCACAGAGATTTCGTTGACTTCGAACGTTCAACATATTGACCCATCACAAAAGAGCGTCCACCTTGACCGACTTGAGCTTTTGAAGCGACGACAAGCTTGCTCGCACCTGCTGGCTCACGCCGTCCGCCTTGATATAGACGACCTCGAGATTCGGCCACAAGTCAGCTGGGATCGCCTCTGGCGCACCATGCACCGTGAGCTTGCGCAGCGCCTTGAGAGTCGTCTCGCTGAGTGCGTCGCAGACGGATGCCATGACCTCCAACTCGACCAAGTCCGGGAAGGCAATCATCCCCTCGTCTTCTGTTCTGCTGGGCAGCCAGTGGATTGAAGGGAGAAATAGTCTTTGGAGGTTGGGCGACCGACGGGACATCGCGCGCAGGCTCCACATTTCGACCATGGCATGGCCACACCGTCCACGGTGTTCGGGGACGACGCGCAGTTCGCATAGTGCTGGGAACAGGGGCCAGTTGCAAAAGTCCAAGATTGCGTAATCGTAAGTGCCCCAGGTGCTTGGTACGTCAATGTCAAAGTTCTCTGGTACGCCGTTCCACGTGCTCGTGGCCCACCTGTCATGGTAGACGACAAGCGTCTCGAGTACGGGAAACGTTGTGGTGGCATCGACATCCATAACGTCGGGATCAAATAGGTCTGTGAAACTAATAAACGTGAGCTCGAGCCGCCGTAGACTGGGCATGAATGGAATAAGCAATGTTTCCGAGACCGAGTCATCAACTATACTAAGGAGGGTAAAGTGTTCGAGGTGCGGGTGCACAAGCGCTGCGCAAACTAGCTCCCAAGGTACCGAATTCCCGCGTAGAATGAGTGACTGGGTCTTGCGGTACGCTTGGTAACGCGAGCCCACGGTGCGGCGGGAGGACTGTAAGGACCGGTCGCTCTCCCTGTCGCTTCCAGAGAGCTCGTCGGAACTTTCGTCGATGTCTTGTTCGAAAGCAGACGATGAGATAGGATCTTGTAACGCGTTACCAACGAGATGCGCTGACCGACCTCGCGCATACGAATGATCTGGCTCTCGGTGAGCAGCAGGGCGTTGTTTACTAGTTCAGCGCCAGATGCGAGGTTTTCCAGCTCAAAATCGAAGCTTGTTGCACCCAGCGGGACAATTTCATCCGACGAATCGCGGTTGCTGGCAAAGTGATACGTCGACGCCATCGGGAAGCGACGGACGAGGGCAGCAGCGAGTGCGATGGTGTTGTTGGACTCGAAGCGCACCTCGAGCTTGCGAATTGAACTCGGGTTGAGGTCAAAGAGGAATGGCAGCTTGCGCCAGCTAGTTCCGCCTACTTTAGCGGATACCTCATCGTCCAAACCGATATTTTCGATGATGGAGAGCGCGGAGACGAGCGCGAGCGGGTACGGAATGAGAACGAGGTTGGAAGCGACCTTACAAGCGGATATCATGCGTTTACAGCAAAGCTCGTCGAGGAACTGTGACCAAAGCGACGCGATGGCGGCCTGAACGCGCTCGAGTGAACCTTGTCCGCTGGCAAGTGACGCAAGGAAGAGCTGGCCGTGGCATACAACGAAAGGGTACGTTGCTGGGACCTCGGAGATCCGTTGGACACATTGGAAAAGCTCGGTGTTCGACTTGGGGACGGCACGCAGGTTCGGGAACGGAACTGCGTCCGCGGTCGGATCCCATGCGGGAAAGGGAGGCTGGGTCGAGTCGCTGCGAAATCCGAGGAAGAGGTGGCGGAAGAGTCGCGGCCGAGTGAGAACGTAGGTCGTGTGGCATAGGTTACCAAGGCGGAATAGCTCCCAGCGCCACGGGTCGTCGAGCTCGTCTGAGGCGCGGTCCAACATGAAGCTTATGACGAGCTCCCACAGCTCAGTCGGCAGGACGTGGCCGGGACGCTCCGAGGGCGGCATTGCATCAGGTTTCATGCGTCGTATGTGCTCCATGGTTGTGATCTGCGGAGATCAAGACAGCGGGAGCCGTGGTCGTAGAGACGAAGCTGACGCCACTTGGCCTGAAACGTGACGTGTCAACCCGCGAGCCGGCCCCGCTCTGACCTCGTCCCCCTCTCTCGGCAAGCGTTAAGCATGCTCCTAGTGGCCTTACATGGATGCAACCTGATGCAGCTCGCCCAGCGGGCTAACCCGAGCTGTGTGCGGCGGTGGCAGCCCTCGGAGTTCACACGGCCCCCGCTCTCGGCTGTTTATTGCTCTGCGGCGCCGCTTGGTCTGAGCCCCGGGCGCTACGACTGGGTCTTGCCAATAGGCGGTCTCAACGGTCCCTTCGCGTTCACGGAGCGGCCGCGCTAGGCCTTGCGCTTCTTCCACCACGGGTTGCGCGCACGACGCGTGTGGCGGCGGATCGGACTTTGTGAGCGTAGAGTTAGGCCACAGCTTCAACCTCGCCGTGCCGTGCGGATACCAGGTCGCCGTCACGTCGCTCAACTACGACGGCGGCGTGCTGGTCCCGATCGGCATTCCGTCCGTGCAGTGTTGCGCTAGCGCGTATACTGCATCATTGACTGCCCGTCGAAGCCAGATTCATCAGCCCAAGATGTAAGGACAATCGGGAACAGTATTTTCTCGCTCGCTCCTGAGGCGACTACTCTCCAAAGATCCTTGATGCCGCGGCAAGGAGAAACGTGAGAGGCGCGGAAACGACTGCTCCAATTCGGGTCATGAATACCGCACGAAGAGATCTGAGGGGGTCGGCCAGAACATCTCCTCGAGACGCTGAACGCGCAGGCCGAGGGGACGCGACGCGCCACACACGTGTGTGGCGCCTCCCCCGCCTTCGCGCTTCTCGACTTGACAGGCTTCGATCTGCACGTTCTGCCATCGCATTCGAGAGTCATGTACCGCTCGTTACACTGTTCGTTTGTGTTTTGGCGTCAGGTTTAAGTGTTACACGCGTCCGGCTCATCGCCAGGCGTTTGAGGACTGCGTGCTCGATACTCGCAACGCGGCCCGTGTTTTCGCCGCACAGGCCGCGTCCCCTCAACAAGATCGCAGTGTTCAAAATTGGCCAACTTAGACGACCCCTCAACACGAGAAGGGTTCGCGAAACCGGCGAAACCTGCTCGCGGTCATGATTCGCTTGCCGTTCGCCCTCTCGAAACCGCCAGGGACCGCCGCCCATGCGACGCCACTGGGTTACACACGCGGTGGTACTGAACGTGGCGCACGGTTGTTCGCGTTGCGCCACGTCTCGGAGTAAAGAGTTCGCCGCCCCAGCCACCTCTCCCCCCGCAGGCCGTCGCCGCTGGCTATTCGTGGCGAGCGCACTCCGCCGGCTTTCGCCTCAACGTCTCGAGGCACAGGGTCGGGGTCGGACACAATAAATACCGGGGGGAGGCCCGCTGCCCTCGACTCGGTTCAGCACCTCAACTACTCTAGACGAGTATCACAACTACAACCACGTAGACGCTGGTCGTTCCCACCCACACCACCCTTAAATCCATCACCCCCACCATCACCACCACCATGCCCCGCAACACTGCCACCCGCTCCTCCACCTCGGCTGTTCGCCGCACCTTCGCTCCCCGCCGCTGGTCGGTCCTCGCGCTGGTCGCGATGATCGCCTTCGCGCTCCTCGGCTCGGCGTCCGCTGCCCCCGCGGCGTCGGGCGAGTGGATCATCGAGTTCAAGAGCGACGCCGACATGGCCGCAGCGAAGAAGCTCATCCTTGACTTCTACGCGTCCAAGGGCGTGTCGTCGATCGCCGCCGACCAGGCCGAGGTGATCCAGATCGGCGACAAGTACCGCGCGATGACGATGCCGGCGGCCGACCCGAAGCTCAAGGCTGAGCTCGCCAAGCTGGCCGCCGTCTCAGCCGTTGAGAAGGAGGCCGAGTACAAGATCATGGGCGCGCAGCGCAACGCGCCTGCGGGTCTCGACCGCATCGACGCGCGCCGCGGCACCGACGGCTCGTTCACGTTCCCCGACACCGCCGGCCAGGGCGTCTCCGTCTACGTCATCGACACGGGCATCAACACGCGCCACCCGGATTTCCAGGGCCGCGCGCGTTTCCTGCAGGACTTCACGGGCGAGGGCAACAGCGACCTGCAGGGCCACGGCTCGCACTGCGCGGGGACCATCGGCGGCGCGACCTTCGGTGTCGCCAAGAAGGCCGAGCTCGTCGCGCTCAAGGTCTTTGACCGTTCGGGCCGCGGTTCCAACACGGCGATCCTGCGCGCGCTCCAGGCCGTGTCGCAGGACGTGCAGCGCACGCGCAAGCCGTCGGTCGTGTCCATGTCGCTCGGTGGGCCGCGCGCGAGCGGCAACGGCGACAGCACCATGGCGCGCGCGATCCAGTCGCTCGTCCAGCAGGGCGTCAACGTGATCGTGGCCGCGGGCAACGAGTCGCAGGACGCGTGCGGCGTGTCGCCGGCCTTCATCCCCGAGGCCATCACGGTCGGCGCCTCGGACCCGCGCAACGACCAGATCGCGTCCTTCTCGAACGTCGGCCGCTGCGTCGACATTGTCGCGCCCGGCGTCAACATCCAGTCAGTTGATGCCGCGAGCGGCGGCGCCAAGGTCCTGTCGGGCACGTCGATGGCGACGCCGCACGTCGCGGGCGTTGTGGCCGCGATGCGGTCGCTTGGCATGAGCGCGCAGCAGGCGCAGCAGAAGCTCCTCGCCGACGCGACGCCGAACGTCGTCCGCGGCAACCTCCGCGGCACGCCCAACAAGTTCCTGTTCATGGACCCCGCGCTCGCCAACGGCGGTGGCCGTCAGCCTGGCAACGGCACCGGTCAGCCCGGCAACGGTGGCGGTCGCCAGCCCGGTCAGCCCGGCCAGGGCAACGGTCGTGGCCAGCGCGATGGCGACAACAACAACGGTGGTAACCGCGGCGGAAACAACGGCTCGTGCAACGGCGGGATCACCAGCTTCGAGGACGACGAGGAGTAAGTGCATGCATCGAATACACTGTCCGTTGGTAAGAAACTTCACGTCGATCGCCGCTCAGGCCGTATCTTTCAGTGAATAAAGACTTGAATTGAGCTGTATCACGATCTTTACTGATGCGAGAGTGCAAGAGGGAGTGGCCGCGAGCGCTGTCGAACACGATTTGATAGCGAAGCGATGTTGTCTCGCACGGCGAGTACGGCATACGCATGAGTCGTCCGACCTGAAACGCGACGCGTTTCCCGCTGCCGTCACGGCGACTTGTGCACGGAACTCACCGAGAGCTCAGGCAAAACGAGATTTATGGTGAAGCCTTGGTCCACTCGTTGACCCGCGCACACAGTTCGGGATTGGAGAGAACGCCGCTTCGCTGAGCTCCGATAAGAAAAGCAACAACTTTGATATTGTGCCACGACACTCATGGTGCCGCGAAGAGCTGGTCGAGAAACTTGATCAAGGGGAAGACCACGTCGCTCTCGAGCTGGACGCGATGCAAGTACTGGGCTAACGAAAGGACCAGACAATGACTAAACTAAAGAAGAACTGGTTCATTTGTTCAAAACAGCAGACCTCGCACGCGACACGCGACACGCGACGATCAGTTGTAGTGGTCAAAGTTGAAGCCCTTGTCTAGCGAGTCCTCGAACGCGGCGAGGTCGGCCGCCGAAAAGTCGGCGAGACGGTCATTGAGTGCCTCCTCGTCAAGCGCGTCCTCCTGGGCGAAGGCAGCGAACGCATCGTCCATGAGTACTTCAAACGTCGCGTCGCGCAGCGACTTGGCGGCCGCCGACGTGGTCGCGTTGGTGCCCAGGACGCACGCGTCGGTGGCGGGCGTGAAAAAGTGATAGAGCACCGGGAGGCACTTGGCGCCCGACTTGGCCGAGAACTCGAGCTTGGTCGTCAACGACATGGGCGACGCGTCGACGGAGGCCTGGACAGCGGCGACCGTGTTGATGACCGACTGGACGGCCGGCAGCGACGCGGGCTCGATGATCGGCAACTCCTCGTCAGCGAGAGCGAACGCGCGCGCAGCTGGTTTTGGAGCGGTCCGTGGTTGCGAGAACTTCGCAGCGGGCACAGCCGAATCGCGCTCTCGAATCGAGGTTCTCGTTGCCACCAGACCGGACAACAGTGTTGCACGGTGGGAGAGGTGCAGGGCAGCGTCATGTCCCCCCGCGAGATCGGCGCCGGCCGCTCTCCCACTCATCGCGCTGATCTCGAAGCGGGGGTGCTCGAGGCCCTCGCACGAACTCGAACGTGGACGGACGCGTCGGGAAATCGCGTGACCCACCGCGTGACCGCGTTTCGGCGCCGCGCGCGCGTTCGGCGGCCCGCTTTCCCATCCGCGCACGTTCGCTCCCTCGCCCCCACCCGCACGCGCCCACGCAACACGCACAATGTATCTCCGCTGGTCGAAACTTGCTGCAATAGCGCCGCGGCTGACGCGCGCGCTCGCCGTCTAGCCAGCCAGCATGAAAGCCCTCGCATCCGCGTCCAGCACCACGGTCAACGCGACCAAGAGCCTGTCCAAGACGGTCAAGCGCCGCGTGCGCCACGCCGTCGCCAAGCGGTCCGCGAGCGCGTCAGCGTTGGGCACGAGCCCCGTCAAGGGTAGCGGCGCGACGTCGTTCAAGCGGTCCCAGTTCAAGCGCGCCGACAGCAAGTGGACCGACGACCAGTCGGACGGCGAGCGCGAGATGGAGAAGGAGGAGGAGGAGTCGAGCGAGGACGCCGAATCCGCGCGCGAGTCGTCGGCCGACGACGACGACGAGGTACGCCGCCCGTGCCCCTTCTGCTCCGCTGCCTCTAACCCCCGCTCCCCGCCCGCCCCGTAGTCCCGCGACGCTAACGACGCGCCCGAGATCCCCGAGACGCTCGACGCGCTGGTGACGGCCATGACGACGCCGACGACGCCGCCGCCCGTGATGCGGCTGATGCACGGTGCGTTCGGCGTGCTGGTCGCGACGCTGTTCGGGCTCGCCGTGTACACCATGGGCGAGGAGGGTAACGTGTACGTGTGGTTCCTCGCCGTCGTCAACGCGCTGCTGTGGGGCGCCGTGACCAAGCTCGCGTCGTCGATTGGCGACGGCACGGTCCCCGGCGACGCGTCCGTGTCCGCGTCTGGGTCATCGTCGGATGCCGAGGACGATGGCGAGGAGAAGGAGGAGGAGCGGGAGCTGCTCCTCGACGGCAAGGAGGTCCTGTCGCGCGGGTGAGCGATGGGCGGAGCAGGGCGGACGCCGCCGCCGATTGTGGCCCACTGGATACCGAAAGCATATACAAAAACTCGTTCTGTGTGCCGCGACCTATTTAGTATGGCCGAGCCGATACCCGACCCTCGCGCTTGTCAGCAATCGCTGAAGGGCGAGGCGGATCGGCTGAACGACGCGACCTGAAGCGATCCGGATCGGCACCATCGTGCATTTCTGGCTGACCCGAATGGGGTGGTTGAGGTGGCTGGACCACTGCCGCCCAATAGACCTTTCCGACCGCCCCCACTGTGTGGCTGAAACGCCACCACGTGAGCCGATTCCCCGTGCGATGCGGTGCGGGTTTTCCCCCCGGCTCCGCTCACATGATGACACCGCCCGGGCACAGGCCTCGGCCTGGGGGGACAGTCGGAAAGGTGAATTGGGAACTTGATCCAAGTCGGGACGGGCAGGTTCAATCGGACCCCGGAGGCCCGATTGGACCTCGCCAGGTTCAATTGAAACTCGGCCTCACAACCAACCCAATCGGGTTTCCTGCACTAAGCGCGTTTTTCACGCTGCAAAAAATCAGCTCCTCGAAATACAGCTAGCAAATCGAAAAGAAAGAGAAATTGATCAGAGAAAGACACTCGAATTCAATGCATCACCCAACAAACGCAGATCGCCTGCTCCGGCCATTCGCGTACTCCTCGCGCAGCTCGCGCGTGCGCTTGAGGGGCGCCCGCGACCACGACCGCGACCGCGACCTCCGACTTGGCGTCGCGCTGGGGCCCGCGACCTTGGCAACATGACGTTCTCGCGTCGAACACGACGACCTCATGCGAGAGGAACTCGGCCTCGCGCAGCGTCTCGAACTCGATGTCGGGCGGGCAGCCGCAGGGCGGAACGGGGACGGTCTTGTTGAGCTTGGCCATGAACTCGGCGGCCGCAACCTTGTTCTTGCAGGTCGCCGTCTTCTCCACGACCGCGATCTCGGGGTTTCGGGTCCACGACTAGATAACCCGTCGCCAGCGGCCTCGATCATCTTGTCACGGCGGCCGGCGTGGTCCTCGTGGCACGGAGTGCGGCCCGAGTAGAACACGGACGTGTCGTGGTGGTAGCCCTTGGGCGCGCATGCGCGTGCGAGATGCGGAAGATGCGGTCGACTACGGCGCAGACCTCATAAAGGACGCGCACCACCAGCTCGACGTCGGCGGCGGCGGGCACGAACTCGCCGTCCGTGTCGAAGATGACGTGGTACTAAAAGTGCTCGAACCACGGGAGCATGGTGCCTAGCAGTCGCGGGATGAGAGGTCAGTCGAGAAGTACGCGTTGCGACACCGCGGGCAAGCGTATCGCGTACGTCGACGACGTGTAAAGCCGGACGAGCGGGCGGCGATGCCGCGGGTCACGCTGGGGACGCCCCGAGAGCGTGGTCTTGTCGCACACGTTAGGGCAGAAGCCGCGTCGCGATCAAAGCCTAGACGGTGTCGGGACGATGCAGCGCTGTCAGCGCGGTG
The DNA here is from genome assembly GCA_025594325.1 of Blastocladiella emersonii ATCC 22665. NCBI lineage: Eukaryota > Fungi > Blastocladiomycota > Blastocladiomycetes > Blastocladiales > Blastocladiaceae > Blastocladiella > Blastocladiella emersonii. The sequence goes on along the minus strand of JANHCV010000007.1, from coordinate 1,465,510 downwards.
CTCACGGAGCGCGAGGACGGCCAGGCTGACGCATACGCTTCCAGAACCGTGGGGGAGAGCGAGCGTATGGTTGCCGAGGGTCTTGAGGCGGTGGCCGAGCGTGGTGATGCCGGCGAGGCCGGGCGGGAACTTGAGGACCGCGAGCGCGAGCGCGACGGGGAGGAGACGGAGCGTCACGGACGCGCGACACTGTCCGCCATGGTGAGGAAGATGGGCAGGGATCGGGTGGTGGTCGGGTGGTGGATCGCCAGGGCGTCGTGCTGCGTGAGGGCGGGTGGAAGAGCTAGTGCGCGGGGTGGCGGGCGGGCGCTCAAGTGAGGGCGAGCCGGTGGCGTCGATCGGCGCGAGCGAAACGCAGGTGCGCCGACGTCACCGGGGCCCACGTGACCCGTCGACAGGGCCTCTGCTGCTCTACCGCTCGAGAAAACGCGAAGTCCCGGAGCGGGCTGCCCTCACTCTCTCCCCCGCTCGCTGTTGCCGGCGCCCCATGAAGCTTTACCCACTACCGCCGGCCGCCACCTCTTCGCTCGAGCTCGGCCTGCGTGCCCGCTTGCTCGCGACCGGGTAGGCGCGCCCGCTGCACCACGCTGCCGCCGTCACGGTCTCGTTCGGGTCCCGCGACGAGCTGCACCTGGACCCGCGGCTCGAGCACGACAACATCATACGCTCACCTACTACGCGTCGCCGGCGCTGCCCTTCTCCTCGCCCTTTCGCCGCTCGCGGTCCGAGTCCATCACCGTCGAGGCCACGATCTGCCCGGTGTTTGTCAACGTGGTCGCCGTCGGCCTGTGCACCATGAAGACCATCGCCGTCGTCGAGTCGCTCCTCGCCATCATGCGCGCCTTCGCCGACTTCGTGGCCCTCGTCCGCCTGCCCGTGCTCACGCACGAGTGGCTCGAGACTCCGCAGCTGAACTAGCATTTCGAGATCGTGCAGCCCGAGGCCGACGTGTATTTCGGCAGGCCCGCCAGTGGCGGCGGCGGTCTGGCGAGTCGGGTGGCGCGACGAACGACGGCGGCGGCGACGGGGAGTGGGGCGACAGACCTCGCCGCTCGCTGCCCACGCGCTCGTCGACCTGGCCGTGTTCCGCCCCGACCTGCTCACGTCCATCTTCCACGTGTACTCGCACGTGCTCGCCTCGCGCGCGCCGCGTCGACCACCGCCTCGTCCCGATCTCGTCGCTGTCCGTTTCTCCTCGTGTGTGGCTCCGCGGCTACAGCGCGCGACGGCGACCGCGACTTTTTGCCCGACGTGACCATGGGCGTCATCAAGCAGGCCAAGATCGCCATGACGTGGGCGGCGCTGCTTTGGCGCCCGATCGAGCAGGTCGCGCACGCGCGGCAGAAGTCGTAACACGGTCGCGTGGCCCGCAATGGCGTGCTCTGCACGACCGTGACCGACGACGGCCGGAATCCCCACCGCATCGGCCACCTGGTGCAGTTTGTCAAGTGCCGGTACGATGGCGGTCGCGCGCGCGAGCTCGCCGTGATCTGACACGCTCGTGGTCGACCGCCGCTGCAGCGAGACGGGCGTCGTCGTGCGCATGCGGATGGGCGAGTCAACTCCAACCCCGCGCGCGGCCGCGCAATCATCAACATCAGCTCAATCGTCGCCGTCCTCAACCTGATACTCGGCCCGCACTACACAAAGCGGACTCGCACGCGTTCATTCTGTTCCGCGGCTGCAGTTCGCTATGATTTCAGAATTCTTGCGCTGGCGTACCTGTATATATCTCGAGCTCGTTCGCTTCTCCTCATTATTACACCGTCTCTCCTCAGATAGCGCTCCCTTTCAGGGAGCACTTTCCTCCTTGATCGAGCGTTTCGGGCCGCGAATCCATCATTTAATTCTTGAGGTGGAATTTGAGCTCATCGATTTACGTGTCTAAGTCTTCGAGTCCGAGGCTGACCCCATTTAATTTATTTCCATGAGGAATCGGGTCACCTCAGGCGCGGTCGGGTATAGCCAGGCCCAGTCGGGTCAGGTTGCAGGTCCAATCGGGTCTCCTGCGAGCTCCAATCGGCTAGCCTGGTTCCAGCGCCGAAATGGCGTTTCACGATGACCTGGCCGAGCGAGTGTACATCGCCCCGATGAGTGCGAGTTTACGGCGCCCTGATGGTGAAAAGGAACCTCGAGTTGTGCAAGCACCTTTGTATTTCATCAATAGACCCGCCGTCCGCCCTCACGGCTTCTTGATCCGCTTGATCTTGGCGTCGACCATCTCCTTGATATCCGCCATGATGGCCGCCTCCTTTTTCGTGCGCTCCTCGGCCTGCATCTGGAGGATCTGGCGGCGCTCTTCCGCGGAAATGACCTGGTTCTCCTTGCGCAGCCGGACCGCGTTCATGCGCTGGTGGCGGGACCCGGACATGACGTACCCGGACGACTCGTACTTTTCAATCTCCTCGCCGCGCAGGCCAATCTCGCCGCGCCGCGGAATCCGCTTGCCGTCCTGCAGGAACGCGGCCATGGCCGACCCTTCGCCCGCGAGCAGCGCCTTGCCGTACATCTTGGCGTCCGACACCGACTTGCCGCCGCCGCCGCCGCCCGCCGCGTCGCTGCCACCGCCCGCGGCTGACGGCAGGACCGGGCCGACGATCGCGTCGTCGTCGCTGCCGCTGTCGGCATCGCTCCCGCTGTTGCGGCGGTTGGCGTCGGAGCGGCGGCTGGCGCGCGAGTGCGAGCGGGAGCGCGACCGGTCGTCGCGGTGGCGCGACGGTGCAGGAGCCGACGAGGCCGGTTTCTCGCGGTACTCGAACGCGTCGCCGCCGTCCGAGTCGCTCGCAGACGAGTCGGTGGAGCTTGACACGGGCGACGCCGAGTCGGACGAGTAGTCGCGGCGGCGGCGGCGGCTGCTGCGGTGGCGCGAGGACGACGAGGACCGCTTGTTGGATTTTGACGAGGACGACTTCTTCTTGTTGCTGGAGGACGACGACTTTTTCTTCTTTGAGGAGGATGACGACGAGGACTTCTTGCCACTACTCTCCTTCTTCTTCTTGGACTTTTTGGCCGACTTCTTGCTGAACGGGTCGGCGTCCGAGTCCTCCTCGGCGTGGATCTCGGGCGAGGCGGGCCAGAAGTGCGGGACCGTGGCCTCGTTGCGGGTGCGGATGCGCGCGTCGGCCATGGACTCGCCCTTGCGGACCTGGACACGCTGGAACTGGTCCGCGTGGTGGTGGTGGTTACCCCTCCCGTCGCCGCCGCGGCCGCCGTAGCCGCGATCGCGGTCGTCGAACCGACCACGGTCACGGTCACGGTCACGGTCGTCGAACCCGCCGCGGCCGCGGTAATCGCGCGGCGGCGACGCGGCACGCGCGGGCGGCGGCGGTGGTGGCGGACGGCGGGTCTCGCCCGCGTCGAACGTCATGCCGCGGCGCGGGGGCGGCGGCGGCGGCGGAGGCGGCGAGTGCGAGCGGCGGCGTGGTGCATCGCGGCCAAACGAGTCGCGTGGGTGGTCGCGATCACGGTCACGGTCCCGGTCCAGGCGCCGGTCGTCCCGCGGCGGAGGCGACCGCAAGCGGGAACGGTCCCGGCGCTGCGGGGCGGGGACGGGAGCGGGGGACGGACTGCGCGGGTTCGGGTTCGGGTTCCGACGCGCAGGTGGCGGCGACCGGGAGCGCGAGCCGCGGCGCTGGGCGGGCGAGCGGGACCGGGGTTTGCGGGTAGCGACGGGCGAGCGCGAACGTGGTTTGCGGGTAGCGATGGGCGAGCGGGCGAGCCGACGTCTGGCGATGGGCGAGCGGGAGCGCGAGCGGTCACGGCGGCTCTCACGGTCTGTGGCGGGGCCGGGCAGCGGGAGCTCGCTTGGCGGTAGCGACTCGCGACGAGGGGACCGCGAGCGCGAGCGGGGCCGGTGGGTGCGCTCCTCCGGGCGGCTGAGGCGGGCCGCGAGCGACTGCGGCAGCGATCTCGGGGGCGCCCGCGGCGGCGACGGCGAGCGGGGCCGGCCGCGCGGGATGAGCTGCCGCAAGTCGGCGACGGCGGTGCGATCCATGGTAGCGCGCGTGCGTTGCAGTGAGCGAGCGAGCGAGTGCATCCAGCGAGAGCGCATGGCGGGTGGCCGAGCGACGCGCGGAGCCGAGCATCAGCTGACGGCCGCGTGTCTCGAGCCGGCGGCTGTTCCGCCAGAGCAACGCGCGGCTGCTCCCTCGCCCTGTGCCTCGCCCGCCTGCTCGCCCGCCCCCCAACTCTACGGCCTTATCGCACTCCCCGCTCGCTCGGACCGACCTGGGAACGCGCTAGCGACCACCACGGAGCTCACGACTGCGCGCACTGCACTGTACCGCACCGCACCGCGCTGTGCGCCCGCCCGCCCGCCCCCCGACCTCGCGCCGCGAGAACCAACGACGACGCGCCCCGCAGTCTCGCCACCATCACCACCCCCAAGATGCCGCAGCACATGAACCTGAAGCACCTGCCGCCCGACGAGCTCGTCATCTACAACAAGCTGTACCCGATCAAGGTTGCGCTGCTGACGCTCAAGAAGGGGCAGACGTTTGCGCTGGCCGAGCTGGGCGACATCTCGGACAAGGTGTCGCACCTGGCCGAGGACCTGGCCGCGCTGCGCGGCATCGACGAGGACGAGCTCGGCACGCTGGGCGACGACGGCCACGACCACGACGTGCGGTCCGTGAGCAGCGCGGCCTCGAGCGACCACGGGTCGCACGCCGGCGAGCCGCGCGGCGATTCGGCGCGCAACGCGCTCGACGCGCTCTTCGACACGACGCACCAGCTCGTGCTCGAGCTGTTCGCGCAGGCCGACAAGGTGGCGCCGTCGATGCTGCCCATCTACACCCAGCTGATCGCCATCCAGAACGCGCTCGAGGACATGAAGCAGGACGCGTGCTTCACGCTGGACGACATTGTCGTGTACCAGCGCCGCCTGCGCGAGATCGAGAACGCGCACGTGCGCGACGGCAAGTTCCTGGTCGTCGGCCACCCGGGCGTGCCCAAGGGCCAGGCCATCCTGTTCGCCAAGATGAACTACTGCTACCGCCTCGCCAACACCCTGGTCCTGCTCATCGACACGCTCGAGGACGGCCTGCTGCCGTACCACGACGAGGTCATCTCGATCCAAAAGGACCTGCACGCGCTCGCCGCCCTGCCGTCGCCCGCCACCACCGCCATCCTCGCCGTGCAGCAGCGGCTCGTCGCCCTCGACCAGCGCCGCGTCAGCAACGAGTTCCGCCCGCCGCCGCCCCACGACGACCGCCCGCTGCGCGGCCAGCAGCTCGTGGTCGCCATCATGGAGCACTGCTACGACCTCATCACCGAGCTGTGCAAGAAAAAGGACAAGGTCGCCGAACCCTTGCTCCCGCTCTACGACCACCTCGCCGCCATGCAGGCGCGCCTCGCCGAGCTCGTCGAGCACCGCTGGGAGGTGCGCCCGCAGGACCTGTACCCGTTCGAGCGCGCCCTGCAGCGCGTCGAGGCCGCCATGCTCAACGGCGTCTTCTACAACTCGCCGCCCGGCATCCCGGGCGTCCCGCACCTCCCGACCTCGCACCCCGGATCGCTCAACGGGTCCGCCAACTCGCTCGCTGCCGGCGTCGCGCAGATGCGGCTGTCCGACCCGAAGCTCGACTCGGCCGCCGCCGCCGCCGCCGCCACCACCGCGCCCTCGGCCGACGCGGTGACGACCCCCGCTGCTACTTCTGCTGCCGCCGCCGCATCATCGACCGCGACCGCGAGCGCGAGCGCCGCCGAGCCACCACGACAAGCTGCCGACCTCGGACCGGCGCCCGCCGGCCAGGCCTCGCTGCACTACCTCCTGTACCGGTGCCACTGCCACGTCACCAAGCTGCAGGCCACCATCGAGCCCGTCGACCCGGCGCTCATGAACATCCACCACCACCGTACGTTCCCTCTCTCTCTCTCCCGTCGCCACGTCGCCACGTCGCCCGCCCCCCGACTCACCCTCCCATCCCCGCGCCCACGACCGCGCGTAGTGATCGCGGTGCGAAAGTGCCTGGTCGAGCTGCGCCGGCTCGGCGGGCCCTTCACGCCGCAGGAGCTGTACCCGTTCCAGCTCAAGCTCAAGAGCTTCGACGACATGCGCGTCGACGGCAAGTTCCTCGTCGACGGCGAGATCCCCGCCGGACAGGGCGTCCTGCACTCGCTCCTCTCCGAGTGCTACGAGATCCTCAACGAGCTCAAGGCCGAGATCGAGTGGGACTAGTGAGGTGTGGTGGAAGGAAGGGAGGGAGGGAGGGAGGGAGTGAATACATTTCGGTTCACAGTTCACTTGACTTGTCGTCTCGCTCGTGAAGCTGGCCGCGCCCGCTCACACGTCAACGAGGCGGAGTACGGTTTCGGCAAAGTCGGCCATCTCATCTCACGCGTCTCGCGCAACGAACGAGAGTCCAGGTCCTACATCCCGCATCTGGGGGCAGACGCCTCGGACGCGGGATCCGAGTGACCGGCCCGGCGCTGAGTGAGCAACGAACCCGGTTGCACATCGGGAACTGCGCCACGACGCGAGCGAGCGCGTGCGCGTGCGCGACGTCGCGTGTCCGGCCAAGCGACGAGTGCACCGAGCGTCACGGCATCGAGCAGGCTCGCGAGGGCGCGCGAAGAAGAAGCCGACGCGACGCCGCCGTGACCGCGAGCCGGTGACCGAACCCGCCGCCACGCTCGCTCGCGTCCGGCATCTGCGACGACCACGCACTCCAGCGCTGCGAAGCAAGCTGCGATCGGAGCTCGTTCGAATCGGCGACGACGGAAGCGAGGCGGGCGCGGTGCTACGCCCACGCTTCGGCGCCAGCAACCGATCCCGCGCTCACTCGCGGCAGCACGACCAGACGCTAGCGCGAGTCGAACGAGATGCGGCGGCCGTGGACGATGAAGGTAAATACCGGGCGTCGTGGCAAACGTCCCAGCCGGCGTACGCGCGAAGGGGCTGGCGGCCAGGGTCTCCGGATGTGGAACAGCGGATGGGACGGGTCCAACGCCGCGCCGCGACGCTGCGAGCGACGGTCGCCATGGAGAGCATGCTCGATCGACGCGTTCATGGCGCTCTCACGAACACGCGGGTGCTGCGAGACGCGAAGCGCGACAGGGACGAAAGCTCTCGCGGGTGTGCGCGCCGTGATGCTGCGAGCGACGCGGAATGGTTGCTGTGTTGCGCAACGTACTTGCTTACGCGGCGCATTCCCAGCGCTTACGCGAGTACGAGTGCGAGGGGGAGCGAGACGCGAGCGGGACAGCGAAGAGAGAAGGGCTCGCCCGTGCAAAGTGGCGTGACGGTGCAAGCGATGCGAGTCGGCGGCGCCCACGGCAGGCGACAGCGCTCGCACGGCGCATTCGCGGCGCTCTCGCACGAGTCCGCGCTCAACACGAACGCGACGATAAGAAAAAGCTGTGTGTCCGACATCGCTCCGCGGTCGTGGGAGGCGATGCGGCATGTGAGAGTCGGCGGGGATGGTCGGCGCGTACGTTGAGAGGAGCAAAGCGGGCCGCGCGGCCCCTCCGAGTCGGATCCGACCCCAGCGCGCGGACCGCAGCGGCATCGCTCGACTCTCACGCGGGAACAAGGCCGACTCGTGCGAGCAGTTGCGCGCGTCCGGTGGTCGCTCGTGATGGAAGCGGGACTGCGGACAAGGGCGATTGCAATCGGGCCGTTGTCGCGCGTCGCATGGAATCAGCGCGCGGAAGCCGGATAGGGCTGCGGACCGCCGCAGCGGGGGCGACCGAGACAGGCAAGCACACGGGACGACTCTATATCTTTCACCATCACCGACAAGCGAGAGCCAAGCAGTCCGCCGGTTGCGGCAGTCGGCCGCCGAGACCGGAGCGAGCTCGCTCGAGTGGATGGTTGCGAGTGGATGTACGCGCGGCAAGGTGGCGCCGTCGCGAGAAGCGTGGTCCGCGAGCGGGGTCGGGCGCGAGCTCGCAGATTCGAGTCGTGTGAGGAAGCTCGCGCGCGGCATGCAGCGAGCGGATACAGCGGTGAGCGGAGAAGCAGTGCGCCAGCACAAGAAGCGGAGGGCGTTCGGGCGCACGAGACTCGGTCGCCGCCGTCGAGACGGCAGGACGAACTGCGCCACCGAGTCGGGCGCGCCGTGCGCGAACGGTCGCCGTGCGGAGAAGCCCACTCGCGGCGTGCGCCATGGGCACTGATCCGAGGCGGCACGGAGGCGGTCCGAGCGGCGCGCGAAGCAGGGCGGCAGGCGTCCATTCGCGATCGCTACTGTACGCGTGTGGTGCCGGGAAAGGCACGTGGCCCGCGGGCGGCCGCGATCGGGTTCAGCTCGCGAGGTCGCGCGGCGGCAGGACCCGTCCGAGACCGCTCGCGGGAGACTCGAACAGAGAAGCAAGAGGGCGCAAGTGCATGAGGTTGCATGGAGTGCGGGTCGGCGAGGGCGGTGTGGGTGAGGGTGGGGGAGAGCGGATCGCGGGCGGGGGCGGGGGCGGCGAGCCGGCAGCAGCAGCCGATGCGGGCGTGGGCGGTTTGATCCGGGCCGCGGCGCCCTCGAATTTTCGCCCTCGATGGCGGGCCGGATCGCGTCGCCGGGAACGGGAACGGCGCCCCGCGCATCGCCGATGGACGGCGGGAGCCGCGACGCGACTCTTTCAGCTTGCGCCGGTCGACCGGTCGACTCCCTCGACCGCAGGAGGGAGGGAGCGAGAGAGCGCGGACAAGGGGAGGCGCGCTCGAGCAACGGAAAAAAGGCGCGCTGACTCAAGCAAGCACAGCGACCGTATTTTCGGTCGCACGGCATGCTCCGCCACGACGCAACGCAGCGGCCAGCGGCGCGCACGTCGCGACAAGCGCCGCCGCGAGCGACGCGGACACGCGGACGCCTGCGTGTGCATCGCCAGAGCGTGTCCGGCGGCACACGGCGTTCCTGGACGGGGCCCGCGGGGAGCGGCGGCAGGCGCTGGGCGCCAGCTGGGCCACGCACGCCCTGGCACGCCGACCGGGCCGTGATCCGTCGGCTTCCTCGCCGCGCTCGTGCTTCCGCTAGCACCTTGTCGTCGCTGTGTCCGCTCGCCCGCCCGCCTGCCCCGGACGCCGGCTCTCCCCGCTCCCGTCCGACGCCCCCGCGCACGGCCCCCTCGTCTATCCGCGGAGCCTGTGGCGGCGCACTGCCTCTCCCGCCGGCCCATCCGTCCTCCCTCCTTTGTCCCACCCGCCCGCCCGCCCGCCCGCCGCCGCGTCGTCGTGACCGCTTCGAGCGTCTCCCGAGCGTCTCCCGACCTCACCCAGACGCTGTGCCGACCACGCCCAGACCCTCCACTGTACGGTATGCGCGTCCCGCATGCGTGTCCCCCATGCCCACGCGGCCGCGGCCGTTGCTGTCGCCCGCCGCCGGTCGGCCATCGCCGGCCCGCTGGCCTGCTCGCCTGGTGCACACGACGCGCGTCACTTCGCGTCGCGTCGCGTCGCACATCCGACGGCTTCGCCCGCGTCGGGTGAGCGAGAGCGCGCGGGGTGGGAGGCCTTTCCCACCAGGACCGCGCCGCACCGCGCCGCGCGTGCCTCGCGCCGCGCGCCACGGTGGCCGGCGCCGAGTTCCGCGCCCCGTGTCCCGTGTCCCGCTGAGCGCGGAGCGCCGTGGATCGCGGCGAGGCAGCGGCGGGCGAGACTGGCAAAGCCTGGCCTGCCTTTGCGCCGCGCGGCTGCCCCCGCTCACGCTTGTGCATGCGATCGGCCTGGCCTCCCGCTGCCCGCCGCCCACCTGTTCTCCGTTCCCTCCCATCCTCTCTGCGGCCACGCTCTCGCTCTTGCGTCCTCTCTCTCACGCGCCCGCGCTCGAACCCGTACTCGCGTCGACGGCCCTGCCGACCGCCCCCGTAGTCTGGAGCCAAGTCTCCCTCCGCCCGCCCTCCCTCGCCCCACCCACCACCACCACCACGACCACGGCGCCTCCTGCTCGCCCTCGCTCTCCTCGGGTGGTCGATCTTATCAGCAGCACTCCCGCACGCGCTCCTCGCAACCGCGACCCCGATCACCAACACCGACGCCAGCCATGATCGCCTTCCACGGCCGCGTGGTACGCGTTCGCGCCCTATGCATCGCTCCACCGCACCCACCACCGCTCACACGCGTACCTCGCTCCCACCTACGCGCCAGACCACGTTCCAGGACGCGCTGCTCGTCCTCGAGGGCTGCCGCCGCGGCATCCTGACCATGGTCACCCGCCGCCTGTCCGACGCCGGTACGCCCACTTTCCCGCACTCACTGCTGATCCAGCTCGCCGCTCACGCTGATCCGGCCATGTAGAGCGGGCCCAGATCCGGTGTGGCGACGTGTTTGTGTTCGACGAGGAGGTGAGCGGCATCCGGCGGTGGTCCGACGGCCGACTGTGGTCAAGCTCTAGGATGCGCGGTGCGTGCTTCTTCTTTCTTCCTTCCGCGTCATCGTCCTCGCGCGTGCGCGTCTGTGGCCAGCCTATTTTCCACTCCGCCCTTTTCTTGTTCCTTCTCGCACCCTTCTGCGGGCTCGCCCGGCGACGGCGGCCGCGCCACATGATGGTCGGCACGCGGGCACGCGCGCGCGCGCTTCGGGTACGCGGAAGCAGATATGGGTCGGATCGGTGCATCGTGGGAACCGCCTAATCACCGCGCGACTGCATTTGGGCGCGGTCGGGCCGAATCCGGAGCGGCCGCCGCCGTGCCGCGACGTGCAAACGTCGCCGCCGGCCGCCCGGATCCCGTGCCGCCGTGTCTCGCATCCCGTGCCGTGGCAGTTCTGGTCACATGCGTCGCGAGACACGCGGCGCGACGCGTCGCAAGTCGCCGATCCGACGCGTCGTCCGCGCGCCGCCGCACCCACGAATCCGCTGATCCCGATCGGATCCCCAACCTCGTGCTCGTCCTCATCGTGCGATCGCTCGATTGGCACAGTCGACTAACGTGCTCTCCCGCGTGTCTCGAATCAATCCTGCGTCCAGGCTGCTTCCTGCTCTACGTCGAGGTACACTCGATCCCGCTCGCTGCTGCTCCACCCACACCCGCTCACTCGTACTCGCACGGCGCCCGTAGCTCGCCAACGACAGCGGCGCCGGCGGCTTCAACCCGCGCCGCGTCGCGTCGGACGCGTCGCAGCTGATGCGCAAGAAGGTGCTCACCATCACCACGGTCCAGGGCCAGAAGCTGCGCCTCATCGCCTACTCGGCCGCCGCTGACGACAGCCTCGGCGACCCGACGCTCTCCGCGCCCGCTGCCGACCCGCGTCTCGCCAACATCGAGGTCCCCGTCGGCGTCTTCCTCACCCACCTCAACCACGCCACCGCCGCAGGGCTCGCCACGGCGCAGCAGAACCACCAGCGCCAGATCCAGGGCGCGAACGCGGCCGCGGCGGCGGCCGCTGCTGCTGCTGGGCCGCCGAGTCCCGAGGAGACCGCGGGCGCTGACGCGAACGCGACCAGCTCGAGCGGCAGCGGCGGGACTCGTGCGCCGCCCGCGGACGCGCACCGTGCGTCGGGGACCCCGGCCAACGCGGTTTCGGCGTCGCGCCGGTCTCGCGCATCGGACAGCGTACGTTTCTGATTCTACTGTGCCATCGGATTTGGCTGACTCCGTTCCGCTCCTCTCCTAGACCCCGTACGCGGCCCACGGCGCCGACTACGCGCCCGACCCCGTCCGGTGGCTTCCGCGGCAGGCGTCGGTCCGGATTCCGCACGCGGCGGGGCCTGGACCCGCGGCTGCGCCACCCGAATATGCCCCCGTGGTTCCGCCGCATTTGGAGCCAACGGTCGCCGACTCCATGTACCCGCCGCCGCCCCCGCCGCCGCTACTGCACCACCACCGCGCGGCCGACGACGGCGGCTACGGCGAGATCGAGTACGCCGCCGACCCGTACCCGCCGCAGCCCGCGCGCCGCAGCGTGCTCGACCGGTCCACGGCGCCGTTCGACGCGCGGCACTCGCCGTATCCGTACGCGCCGCCGCCGCCGCCGCCGCCACCGTCGACGCGCCGCCGCGCGGTTGTCCCCGACCACGCCCGGCACCCGTCCTCGGCGTACCCGCCGCCGCCGCCGCCGCCGCCGCCCGCGCTCCCCGACTGGATCCACGGCCAGCCCGGCAACGGCACCCGGTTCGACCTCCATCCGCCGACGTACGACCCCGCCGCGGGCTCGGCCGCCGCCGCCGCGCAGACGCCGTATCGCCACCACCGCGGCGACGACGCGTCGCCCGACCGCCTCTTCTCGCCGCCCCCGGCCCCGCCGCCCGCTGCCGCCAGCGACTCGCCGTGGGCGGCGCTCAGCAGCCCGCATCCGCCGCATTCGCGCCCGCCGCCTCCGCCGCTGCAGTCGTCGTCGATTCCGCGTCCCGCGGCGGCCGAGCACTGTTACCCGCCCCCGCCGCCGCAACCCCCGCATCGCTACGCAACGTACCCGCCACCCGCGCCCGCACCCCCCGGGTGGCACGGCAACGAGTACGACGCGGCGTACCGCGGTCGCGGCGGCGGCGGAAGCAGCAGCTACTCGCTCCCGCCCCCGCTCCCGCACCACCACCGCGAGTATCCGCCTCACCCACACGCGCGGCGCGACTACTACGCGCCACCGCATCAGCAGCAGCAGCAGCCGGCCGCGGGGTACTACCGCGTGAGCGGTCGCGGCGGCGGTGACCGGTCGCACTCCCAGTCGCACGCGCCGCCGCCTGGGTACCCGTCCGCGTCCGCGTCCGCGTACGATGCGCCCGGTGCGCCGCCGCCGCCGCCGTCGCACGACTACTACTACCCGCAGCACCCGAACCAGTACCAGCAGTACGGGTACCACGGCCGCGCGACCGAGCCTGCGCGGGACCGTGACCGCGACCGGCCGTGGCCGCCGCGCACGGCTGCTACGGGCGAGGGGGAGTTCCGCTACGGCGCGGTTCGCGGTTGCGGCAAAGGGTACGAGCACGGCGGTGGCAGCGGTCGGCGGCTGGGTCCAGTGGTGGCAGCAGCGACGGCGGCGGCGGCGGGTACGAGGCCCGTGACGCCGAGCCACCGCGGCGGCGGCGCTGGCAGCGATCCAGTCGGCGGCGATGACGTAGAGGACGAGCGGGCGGCAACGACGGCGCCGTCGTCCGAGTAAGAAGTGGATGTGATACCCGCAGTACGAGTGAGGTAGAGTGTTGCCGACAGCTACATAGACACGGCAGTTTTGGGTCCGCGGATTCGAGGGCCTGGCCTTCCACTGGTCAGCGGCCGTGCGGATCGATGTGGCACACGCTGCATCGGGGAGGGCCGGCGATGCGGCGGCGCCAGGAGTGGAGTGCGCGATTTCCGGTTTTGGCCGCCCCCTGCGACGTGCTGCGCCACCCCACCACGCACGCGCCCGCCGTGTTTTCACTCAGTCCCTTCCAATAGTCCCTCCCAATTCCTCCCAAACCGCTGGCTCTTTTTTCTCTGAGACGTGAGCTGCCTTGCAATAAGCGATGCAGAGCACTCATCTCCCGGCGGAATGGATGAACGCGGCCTTGATCTCGGCGCACAACGGCGGGCACGCGCTGAGAAGGAGCATCGCGACGAGGAACAACCAACGCGAAGGGGCAGTTTGAGCGGGCGTGATCGATCTTCATGGTTCGAGTGAGCGATCAAGCGGCCAAACGAAGGCGGCGCGAAGACCGCGAAGCGGAAGATTGCAAGCGCACGAGCGCGGCGCTCGAGTGACGCGCTCACCTCGAGTTTGAACCTCCACGAGCAAGGATTTCATTCCCTGGTCACTGTCTGCGCTCGAGGCGGTGCGGCCTCGGCGGACGCGACACGGGCCTCAGCAAACTCCGTATAGGTCGCCAGAAGCGGACCGAGCAAAGGTGCGTCGCTCACAGCTACGAGCGGCGCCGTTCGAGCCACATCACGCTCGCATCAATCGAAGAGCCCGAGTGTTTTGTGGTGTTGAGCTGGTTAGACGCAAGCGGCGTAGCGTTGGTCATCGAGAAGGCGACGCCAGGAACGATTGACCGCGATCATCGCTCAACGGAACGCGGAATCGACGGCGTGGCGCAAGGGAACCCCGCCAACGACCGTGCTGGAGACGGGTTCGAGGTTGCCCTGCTCGAGAGCACGTAGAGTGATCGTACACATCAAGGCTAGAGACGGCGCGGAAGCACAGTTCTGCAGGACGACCAGGACAGGCTCCGCAGCACCCTCGGTTGGGCCTAGCGCACGTCCTTCATGGACAAAGAATCCAGCGGGCTCGAAGGTGCGCCAAGTCGCTTCAGTTGCAGGCTCCACTCCATTCGTTTGCGTGCGCTTGAAGAAAGCGGGAGGCCGAGCGAATCGCAGCACACGCCAAATCCGTGGCCCGCATCAGGTGACCGCGTGGGTGGAGTCGCGCCCCCGTTTTGGCCGCCGATGCTGTGCCCTCCGCTGCCACCTCCGCCGACGCCCTGTCAATGATGATAAACGGATGAAACTTGATGCATTCTAAGCGCAGATCATCATGCTCTACAGCTATCGACTCGAGATCCCGCAGCTGGCGCTTCCTCGCGAACTTGACGGTCGTCTCGTGTGAGGCTGTCCCTTGCTTATGCGTTGCGCACGATAAAACCGTCTCATCGTCGCAACAATCTCCCCTGCTATGATTAACTAGAGTTTGCGTGACCGCGGCACGGAGTCGCGGGCCCTTTGCTCTTAGGTTATTCGCACCGAAGCGGCGCCTCGGCTTGTTGCTGGGTGCATCGACACGGCATACCGACTCTCCACCGGTCCAGACATGCTCGAATCTTAAGTGCGCTTCTTGTTGAATCTCTAAACCTCTGCTTCCGCTTTGAATGCGTTGATTCTTTGCACTGTTTCCGTGCGATCTTGTCACCGGCCAGTTTGCAGGGAGAAGTTTGCGAGCGACCGCGCTGTACTCATCAGTTTTGTTGGCTACGGGTATAGCTATCACGACCGCTTTCTCGTTGTGGCGCATGACCAGCTAGACAAGATTCATGCCCTCCACGACTCTATCGCACCTGCCCCTACGCACGCTCTCCACGACTTCGCTTGACCTGAATCGGTCCTCATGACCGCAACTCACAAGGTCCTCTTGATCTCACTCCTTGAAATTGTAACTCAAGGGGCGGCTGACCTGTTCGGCTTCACGATGGCGATTCTATTCAATATGTGGTTGGTGGGTCCATGCTAAGCAAACTGCTCCCGCAGTATCGCTTGACTTGACTTGGCCCGCTCTGTGCCCGGCCTTGTTTTGTCTGTAGTTGGAAGGCTGAACTGAGTCTAAGCCATTTTTTTACGATCTAGCTTCGCGTTGGGGTCGAGAGAGAACGCGAACGCGGAGGGAAACTCGTTGAGGGGCGCACGGCGACAGGCTCCTCCCGCCAAATTGCTCCCACAGAAACTCAGCTTCGCTGAGGCTACAGCTGAGCACCGCAATTTATGCTGTCGGAATGTGCAACCTATCATGTACGGGCCGCCGTGGCTGCATCGGCCACTTGTTGGAATGCGTGAAGCAGCAACACGTGAGTGGCGCAGCGCGTCATCGTTGGGTGGTGGCCACGGCGTCGGCCCCGAACCTCCTCCGCCAACACATGTGTGTACGGTAATCGTATCATTCGGGGACATTTTACCGCGAGTCCCTCTCAAAACGCTGCTGTATTCCTTCCGCTGCCCAAATCAATCGTCCAGACCGCGGACTACGAAACTGCCGCTGCTACCGCCACGCATCGCCGTGAAGCTGCTTCCCATCACCGACTCAGGGCAAGAGTCCAACAGGCGGCGATGTCGTTCCTTCGTCGTCGCTGAAATGGTCGCTTTCGCCAGCATCGCTATCGCTAAGCGGCAAGAGCTGCAGTCGTTCAGGCTGTGCCACGTTCGCATCATAGGATGGGCCGAGCGGATCGGGCGTGGTTCCGGTTCGCATGAGAAGGCTGCTGTAGCTCGTCGGAAAAGCGAGGGATGCGGTTTGATCGAGCGGTGGCGGGTTCGGCTGTTGGTTGCATTCGGAGAGAGATGTGACGTGGGTCGGGCTGGTACACTGTTGGCGGAGCAAGTGAGGGCTGCCCGGGAAGTGAAGCGATCGCAAAAGGTCCTCGCACATGTAGGTCGAAAGAGTCATGCCGCTCCTCGGTGCGCAATAGGCGGGTGGACGGACGAGGGCGCTGCGTGCGGTTTTGCTTCTTTCTGGCCGGTTCAGTGCCACACTCCTCGCCTTCGGATGCACAAAGTTCCGAGTTTGCCACGGAAACCAGATCCGCAGCCGGCTGAACCTGCAACGTGACGACGGGCGAAACATGGGGCACGCCGCGACCGCCACCGCGATTCGGCGCCGAAGCCACTGATTCGTCCTCGGCACGCTGGTCCGCAGTTCGGCGTTTGTGCGATTTGACGTGTCTCATTAATCCGTCAGAGCGCGAGAAGGAACGATTGCAACCCGGATACGAGCACGCGAAAGGCCGAACGGCCGAGTGAACGCTCGAGTGGCGGCGCAAATGCTCGGCACGCGAGAAGCGGGCACCGCAGATTGAGCACGTCTGTGGACGCAGGCTAGGGGGTATCGATGCAGGATGCGATCGCGGGAGCAGCGGGATGCTGGTTGCCGACGCCGCGTCGTCGACTTCGAGTCGTGGCGGCGGGACCGCTGCAGACTCGGCCGCCTCGTCTTGGTCAACATTGGAGTCCGGTGAGAGATTTCGCTTTGGATTCATCATTTCAGCAAGTTAAAAGACAGATTCATGGGAGCTTCAAGTTTTGCGGGAGGAGGCGACCGGCTCTGCCGCTCAGGCCAAAACGGGGCGCTGCCTGCGGTCATGTGGTGCATGAACGACGCGTGCGATTTCTCGGCGGTTTCACGAGGTGGGAGAAGGAGGGTTCAGCGTGTAATAAATTTGATACATCTTCAGACGGCGCCGTTCGTGCATTCCGGATCCACGGCGGCGGTGCGGTTCACTGCCACGGGTTGGGCACGGCAGCCCGGGCGCGCTGGACCGATGACGGACGCGTCGCCGCCCAATCTTCAAGTGCGAGGAACCTCGACGGGTCGAGGGCCGAGCCACAAGGCAGCGGCGCAGGTGTGTTGATCGGGTTGGCTGCAAAGACGTGAGGTAGGTGAGGCTGCGGCTGATGGACATGAATCGGGCGATGCTGGTACGGGTGGTACAGCGTCGAGGGCCGCTGGTGTTGGTGATGCGCGGGGCTCGGAGGTGAGCACAACGGCGGTGGCTCCGAGTAGTAGTGCGGGAACGGATGCGCTACCAGGAACAGATCATCACGTTGCGGCAGGTGCTGACAAGCAACATGTGGCGGCGGTGGAAGCATGTCCAAGCAGGCCGAGCGGAAGAGCCCGTCGCCGGATCCCGCGGGGAACGGAGGCGGATGAGCAAGTTGCGGGGCTCGCGCAGCTGTTGATGCTGCGACGGCATCCTCGGGAAACGCAACCGCAGCGGGTGCAGGCAGGTCGGTGTGCGCGGCAGCGACATTCGCAACGGCAGCAGCTTGTGTGAGAGAACTGGGTCCACGACGTTCAATCCAGGCGAAAGCCGTACCTGTTTCCGCTGCTTCTTGGCTGGTTCAACACGGCGCTCGTCGTCTTCGCCCGCTACCTCGCCGTCGCCTGCGGGATCCGCGGGCGCGCCACTACTGCTGCCGACGGACGACACCGACTTGCCCGTAGCCGCGTCTGCGCTCGCCTGGCGCGCGTGCGTCTTCCTGAGATGCTGCGTGCGGTTATCGGAGCGCGAGAAGGCCTTGTCGCATCCGGGGTACGTATACGGGTAAGGAAGCGCACCCGTGTGGATAAGTGCGTGGCGGCGCAGGTGATGGGCAATCTTGAACCGCTCCCCGCAGTCCGTGCACAAGTGCGGCCGCGAGTCCAGGTCCGTGGGTGGTAGTGCGGGAATCGAGCCCCAAAGCGCCGGTCCCGTGCCGCTGTCCGCGAGTCGCGGCCGCCCGCGAGGGAGGGGCAGCAGCGGGTTGTCGGGGTGCCTGGGCACGATAAAGCGTCGCCCGAGCCCGGCCGTACTCGTACTGCCGCCGCCGGGCTCGCATTGCTGCGACGGCGCCAGTTCGTTCGCTTCCGATTCATGTACTGCCGAGCAAGTGGGCGAAGGTGAGCGCACGAGCAAGGCTGGATGAAGCAAAGCGGTAGGGTAAACCAGTCCATCAGTTTGCAGCGGCACCGCTGCCGCTTCGAAAACTCGCTGTTGCTCGCCTGGAAGCTCTGGAGAAGCAGGACAGGATGACAAGGAAGAAGTGGATACGCGATCATCATCGCCAGCATGATTCGAGTCGCTTAATTTTACCTTACCCACGGCGAGCGTGTCAACGAGCGGGGTCATCGGCGGCTCGGACGGGCCGTCAGCCGTCGCGCCTCGGTTAGCCGCCTTGCGTGCGTGTGTTTTGAGATGATCCGCTCGGTTGTCGATGCGCGAGAAGGTCTTGGTACAACCCGGGTGCGTGCACGGGTAGGGACGGACACCCGAGTGGATGCGCGCGTGCCGACGCACGTGTTCGAGGCAATTGAACCGATGCCCGCAGTCCGGGCACGAGTGCGGCCGCGTGTCCGTGTCGATGTTGACCGACTCGCGCGGCGCGTGCGGCATGGTGAGCGACGGCTCGACCTGGTGTTGGCGCATCGCGCCTTCGTGTTCGCTTGGATGAAACCCACTAACTGTCGTAGAGTTCGCAGGAGAATTTGATCTCAACACGTGCGAGCCAATTACCATCGACTCGGCGGCCCCAGCCGCCGTGAAGGCCGTCTCGTTGATAGCGGCGGGACCTCAGTCGCGTAATTAAGCTCCGCAGATGACGTCCATGGTAGGGTTTGATTCGAGGACATAGTTTCAGCAAGTTACGTGAACATTCATGGGCTATGCGGAGTTGTTTGGAGAGAGTGCCTAGCGAGACGCGACGCGACCTGCGACGCGGCCGCGCTCCGTCACTGTTCAGGTCGCTGTCACGCGATTCATCGACTTCATTACCTGCTCGATCAGTGTAACTCCCACTCTCAAATGAGCGGAATTAGGCCAGCGGAATATGATAAGTGTTCCGAACGCACGGGAAAGGCCGTGCGGAGTACGGCTTCAGCTTCGGCCAGTTTCCGCGCATTTTCGTCGACTACAGGTCCGCCGAAGCCTCCATTACCAGTGCAACGTGCTCCTTCGGAACTGCGGCAACGTCGAGCTGCGCGACATGACCATCGCGTCACCGTGGCTGCGCCACTCCCGCTCCCGCTGAGCCACCGCCGCGCGCGGGGATTGCTGAGCCACGCTCTCGGGTCTGTTGACTGCCCAACCTCAAGAGCGGCAAGGACTAAAGCTCACGCGCAAGCAAGTTCATACATTGGATATCAAACCTCAAAGGAGCACCCTCGCCTACTCACCACCGCCCGCAGCGTCCATGTCGAGCGCGACGCCGCCCGACTCGATGAACTTGAGCAGCGCGGGCGCCTCCTTGAGCATCGGGCCGGGGATCAGGTGCATCACCGCCGTCAGAGTGCGCGCCTCGTGGCGGAGCCGCTGCACGCCCCACACGACGAACACAAGAATCGCGATAACGCTGGTCACGAGCGTTGCCACGAACATGAGGATGCAGAGCGTCGAGCTGTACGACACGCGGCTGGTCATGTAGAGCTCGAACCTCGTGTGCATGGCCGTCAGCCGCGTCTGGATGTCGGTCGCCAGCGCGAGCGACAGCCGCCACGTGCGGTACGACGCCGTGGTCGTGTCCGAGATGTTGGTCGTCGCCATGGCCATCGTGTTGATGACCTGGTCCTCGGCGTCGGCGAACCGCAGGATCTCGGTGTCGAGGGGCAGCGACGCGACCGACCGCGTGAGCCCGGACGCCGGGTCCTCCTGCAGATCGGGGCAGTTGCTCGGCACGTCGCAGTTGCGCGGGTAGATGCAGTCGGCGGGCAAAATCGACGCGATCCCGTCCGTGTCGCGGACCAGCCGCGAGTGCGAGTCGATCAGGTCGAGCATCGCGGACCGGCTGTTGCGGACCGACGACGCCGCCGACACGGTCGTGTCGGGCGAGTAGAACTCGAGCGAGAAGAAGCGCGCGACGACCACGTTGAACCGCCGGTCGCTCGACAGCACGAGCCGCGCCATGTCGTTCTGCAGCGACGACGACTGGATCGTGACGGTGAACATACCCGCCGCCATGCCGCCGATGGCCAGGATCGCGGCCAGCACCATGATCTTGAACTTGCGCCGGCGGTCCGTGACCACGCGGCCAGTTCCGGCGGCGCGCGCCGCCGACAGCTGCTTGGCCTCGCCCGCGTCGCTGGCCTCGAAGTCGTCCTCGTCGGTGATTTCGCGGAACGACTCGATGTCCTCCTCGATCTGCGTCAGCAGGTTCGACGCGGCGCGCTTGGGCAGGCTGCGGAGCAGGGTGACGACGTGGTCCTCGTTGACAAAGTACCGGTGGACGACCTAAAATTGATGAGCGTCAGCGACAGGTGCCGTGAAAGCAAGACGGTTCGACGCACCGAGTGGTACACGGCGATGCCAGCGCCGCACAGAAAGACAGCGGACGACACGCAGCACAGCGTCATGATCCCGAGGTTAGTGGCGACGAGGCTCGAGTACTCGTCGACGCTCGCCTGGCTGATAGCCTTGAGCCCGGCGAACACGTTGGGCAGGTTGTCGGTCAGGATCCGCAGCTCGGGGATCGAGGTCCAGATGGCCGGGGTGAACGCGCCCGGTGCTGTGTACGCGAGCGTGATCTGCGCCGCCTGCAGAACAATGCGGTAGACGTCGAGCGGGGTCGCGTCCATGGCGACGTAGTTGTTGATGTTGGTCAGGAACCGTGCTTGGTACAGTCGGAACTTGGCCGGCGTTATGTCGGCGGCCGTATCCCACGAGGCGAGGTTGGGGAGCGCCGCCGACATGATCCCGATCTGCGTCTTGAGCAGGGCGACGGATGTCGCGACCGAGTCGTAGAGCTTGAACATGTTGAAGAACATGACGTTGCGGACCTGTGCGTGGGCAATCAAGTCAGCGTGAGCCTCACAACGAGGACGACAGAAAGCAACGTACCGACTCGAGCGCCGTGTTCGCGGCGGCGCGGGCGCTGCGCATCAGGCGGAACCGGTCGAGGAGCGTCGAGGTGCCGCTGAAGAAGAGCAGGCACGCGTAGAACCCAATGATGATGGAGCCGAGGAACAGGAGGCACGAGATGACCATGAGCTTGTTGCTGTTCAGCGGCCGCGACACGCGCTCGAGGAGGCTGCGGCGCATCTGCAGGGCCTGCCGCTGGGTCCGACTGGCCGAGGTACCCGACGTGTGCGACCCGGCGCGGCCGGCGTTCATGCGCGTGTTGTCAGCGACGAGGTCAAACTTGCCGTCGCCGCCGAAGCTGTTGTTGACTCGGTCCATGTTCTTGAACTGCGCGACGGCGCCGTGGACGTGATCGTCGAGGATGATCTGGTTGCTGTGCGTCAGGCTCTCGTCGAGCTCGACCGAGGACACGGTCGCGAGCTTGTCGGCCGACGGGGTCGCGACCGTCGTTGTCTCCATGGCCGGCTCGAGCGCGGCCGTCGCCTTGATCGGTCTCGAAGAGGTGGCAACGCGACTCTGGTGGTGCTCCTGCGTCATAGCGCGCGATTCCTGCGTCTCGACTACATAAAAGGGTAAGGTTAGTTTCGGTGGCTATCGAATGCGACCATCGCAAAGGCGTACCCTCTTCGGCGAGCTCGAGGACCTGCGTCGCCTTAGCCGCGTCCGCCTCGACGCAGTGGAGGAACTGGGCATAGCTGCGCAGCGTGTTCTTGTCGCGCGGGTTGATCACAAGGAGACGCGTGTAACAGCTCGCAGCGCCGGCCTGGTACACGGCGAGGCGGCCGACGATATCCGTGATCTGGTGCGCGGGCGCCGACGTGCGGACGCTCTCCCACAGGTCGCGAATGCCGTAGAGGGCCGCGAGGTGATGCCCTCGGACTTCTTTCGCCAGCGCGGCCATGGACACGCGGTCGAGGAGGTGCTCGCCCTGGTCGCGCGCCGACCGCTCGCGGACGTAGACGAGGAACGCGACGGTCATCGGGATCTTGCGCCGCGACGTGTTGAGCTCGCGCATCAGCTCGTCGGCGGCACGTGCGCCGTCTTCCTTGTAGTAGGCCGAGAGGTACGTTGCGGAGAGGAGCAGGAGGAGCGGATCGTTGGGGAACTCGACGAGCCCGCGTTCGAGCAGCTGGAGACCAAGCGAGATCTGCTTGGCCGTCGGGTTCGACCGAATAAACCGAATGCCTATCAATGTATGCAGAGAGTGTCAGTGCTCGCGCTAGAAGTGGCGGAGTGATGAGCGATACGCACAGACTTCGACCTGCAGCGGGGACTCAAACACGCGGATCCGACGCTTGGGCTGGCGCTCGCGGAGAACGTTGAGCGCGTCCATGGACGAGCCCTTGAGCAGACCGTTGAGGGTAAACTCGGCATTGTCCTGGGCCGCGGCGAGCGACTCGATGATGGACGGCGCCACGCTTGGCCGACGGGCCCGCGGCGGCATGCCCGTGTGGACCGAGCCGCGGTCGACGCTGAGCCGACGCTGTACCGGCGCGCCGGCACCGCCGACGTGTAGCGTGAGGTTCTGGTTACCCTTCGTCGTCGCATGGTTGACGCCGTCGATGCCCATGTTGCTGCCCGGCCCGATCCCCGTCGACGTCGAAGCATCCCATGTCGCTTCCACCGCGACGGCGAGACCGGTCGACGCGCGCGCGGCCGTGTTGGCGACCGACGGGTCGGACGACCGCACCGGCGACCGCATACCGTCGACGAGCCGCGAGCCCTCGTTCTCGCCGACCTCGGCCCGGACCACGCGGTGCCAGCACCGGATCGTCTCGGCGAGGTACCGGCGCGAGTACCACTTGGAACCGGCCACGCCGACGACCAGGCCCACGAGCGACGCGACGGGCAGCGCAATCCACCAGCTCGCTGGCTCACCGGCGCCCACAATGACCATGGCCGCAACCGACGAGGCGAGAGCGGCCGCGGCGAGACCGATGCGAGCGTGCGTCATGGCCGAGTTGTAGTAGGGCTGCGTGCGCGCCATCTTGACGACCAGGAACGCGAGCCCGCCCGCGACCAGCACGAGGTGGATCCACTTGCCCGCGGTGTCGAGGTCGCGCGTGAAGTAGTCGGAGAACACGAACGCGATGCGCATCGTCACAGCGAGGCAGTCGATGCGGCCGTGCGGCCGGGCCAGCGGGCTATCGCTTGTCGGAGAAGTCTCGATGAACTACAGGTGGGACAGTGAGTTTTCAATCGCCCAGCAGTATAGCGACGAAGCCGTACCACGAGGGACCCGACGACGATGAGCGGGGTGAACACGAGAAGGCCGATGGCGTCAAAGATGAGGAGCGGGAGATGCTGCGACGAGGCACACGCGACGCCGTACTCGGGGATCACGCCGCCGATGCAGTGAACCCCGCCGACGAACAGCGAGGCGATCGGGATGCTGAGCGCCGTCATGAGCAGGGTACCTAGCACGCGTAGGACGCGCAGGGCCGGAATTGGAACCTTGGCCTCGCGGTGCGTGGCGATCAGGACGGCCGCGATGAGGACCACCACGGTGAAGACCAGCGCGATGCCTACGCGGTCGAGCGAGGTGTCAATCAGTCTCGAGTTTTCGAAGCTAGGTGGGAGGAACGCGTACCGATGGAGTTCGCGACGACGAAGCTCGAGTACGTCGTCAGGAACCGCGTCGGCTCGACGATGGCCGTGAGGATCCATGGCATGTCGGAGATGAAGCGCCACGAAAACGCCAGCCACTGGATGTCCTCGACAATCTAGACAAGGTGCGAGCGTGAGCGGATCAGACGGAACGCGTGGAGCCACCGTCGCGCGTATCGTACCGTCAGACACCATGAGGCGAGCGGCGGAAGCTCGTTGTCGCGCGTCGTGATGTAGGCAACCGAGAACATGGCCTGCTCGACGGCGCAGGGCCGCATCACGTCTTTGAGGCCGGCGCGCTTGCCGCCTGCGACCGACTTGTGGCCGCCGCCGACGCCGTCAGCGAGAAAGGCGGGTCCGCCGGGCGAGTCCACGCCTCTGCTGTGCTCAGTCATGGTCGGTGGGTCGGACGGGTGTGGCACGCAATCGAGGCAGCGTCGTCGTAGTCTGAGTCGAGCCGGAGTGTCTAGCAGGTGCTGCACAGGGTGCTACGCCGTGGATAGGATGAGGGGCGGAGGGAGAGCCGGCAGAAGCGAGTCAGCGCGTCCGCCTGACCCGCCACAACCGGAGGCGGCGCACACGCACGGGCGGGCTGCGAGACTTGCCGAAACAACCTCAGCGTGCGCTTGCGTGCGCTTTCGGTCTGGCCAGAGACTGATATCCATGTGGTGGGCGACATTTCCCTGAGCGCGGGCATTGCGGTCCCGACTCCTCAGCGAAGGCGTCAAGACGAGCACGTGCGTGGCTCCGGTTCCTCGCGTGCACTGAGGCAGCCGTTTCTTTTCCGCGGCTGTCCATGGTCACCAAAAACCGTGTCGGGAGACAATCCGAGCGCGCGCCTTGTGGATGCCCCTGCCGGCCCGATGCCGCCCGCGGGTCCCCGGGGGCCTCGTACAGGGTTATCTCCACTTTGGCAGCCCCGATAAGGTTGCGCACGTGGGAAGGGACAGCTGGGAGACGCGTCGAAACGCGTCTCGCACATTCCGCCTGATATTCACGTGATGCCCAAAGGCCTCGCGAGGGCGAGTAACGCCACCGCTCACCCGCTCCGCTTCCCTCGTCCCCACCATCCTTTGCCCCGCCGCGAAACCTCGCATGTAAGCTGATGCAAAAGATGCCTATCGATCTCAACGTTCCCGAGGTCCTCGAGCGGGTGCTCCTCTATGCCGTGTGGCTGTTGCCCCCCCCCCTCCCCAAGGACACCCACAGCTTCCAGCAGCTTGCCCGGGTCACGCATGCAAACCTCATCCCGCGCGTCCACAAGGCCATTCTCAATCACTCTGATCACCATAGTTTGGGGGCTGCTGTGCATCGCGGCCACATTGCGCTTCTTGACAAACGGCTTGCGTCGCGTCTCCCAATGGCTATCGGCGCGTTTGCGTTCGTGAGCGCGGATCTTCGTACGCTTGATTGGTTCCGTGACTCGTGCGCGCCGCTCCCTGCAGTGCCTCCCAATATTGTTGGCCGCCGTGTTCGTGCAGCGCTCGGCTTCCCGAAAGCGAATTATGACGACCAACAGCGCAGTTGGATAGTACGATGCATTTTTTCTTCTTTTTTTTTTGCGCGATCGTCTACTGACACTCGAGTCAAACTTCGCGACTTCTCGTGGATAGGACACCGATGGGCGCATTGCGGCGGATGCCGGCATATTCCGTGCAGTCGATGCGGTCGCTGCCGGAACACTCACCGAGCTCGCCATCGAGTACCAGCCTGTCACCAAGCGCGGAATCGAGGCTCTCAACGCTGCCATGCTTCACCCAACTCAGGCACTTGCCTCGCTTCACTTGGAGGGCTGCACCATCGACTGCGAGCGCCTCTCGCACTTTCGCTTCCCCACGACACTCACTTCACTCACCCTCAGCAATTCGTGGATCCTTGACACCGCGAACAGCAACTGGCTGGATTCGTGGCAGTGGCCACCGCAGCTCGAGTACCTCGATTTCTCGGGTAACCCGCGCTACGAATCGGTTACGACGTCAGCGTGAATAACGTCGGGACTGCTGCACTACTTGTGCTTGCCCAGTCGATGCACGCAGCGTTGGAAGCACTCGTCCCTGCGACGCTGCGCGAACTCGATCTCTCCACGAATCACAACATTACGGACCGCTCGGGGCTCGTCCTCGCCCGAAACATCCCGCCGTTCCTCGAGAAATTGCGCCTGTGCGACACGCGCATCACGTCCGATGTTGGCGAGCTGGCTATCCGGAACGCAGCACCCGCGTCGCTCAAGGACTTGGTATTCCGTAACGCCACATAGTGGTTCCCTTCACTATTATATAACATCTGCATCTACACGTCACCAGAGGAGCATTTGTGCGGGTTGCATGTTCGCGCAGAGACGCGTCGCGATAACACGTGAAATGAACCTCGTCGCGTTGCGCCACTTGGACTGGCTGAAAAGTGGCGATCCCAACAGCAGGCCAATAGTCACAGTAAGTCAAGGATGTATTCTACCACACGACCCACCATGGCCGCTCCTCACGCCTTCCGCCCTCGTCTCCCGCCCTCCTTGCCGCTGGCGGGTCCGTTGGCCGCGGCCCCGCATCAGGTCCAGGCCTCTGCTCGCCTCCCACGGCAACCGCGACGGGCGGCGTCTCGGCGGGCCACTCGTCGTACACGCTCGACGTGACCGTGACCGTCACCACGTGCACGATGCGCGTCACGGTGGTCTCGATAGCGACGTCGACGGTACGCGTCCGGACCGGCGGTTGCGGCTGAGGTGGCGGCGGCGCGAGCATGACCTCCTTGGCCGCCGCCATTCGAGGCGGTGGTGGCGACCAGCGGCCCGTGAACACGCCCCACGGGTTGACGATCCGCGCCGCCGCCCAAATCACCAGGAACCCAATAACAATCCGCGCGATGCGGAACCCGCGCGACCCTCCGCCGGCACCAGCGCCGCCCCGCTCGCCCGTCGCAGAGGGCGCGTCGAGCGCTGCCGCGATCTGGGCCTGATACGACGCGAGGACCTTGGACCGGTTCCGCACGCGCGTGAGGTGCTGCGCGTGGACGTGGCGCACGGTGTCGGCCTGCGCGGCGAGCTCGGACGCGATGTTGCGCTCAGCGAGCGCGCGCGATTCGCCTACGGCGTCGGACAGGAGCGAGTGCGAGACGAGGTCGAGGTCCGTCAGCAGGTCGTGCAGGCGTGCGAACTCGGCTGAGTCGGCAGCCATTTTGTCCTACGTGTGTTTAAATCGTCAGCGAGGTTGGCCACTAGGACGCCGGGTAGACGCGGACCTGTATCCGCCGCTGCCGGCTCGCGACCTCGGCCTGCGCCGCAACCAGCTCGTCAACGAGCGCGTCGAGCTCCGCCCTCGCCGGCGCGTCGCCGGGCCCCGCAGCGTCTGCGGGCGGCGGGCCGAACACGAGCGCCTGGCGCGCCTCGATGCACGAGAACGGGATGAACTGGAGGAACTGGCGCTTGTGCTTGGCCGAGGGCGCGAGGAGGAGGAGCGTCTGGGTCTCGGTGATGACCTGGACCGCGAGCTCGGGGATTTGGGACGCGGCGACGCGGTTCGTCGACTCGCGTGCGAGCAGGCCGATGTCCAGGACCACCACGTTGTGCAGGGAGCCGAGCCATAGGAACTCAACCTCAATCTTGTCGCCCGACACGGCAGTGGACGGTGGTGGCGCTGGCTGCGCGTCAGTGGTTGGCGGGATGACGGTGACGTTCGAGTCGGCGGGGGTCGCGGACACGGGGATGTCGAGCGACAGGGACTCGGGCGCTGTCGGTGCGATGGGTGCGAGAGCCGGGTCGACGTCGGCCGAGTACAGGTGCTCGCCCGCGAGCTCTACCACGACGGGCCCGAGGACCGGGCGCAGCGCCGAGTCGAGCCGCGTGAACAGCCACTGGCGCGCCTGCTGCCTTGGCGCCACGAGCGTGCTACCGCGTTCGGCGGAGAGAAGAAGCGGGTTCACGGGCCCCTCGGCGAGCGCCGCGAGCGAGACGGCCAGCCGCTTTCGCTGCGGCGCGAGGAGCGGGTCCGTGTGGTGCGATATCGGCGATCTGTGCGGCGAGTGGTGCGGCGACATGACCTGCGGCGACGTCGTCCACCCGCCGCCCACCGCAGTACCGCCGCTCGGGTCGCCACCGGTGAGCAGTGGGACCCCGACATCGCTCGTGTCCGAGTCGTAAGGCGACGGCAGCTGGCGTGTGCGCGACTGGAGCGGGATCCCGAGCCGGCAGGTCGGGTGCATGGGCAGCGGCGGGCCGTGGCCGATGCGCAGGCCCGACGCCATACCGTTGATGTACGCCTGGTCTTCGACGACGCCCGCAGAGGGCCGGCGCGAGGACGGGCCCGACGTGGTCCAGGGCGTCGACACCCCGTCGTCGTACGAGGACGACGACGTGATGGACGTGACCGAGTCCGAGTCCGAATCGCCCGTGCCGCTGACGGACCCCGTGGCGCTCGACGTGGACCCGCGCCGGCCCCACCGGCGCAGCTTGCGCGCGGCGCGCTCGACGGCGCGGTCCGGGATCTGCAGCGCGACCTTGGCGGCGCGGCGCAGCCGGGCACCCGCGCTTCCGCCGGCGCGCCGAGCAGCGGTACCGGCCGATTCCACGACGGCGTCAGCGACTGAGGTGCGCCGCGAGTGCATGCGGAACCGCGGGATCGTCCGTTCGCCACGGCCGCTCGTCGAGCTGCTGGTACTCGCGTTGCGCGAGTGGGTGGCGAGGAAGCGCGTGGCTGCGGCCTCGTCGCCGCCAGGCGTCACGACGCGGACGACGGGGACCGCGGTCGCGCTCGGTGGGCTTTTGGGCGATGTGAATGCAGCGGGCGGCGGGGACAGCGCGCGCGGGCGGATGGTGGGTGTCGTGAGGACCATGGACGGATGGATCGCGCCGGCCGCCGCGTCGCTGGCGATCCGCTGGGCGAGCGGGTCAGGCGACAGAGCGGTGGGCGCGACCTGCGGCGGTTCAGCGGCGGCGGTGGTGCCGAGAGTCAGGCCCGAGCCCGAGCTCCCGCCGAGCCCCGACAGCGCGACGATCGACCAGCGGCTCTTGCTCCCGCCGCCGGCGGCGCCGCCCGACGAGTCCTTGCGGCGCTTGCCCGCGGCGGACTTGGACGGCGACACGATGACAGTGGCGGGCGGCGGGGTGCCGCCCACGAGGTCGCCGTCGTGGCCGCTCGACGAGCGCATGGCGGGCGACAGGAAAGAGCCGGGGAGCGCCGAGGTCGGCGCAGTGGCCCACCGCTCCTTGGGCGGCGGCGGAAAGGTGGCCATGGCGGGTTCGGTCAACGGGACGATGGTTGCATAGAGTGGTTGCGCTGCAGATTCATCGACTAGTGTGTGGAGCGGAGCGGCGCCACCGACGCGCCCGATTCATTTCATTCGCGCCTCACGTGTTTGATCGACGCGTCTCGCGGCAGGGGTGCTCGCGGGCCTGTGCACGGCAGGCGTGAACGACGGCCGGGAAAGTCGCGATATAGCTGTTCGGGCGAGTCCTCGAGCGTTGACGACCCAAGCGGTCGCGGCGTGGGTTGAAGAAACGGAAGCGAACTGTGGGGTCGTCAAGTCAGCGCGAGACGATGGGGGCAAAGTGTCGGCATGTCGATCGGCAAGTTTCTTGGTAAATGTACCCGCAACGGCGGCGAGTGCGACAGCAGCTGGAACCGCCGCGATCGAAGCGGCCCGCGACGACGAGGTCAACGAGCGCGCGAGCTTTCCGGCCTCAGCTCGCGAAACACACACCCGAGTCTGCGCCGCCGACGGCGTGCCTGGACCATATCCCGAGCAGCTCCTTGAGCTTCGGTGCCAGTGGCGGCAAGCTATCGGCCCAGGCGGACGAGGTCGCCGCCGCGTTCTCGTTGGCGGTATTGGACATGTGCGAAACTCTCTATTACACGCGCCGGATGTCCACATCACCGTTCGACGTGGCCACAGTCATCGTCCTACCACCCGCCTTGCTCGCGTTGCCCATGGTCCCGCTCACCACCTCACTCTTCCGCACGGGGTTGACCGTGCGGCCGTCGACCTTGACGTCGCCGTTGGTCGTCTGCGCCGAGTAGGTCCAGTCGCCCGGTGCGGTGATCCGGATCTTGCCGTTCGTCGTGCGCGCCGTGATCGCACCAGCCGCCGCGTCGACCGTGAGCGAGACGTCGCCGCCACTTCCAGTCATGGCGACGCGCGCCGCGGACGTGATGATCAGGTCGGTGTTGCCGTTGGTCGTCTCGGTGACCACCTCGCGCGCCGCGGCGACGCGGCCCGAAATGTCGCCGTTGCTGGCCGTCACCGTAACCGAGTCCCACGTCGGACCCGCCGCGCTGCCGCTGTCCGCGACGAACAGGTCGATGTCCGGGTTCGTCGCGGTGATGGCCAGCGACACGTTGGTCGCCGACTTTGGGAACGAGGTCGGGACAGTGATCGTTGTCACGGTGCGCGTACACACGTCGACGTGCAGCCAGCTGAGCCAGTTCCCGTTCTCGAACGGGGAGCCACTGTTTCCCATGCCAAGCGGGTACAGTGTCCACCGCGAGCCCGCCGTCTCGACGCGCGGCGGTGCGGGCAGCGTATCGGGCGTGCGTGCCGAGTACAGTTCGACGGAATAGCCGAGCGATGACGACGCGTTGGCGCCGGTCTGCAGGATGATTCGGCCGTACTACGGCGTGTAGCGACGGGTCAGTCAGGATCTAGAGGAGGAGAGTGCCATGACGCACGTTCTGCCCGAGCACCTGCAGCGCGGCTGCGCCACCACTCGCCAGCGTGAAGCTGGCGAGATCCAGGGTGCCCGACTCGGATCGCACGAGCTTGCCACCGTTGAAGCAGTACCCGCCGAACACGCCGATCAGCACCTATGAGATCAACATGAGTGCTACGATAGACTCGACTGATACGAACATGAGCGTACCGCGCTGATAACGGCGACCACGAGGAGCAGACACACGATGACCCAGATGAGCCGGCACAGGAACACTGGGATCCCGCAGCAGTTCCAGCACGCGCACCCCGCGCGACGATGGCCACCGCGGCCACTACGGTGCCGCTCCTTGCCATCGCCTTGTGGACCAACTTCAAGGTCGGCGGGCGATGCGCTGCCGGGTGCGGCCAGTGTCGCACTGCCAGCGCTGCAAGCGGGTCCCGGGTGTTCAGACGCGAGGTAGAGTGGCTTCTCGGCAGCCGACATGTCGGTGGAGAATTGACGACGAGAGTGAAGAACTGTTGGGACGTGAGACCTTGATGAAGAGCAGAAGAGATCGCTGCCACGCCGAGCCAACACGTCGCGACGTTTGATGGAAAGCTCAAACGCGCCGAGCACGCGGACCTGAGCCTTGTCTCGGCACTCCCGGGAGAATAAGGCACGGGTCCGACGAAAGAATCAGCCGAGCGTTTCAGCGAAAGAGAAGGTCGTGGCCACGGATCGCGCGAAGAACAGCGGCGGGTCACAGCACGTGATTGATCGACGCGTCTCGCAGCGCGTCCCACGCGGGGGAGCGTGTCGATGTGCCCTTGTCGCGAGGTCGTAATGAAGAAGTAAACGATCCTTGTCGCGAGGTCGTAATGGAGAAGTAAACGATTTTAGCTCGGCCAGCGTCGTCGCATTGATGCTGCACGCGGCTAGAAGTGTGCCTAAGGCGTGAAGGAAATCGCTCCGAGCTCAGTCGCCGTGTTAAACTACAGTAGGCTTGCAATGTATTACACGGTTGGCGTTCATCTCATTTCTCATCATCTGGACTCACTGTTTACGCGTTGCGGGCGGCAAGGACCCGGGCCGCGGCGCGCGCACCTCGCCACCGCCACCGCCGCGGGCGGCGCGGACCATGGCGGGACTCGCCGGCGACACCGACTCGAGCGCGAGGTACGCCGCCGAGTCGAACCCGGGCGCACCGCCGACCGACGGCGTCGCGATCCCGATCCCGCTACCGTCGCTCGCGCCGGCCGCGCTGCTGCGGCGCGACGTGGACCGCAGCCGCTGGATCTGCGGCGACGGCATGTGGTCCGGGTGGTACGCGTGCGGCGGCGGAGGCGGGTGGCCGTAGTGGCCGCCGTGCTGCGGCTGCGGGTACCCGTACGCGTAAGGGTACGCGTGGCGCGCGTGTGGGTGCAGGGCGGCCGAGTGGAGGGAAGCCGCGTACGCGGCCGAGAGGCCAGCGGGGATGCCGCCGGCGGCGGGCGACGGGTAGGACGGCGGGGACCGCGAGCGCGAGCGGGAGCCGGACCGCGAGTACCCCGGCACCGGCGGGTACGGCGACGCGTACGGGTCGCCGTGCGGCGGCGGGAGCGGAGGAGCGGGGAACCCGAGGTGCGGGGACACCGAGTACGCGGGGTGGTACGGGTACGGCGAGTAGGCCGGGTGCGACAGGTGCGGGTACGGCGGGTAGTACTGGTCGACGCCGCCCGAGTACGGGTAGAATCCGGCCGACGGCGGCGCCGGCGGCGGCGGACCCCAACTCGCCGGGTGGGGATGATGGTGGTACTCGCGCGCGTCGAGCGGTAGCGAGGGCATGTGCGCGGCGTCGCCGTTCGGTGCGCGTGCCGATGACGCGCGAGCGGCGCCTTGCTCGCGATTGGGCGCCAGGGCCGACGGCGCGGGAGCGGGCGCACCGTCAACGACGCGGCCGGGCGTGGGTGCAGAGGGCGCACGACTATCGACGCCGTCAGCAGAAGGTTCAGGGACCGAGCGCGCGAGCACGCGGGCAACGGCGTCGTCGGCGTTAGGAGCGGGCGCGCGCGCCGGTGCGGGAGGGTCAGGCTGCTGCGTGGGCGAGACATTCAGGGACGGCGGCGGGGTGACGCGCGAATTGGCCGTCACGGCAACCGGCTTGGGGCTCGGCCACCGCGAAGTCGACGTCGCGGGTGCAATCGGCTGCTCGTCCTCGAGGGCGGGCGCCGTCGGCTGGGCCACCTCGACGGGCGCCGCGACTGGGTAGGTCTCAACAGCGGGTGGTGCGACCTCAGTCGAAGCCGAGGCAGACGCGGTCTCGTCGCCTCGCGATCGACGCGAGCGTGAGCGCGACGCGCGTGCCGGCGGCTGCTGCTGCTCCTCGGCGGGCGCAACGTCGCCGCCCTGCTCCACGCCAGCCGAGGTAGGCGCGAGAACCGGCAGCGGCGCCGGCACCACTGCTGCGGCCTCATTCGGAGCCATCGCGAGCATCGGCGACGCGAGAGGCCAGATCGCGGGCGGACCCACCCGCGCGGCGACAGCGCCAGGGTCACCGCCGATCGCGTAGACGGGGACCATCCCGCCGCGCACGAGCGCCGCGACCGCCTCTCTATCGGCGGCGTCCTTGTTCGCCTGGCGCTCGTGGGTCTTGAGGTGCTGCGCGCGGTTATCGGGGCGCGAGAAGGCCTTGCCGCAGCCGGGGTACGGGCACGCGAACGGGAGCACGCCCGAGTGGATGCGCGCGTGGCGGCGCAGGTGCTCGGCGCGCTTGAACCGCGCGCCGCAGTCGGTGCAGACGTGCGGGCGGGCCGAGTGGTCGTGCACGGCCGTGCCCTGCAGCAAGACGGTGCTGCGCGTGACACGTTGCGGGGTGGCGCCCGGCGGAGCGGTCGGGTCGACGACCTCGAGCCACGGACGAGCCCGCGGGACCGGGAGTGTCGGGTCGTCTGGGTGGCGCGGGATCACCAGACGGACACGGTCCCGCGGCGGCTGGCTGCTCGCGCCGGGCGGCGGCGGTGGGGCCGACGACGACGCGCTGGTCTCAGAGCCGGCGAGCGAGGGCGGGTGCGCGAGCGTGGCCGGGTGCAGCAGGGCGCCCGGGTGGCCGAGCGCGCCGGGTGGCAGCGGCGGCGGTGGCGGTGGCGGAGCAGCGTTGTTGCCGACCCGCCGCCGCTTGGACGGCGCGGGCGCGGGCGCGGGCGAGGCGGAGCTCGAGCGCGACGAGGCCGAGCCGTCGTCGTACTCGTCGCTCAAGCTGCTGCTGCTGTCGCTGTCGCTGCTGCAGCGCGCGCTGGGCGGCAGCCACGACGACGCGCGCGCGTTGGGGAGCGCCGGCTCGCCCGCCTGCGTCGACACGGAGACCGAGGGGCGGCGGATCGATGCCGAGTCGATGCCGGGCCAGTGGCCGGCGGGCCCAGGCGCGGACGGGGGTGGCGGGGGTGGTGGCGAGGTCAGGAGCGCGCGGAGCGCCGAGTTGGCGGCGAGTGATCCCGCGGGCGCGTCGCCAGCAGCCGCCGGGCGCGAGCGCTTGGCCGAGGGGCGGGCGCGGTCTGCCGTGAGTGGCGTCGGCGGGAGCGGTGGCGGCGGGGGGACGTTCTCGACGCCGGCGTCGCGCGAGGTCGCGGCGGGCGCGCCGGTGGCGTGCATGACGAGTTCATGGGGATACATGGCGGCGCAGGCAGCAGCGGCGGCCTGCAAGTGCGGCGGCAGATGCGGTTGCCGTTGCGACGAGGGGAGGGAGAGCGGACTGGTCGCAGCGGAGGTCGCAGGAACGACCCTCAAAGTCTAAACAGCGACAGATGTGTGATGAGCAAAACGGGGACGGGGATGTCCTGCGCTGGGCTGCTGCGCCGCCTCCGCGCGCAAGCCACCCGCAACGGCCAATCGGCCGCGGGCCGGACCGCCGGAATGAACGAACGCCGCGGACGCGATCGCGTGCTGCGGACAGCGCTGGCCACAGTCCCCCGCACACACAGGAGAAAGGACGTACCGGGCGTGATACCGGCTGCTGGCGTTGCGGGGCGACGAGGTGTGTGGGCGGGACCGAGGCGGTCCGCGATGCACTCGCGGCGAACGCGTGGTGATGGCCGCCGTGATGAAACGTCGATGGCCGTACGCTCGTGTCGTTGGGCGGCCATAGCAGTTCGCCCGGGTGAACGTGCTCGTAGTTGGGTGGCGCGGGCGGGTTTGCTGAGAGCGCGAACGGGTTGATGGTCAGCTGCTCGCCTGGTCGTGCGACATGCTCTGGCGGGAAGCCGTCAAGCGGGACCGTCGAGCTGGCCAGCGAGTTTGGGTGGTCGAGCAGTCGCAACGGCGGCAACAGCGGCCTCAACGACGCGTCGTGGTAGGTCAAGAAGGGCGGGTTGTCGTCGTCGCCCATGGCTGGCGGCGGCAACGGCCGTGCGGGCAACAGAGAGACGTGTTGCGCGTGCGGGTCGGTTCGGAGGGCGCCCAACAAGCCAGCGTTTGGCGAGAAGCGTCGAGCGGTTCAGCGAGTACAGCGGCCAAGAACGACTGGTCGGCACGAGCGGAGTGGGAGGCACGCGACCACACAGGCGTAAGTTGCGGGTCACAGGGCAAAAGTGGAGCTACACGGAGTCGCGCAACGGCACAAGGGAGGTGAGCGGGTGCGGCCTCAGGAGAACGGCACGGAGATGGCGGTCGCGCGGGCCTTGACCATGGACGGACGGCGGCCTGCGACGGCGTCTGCTCTCCGCCGATCATGTATGCATGTACTTGACCGAGTCGTGGCCTCAGTTTGCCCACTCTGAAGAGAGCCTATGTATGGACATGGAGGCATGACAGGAGCCGGGCCACCGTGCCCGTCGCGCAGACGAGTCGAAGCAGACGGACGCGCACCTGACGACGGCGAGGAAGCGTCGCTGCACCAGTGTCGCATGCACTTGGTCGCACGCAAGTTCCGTGGAGTGATGAGCCCGATGAGCCACACCCACCCACCAAAGTCGACGGCCGGCCGGAGCGAGGGGCGGTCGCCAGGGGGAGGCGCGGCGGCGGCGGTCGGGGTCCGTCCGTCTGCGAGTCGGCGTCCGGCTGTCTTGGATGTGCGTGGCAGGATCGCAGCTGTTTAGCCAATGGGGCTTCGATATATGCACTCTGTCGTCGTGCGTTGTGGGTCGGGTGACTTGGCAGCAGCCATCGTGGCGTTTCTACTCCTGAAATGTACCCCACGACGCTGGCCATCGAGAGTTTCTCGGGGTTTTGATGCTAGATCCACTTGAACGACAGCTCGAATGCTCCTCGGACATGGTCCACAACTGCCTCCTTCCGCAGAGGCCTCACAATGTCCATGGTCGGATACGACGCGACGACAACTGCGCCCGGCTTCTGCTTCGTTCCACAATGGCCACGGCCTCACACAACCCGACCCTGCTGCTTTTTGGAGCTCGATTGGTTCAGTGTGACTAGGCCATCAACATGTCCATCATCCGATGGGTTGAGGAGTCGCGCCGCCGCGAGACAGAGCGCGAGACAAAACCCCGACGCGTCCGGTGTGGCGCTCCGCCGCGGTCACGCCGCCGTGTGGCGCCGTTCGCTTCGCCCCTTCACCTGGCCGCCCCCGTTCCCCTCTCTCACTCTCCCTCATCAACCGACTCTCCATGCAACTTTAACCGCACGCGACACGATGCTCCCGCGGCCAGCCACCCTCGTGCGGGCACTGACCGAGAACCCCGCGGTGAAGTGGGCCGCCGCGACTGCCGAGCGCGTGCTGCCGCCGCTCGCCGCCGTCTGCATGCGCATTCTCGGGCCGATTCTGCTCGTAGTGGCGTGTGCCCTGATCGGCGCGTGCGCGTGGATCTTCTTTGCGATGCTGATGCCCGAGTCGCGCCCCGACAACGTGTGGAGCGTCGCGGGCTTGGCGTGGGCGGCCGTCTACGGCGCCGCGGCGCTGCTCGTCGTGGATATCTTCTTCAACTACTGGATGGCGGTGCGCACGACGAGTTATGCGGAAGATGTGGCGCGCGACGACGAGGATGCTGCTATGAGCGCGGCCAAGGTGTGCCGGAGGTGTAACGCGCCCAAGCCCGAGCGGTGTCACCACTGCAGCGTGTGCAAGCGCTGCGTGCTCAAGATGTAGGCGCGGCCGTGTCAGG
This sequence comes from Blastocladiella emersonii ATCC 22665, assembly GCA_025594325.1. Taxonomy (NCBI): domain Eukaryota; kingdom Fungi; phylum Blastocladiomycota; class Blastocladiomycetes; order Blastocladiales; family Blastocladiaceae; genus Blastocladiella; species Blastocladiella emersonii. The sequence goes on along the minus strand of JANHCV010000007.1, from coordinate 1,429,262 downwards.
TTGTGGCGGGAGTGTGTTGCTCACTGACGCGCTAGCGTGTAGGGATCATCGTACGCGCCTCCACGCACACTCCCTCAACGATATCGCTAACCGACGAGAACCGCGAATGCGCTGTGTCCAGACTGTCCATGTACGCCATCCCGTCCCACGCCTACTCTGCCGAACCGCTGACCGGATCCTGTGTAGGGCTCAACAGTACGTCTCCGCGCTTTCACTGACCCGACCCCGCGCTGACCCGCCACCGCCACCCGCGCAGACTGCGTCGGGCACCACAACCACCGCTACTTTGTCGTGTTCCTCGTCTACGTCTCGCTCGCGTGTACGTCCTCCCTCCGTCCATCCCCATTACCCTCCCCGCCCACTCACGTACACCCTCCCGCCAGGCATCCTGTTCACCTGCTTCTCCGCGCCCTACGCGCCCGACGCCTTCTTCCCGTTCGCCCCGTGGCCACACGCCGTCGCGCGCGACGCGTTCCTGTTCTGCTTCCTGGTCACCACGCTGCTCGGCTTGCTGCTCTCGGGCATGGCCGGCTGGCACGTGTACCTCGCGGTCGTCCGCGGCGAGACCCAGCTCGAGTGGATGGAGAACGCCGAGGCGTCGCCGCCCGCTACGAGCGAGTTCAATCTCGGGTGGCGCGAGAATTTGGCGGTCGTGCTGAATACGGCTGCGCGGTACGTCGCGTTTGCGAAAGGATGAAGCGAGGACGAGACTGACGTTTTGGGGGCGTTTAGGCCGTGGTGGTACGTCTTGCTCCCGCTCCCCGTGCCGCCCGTCGGCAACGGGTTCATGTACGAGACGGCCGCGTCGCGCGCCATTGCGCTGCGCACGCTCCACCGCGGAGACGGCGACGAGGCAAGCGTCCCGCTGCGCCGCGGGTCGAGCGACGTGCACCTGTCCGAGATCATTGTTGCATAGCTAGACCATCGTATATTACTTCTACGCTCCTAGGACTCCAGCTGGCGGTACGTGTGGTTCACCATGCGGTTCCCGTCGGCGTCGGCCATGTACCGGACGCGGTCGGTGCCCTCGCCCTCGTCGGCGTACTGGCGGTGGAACGCGGCCACGTCAAAGTGCAGCGTCTCGTACTCGTCGAGGCTGCCGTCGTCGAGCACCGGCGGGATGAACGGGATCTCGAACCCGGACAGGTCGTACTCGTTCTTGCCCTTGGCCCAGCTCCACTCGCCCACGCACATGACGCGGCGGCCGAGATCTACACGCGGTCGCGGGGTCAAGATCACGCTTGAAGTCGCTTCCGCCAGAGAAAACGTACGAGGCTTGTCCGCGAGTGCCTTGGTCGACACCGTGCGCGCGACCGCGAGTGTCTCGCCGCGGAGCGTCTGGTTGACGATCACGATCTTCATGGCCGAGTGCGCGCCGTGGACGATCCCCTCGGCCGTGGTCTTCTTCCACGCGAGGTGCGGGTGCGGGCGGTACGGTCCCGACTCGAACACGGCGCCCGGTAGGCCCGTAAGGACGCGGAAGTGCGGTGTCGCGAGCCCGTCGTCGTCGCGGTTATCGTCGTCGCGTCCCCCGCCGAACGGGTCCTCGCCGAGCAGCGCGTAGTCCTCGTCGGCGAACACCATGCCGAGGCGCATCCCGTGGTCGCCGACGGTCCACGCGAGGTACGCGGGCTGGTCGGACGTCCCGCCGGCGATCACGGGCTGTGCGTTGCGGGCGCGCGCCTCGGCGAGCGTGTTCCACTGCAGGTGCTGGTAGAAGGCGATGTTGCGCGAGTCGGCAATGAGGATCTCTATGGCGATGTCGCGCGACAGCGGGCGGCGGAGGCTGCTCTTGGACTGGTGCGGCAGCGTCGTGTACTCGTAGGCGCCGTCGCCGTCGGCGCGCGGCAGGACAAACGACGCGTGCATCTGGCCATTCTTGGTGAAGAGCTTGCCCGGGACCACGGTCGCCGGATCGACGCGGAGCCGCGCGAAATACGTCTCGTGCTTGCGGTACTCGATCCCGGCGCGCCCGGCCAGCGGGTGCGGCGCGTCGCCGTCGAGCCGCAGTGGGACCCACGCGAGGATGTGGTCGGCGGGCTCGTTCACGGTCGAGGCGACGTGCACGTTGCGTGCACGCGTGAGCCACTGGAACGTGGCGGCGTGCTGGACCCCCGCGATCGCCGCCTTGCACTTCCAGTGGCCGGTCGGCGAACGGTACGCGAACGAGGGCACGAGGTTGGTGCGTCCGGCGACGTTGACGAGCGCCTGGACGAGGTACACGGGGGCGCCGAACAGCGTGCCGCCGACGACCGCGTTTTCGGGGACGTCGGGCGACAGCGCGCTGGGCACCCACGCGGTGAGCGGGAAGGGCTCCTGCAACGTCGTGGGCGGGAAGTCGAACAGCGCGGACCAGTCGGTCGACCCGCGCGTCGCGAGGTACCCGTACTGGATCGCCGCCTGCTTGGCCTTGGCGTCGAGCTGCAGGATCGTGTCGGGGAACGCGCGCTCGAAGGTGCGCGCGATCTCGTACAGGCACGACGTGAGCGCGGAGAGCATGGGTGCGTGCTCGTCCTCGCCGGCGCGGTCGGCGGCCCGCAGCTCGCTCATGTACTCGAGCAGCGCGGACAGCTCCGACTTGATGGACGCCGAGAAGTGGCGGTGCACGCCGGGCGACTGCACGGCGATGAGCTGCTGCACGTGAAAGTCGTACAGGTCGGGCTGGCCGTCGTACAGCCCCGTGCGCGTCGCCTCAAACATGTCAGCGCGGATGTACTCCATGATGGCGGCGTGCGTCTCGGGCGTGATGTCCGCGAGCTCGTCCTCGGTCGACCGCTCGCACAGGTGCGCCAGCGTCAGCAGCTCGGGCTCGACCGCCTTGAACAGCACCACAAACGCCGCGTCGTCGGGCAGCGCGCGGATGTGGTCGCGGACCTGACGGCACAGCACGGCCACCTCGTGGAGGCTACACACGTTCGCGTCCGAGAGTGTGTCAGCAGGATGCTCGAGTGGTGGGAGAAGTTGTGCGAAGCCGTACAGATCGATCTCGAGCTGGCGCATGTAAAACGTCCCGACGAGCGCCCACTGGATGAGCGAAAAGTCGAAGAAGAAAAAGTCGTTGACCTCGCGCACCGTGACGAGGCCCGACTGGTCAGCGTCGAGCCGCTTGAGGTGCTTGCGGAACCCCTCGAGGACGTAGTACTCGATATCGAACCCGTGCTCCTCGGCCCAGACGCCGTACCCGTCCTTGGTCTCGGCGACGATCACCTCGATGAAGTTGACGAGCGGGACCGTCGCGCCCCACCCGCACCGCTGCCAGATCCCGCGGATAACCTCGTTGTACAGGTCCTCGTACGCGGCGCCGCGCTGCGCGAGCCCGGACACGTTGTGGTGGATGTTGTCAAGCACCTGGCCCTGCACCTCGAGCGCCTGCATCGCGGCCAGGAACCCGGCCTCGAGCGACGCCTCGACCGCGTCGAACCGCTGCCCGACCTCGCCCACGAGCGTCGCCGAGTACTCGACGCCGATCGCCTTGGCCAGCTGCTCGACCAGGTCCGGGTTGTCCCTGAAGGCGTCGGCGCCGCCGTGCGACTCGATGAACTTCTCGGCCTTGGCGTCCTCGGGCGACGGCTTGGTGAAGGTCGGCGTCGGCTCGAGCCGCAGCACCGTCTCGACCTGCAGGACCAGCTGCAGCTGCGCGAGCGCCGCGCTCAGGCCCGCGTCGAGGCCCGCGAACCGCTCGCGGATCTTGGTCGAGTAGAAGCGCTACACACGCGTCGCACGAGTCAGTACAGGGGAGCAGTTTGAGAAAGGAGAGAGAGCGTACGCGCTGGAAAGCCGACTTGGCGCGGAACTTGTGAAAGTACTTTGCGCACTCCACGACCGACAGCTCGATGGTGCCGAGCACGCTCTGCGCGCTGTCGACGTTCCACTTGCCGATCTGGTACAGGTTGCGCACCGTGTCGAGGACGAAGGTGACGCGCTTGAACAGCGTGGTCGCCTTGTCCTCGTTGTCCTGCGCAACGAGCTCGGCCTGGTACATGATCGAGAAGCACTTGGCGATGGTCGCGCCAAACGGCACCGTCTGCGCGAGATCCCCCAGAAACCCGGACACGACCTCGGCCATGCCCAGGTACTCGCTCATGGCCATGGCCTTCTCCTGCAGGTCCACGGCCTTGGTCGCGATCCCGCCGGCCGCGCGAAGCATCGACTCGGTGTGCGACGCTCGCCGCGCGGCCGGCGCGACCAGGTCCTCGGCGGCACGCGCGATGTCTGGCTGCGGCGGCGGGGTGGCTTCGGGCACGGGCACGGGCACGGGCGGGAGCGCCGCGGATTCGGTCACCGTGATCTCGGGGATGGAGTTGCTGGTGGGCGGCATGGCGTCGTCGTCGAGGGATCGGGGCAGCGCGAGCTCGCGGGAAGACTCTTTGAGGGCGGGCGACGGCGGCGCGTCAGGCATAGCAGACTTGGACGACGACGAGGAAGGCCGGCGTTTGGCAAAGCGCAGCAGGGTCGCAAGCGCGCCGGGCGGGGCCATGTAGACGGAGGCCAGAGGTACGGATACGGCTCAGGGACGACGACCGTGTGGCGGCGGCGGCGCCCTCTTGTACTCAACGCGCCCGGCGCGCCGACATCCGGCCGGCCGGCCGTGATCCGAAACGCAAGCAGGTCGGTCGACAGGGGCGCGCGGGCCCGCATGGTCGAGTCAGAAGTGGGCAGTGACAAACTGGCGAACGGGTGTGTACGCGCGGGCGGTCTTGGCGACGTCACTGGCGCGCGTGCGCGGGCATCGAGTGGGTGGCGCGATGCATCGGGTGCGCTTGCTTCATGGTGGCGGTGCCGGGGGCGCGGGAGGGCGAGGGTTGCTCGCGTGCGTGAACTCGCGCGCTCGGGAGGAGACGCACCGCTGCCTCCGACTCAGAGGCCCTGCTGGCTTGGCCAACATAGCCGTTGTCTCTGAGCGGCCATCGGAGGGACGTTGGCGCAGTGGTAGCGCGTTTGACTCCAGATCAAAAGGTTGGGTGTTCGACTCACTCACGCCTCACTCTCTTTTTCTCGCTCTTTTCTCCTCCTTTTCATTTCGCTGGCAGGGCCGAGATGCGGCGGCGCCACGGATCCCGGCCAACCCCGCCCCAACGCAGCGCGCACGCGAAAACGGGCGCTGCGCCGCGTCACGTTTTGTGTTCCGGCCGCGCGAAACCGGCCAGTTGCGAGGTGCGGGTGATCGGCTCTCTTGCCTTGCGCGCAATGGCTCGTTCTTCGCGCCTGTTCTTCTCGGTCGCCGTGCTCGTCCTCGCCGTCGCCGTCCTCGCAGCGTACAAGTGGCCCGCGCTCCCCGCCCGCAGCTCTCGCTCCCCCTCCGCTGCCCCCCTCGCAACGTATCAACACTACACCATGGCCGCCGCTAGCCTCGCGTCCTTTGTCCCCGTGGCGCCTGAGTCGCACTTCCCGATCCAGAACCTGCCGTTCGGCGTGTTCTCGGACGCCAAGAACCCGGCCAAGCGCACCGGCGTCGCGATCGGCGACCACATCTTCGACCTCGCGGCCGCCGCCAAGGAGGGGCTGTTCAAGGGCACCGCCGTCGAGAACCATGTGCATGTCTTCTCCGAGGTACGCTCGCGCTCGCTTCGTCGATGCTCCCTCGCCTGCATGCTGACCCACCACCGCCGCCACTCGTAGCCCACGCTCAACGCCTTCATGGCGCTCGGCAAGCCCGTGTGGACGGCGACGCGCAACCACGTGCAGCACCTGCTTCGCTCGGACGTGGCGACGGTGCGCGACAACGCGGACCTGCGCGCGGCGGTCTTCACGGACCGCGCGGCGGCGACGATGCACCTGCCCGCGCACATTGGCGACTACACGGACTTCTACGCGTCGCGCGAGCACGCGACCAACGTCGGCACCATGTTCCGCGGCAAGGACAACGCGCTGATGCCCAACTGGCTGCACCTGCCCGTCGGGTACCACGGGCGCGCCAGCAGCGTGGTCGTGTCGGGGACGCCGATCCGGCGCCCGCTCGGCCAGCGGCTGCCCGCCAAGGGCGCGACGGCGCCCGTGTTTGGCGCGTCGGTGCGCCTCGACTACGAGCTCGAGATGGCGTTCCTCGTCGGTCCGGGCAACACGCTCGGCGAGCCGATCCCGATCGAGAAGGCCAACGACCACATTTTCGGCGTGGTGCTCATGAACGACTGGAGCGCGCGCGACCTCCAGGCGTGGGAGTACGTGCCGCTCGGCCCGTTCCTCGGGAAGAACTTTGGCACCACCGTGTCCCCCTGGGTCGTGTCGCTCGACGCCCTCGAGCCGTTCCTCGTCGACGGGCCCGCCCAGGAGCCCACCCCACTCCCGTACCTCCAGGACAAGACCAAGGGCAGCTACGATATCCGTCTCCAGGTCCAGCTCAAGCGTACGTCTACTTGCTGCTCGACGATCCGAACAGATCAATCGCTAACCCTCACGACGCCCGCACTAGCCAAGGACGGCACCGAGTTCGCGACCATCACGGACTCGAACCTCAAGTACATGTACTGGACGTTCAAGCAGCAGCTGGCGCACCACACCATCAACGGGTGCAACGTGCGCCCGGGCGACCTGTGCGGTTCGGGCACCATCTCGGGCCCCGACGCGACCTCGTTCGGGTCGCTGCTCGAGCTGACGTGGTCGGGCGCCAACAAGGTGGACGTGGGCAACAACGGCACCCAGCGCACCTTCATCGAGGACGGCGACGAGGTCAAGATGACCGGGTGGTGCCAGGGCAACGGGTTCCGCGTCGGGTTCGGCGAGGCCACGGGCGTCGTGGTCCCCGCGCCCGCGTTTCCCTTTTCGCAGTAACTTGTAGCGGATGATGTGTGGTGAATCAATGTAACTATGTGTTTAAGACGTGACGGAACGATAACAGAGGAGCGAGCGGGATTAGGCGTCGAAGAAGAGCTTCTTCCACTTGTTGTAGATAGGCTTTTCGGGGAGGACCATACGGACGCGGTTACTCTCCTTCTTCTGCTTGGGCGCGACAAACGCGTTCTTGCCCTGGTACGCGTTGCCGCGGTTGGGCGCGAGCGGCACGTTGGCGTGCTTGACGACGATCTTCATGTGGGCCGAAGGGCTGGTGAGGCGGCCGAACCGGCCGCGGCCGTGGATGTTGATGCCGTGCTTGTAGATGCCCTTGCCGACCCAGGCCTGGGCGATCACGAGGCCGCGGTCCGGGACCGACTCGTCGCCGAACCCGATCTGCTTGGTGTTGTGAATGATCTCGTTGAGCGTGCGCACCAGCTTGGGCGCCGGCTTCTTGACCGCGAACCGCATCTGCGCAATCGCCTTGCCCAGCGGAAGACCCTTGATTTGCCGCGCCAGCATGTTCAGCTTCTGCGGCGAGTAGTCGATGTCGCAGGTCGTGTGCGTGTACTACACGGAGGAGGGTGAGCCGTGGGATCGCGGGCAGGCCGGGCAAGCGTGCACGCAAGTACCGAGTCCTTGGAGATGAACACGCCGCCACGGGCCTCGACGGCGGCGGGCGACTCGGCAATCTTCTTGGCCTCGGCGGCCTGCTTGAGCGCCTGGTCGAACAGCGACGACGCGGACGTGTCAAACTCGGTGTTGTCGACGGCCGGCTTCTTGGCCGGCGCCGCCGTCGTGGACATAGCACGGGCCAGCTGCGTAGCGACCGCCGCGGTCCATGGGCGGGACGTGGACGCCAGCGAGCTATCATGAGCGCGAGGGCGGGCGGGCGTCAGTCCTGGCGGACAAGGTGTCGATGCGTGGTGGTGGGCAGACTGACCGGAGCGACGTCGCCAGGCGGATCATGGTGGTGCGTGTTACGTTGCAGCGGGTGTGGGGTATTGCAGACGGGCTACGTCGTCGTCGTCCTCGCTGCGCTCGGGTCGGCAGCCGTGGGAGGAGCGGCTCAACAAGATCGGAGAGCCGCCGTGGAGCTCGACAGGCGTGGCAGGCGGACGGCAAGCCACGCGGCGCCACTTTCGCCTCGCGACGCGAAGCGCTCAGAGTTCGCGGTCGTCCCTTCCTCCCTCTCCCCCCTCACCGCCAGTGGAGCAACGCCATCAACAACCTGTCTGACCTGCAACGCATCATTTCGCCCAAAATGGCCCAGCTTGCGTCGTGCAAGTGCGGCAACGTGACGCTGCAGCTCGCCGAGGCGGCCGACACGGCGTTCGAGGTGCAGGACGGCCGGTTCGCGGGCTACTCGGCCACCTGCGTGCCGCACTCGATCCAGGTCGAGTACCCGACACTCACGTCGGTGCACGACCCGGACGCGTGCCGCATGAAGTGGCTCGAGTGCGGCAACTGCCGCGCCGTCGTGTACGGCGTCGAGCGCGACGACGAGCAGTCCCTGCCGCTGCTGCTGCCGCTCGACCACAAGCTGGTCCTGACGCGCGCCGTCCTGGTCGGGCACGACGCCGAGCAGCTGCGCTCCGCACCCACCTACTCGCCACTGTACAAGGTGCTCGTCCCGCAGTCGCGCTCGTTCGGGCCCAACCGGCCCGGCGCCGAACTCGACGCCGACCTGCGCGCGGTCCTCGCCCAGCTCGACGCGGTGTACTCGGCCCACGTCGCCCGCGAGACCGCCGCGACCGAGGCCCGCATCGCCGCTATGCGCGACGCCGAGCTCGCTAAGCTCAAGCGCATCGACGACCAAGCCGCGAACGCACGCGACTGCCTGTTCGCGTCCGTCGTCCGGTTCCGCCACCACGTCGACGACGAGGCCTACGGCACACCCGCGTCATCGGCTGACGCGCCACCGGCGGTGGACCAGCCCGACTCGCCTACCACCACGCCGCCGTCTACGTCCCGCTCCCGCTCGCGCACCGCCACGGGTCCCAACGGCGTCGCGGACGCGTCGGCGACCGCCCCGCCGCTCCTCGTCGGCAGCCTGCTCGGTCGCGGCACCTTGCCTCTCTCGCTCGCGTCCACTGCCGCCGCGACGGCTGCTGCTGCGGGACCCGCGACAGCCGTCGCGCGCAACGGCCGCGCCGACGAGCTGCTCAGCGCGAGTCTCGTCCCCGAATCCGAACTCTCGCGCGCGGCTGCGGCGTCCGCGGACGCGCGCCCGGCGCGTCGCCGCCGCACGCTCACGGCGCCGTCGGGGTCCTCGTCACGCCCACCACCGAGCAGCAGCGACGCGGACGACTCGATCTTTGCGTTCGACGACGACGAGGAGGAGGTGGGCGAGGCGGGTGAGGGTGAGACCGTCGCGCCACCACAACAACAGCCAGAGCCCGTCTCGGAAGCCGATGAGGAGGACGAGGACGAGGAAGACGCGAGCCCCGTCGACGTCGAGACCAGCCGGTTCGGCACCTCGCTCCCGCTCGCCGTCCCGCTCGTCCGCTCGCGCACCGTGTCGGGCCGCGGGCCCGCGATTGCCGAGGAGGAGGCAGGCGCTCCTGCGCCACCATTACCCATTGCGGCAGGCGACGAGGACGAGACGGACGCCGAGTCCATCAACTCGGCCAACCCGCCGCACGCGTTCCTCGCCAAGACGTACGCGCCCAAACCCGGCGCGTTTCTCGTCGGGTCCAAGCCGCCGTCTGGCGATCTCGGGCGTCAGTTCAGCTTCAAGTACTGAGCGTGAAATATATACTGGGCGCGTTGCGTTGCACGCGAGTTTTGGTGACGGACGGGTGACTGTTGGGTTGGCGTGATCCGATTTTCCCGCGTCGATCATAACCGAACAGAGTCCTCGCAGCCGGCTCTCGCGCTCCCCCCGAGTCGGACTCGCTCTGTATCACGTAACCAAACAAGATGTCGCTCGCCAACCGCCCGCCGCTCGACCTCGCCGTCTACCTCGTCACCGACTCTGGGCTCGTCCCCGAGACGTCGACGTTCCTCGCGCAGATCGAGGACGCGCTCAAGAAGTACGCTCTCCCTTCCCTCCCTCCGTCACCACCCCCGCTAACTCGCTTCTGACTATAGCGGCGTGACGCTGCTCCAGCTGCGCGAGAAGACGCTCGACACGGGCGCCTTCGTCACCCGCGCCCGCGCCGTCCGCGCCCTGGCGCACAAGTACGGCGTGCCGCTGCTCATCAACGACCGGATCGACGTCGCTCTGGCCGTGGACGCGGACGGCGTGCACATTGGGCAGGACGACATGGACCCGAAGCTCGCGCGCCAGATCTTGGGCGCCGACAAGTACCTCGGCGTCACGGTGCACACGCTCGCCGACGCGGTGCGCGCGGCCGAGGCGGGCGCCAACTACCTCGGGACCTGCGCCGTCTTCGACACGGCCACTAAAAAGCACAAGCCCGGGTTCGAGCCGCTCGGCGTCGCGGGCGTCCGCAAGATGCTCGCGGACGCGGCCGCGCACCCGGCGACCGCGGGGCTCCCGTTCTGCACGATCGGCGGGCTGCACGCTGGGAACGTCGGGGAGGTTTTGCGCGACTCGGCGACCGCCACCAAGAAGCTCGACGGCGTCGCGGTCGTCAGCTGCATCATGGCCGCGGCCGACGCGGGCGAGGCGACGCGCGAGCTCGCGGCCGCCGTCCACGCCGCGCTGCCCGTCGCCCCCGCGTACGCGGCGGACCGCACGCGCGAGCTCGTGGATGCCGCGGCGTCGGTCCTGGCCGCGCTGCGCGACGACGCCGTCCCGGCCCCGCTCGTGCACCACCTGACGAACCTCGTCGTCATGAACGACAACGCCAACGCGGCGCTGCACATGGGCGGGTCGCCCGTCATGGCGCACGCGCGCAACGAGGTCGAGGCCATGGCCGGGTTCGCGAGCGCGCTCGTGATCAACGTCGGCACCCTCAGCGACGACTGGGTCGAGTCCATGATCGCCGCGGGCAAGACGGCGAACGCGCGTGGCACCCCCGTCGTCCTCGACCCCGTCGGCGCCGGCGCGACGCCGTACCGCCTCGCCGTCTGCCGCCGCCTCCTCGCCGAAGTCAAGTTCGCCGTCATCAAGGGCAACGCCGGCGAGATCGCCGCGCTCGCGGACGTCCAGGGCGTCAGCGTCGAGCAGCGCGGTGTCGACTCGGGCGCGGTTGCTGGCGGCGAGGCCACGAGTGTCGCGCTCGCTGCGGCCCTCGCCAAGGCCACGGGTGCCGCCGTCGCCATGTCGGGCGCTACCGACTACATCGCGTACCACCACTCCGGTTCGACGACCGTCGTCGCCGTCGACAACGGCACGCCCTGGCTCAGCAAGATCACGGGCACCGGGTGCACGACCGCGACGCTGACGGGCTGTTTCGCGGGCGTCCTCCCCGCGGCCAAGGCGGCGCTCGACCAGCGCAACGTCCCCGCGCACCTCGCGGCCGCACTCGGCGGGATCCTTGCCATGTGCATCGCCGGCGAGCTCGCCGTCAAGGATGCCAAGGGACCCGCGTCGTTCAAGGTCGCCCTGTTCGACGCCATGTACCACCTCGCGCCGGCGGATCTCGTCAAGCGCGCGCGTGTGCGTGTCCTCGAGGCCTGAATACACTCTGCCCGCGCTGTGCGTCGTCGCGAAGATGGCGTCCACGGCTCGGTTGATGTCCAACTCGGATCGTGAGCGAACGAGGGTTACGCATGAAAGTTTGGGGCGGCCGGCCGGCCCACATGGGGCCCATGAATGAGGCGACGGCTGAGCCTCCGGCGCAATCGACCCGGGAACCCGCTGCCGCTGCACGCTTCGCTCGCGCTTCGCGACAGCAACGGCGGCCGCGCCGGCCTCGCACGCGCTGCGCCTCTATGCCGCTGCTGCGCCCACCTGTGGCGGCGGCAGCGGCGGCCTCTCTCTCAGGGCGTTGAGTTGAGGAGATACGCACACGCATCACACACGCGATCAACGAGAATGGGCGGCTGCGCGTCCACGGCCTCCATCGACGACGACAGCAGCGGCCCGCCCACCGCGGCGGTGGCCCGTGCAAGGAACCACAAGATCGACGCGCAGATCCGCGCAGACGCGCGAAGGGCCAGGCGGCAGGTCAAGATCTTGCTTCTCGGTACGCTGACTCGCGTCGTGCGCGTGAGTTCGTGGCAGAAGCTGACCATGGTCGCGATCGACAGGGACTGGCGAGAGCGGCAAGAGGTACCATCCCCCCTCGCGTACTCCAAGCGGTCCGCCCGTATCTAACCTCGCGCCGGCGTGTAGTACAATCGTCAAACAGATCAAGATCCTACACCAACGCGGCTTCACGCCCGCCGAACTCGCCGCGTACCGCCCCGCGGTCCTCGCCAACGTCGCCGACGCGCTGGTCGCGCTGGCGCGCGCGCTCGGCGTCACGGACCTGCGGCCCGTCTACGCTGCGAACCAGGCTGCGCTCGCCCGCGTCGTTTCCGCGGCGTCGGCGGGCGAGCTGGCGGACCTCCCCGACCTCGCGGCGGTCGTCGACGCGCTGTGGCGCGACCCGATCATGGCCGAGGTGCATGCCCGAGCTAGCGAGTATTATCTACCGGACTCGGCGGGATAGTACGTTCGCGCGACGCGGGAGGTGAGGGGCGATGAAGGGCTGACGGTGCGGGAGTGTAGCTTCTTCAACAACATCCACCGCATCACGAAGCCCGGCTACGTTCCGACCGAGGCCGACGTGCTGCGCGCGCGCGTCAAGACGACCGGGTTCACTGAGACGCGGTTCAGTATGGGGCCCGTGCAAGTGCAGTACGTGTACCGCCCGCCGCACCCGACACCACCAACTGACTACGACTGCCGCGCGTGTAGCCTGATCGACGTCGGCGGCCAACGCAGCGAGCGGCGCAAGTGGCTGCCGCACTTCTCGGGCGTGACCTGCGTTCTCTTCTGCGCGGCGCTGAGCGAGTACGACCAGCTGCTCGCGGAAGATCCAGCAACAAACCGCCTGGCCGAATCCCTAGTCCTGTTCGAATCCGTCGTCGCGTCGCCGTGGTTCGCCGACGCCTCGGTGCTGCTGTTCCTCAACAAGATCGACGTGTTCCGCGCGAAACTCGCGCGCGTCCCGCTGCGGAAGTACCTCCCCGAGTACACGGGCAGCGACACGGATGTTGGGCGCGCAGTCCGGTTCCTCCTCGGCAAGTTCGTCGCCGTCAACCGCGCGCAGCGCGCGCTGAGGATGTACCCGCACCTCGTGTGCGCGACGGATACGGGAAATATCCGGCTCGTGTTCGCCGCGATCAAGGACACGATTCTCCAGAACTCGCTGCGAGAAGCAGGGATCCAGTAGCGGGAGAAGGGGGAGGTGTAGTAGCAGTGCGTGGGTGTGGATGGGGCACAGAGTTGTATAGAATGGATGCTGGCAATCTACACATACACGCACACGAGTGTCAGAGATGGCCGTGAAGCGGAGGCCGAGACGAGAGTACGCACTACTTGGACTCCTCAGGGACGGCCTTGATGACGCCCTCCTTGACGAGCAGCTCGCCGAGCTCGCCGCTCTTGAACATGTCGATCATGATGTCGGCGCCGCCAATGAACTGGCCCTTGACGTACAGCTGCGGGATCGTGGGCCACTCGCTACACGCGCACGTCGGACGTCAGCACACACGCCGTTGAGCTCGTTCAAGCAGCGCACAACGTACGAGAACTCCTTGATGCCCTCGCGAATCTCCTGGTCGGCGAGCACGTTGACGGACGTGAACGACTCGACGCCCTGGACCTCGAGCACCTGCACCGCGGCGCGGCTGAACCCGCACATGGGCTGCTCCTGCGTGCCCTTCATGAACAGGCACACGTCGTTGGACTTGATCGCCTACGTTCTCCCATTCTCAGGTCAACATCTGGCGGGAATCCATCACGTCCCGAATACACGCACCGCCTCGATCTTGCTCTTAGTCTCGGTGCTCAGTAGGCGCATCTGCTGTGCGGGCGACAGCCCGAGGACGCGCGGGCGCGACGCCACGGCGGCCGCGGCGCGGGTGGTGCGGAGGAGAGACGACAGCATTGCGATGGGTGGTTGCAGTGAGTTGCGCCGGGTGGTTGATGCGTTGCGAATTGCTGGTGAGAGAGAGAGAGGGAGGGGAGGGGAGGGGAGAGGAGAGAGATCGCGGCTCAGTCATCACGCGATGCGTGCCGCGAGACAACATGTCATTCCGATCGGGCGCGAAGGTCTGCGCGAAGGTGGGTCCTTCGCTCCTCGCTCCTCCTGTCGCGATGAATTGAACGGAATGAATGAAGCTCTCCATGCAACGCGATTATTGAGGTGCCAGCCATGTCTGGAGAACGCCCGGCATCGAGCGATCGGCGCGCATGCTAGAGCTTCGGGAGCGAGCTCGGCCTTGATGAGGAGGGACGCCCGTTCGAGTCAACCATCGTCATTTTCTTGCTTCATCATCCAAAACCTCTACTAGACCACTCTGCGTGGTGGCGAGCGGACGCGGGACGATAAATGCGAGCCGGAGTCATCACGTGCCTCTCACATGATTGTTTGACGCGTCCACCGACGTGGATTTTCCGTGCCGTAGACGGTGCGCCCGTATCATAGAGAGGTACAAATGAGCGTCCAAAATTACTTTCTTTTATGATCATTACAAAATGAGCAGCTTCGCAGGAGGTGCGATACTGCGACGCAGCAATTCGATGCCGCTGGGGCTGACGCTGCACTTGAAGAGACAGAGGCTGCGCAAGCATGGTAGCCCCCGGTCAACGAGTAACTGTGCAACCGCATCCGTCAACTCGTTTTGGCTTAAGTCGAGAGCTGTCAACATGTCCGGTAACGCTGGAACAATTAGCTCGAATCCTTCATCAGTGAGACTCGTGTCGTCAAGTCGCATTTCCTCGAGTTCTGGCGGCATGTGCGCAATGAGCTCGGAAATGTCGTCCATTTCCAGCGTATTTGCGCCGCAGGGAAGCCCCGCGCCGTATACTCCCGCAGCAGCCCAGGAGTATGGAGGCGCAGACCGCGAAGATGCAGGCGTTCGAGCGACGGAGGAAGCGCAGCTGAGATGGCGCGGTGCGCCGCCACGCCAATGTCGTTGCACGAGATGTTCAAGGACGTCAGCGAGCTGGGAATCGCGCGCGCAAGTGCGTGTGCTGCTTCGTCAGTCTGGCCGCAGTACGAGACGTCAAGGTGAGCAAGGCCGGGCGGAAAGGACCAGTCGAATGGCAGCTCATCCGTGTGCGTCGCGATCTCGGTGCACATCAGGTCAAGTCGTTGGAGCTGCGAAGGAAGTAGCCGGCTGGCGCGCGTGAGCCCTTTCCCGGTTAGCCTATTTTTGGTGAGGCCAAGCTCCGATAATGTCTGCGGCAGAATTGAGAGCAAGTCAACGACAGAAGCGTCGTCCATGTCGCAGCGCGAGACATTCAGGCAAGTAAGCGTCAAAGGTAACATACGCAGCGGGAGCTCGCCTCGGACTTCGAAGCAGAGAGTCAAATGGGCCAGCTGAGGCCGCCATGAACAGAGCGTGACATCTTGCCGCACCCATCGAGCACGCTGTTGATGATGCTGACCGTGGACCCAACAAACTGGAAGACGGCGAGCAGCGGCATCACGCCAGCGACGAGCTCCACCACGTCAGGATCGCTCGTGAATGCGCGCGGGATCTCGCGTTGCAGCACGACCGTGAGCGTGGCCGTGACCAGCGCGCCGCACAGGCCGAGCACCACGGCCATGGCCGTCGAGTGGCTCGCGCCGACCGCCCCGCTGGCGCCGCCCGCACCTAGCTGATTCCCGACGCGGGCCGCCGTCACGGCGCAAATGCCCAGGGTGACCATGAATACAAGGGTCACGGTGTTGACGAGCACCGCCTGCGACGCGAGTGCGAGTGGGCTGATCAGACCGGCGACCAGTGCGACGAGCTCGAAAACATGGACCATTCGGCAACCAGCGTGACCATGCCCGGCAGCCCGAGTTTCATGTACGCCGACCACCCGCGAAGCGCGTTGCGCGACCACGGCGTCCAGCACTGGTGCCCGTTCACCCGCCAAATGTACAGAATTGTGAGCAGCATGGTGATCCACTCGCACGCCGCGCTCGCCGCGGCCGTTCCGAGAAATCCGATACGCAGCTGCGTATCGGCGTGCCTCAGCGTGTACCCGAGGCCGACGTTCATGGGCAGTACTGCCAGAGAAACGAGCAGCTGCACGCGCGTGATGCCCTGCGCGGCGAGGAACTTGAATGCGCAGTTGGACACGAGCATCGGTGGCATTGCTATCCACAGCACGCGAATGTAGCGGCCCGCCATGCGCGCGAGTTCGCGGTCCTGGCCTGCAGCGACGAGGATCGGCTCGGTAAAGTACCACACGGCCGAGATCGGGAGAGCTGGTACCAGGTTGATGAGGATCCCGCGCTGCAGAAACTCGCCGGCCCTGCGCGGGTCCTTTGCGCCCGTCACGGCCTGCGCAGCAAGCGTCGCGAGCTCCGATGAGAGGCCAAAGCAGATGGCAAACCCGAGTACATTCGATGCTCGCTGTGCGCCCAAGCGACATGAAGGAAAATGTTATCGAGATATCCGCCACTAGCTTCATAAGATGTTCGTCGTCACGCATATTGCCGCACGTCGTGGCGCGCCGCGACGCGTGAGCGAGGACACGCGTAGCACTTCTCCTTTTTCCAAGATGATAGATTCGTTGATTAGATTCATGGGTAAACATATTCTTTCAATTCTTTTCACAAAGCCCGTGTGCTATTTCGTGCTTGAGGTGAGCACCCATTGCAGTGACCTGGTACCGCGGTTGAGGGAAGCTCGCTCAGAAAATGTTGACTCCTGGTCCAATTCGACCTTCCAGACTCTCCCGACCTTGGGTACTGATACTTGTCGAGTGAATGTAAAGGCTCTGCAGGCCCAATGGCAGGTGACCCGCGAGAAGTTCAACACTGGCGTCAGTGATTTGGGCGTTGGTACTCAAGTCAAGGAGCGTGAGTGTAGGCGGCAGTGCAGGAACAAGTACTTTGAGTTGAGCGTCGTCCACCTGAGCGCATGCAATACAGAGTTCCTGGAGACGCGGTGGCATGTGCTCCACCAACGCTTTATAGTCGCTCGAGCCAATCGGGTTGATCCCTGCACTAAGCACGCGCAAGGACGCTGGGAAGTGCGCGATGTAAAACTGGAGCTCGCTGTTTTCAAGGTGCATGTCGTTGAGGAACAAGGTTTCGAGGGTGGGAGGAAGTGCTGCAGCAAGTGCACAATGGGAGGACTTATCAAAGTAGTTGCGCACCATCTTTAGGCAAGTCAAAGAGCGAGGGAGCGCGCGGGCGAGCGCGTGGGCCGAAGCGTCATCGAGATAGTTAGTGGAGACGTTGAGCTCGATGAGGCTGCTCGGGAAACACCAGTTCAAGTCGATATTGTCAGGGTTGACGTTGAGCTGGTTGCCCGCGAGGTTAAGTTCCAAAAGACTTGGCGGGAAGTGGGGTCCCGCACGTGTGAAGCCTGCTCCTGTAAGTTGGTTGCCCATAAGTTGGAGTATCTGAAGCGATTTCGGTAGTATCGAGAGCAGGTCGATGATGGACGCGTCGTTCATGCTACAGTTTGCAAAGTCGAGCTCCGTGAGCGTCGAGGGGAGCGTGCGGAACGGAAAAGCGCCGCGAACAGCAAAGTGAAGCCCGAATGACGTGAGCTGCGGCGGCCATGACCAACGCAGCAACTCCGCTGAGCTCGGCGGTTTGACAAGCCAGGCAGAATACACGTTGAGGCGAGTGAGCGTGCGAGGCAACTTGAGCGCAACGAAGCGAGGCCAGTCGATGGTGCTTTCGCAGAAGATGAGATCGGTGACTGCCTGCAACGGACTGTCGAACGCAAGGTTGAGGGCGTCAATGCCCGCCATGCGAATCGATTTGAACTGAAACTCGAGAATCGTGACAGCACCAGAAGCAACTTGGTCGGTGATCTCATGGACAGCAGCATCAATGACAAAACCTGGGTCATCGGAGGCTCCAAGCACACGCTCTGGGCCCAACGCTGCAGCCACTCCCGATAGGGTGCTCGCATAGAATTTGTCAGGAAGATAACCCAAGTCGCGACACCACTCGACGGTCGAGAGATGGCCGCCCTCGATTGCACCGCTGATTGCAAGGCGCGAGAGCCTGAAGGTGAGGCCAGACGCGTCCCACTTGTTGAGGACAGCCAAGGCTCCACGGCTGCTGGCGCTGTTGGGAGAGAGCTTGGGGGAGCACTGAAGAATGGCACGCTGGACGGCTGGGGCCACCTCCTCGCTCAAGACGCGCGAGTATTGCAAGAGACCAGGGATGTCGTTGGGGTCGTCGTGGGCCCAGACGGCATAAACAAGGATTCGCTTGAGCACGTCCGCCACGGAAAGCTTTAGTCCATTAGTTTGCATTGCATGAAGTGTGGAGACGGACAGGCCGCGGGATCGTTCGTGTGCCATTGAGGGCGAGAGAGAGAGAACCGGAGCGAGCACGCAAGACGGGGTGTGACGGCCCAAGTTTGGGGTCGATTCAAGTCCCAAGCGAGTCACATGCTTCGACCCACGCGCGGGGCTGGGTACATGTCTGCCCGCCACTACTGTACCGCATCTCCAAAGGAAGGCCGTTGGCGAACTGACAAGCTTGAAACGTCTCGCGCCAGCTCGAGAGACATCACGTGCTTGTCACGTGTTTGATCGACGCGTCTCGTGTCCTTCTCGAGACGAGTGCCGTGAATCAGGCGCGTCCCGCTCGTCTAGTGTCAAAACAGCGTGAATATTGTCTGTTTACCCTGCTCTGGCATTCGTGTGTGAGACCTGAACGAACATTAAGTGTATGCACAATCATCAAGCGCAGCGTGAACGCCAAGCGAACTTAAAATGCTATTCACGGGCTCTGTCGACTTAAGGCACAAAGTGTATTGGGTGGCTCACCAAATGCTTCGTCATCGTCCTTGCGGTTGGACGAGCGGCAGCTGAATCACCGCTTGTAGGTCGGCGGAGGAGAGCTCATCATGTCGCCCTCGTACTCGTTGTGGACCGCGGCAACGCTGATCACGGCGTCAAGGACTGGGGGCGACGGATTGCGGCGAACACTGATGACCTATTCGTCGTGCGGCACATCAGTTCACCAGCCGTGATTCCAAGGTGCACTAGAACCGTACCCAATCAAACGTCCCGCGCTCAATCTCGGGTCCGTCGAAGTCATCGATACCAGCCGAGTTGCCGGACGAGCAGATGCACGCGACGCAACACAGCACGCACCAGTACGCACGGTCGGTGATGCTGAGCTCAAGGCGCGGTTTCGTAGTGACGGGCCGCTGGAAGTACCACACGAGGCCCGCGGCCACGGACGCGGGCGACTTGGACAGCTCATCCGCCGCGCGGTCGATGAGGTACGTATTGCGCTGCTGAAGGTACGACGCGGTGAAGATCCCAGCCGCGCCGCAGAGGACGAGCCCAAGACACATGAGCGGCCAGAACGCGCCACGCAGGTCGCGCAGGTACGGGATCTGCATCTCGATGGCGCCGCGGAAGAACATGTAGATGCCGAAAATCATGATGCCGACCATGAGCAGCGAGACGAAGCCGAGGAACGTACGGCCCCACACCTTGCCGCTGACCTCGGCGTCAAGCGTTGCAAAACCCTCGGTCACGGCGTCTTCGACGTAGGAGTCTTGCGCGATGCGGGGCACGTCGATCTGGAGCAGCGTCCTTTTGAGCACGGTGCGATCGCCGGCCAGGAACTCGAACTTGTCCTGGACCCGCGTGAAGGCGCGCTCGCCACGGTGCGGGCGACACACGCCCGTCGCCACGACAGTGCGCCCACCAGCGTCCACGTCGCCGTCGATCAAAACGGCCGTCGCGGGTGGTGGCAGGAGGCGTCCACTGGGACGAGCGGGAGTCGAGAGTCCGGGCTGCGTCATGACGGGGCCCGCGCTGCGAACGCGACCGGTTAGGTATCCAAATGCATCGACGGCTGAGAGCCCAGGGGCCACACTGGTGTGCGGTGAGCCGGTCGCGGCCTGGAGCTTGCTGCGCGCGGCCGAGAGCTGGGCGATGCGGTAGAGTGTGGCGACGACACCGACGGTACCGATCACGAGCGGCGACAGCGTGCGCCCAAGCTGGCGGGGCATCCGGTCGTCCCGAGCCAGCGCGGTGCATGTCGGACGGATACGATGCGAAGAAGCTGAGACGTCTAGATCGAACAAGAGAAGAAGCGCCGCCGCGGCCACCCGATTTTGAACGCCACGACCGTGCGGCCAGACACTCGACCGATTCCACCACCTGGCACGCGGGCCGGCGCGGAAACGTGCACTCCGAGACGCAACCTAAAGCGGCAATTTGTCTCTTGAGGAGATTTGAAACTCAGGAAAGACATAGCGCGGGCCCGAGCATGAGGCAACGGAAACGGGCGAACGGTGACAGGGCGTTGAGACATCACGTGCCTTTCACATGATAGATCGACGCGTCCATCGCCCTTCGCTCGGGCACCGAAGTCTGGAGTCCTTAAAGTTGAGGCGGGTAACGACATCTAATGTCAAGTCTATGACGCGTTTTTTATGTACCAACAGACATCAACCCAGTAATCACCGCGTGCAGACCGAACGCGTCAATCAAGTTCGGACCACGCTGGAGCAGTACTAGTAAAATCGAGAAACCTTGAAGCCGCGGGAGCAATCCGGCGAAGCTCCTCAACGACAGCGCGATACACAGCTGGTTCGAACTTGAGGCGCGACCTGCGTGCCATCTCCGTGATCCACGTCGCGTCCTTGATGCCATCGAGTGCACCATCTGGGACAAGCAGCCAGAACGCGAGCGTAACCACAGTGTCTTGGTCGCAGGCTGCGAGTGTAGCAGCAAGCTCTGTGCAGGCAAGAAGCTCAAAGGTCCGAAGTAGGCTAGGAACCAGCGTGTCGCCACACCGCAAGCAAGTGACAGTTCCAGTCACAAACGAAATTTGCTCGATCTCCGTGTTAAAACGCTTCTTGAGCCAGCTTCGTGGCTCCTTGAACACGACCCGCGCGATATGCGCAGAGAGCGACGGAGGGAACCCTGCCCACTGGTACCGTTTGTTGCAAGCGCGATCTCCTGTAAAGCCGATATGGAAACGAACCACAACTCGTGGGCCTGAAGCGATGCACAGGATTTGACCTCGGGATGCGATTGCGGTGGATAGGCGTCAGAGTGCCCTGAAAGCTGGCTTGCAATCATGATCGAGAGGAACGTGCACGCGGTCCGCTTCTTGCGGATCAAGTCAAGCGCGGCACGCTGGGTCGTAGTGCCACCCAGAACTGCGGCCGGGATCCACGCGAGTTTGACAACGTCGACAAGCGCGAAGCTCGAGATGCTGAGAAGCTCGTTGGCGAGACGAAACAGGATCCACGGATCAAGCTGGAGCTCGCCGCAGGCGAACAGCCAGTGCTTTGTCCCGCGGACGAATCTCGAGTGAGCCGCGCGGTCTCTAGCATACTGTCGATTGTTGTCAAACTCTACCCTCATTACCGCAGCGATAGCCGGGACTGCTGATTCAAGCTCGTCGCGCCCAAGCTGGCGATAACCGTGAACAAGCGTGTGTTTGATAGCACGACCATCTTCGAAGTGGCCAGCGAGGCTATCACCGACGGCTACAAGGAATCATGTAGGTTGATGCATCTCCGAGTAGCATGGACAGGAACGTACCATCAACAAAAGCAGCCTTGAACCGAGGCCCAAACTGAGCAGCAGCAAAAGATGAGAGCTCGCCGGCGCCAGTCCCCGCGTCCTGGAACAAGCCGCGCAAGAGAAGGTAGCTCCAGGCCCTGCTGTTGAGAAGGCCAAGGTCGTCAAGAATCGAAATGTAGTCCGTATCCACGGCCTCAAGCGGCCACTTGTTCACGCGCGACGCGATCACGTCCAAGTCGCACGGCTTAATACCTCTTGTGATATAGACCGGGTACTTCCGCGCCGCGCGGTAAAAGAAGTCCCGCGGTACGGTGTCAGCGAGCAAGCAGTTGACGAGGTGCGTCCCGTCGATACTACGCACCGTACCGAAGGTACTCGACTGCAGCAGCCAGTCAAGGATGGGGAACAGCTCAGCTGCAGGTCGCGAAAGTCCTTTGAGAGCCGCGATTGCAAAAGGCGCGAGCACGTTGTAACCGAGGGCATGCGCAAGCACTGGCATGTCGAGTCCAAGCTCGGGATCGCTGAGAATGCGGAAGCTCTCGCTGCTCCACGAAACCGCGGAGAGGAGCAGGAGGTGTTCAATGAATGTGATGGGTGTGAGGTTGGCTAAGAGTCCAAGGCCCCCAAAGTACTCGACAAAGTCGTGCCGACTTTGGTTCGACAAGCGCCACCGATTTGCTGCCGAGAGGCGGATCAGGAGAACAGAAGGAAGTAGGTCGAGGACCGCATCCAACATGTCCTTGAGTACGTCAGGATCGTCATGGTGCACGGCTGCTGCAAGAAGCTGGTACGGAGCGGCAACGTGAGCGTAATCGAGCGGGTCGGTGGGGTGCTCTCCATTACCAACAACTTCAGCGACTAGAAACTGCGACAATGCCCAGCAGCACCACGTTCGAAGTCCGTCGAACCCGTAGCCCGCGTCAAAGCCTTGCGCAGGCCGACCAAAGATCCCTTGAAGCTGGCAAGCAGAACCCGGGGATCCGGATCGGAGGAGAGATAGCCCACGTTGATGAAGAAGCCGGGACCGGGAGGGTAGCGATCGCGGTGCGCTTGATCGTAGTGGTGAACGAGGTGGGGATTGATAAACCGACGGAGCATGAGCGGGGCCCAGACGCGATTAATGGACAAGTCGCGCGCTGCAGCAAAAAGGCCGCTTATCGCAGTACATGCGATGGAACGCGGCTGTGCCAGCTGGAGGATCGCCATGATGATCTCGTTTGGGAGCTCGGACAGCAACGCGGTAGACCCGTGTGTTCCGAATAGGTCGTTGTCGCTGCTTGGCTCTTCCGCGCCAGACTGCGCCAAGTCACGCAGTTTCTCCATCGGATTCATGGCAGTGAGCGTGAGCTCGTTGAAGAGCGGAATCGCGTTCAGGGCACGGCGCGGCCAGCGGTCACCCCGGCTGATCGCTCACCTGATTTCCGTATATGCGGTTCGTCGCGCTGCGAAACAGCACGACTCGCGCGTGCGTTTCATGAGACTCATAGCCGGAGGTGCGAGCGGGACGTGCTGTTGAATTAGAGGCGAGGCAAACAGACATAGCTCAGAAACGCAACGAAGCAAAACATACTGCGGGTACTCGAACTCTCGACCACCACCGCCACAACCTACTCAGCCTTAGCCGCCTTCGCCGCGAGGTCGAGCGGGTGCTCGTTGAACCCGAGGACGCGGAGGTACTCGATGTGCGATCCGAGGGCGGACGTGAACGTCGGCTTGTAGAGGTAGGGGATGTTGAACTCCTTGCAGGTCTCCATGATGACGGGCGCAATGTTCGGGTAGTAGTACTGCGAGATCTCGGGGAACAGGTGGTGCACGGCCTGGTAGTTGAGGGCGCCCGTGGCGATGGTCCAGAACCGCGACGTGTGCGCGTAGTCCTGGGTCGTCGACAGCTGCATGGTGGCCCAGTCGACGTCCATCTCGTTCTTGTCGTTGGGCTTGGGCCACTCGGTCTCCTCGACCACGTGGTTGGCCTGGAAGGTGAGGGCGAGCCAGTACGATGAGACGAGGTCGGCGACGAGGAAGAGGGCGAGGGTGCGCGGGACCGAGATGCCGGCGACGGCGATGGGCACGTAGAAGCGGTAGAAGGCGAAGAAGGCCTTGCCGAGCCAGAACACGGCGTGGTGCCACGGCGTGATGGGGTTGACGCGGATGTTGTCGTTCTTCTTGACAAAGTACAGGATCTGCACGTCCTGGATGCGCGTCTTGATGCCGAGCACGCCGTACAGGAAGGGGACCCACAGGTGCTGGTTCAGGAATCGCGAGAACCACGTCTGCGACTGCTTGATGCGGCGCACGTCGTGCTCCGAGGTCACAATGTCGGGGTCGGCGCCCTCGATGTTGCTACACGAGTGGGGGCGAGCGTGAGCGGAGTTGGTCCGACTGCAGCGAAAGGGCAAGCGTACGTGTAGCTGTGGTGGCCCTGCATGTGCTGGTACTCCCAGACGAGGTAGGACGCGCCGTTGAAGAAGTCGTGGGTGGCACCGATGACCTTCCAGGCCCACGGGTTGTGCGAGATGGTGAAGTGCGAGGCGTCGTGCATCGGGTTGAGTCCGATCTGGGCGCAGAAGAAGCCGAGGACGAGGGCGAGCATCCACTGGACGGCGCCGGCCGTGAACACGAAGAACTGCAGGTACCACGACACGGCAAGCGTGGCGTAGATGACCACGTAGCGCATCCACATGCCGGGCGCGATCTTGGGGTCGAGTCCCTGCGCCGCGAGGTGGTCGTAGACGCGCTTCTTGACCGTCTGGAAGAAGAGCGACGACGGCGGGAACACGGGCAGCTCGTTGTCGGCGAGCTCGCCCACGTAGTACTTGGGCAGCGAGCCCGCGACCTTGAGCTGGTGGTACATCTCGAACACCTGCGTCGAGTCGCGCCCGATGCCGAGCAGCATCACATCCTCGCCGCCCGGGTGCCGCGAGATGAAGTTGGTCACGTCGTAGACCTACTCGCAAGGAGGGAGGGACGTGAGCGAGTGCGGTCGCGACGGGTCGTCCGAGGATTCGCACGGTACCTTGCCGCGGATCGCGACCCAGGCCGACTCGCGCGTGTTGTGGGTGGCGAGCTCGGCCGTCGAGATGACGCGCCCGCCCTTGGCGGCGGCGGTGCCCGCCGGGACTGCATCGGAGGGCCCAGTGGTGGCCTTGGTTGTCATGGTTGCAAGGGCGGGTGGGTGATCGCGTCGTGGAGGGCAGGCGAGGGAGAGGAGAGAGCGGGCGCACGGAGGGCGGCGAGGGCGGGCAGGGCGCGAGCGAACGGAAGAGCGGAGAAAAGCCAAAGTTGAACTGTGAGAGCCGAGCGGGCGCCAGATTCGAAGTGGTCGTCAGCCGTCTCGCTGACACCTCACCCGATTCGAAGTGTTTCGGGGCGCAGGGAACCGTGGCCGGTGTGTGTGAGCGTCGCTGGTGTTGTTAGCGAGGGCTCAGGGCCGAGGTGAGAGCAAGGGTGAGGCTGCGAGGCGCCCTCGCGGCGGCGCCGGCCGTGGTCGATGCATGGCAAGACGCGTGGCCGACTTGGCTGCAGAGTTTGGCGGCGGCGGCGCGATCCCTCACGGCGAAGATCAAGACGGCGTGCGGGCACAGTGACGCAGCACGGTCGGCGGCGTGCAGCGTGAAGGCGGCGACGGGAAAGCGCGTGGCGCGCGGGCGGAAGTCGCGACGCGAAGGGGCGCCCCAACGGCTGCCACTCGCATCGCGTCGCGTGACGCGAGAGACACTTTTGTCTCGCACCTTAGCCCCCTGCTCGCACCCTCCCATCGCGCGCTTGAGCCCGCTTACGCACAAAAATCAACGTGTTTCTCCTACTCAGCAGAAGAGCCCCCAGTCCACGACCGAAAGCGTGAGCGGCACCACGGCGCACCGCGCGATCAGGTCGGGCGTGAGCTGGTCGACGGCGGTGCGGGGCACCGAGGCGCCGGCCGCGCCGGGGATGCCCGGGCCCAGCGCGCCGCGCGGGAGGTTCCACGTCACGACAATGTCGGTCTTGACGCTCGGCACGCGGATCACCCACAGCAGCACGAACACGGCGTGCGCGCCGCCCGAGGCGCTCCCGCGGCCGCCGAACTTGGCAGCGTTCATTTCCGCGAACACGCTGCGCACTGCGAAGGGGCGGCTACATTGCGAATGCGAGCTCGTCAGTTGTGTTCCCACCCGACGTCAGAACGATGGGAAGAACGCACCCGCCGGCGCTCATGCGGCACGCGCCGTCGCTGAGCGAGCCCGTCTGCAGCGGCGTGTAGCCCTCGGACTCGGCGTCGCGCGCCACCTGGTCGAGGTGGAACGTCGCCATGGCGTCAATCGACACGGTCTCGTCGAGCTCGAGCAGCTCGATGATCAGCGACGCCGAGTCCTGCGTCGCGGGTGCCGGCGCGGAACCAGGCACCGAGGGGACGGCCGAGGTGGTTGCATCGACCCACACCTCCTGGTTGTCGGGAACCTGGCGGAACTGGCTATATGAGCGCAGAGTCAGAGGTGTGGCCGATCTACGGGCGCCCCGGGAAGCGCGCGGACCTGACGTCGATGAGCTCGGCCGGGAACACGGCCTCAAGGCCTCCACCGAAGAGCGGCGTCGGGGCGGCGGCAGAGGCGAGAGAAGGCTGCATGGTGGTAATTCGTTGCGACAAGTCTTTTCCGTATGCAAGGCGAATCGCAGCGCTGGTAGAGAGGAAGCGAGGACCGCGAGCGGCGAGCGGCTGCCGATCCCGGTGACGCAGGCGCACGTGATGCTAACCGGCGCGTCGGAGCGCCACCACGCCGCCCTCGCCAACGGAGACGCGCCTCGCTCGCCCTCCCTCTCCCTGCACCGCCCACCGTATACCGCACTGCAACGCATCAACTCCACGGACCGGCGGATCTAGCTGCTGCAACCTAGTAGACTGCCCGCCATGCTGCCCGTCCACGACACCTCGGGCCACGGCGACGACGACGACGCCGAGTTGCTCGCGGGGCTCCCGCCGCCGCCGCGCATGCGCTGGGTCGTCCTATCGACCACATGTTTTGTCCTCGTCGGCAACTTCTATGCCTACGACCAGGTCGCCGCCCTCAACATCCCGCTGGAAGAGTACAGCGGATTGCCGGCGACAGAGTACCAGTACCTGATCGGCAGCTTCTTTGTCGTCTACTCGCTGCCGAACATCGTCCTGCCGTTTATTGGTGGCGCGCTCATCGACAAATACGGCGCACGCACGATCGCCGTCGTCACGTCGCTGCTCAGCGTGGTTGGCCAGCTCTTCTTCACCATCGGCCTCGTCTCGCGGACACCCAGCTGGGCCGTGTTTGGCCGGTTTCTCTTTGGGCTAGGCGGAGAGACGCTCAGCGTGTCGGTACGGCATGAACCGCTAGAGTCGCACGACTGCGACTGCTCACTAACGTTGTTCGAACCCGTAGCAACAACGTATCACGACAAAATGGTTCCGCGGCAGCGAGCTGGCTCTCGCCGTCGGCATCAACCTTGCCGTGGCGCGCCTCGGGAGCGTCGTCAACGACCTCATCAGGTCCGCTTCTCTTCACCCGCCGCCCCGCACCTTCACTCACTCACTCGCCTGACCGTGTAGCCCGTACCTCGCGCACCACTACGACGTCCCGACGGCACTATGGACCGGCTTCCTGACGTGCCTGCTCTCGCTCACGTCGACCGTGTTCCTCGTGCTCCTCGACGCCAAGAACGCGCACATCTGCCCCGAGACCGTGCTCGCGAACCACCGCGCCATGCGGCTACACGACCTGTCCGGGAGCGGCAGCCGGGGCACGCCCAAACCGCTCGACGGCGACGGCCGCGCGGCGCTCCTCGCGCGCACGCCGCGGACCGCCGGCGAGGAGCAGGCTGGCGGCGGCGACCCGGCCAACTGGCCGCACGGGTTCAACGCGTGGTCGCTCGTCAAGCGCGAGCTGTGGGTGCTGCAGCGCGGGGTGCGCGCCTTCCCGCGCGTATTCTGGCTGATCCAGCTGTCCATGATCTTCCAGTACGGCACCGTGATCCCCTTCAACACGATCCACGCCGCCTTCCTCACCTACAAGTGGTACCCGACCGACCCGCAGCACGCCGCCCAGGTCATGGGCGTTCCCGACACGCTCTCGGCGCTGCTGGTGCCGTTCGCGGGAACGTTTTTCGACCGCCGCGGGCACCGCGCTCATGCAATCGTGCTCAGCGCGTGTATCATCTGTTTCGCGCATTTCATCCTCGGCGCGGTCCCGACGTCCGTCGTCGCGTCGCCGATCCCCGTCCTCATGGTGCTCGGGTCCAGCTACGCGCTGCTGCTCACGTTCGTCCCGTGCATCCCGCTCGTCGTGCCTGACGCGTTCCTCGGCACCGCCTAGTACGCTCTCCCCTCAACTCATCGCTCACTCGACCGAAACCTGACACTCTCGCATGTAGCGGCATCAACACCTCCCTCGCCAACTTTGCCTGGACCGTGTTCCCCGTCGTCGTCGCGGGGCTGAGCGCCGCGGATCCGACGTACTACTCGACCGAAATGCTCTTTTCGGTTTCGGGCCTTATCGCCATCTTCATCGGGCTTTACATCAACCACCTCGACAAGCGCGATCACGGCGGCGTCCTCAACCTGCCCGCGCGACCCGACGGAATCGCGCCCGGCGGCAGCTCCTCTGCCCGCGTCGCCGCCGCCGCTGGGGAGACCCTCTGGGAAGCCGTCCCGACGCGCGACCTCGACGACGACCTCGAGTCGCACCTGCACCGGTCGCGCCAGGGCACCGGTGGCGGTGGGGTAACGGCCACGGCCGCGGCCAAGTCGGCGCCCGGCACCTCGCCCCACCAGCGCGTCGTCACGGTCGCGGCCGCGAACCCGGCGGGGTCGATGGCGACACTTGCGCGGGATCACCACGCGGCAGCAGGAGCGGCGCTGCTCAACGCCAGCGCGGACGGCGGTGCGGGCAGCGACTCGGACGGGTGGGGCGCGTGGGGGTACGACGACGACGATGAGGAAGCGGAGGGGGGCGCGAGTGTTGTGAGGTTATGAATGATATGGAGCAGTTGCTTTATTTGCACATAATATCACATGGGTTGGAGAGCCGTTCGATCGCCCATACCGTACACATTCACATGAAGCGACCGGCCAGTTTTGCAAACCTGGTCGATCCGTGCGGCGGACGGAGGGAGTACGGTCGCGGTGAAGGGAGGTTATTGTCCGCGGCCCTGCTCCCCCTCCCTCCCCACCGGCGACGGCATCGTAGCAACAATGAGATTCACGGACGACAACCGCACGACGCGGTTCAGCCTCACGCAGGGCAACGAGGGGTACTGGGGCCGGGTGACGGCCTCGGTCGATGTACGTCCGCTGCCTCACTCCTCGCGCCCGCGCTGATCCCGATCCCGCGGCCAGTTCTGCGAGTTCAACTACACTGCCACGCCGTACGTCGCCGAGTTCGCCAACGCGCTGTCCAACCTGTTCCTCGTCGCGGCCGGGGCGTACAACTTGTGGGTGTCGCGCGGGCTCGAACGTACGTCCCCGCGTTCAACCTCTTGGGGGGTGATTCGATGCTCACTGCCCAGTAGTTGAGCGCAGATTCGACGTGGCCGCCGTGGCCGTCATGGTCGTTGGAATGGGTAGCTTCGCGTTTCATGCGACCATGCTCTACGGGCCACAGGTTGTGATGCCCGCGTCTCGCGAGCAAGAATGGTCGGCGAACTGATGATGTGCCTGATGCGTGTAGCTCCTGGACGAGCTCCCCATGATCTACCTCGGTACTCTGTGAGTGCAACGCGTGGCAGCGTTACGCTGACGCTCACTTCGTGTAGGGCTATCAACTCTTTACCTCATGGCCGAACCACTCGCACGCACTCGCTTCCCACACCTCCCCCTGTTCCTGATACTCATCGCCGTCGCGTACTCGTACGCCCACGCGCGGCTCCGCCTCGTCGTCCCGTTCTACATCGTGTTCGCAGCGTCCCTCCTGGTCCCAGCGGCCATGGCCGTCAAGCTGGCCCGGCCCGACGGCCGCGTGCCGCGGCAGCTGGGCATCACGTTTGCCATCTTTGTCGTCTCGATCAGCGCTTGGGTACGTTGTATCATCATTGTTTGGCCATGACAATGACGCGGCTAGGAACGGCGTATCAGACCATCGATCAGGTCCGCGATCAACGACGTCAACTAGCGACCTTGTCCTCACTCCCGCTCCTCCGCGCGGTGTCCGTGTAGGAACTGTGCGACTCGGTCGAGTTCCTCAAGCTGCACGCGTGGTGGCACCTCGGCATGGCCCTGGTGGCGATACACCTGTTCGCCACGCTCGCGTACGTGTAACTGCGGCACTTGGACGGGGACGCGAGCGCGACGCTCGGTCGCTGGTTCGGTATCCTGCCCGACGTTCGGCAGGGCAAACGCATTGCACAGGTTGAAGTAGGAGACGAGCGGTGCTAGCTCGAAGCGAGGTGAAGATCAAAAAACGGTGTCATTTGGAACAAAAAGCACACAATATGCAATACTGAACAGCGCAGCTTACTTGGTGCCCGTGGTCGTGGTCGTGGTGGCCGCGGCCGCCGCGGTCGAGGTCGCCGACGACGACGCGTTCCCGACGCTCGCCGTAGCCGAAGCACCACCCACCGCAACCGAAGCCGACGCCGTGGCCTGGGTGACGGGGTTGTTGTTGAGGTTGGTCTTGAGACCGCTCGTGTTGATCATGCCGATGAGGTTAGCGAGGTTCTTCACAGCGTCGGGGTTATTGGCCGAGATGTTAGCGTTGGCGACCATCTTGCCGATCGTGGCGAGGTTGGTGAGGGCCGTGACGTTGCCCTTCTCGATGACGCTGGTGATGGCGGTCAGGTTGAGCTTGACGAGCTTGGTGAGGGCGGTCGCGTTGCCCTCGAGCGCCTGCTTGGTGACGGCCGACAGGCCCTTGAGCGCGGTCAGGTTCTTGGCGCCGATCAGGTCGCCGATCTGGGCCAGCGACACGAGCGACGTGAGGTTGGCCTTGGCGGCGATATCGGCGAGGACCGTGAGGTTGGCGAGCTTGCCGAGCTTGGACAGCGAGGTGCCGTTGCCGCCGGCGGCCTGCTCGCCGAGCTTGGCGATCCCCTTGATGGTCTTGGTCACGTTGGTCTCGCCGAGCAGGCCGACGAGCGACGTCAGGTTGAGCCCCTTCTTGCCGTCCGTCAGGTCCTTGGCGACCGTGGTCACGGCGCCGATCAGCTTGCCGAGGTCGAGGCTCGCGAGCCGGTCGTCGTTGAGGTAGTCGGACGCCGACGAGTCGAGCGACTCGGCCACCGACGCGTCCTGGTACGTGAACTCGCGCTTGAACAGGCGCGCCTGCTGCTGCTGGGTCTCGGCCGACTTCTTGGTCACGAAGGTCGGGACGCCGACCGACGGGTCGAGCGGGGCCTGCGGCTGCTGAGGCTGCTTCTGCTTGGGCGCAGGCGCCGCGCGACGGCGGCCACCGCGACGACGCGCAGCGGCAATCAGGTCCTTGCGGGCCCAGCGCGGCGCGCACGCCGAGATGGAGCGGACCTCGAGCTGGATCGCGTCCGAGCAGTCCTCCTCGCTGTCGGCCGCGTACTTGTGGCGGACAACGACCGCGATCCGGTTCTTGCCCTCGGGCAGGTCGTACGCGGGGACCCGGTCCGTGAGGCGGATCGCCTTGCCCCACGGGACGCGGTTACCCGTGTACTTGACCGTGTCCACCACCTCGCCGCCGTACGTGAGCGAGACCGAGACGGCCGCGATCTTGCAGCGGCTGGGCTCGGCGGGCGACACGTAGCCGCGGGCGAGGCGCGCGACCGCGGCGACGCGCACAGGCGCGTCCTCGAGCACGTTGCGCGTCAGGTCCACGCCAACGGCGGTCCGCAGACCGTACGTCTGCACGGGGCGCGTGTGCGGGTCCTCGACGGCGCCGTTGCGGCGGAGGATCAGGCTGCCCGTCTGCAGCGGCGTCACGGTCGTCGGGAAACGCGGGCGCGCGAGCGGGCGCAGCTGCAACGCGCGCGGGCCGCCGCGGACTACGGGCTCGTCGTTGAAGTAGAGCGAGTTGCCTGGACGAGAAGCGGGGAGCGAGTGTGAGTGGACAGCGATGACGAGGGGACAAGAAGGGGTAGGGCGGCGTACTCGGCGTGCACTTGAGCAGCTCGCGGCGGCGGAACCGGCGGCGCGGCGCGTACGCGTAGTCGTCGTCGTAGCCGGCACCCGCCGCGTCGCAGCTCTGGGCAGCCGCGGGCGACGCGGCCAGGAGGGCGACGGCGAGGAGCAGGGCGCCGAGGAGCAGCGTCTTCGGGCTGGACTTGCGCATGGTTCGATTCGTGGTGGCGGGCTCAGTCGAGCGGTACAGGCGAGAGAGAGGGCGGGCACGCGACGGGGGGCGAGGGCCGCTTTATGCATGAGAACAGCGTGAGAGTTGATCCGAGCAACCACGCGTTCGCGAACACGGCGCGGCGACGCGTGGGAGCGCGGGGCGCCGATCCCTCCACGCGTCCGTCACGTGCGCGGTGGGAGACACACTTCACGTGACGACGCGACGTTTACATTGAAGCGAGGGAACGTTCACTTGGTGCAGAGCAAGTGGAGGCGTCACCATTAAGAGAAGGGGGACCGACATGCGTGATCCGGCCGTCTGGCGCGTCGGGGGGCGCGGGCCGCGAGAATGGAAGGGAGACAGCGCGCGCGAGACAAAATGGAAGCCCGTTCGCGAACCCGTCAGCGCGGCCGCGTCGCCCGGCGAGGAAGGCGGGGAGGCTCAGCCGGCGCCGGGGCGTTCACGACGCGTGCGTGTCTCCTACCCGAAACGTGATTCCGCGACGCGTGTCGCACCGCGCGCCGACCCGCGAGGCATGCCTCCATCATCTATGTCCCGCCGCGACCCACGCCGGCCTCGGCACTCCCCGCAACGAGACCTGCTGCGCCTCGGCTCCCTCTGCCCTGCCCGCGCGCAACTCCAAGTCCATCGGCAAGCGCGTGATATCACCCGCGCCCGCTGTCTCCGCGCGCGACCCAGAATCCGCGGCTCGCCGCGCGTCTCGTCTCCCGCCCGACCCTTCTCCTCCGCGCTTCCACGCGCGCGCGCTCCGCTCGGCTGTACGGAGCTGTGAGCTGCCCCCACGACACCCGGCGCGACGCAACGGTACTGCTGCTGCGCCTCGTCCTTCTCCCCGCTTTGCGACGCGACCTCGATCGCATCGCATCCGCGCTAACGCACCACCTTCCCTTCCCTGCCTCAGTTGCGAATGTAGCCAAGCACCCTTCCTCTCCATCCAACCATCCACTTCACCACCACCATGACGTCCGCTCTACGACAGAGCACGCACGAGCTGCTCACCGGCGGCCTTGCAAGGCGCGGCAGCGGCGGGTCCGATACCCCGGCGGCGAGCCACGCGCCCTTCGCCGTGTCCCCCTCCGCGCTCTCGGGCCTCATCGAGCACAAGGACCGCGCCGCGTACGACGCGCTCGGCGGCACCTCGGGCATCGCCGCGGCGCTGCGCGTCGACCCGGCCCGCGGCCTGTGCCCGCCCGCCGACTACGTCCCGCCGAGCACCGCGTGGAACAAGCGCCAGGCCGCCAACGCCCGCAAGTACCCGTGGTCGTCGTCGGCTTCACCTGCACCGTCTCCATCGACCGAGGCCCTCTCACCCAGCGGATCCTCGCCCGCCGGCCGGTCGTCGCGGTCCACGGGCGGCGCCCGGTCCAAGGATCCCGACGACGTCAACGACCGCCCGCTGCTCGGCCGCGCCGAGTCGGTCGGCGCGTCCAACGACGGGCTCGCGCTCCGCGATATGCCCACCACGGTCGTCGTCGACGCCGACGGCGCGCCCGTCGCGGCCGACGACGGGAGTACCGCCGAGGTCATGAAGGCCCGGCTCGGCGTGTACGGCGAGAACCGGCTGCCCGAGGTCGCGTCCAAGACCATCTTTCGTGCGTTCCCGCCTTGATCGGTTGCGTCCTCGGTCGGCACTGACTCTCGGTCGTGTAGAGCTCATGTGGGCCGCGCTGCAGGACAAGACGCTGGTACGGTTCACCTTCGGCACGAAACCCACCGATCCCGCTCACCCGCTCTCCCGCGCGCGGCTAGATTTTCCTGACTTGTGCGGCGCTCGTCTCGCTCGGCATCGGCATCTACGAGGACTACGGCATGGAGCACCCGCCCGACAAGGACGGCCACGCGCCGGAGAAGATCAAGTGGGTCGAGGGCGTGGCCATCATCGTGGCCGTGGTCATCGTGGTGCTCGTCGGCTCCGTCAACGACTGGCAAAAGGAGCGCCAGTTCCGCGCCCTGTCCAAGAAGGTCGACGACCGCGTCGTCAAGGTCCTGCGCAACGGCAACACCACCCTCATCTCCGTCTACGACCTGCTCGTCGGCGACGTCCTGTGCCTCGAGCCCGGCGACGTGCTCCCCGCCGACGCCGTCTTCATCACCGGCCACGGCGTCCGGTGCGACGAGTCGGCCGCCACCGGCGAGTCGGACGCGATCAAGAAGGGGTTCGAGCACGACGTGTTCCTGATTTCG
The DNA here is from genome assembly GCA_025594325.1 of Blastocladiella emersonii ATCC 22665. Classification (NCBI taxonomy): domain Eukaryota; kingdom Fungi; phylum Blastocladiomycota; class Blastocladiomycetes; order Blastocladiales; family Blastocladiaceae; genus Blastocladiella; species Blastocladiella emersonii. The sequence goes on along the minus strand of JANHCV010000007.1, from coordinate 1,395,467 downwards.
GGGAGCAAGGTCCAGGAGGGTACTGGCCACTGCCTCGTCATTGCCGTCGGGCCCAACTCGTTCCATGGCCGCACCATGATGTGTACGTTTTCTTCCCGCGACTCTGTTTTCGCGGACCCAAAACTCATCCGTGACCGAACGTGTAGCGATGCGCACCGAGGACAGCGAGACACCGCTGCAGGAGAAGCTGAACGGGCTTGCCGAGGACATTGCCAAGCTGGGCGGCGCCGCGGCCCTGACCATGCTGATCGTGCTGCTCATCAAGTATTTCGCGACCACGGCCATCAACGGCGGCTTCGCCGACGGGCCCAACAAGCAGTCCGCCCCCCAAATTGTCGAGGCCATCACTCAGATCTTCATCACCACCATCACGGTCCTCGTCGTCGCCGTCCCCGAGGGCCTCCCTCTCGCCGTCACGCTCTCGCTCGCCTTCGCGACCAAGAAGATGCTCCAGGACAACAACCTCGTGCGCGTGCTCGCGTCGTGCGAGGTCATGGGCAACGCGACCACCGTGTGCTCGGACAAGACGGGCACGCTGACGCAGAACCGCATGACGGTCGTGCGCGCGCACATTGGGCACCCGGAACACGATGTCGGCGGCGGGTGGACGTCCAAGGCGGCCACGGTCACGTCGTCGCCCTCGTCGCCCTCCTCCCCCAAATCGATGCACGGCCAGACGGACATGGCGCACCCGGACGACGCGGCGCGGCTCAAGGTGCTCATCGGCGACGACCAGACCATGTGGGAGCTGCTCCAGGAGAACATTGCGCTCAACTCGTCGGCGTTCGAGGACCTCGACTCCAAGTCGGGCCAGAAGGTGTTCATCGGGTCCAAGACCGAGACGGCGCTGCTCGACATGCAGCGGCGCGCCGGCGTCGACTACGCCGCGTACCGCGCCGCCGCGCAGACGGTCCACGTCTACCCGTTCTCGTCGGCCAACAAGTGGATGGGCACCATCGTCAAGCACGCGGCAGCGAACGACAACGGCGACCACGTCCGCCTGCACGTCAAGGGCGCGTCCGAGATCGTCCTCGCGCACTGCGCGTCCGTGTACATCCGCGGCAAGGGCCCGCAGCCGCTGACGCCGCACCGCGTGCAGCAGCTCACGGCGCTCATCGACGCGTACGCGCAGGACAGTCTCCGCACCATCGCCATCGCGTACCTCGACGCGCCCCGGTCCTCGCTCCCCGACGACCTCGTCACCACGCTCCCGCTCACGTCCTCGGGCAACGGCGGCGGCGAGCTGTCCATGAACGTGTCGACCGAGCTCAACAGCGAACTCGGCGCCAGCCTCAGCAACTTCCCGTCGGACCCACGCCTCAACGCGGCCGGCGCTGCTGCTGCCCCCGCTGCGCCCGCGTTCCAGGCGACGTCGCTCCCCGGCGCGTCGTCGGTCGACAAGGCCAAGTACACGGCGGCGTGGTCGGGCAACATGCACGGCGCGGGCCTGGTCCTGCTCGGGATCGTCGGCATCGAGGACCCGGTCCGCCCGGGCGTCCCCGAGGCCGTCGAGCAGTGCCAGCGCGCCGGCGTGTTCGTGCGCATGGTCACGGGCGATAACGTCGCGACGGCGCGCGCCATCGCGTCCAAGTGCGGTATCTACAACCGCGGCGGGATCGTGATGGAGGGCCGCGCGTTCCGCCGGCTCTCGCAGGAGTCCATGGACAAGATCATCCCACGGCTCCAGGTCCTCGCCCGGTCGTCGCCCACCGACAAGCAGCTGCTCGTCGAGCGGCTCCAGGCGCTCGGCGAGGTGGTCGCGGTTACGGGCGATGGGACGAACGATGGGTACGGATTGCGTTGCGGTGGGGTGGGGATGGCGGGTTACTGACGCATGTGTGTGTGCAACGTAGGCCGGCGCTCAAGATGGCCGACGTCGGGTTCAGCATGGGGATCGCCGGGACCGAGGTGGCCAAGGAGGCGTCGTCGATCATCCTCATGGACGACAATTTCGCGAGCATTGTCAAGGCGATCCTGTGGGGCCGGTCGGTCAACGACTCGGTGCGCAAGTTCCTCCAGTTCCAGCTGACGGTCAACGTGACGGCGGTCGTCGTGACGTTTGTCTCGGCCGTGGCGTCGTCGACGCAGCGGTCTGTGCTCACGGCGGTGCAGCTCCTGTGGGTCAACCTGATCATGGACTCGCTCGCGGCGCTCGCGCTCGCCACGGAGCCGCCGACGGCCGAGATGCTCGAGCGCCACCCCGACTCCAAGACGGCCCCGCTCATCTCGTACTCGATGTGGAAGATGGTACTCGGCCAGGCGTCGTTCCAGATCGTCATCAACCTCCTCGCGCTCTTCATCGGGCCGCAGATCTTTGGGGCTGACACGGACAAGCTCAACACGCTCGTGTTCAACGCGTTCATCTTCCTCCAGATTTTCAACGAGATCAAGTACGTCGTTTCGCGCTATCGGTTGAGAGCAACCACTGACTCTCTGATGCGCCGTGTAGCTGCCGCCGCCTCGACAACCACCTGAACGTGTTCAAGGGGATCCACCGCAACCCGTACTTTGTTACCATCATGCTCCTGACGATCCTCCTGCAGGTCGTGATCGTGCAGTTCGGCCGGTCCGCGTTCCAGACGGTCCCGCTCAACGCCGGCGAGTGGCTCGCGTGCATCGCCATCGGCTTCCTGTCGATCCCCGTCGGCATCATCATCCGCCTGCTCCCCGACTGGTTCTACACGCCGCCCGCCGACGAGCGCGTGTTCATGACCAAGGAGCGCCTCCAGTGGATCGGCGCCATCTCGTCGGTCCAGACCCAGCTCCGCGTCTTCCACGCCCTGCGCGGGTCGCGCCGCCTCGGTACCGGCGCTGGCCCGCTGAGCCCCGCCATCCGCGCGTCGCAGAACACGCTCGGCGGGTCCGCCGGCGGCGCCGCGGCCGCGGGGCCGGCCCGGTCCCCCGCGTCTGTCGTCGGAAGCAACCCGACGCTGTCGCCGCTCGGCGCACTCAAGGTCGACGCCAAGAGCAGCCGCGCGTCGCTCTCGCCAACAAGCGCGGCCGCGGCCGTGCCCGTCCACCACGCCACGTCCGGCACGCTGCACGGTAGCACCAGCAGCGTCGCGCTCCCCGCGCCCGGGTCCAGCGGTGGCGGCGGCGCGCCGACGGCGACCAAGGGCGGGTACCAGAGCCTCGACTAGCGAGGCCGTCCACTAGACGGCGGCGACGCGCTCAGCGAGGCGCGCGGCCACTACCCACACTCTGTCGTTCTTCTTTCGCGTTGCGTATCCTCATAAACGGTTTTCCATGTCGCAGATCTGTGAGCGTAGTCCGCGGCCATGATCAAGCAGAAAGCTACGTCTATGAGGTTGACGTGAGCCCCGAGTTGGCCCACCACTGGACCATCCTCTCCTGGCGGTACCGCCGCGACAGCGTGAGGACCCACTCGCGCGCGAACCGCATCTCGAGCCCGCTATTCTTCCACCAGTCGAGGACGCCCAGCTGGCCGTAATCGGTCGCCTCCTTGAGCGCGCGCTCGTCGTACCGTAGCTCAAGACCGCTGGCCTTCCACCACTCCAAAACATTGACGCGGCCGTTGCGGCTTGCGAACATGACCGCGTCCTCGGTGTACCGCACCTCGAGCCCGCTCGCGAGCCACCAGTCGAGGACCGCGACGCGGCCCTGGGCGCTGGCCGAGTTGACGGCCCACGTCGTGTACCGGACCTCGAGCCCCGCGGCCTTCCACCACTCGAGGACGTGGACGTGCCCGCCCGAGCTCGCGCCGTCGATCGCGGTCGTCGAGTACTCGAACGCGGACCGCGACGCGTGCCACCACTTGAGCGCGTCGAGCTGACCGTTCGACGCGGCGCGATCGATCGCGCCCTTGATGCTCCCCCTGATAAGCCCGCGGGAGTCGAGGTACGCGAGGACCGCGACGTGGCCGCGCCAGCTCGCGTCGTCGAACGCGGACCACACAATCGTGTTGTCGTTGGGAGCGGTGAGGCCGCTATCCTCGCACCACCACCGCACGCACTCGAGGTGGCCCGCCGCACACGCCTTGTCGAAGACCCACCGCGTGTACTTGAGCGGGAGCCCCGATCGCCGCCACCACTTTAGCGCGGCGATCCGCCCGTGTGCGCTCGCGGCGTTCAGCGCACGCTTCGAGTACTTGAGCGGCAGCCCACTCGCGAGCCACCAGTCGAGCACGTCGATGCGCGCGGACACGGACGCCGCGTCGACGGCCTTGTAGTCGTACTTGACGGGCAGGCCCGACTCCTTGAGCCACCAGTCGAGCACGTGGATGTGCCCGTTGCGCGACGCGGCCTTCATCGTCTTGGCGCCGTAGAGGACGGGCAATCCACTTAATTTCCACCAGTCAAGCACGGCAACGTGCCCGCCCGCGCTCGCCCGCCACATGGCCGCCGCCGAGTACCGCAGCGTGAGCCCCGACCGCTTCCACCACTCGAGCACCGCCACGTGGCCCGCCCCGCTCGCGTAGTCCAGCGCGGACTCGTCGTACGGCGGGACCGGCACGCCGGGCAGCAGGAGCAGGTCGAGCAGGCTGACGTGGCCGTGCCGCGAGGCTTCGTAGGCAACGTTCCGATGCCGCGGTATGCAGCGGACAACCGCGCGAGCTAGCTTGGTGTTGCTGTCGTCGCGCCCGCGCGGGAGCACGGCGAGGAGCTGGCTCAGGTCAAGTGCCGACTGGCCCGGCACGGCGGCTGCGTAGACGAGGATCGGCTCGACGAGCTCGTATGGGAGATACATGGTTCTATTATCGCATTGCGGGGAGAGAAGGCGCGAGGTCGACCTTGGCCAGAACCCCTGGCTTGACGGATACGAAGCTCGGGTGAGTTGGCGAGGCACCGGAACCAGGGGGCGCCCAAAGTCGGGTTCTGGCAGGGCGGCGAACGTGAGTGGCGCAGCGCGTCTGAACAGGGGTCCGGTCTGGAGCCTGCGGACGACGAGCGCTCGTCGCCACACCGAATCCCGCTTCGAAGAGCGACGAGCGCGCGATAGCCGCCATCGGAGCCCCGATCACCGCGGCGCGCGCGCGCATGAACGGACGTCCGCAGCGATCGCGATTGCGACGACCTCAGAACGCCGTGCCCGCGCGCAAGTGGTCCCAGAGCTTTGACTTTGGCCCATGCATTCCTGCTGTGGCGCAACGCGGGCATCCGATGCGCTGGGCGGGGCAAGTCACTGAAACTGCCACTGCCCGTGTCGCAAGTGGACGGATGCCCGTTTCAGATCACCCCGCCCACGCGCTTATAGAATCCGTCGGTGCGAACAACAACGTGCCGAAGGAACTGATAGCGCGCCGCTAAGGCAGGTTCGGTGATGCCGGGTGCCTGGAATGGTAGCATGTCGTTGGGTGTTCGTCGGAGCAACGTGTAACGCTCCTTGTTGAAACTACTAGCCGTCGTCTGTCCCTCCCGCCCTCCCGCCCCGCGAGCTCCTTCGCGCGCTCTCTCTCCCTTCGCTCAAGCGGATCGACACTTAGTATAACCGCTACGGATCATCACCAGCACGCCGCGCCGCTCGCCCATGTACTCGACCTCGCCCGATCCGCTGTCCGGCGCGACGGCGTCGCTCCCGGCCGGCGCGCAGTTCGCCAAGGCGCCCGTCGACAACCTGCCGACCGCGGGCACCGTCGCGCTGCAGATCCTGTTCTACGCGATGCTGGCCTTCATCCTGACGTACCTGGTCTCGCACTGGGTCTTCCACTCGTGGTCGTTCGTGAACATCTACCGCATGGGCGTCGAGAAGCGCGCCAAGCTCGACGCCTCGTGGAGCGACAAGGCCACGCCCGCGCTCGTCGTCGTCATGTTTCTGCTGTACACGCACTTCATGGACTCGTTCACATACTGTACGTCGTCGCACTTGCCCAAACGCTTGCGGTGGTCGTGGAGCGGACCGCTGGCCGCAGCGGCTGCACCAACCAGACGACGAGCCCGTCGCTCACCGCCAGCGCCTTCCTTGTCTAGTCACGGTCGTGACGCTGCAGTTCTCCAAGTACAGCTCGTCATTCTATAAAATCACGGCCGAGGCGACGCGCCACCGTCTCGACCCGCTCATGTACTGCTTCCTGGCCATGGCCATGTTCCCGGTCGTCGTCAACATGGTGGTCGGTACGTCGTCGTCGCCCCCCGCTTGCTTTCACGCGTCGCGCTCGAGTGCTGAAACGGGACACCGCTTCGCGTGGCTCAGTTTCAGCGCTGTGTTCGCGAGCGTCACGGGCTGATGCGATCGGGCGCGACCGTTTGCTCACCACCGCGTCCCTGCCCATTCCCCATCACCTAGCCATCATCAAGCTATCGAGCGACTGGCTGTACGCGCGCGGCGCGCGCAAGGACTTTCACGAGCGCAAGGACGCGTTCCTCCGCTCGCAGGGCCTGCTTCTTCCTCCCGCGGGCGTGAGCGACGAGCCGCCGGCGCCCGTGCACACCCCCGCGGCGGTGTCCGGCGCCGCCGAGAACGGGCTCCCACTCGTCTACGTGCTGATCCCGACGTACAACGAGCCGCTGCCGAACCTGATGGGCGCCATCAACGGCGTCGCCGCGTCCGACTACCCGCGGCTCCGCGTCTTCGTCGGGTTCGACAACTACGACGTCGAGCAGCAGTTCTTCACCCTGTGCCGGCTCATGACGGGCGTCCCGCTGCGCTCCGAGTCGGTCGCGAAACGGTTCTCCGAGCTCCGCTGGCGCGCGCCGCAGGCTGCCGCGGCAACAGCGGCGGTTGAAGACGACATTGACCCGTCCAACCTCAGCCACAAGGCGGTCCTCGGCCGTATGGGCTGCAAGTCGCAAAAGTACAACGGGTTCGACCAGATCGTGACGGCCGCCGGGTCAATTCGGTCCGTCGCCAGTGTCCCGCAGCGGTCCAGCACGCCGCCGCTCCAGTTCACGCCGTTGTCGAGCCGGCCGTCGAGCATGGCGCCGACGACGACCATGACGGCGGGCGATCTCGGCGACGCTACGCTGCTCGACGGCGGCGCAGACGGCCTATACTCGGCGTCGCTCGCGGGCGACTCGGCGCTCAATCTCGGTAACGGCGGCGTCTTCCAGAACCGCCCGCGACGGACTGAGCTCGACTTCACGGCCGAGGACTGTCCCGACGCGTACACGCTCGAGTACCGGTCGACGCAGATCACGGTGTGCCGGTTCGAGCACTCGGGCAAGCTGGGCACGCAGCGCAACATGTTCGAGCGGCTGCAGCAGGAGCTCGAGAACGAGGGCCACGTCGAGGACCCGTACATTCTGTTCATGGACTCGGACACGGCGATCATGCCCGACACGGTGTCGCAGCTCGTGGCCGAGGTGCAGCGGCGGCCGCAGACGCGCGCCGTCACGGGCATGGTGGTCAGCCGCAACGAGGACTGCTACAACTTCTGGCGCATCATGCAGGACGCCGAGTACATCGAGTCCATGATCTTCCGCAACGCCGAGGCCCTCATGGGCGCCGTAACGTGTCTCCCGGGTGTCCTGACCATGTTCAAGTACCCGGTGCTGCTCGACGTTGCGCAGGACTACTTTTACCAGCGCGAGATCGCGTCGACGTTCGACTTTGCGCAGCGGTACCTGGGCGAGGACCGGTACATGACGCACCTGCTGATGGAGCGGCCGGGCACGTACACGCTCGGGTTCAACTCGCAGGCCATGTGCAAGACCGAGGCGCCCAGCAACTTCAACAACCTGCTGCGGCAGCGGCGGCGGTGGTTCCTGGGCACCATCACCAACGAGCTCATCATGCTGTGCACGCCGCTGTTCTGGCGCAAGTACCCGCTGCTGATGCTGACCAAGTTCTTCCAGATCCTCAAGGTCGGCGGCGCCATCACCTACATCCTGCTGGTCGAGCTGCTCTTCAACCTCATCTTCGACTACTCGACGTTCAAGTGGGACTACCTCGTGTGGCTGCTCATCGTCATCATCCCGAACTGGCTCTTCGTCACCGTGTGGGCCGTGCTCGAGAAGCGGCTCAAGGCCGTCCTCGTCTTCCCCGCCTACTACTTCTTCAACCCCTTCTTCATGATCTCCATCTTGCTCTATAGCTTCTTGACCGTCCGCCAGCGGACGTGGGGCGGCCCGCGCGCTGCTGCCGCGACGGACGAGGACGAGGAGAACGTGGCGGCCGACGGGGACGAAGAGGACGATGTGGGCGCGATCCGCCACGACGGCGCGCCGCTCGAGACTGTGGTCGTTGTCAACCAGCCGCAGATTGCGCCGGCTGCTCACTAGTTGTGTTCCTAATATTCTTAATTAGATCTAGCTTGTGCCCTCGATGTTCGCCTCCAAGACGCGCCGCGCCACTCACCTGACCGCGCACTGAGCGGATATCAACAACTCGTGAACGAAACATGTTTTAAGGATTATACAAATGCTGAACATCAACAACAAATCACTCACTCATCCTTGGCCTTAGCCTTGCCCATCGCCGTCTGCGCGACCGTGTACGTGAGCTTGCGGTCGACCGTCTTGGTCGCAGGCGGGACGACGCCCGCGTAGTAGACGGTACGCGACACGGCGTTATCCTGCTGCGCGAGCCACTCCTTGACGCGGGCGCCTTCGGCCGTCTCGACCGCCGCGTCCCAGATCGGCGTCGCGTACGGGAGCGCCTTGACGGTGCCGCCGAACCGGACCTGCGGGTGGACCATGCTGAGCCCGAGATCGCCGGCCATTCCCGTAAGAACGGCGATCGGGTCGACGCCGCGGTCGTCGCGCTTTTTGAGCGGGCAGGGCTTGGGCGACTCGAGCGTCGGGACCTCGAGCACCGACGTGTCCGAGATGGGCCGCGCGTACAGGCCGATGGCGGCGCGCACGACGATGGGCGCGGCGCGCGCGTTGTACACGGCGAACTTCCGCGTGTACTGCATCAGCACCGCGTCCTTGCCCTCGGACCGGCTGGCGAGCAGCCGCGCGAGGAGACCGGGGTCCGCTTTGGGCGTCAGGTCCGTCGTCAGGGTCACGGACGAAACGAGCACCGCGTCGTCGGCGCCCAGGTCCCACGTGCAGTGCTGGCCGGGGAGAAAGGGCTACATGCAGGTTGGGGCGGGTCAGTGTCTGAGCGGCGACGTGCAAGTGAGCGAAGAAAGCGTACCGGGTTCGTGACAAACCCAAGCGACTCGCCGTCGACGACGACGCGGCACTGGCCCGCGGGGAACTGCTCGTCGGCGGGGACGACAGCGCGGAGCATGCGGTGGGCGCGGGCGCCGGTACTCGCCTCGGCGATCACAGCAACATGGCACAGCTGAACGGCCGCGAGCTCGATGCGGTCGACGACGAGCGACATGACCGCGAGATCCGACGACGTGATTCCGCCATGGGCCTCGACCCGCACGCGCATCGGGCGCATGACACCGGGCCACGACGCAGTCGTGGCGAACGCCGGCTGCTGCGACGCGTAGACCTGCGCGGCCCACGCGCGCTCGCGCATCGGCGGGCCGACCACGTCGCGCAGCGTGAGCGGGACCGCCGGGTCGCTGAAGAAGCCGAACTCCTCACCGCGCGTGAACTTGGGCGGGCTGCCGAACAGGTTGAACGAGCCGCCGAACCCCGCGGCGGGCGGCGGCGCGGCGGAGCCGAACGCCGCGGTGTTGGTCGCGGGCGCCACCGAGGCGGGAACGTGCTCCGAGGCGATGGTGCCGAACAGGCTCGGGACCGCGGCCGCGGCCGTGGGCGCCGTACCGAAGAGACTCGTCGACGCGGCCGGCTTGGCCGCTGCAGCGCTGGCGCTGCCGAACGCGCCGCCCGTGTTGGTGTTGCCGAACACGCCACTCGTAGACGACCCGAACCCGGTCGCGCCCGGGGTCCACCCGAGAGTAGAAGTGGTGCCGAACGCGGGCGGCGCCGCGGCCGTACTTGGCTTGCCGAAGGTGAAGCTGCTGGGCTCGGAGCCCGTCGAGCTGCCGAACGCCAACGGCGGCGCGGCCGTGCCTGCGGCGGTCGAGCTCGAGCTGCCGAACGCCGACGGCTGCGCAGCCGCGGCCGTGCCCGTGGCGGTCGAGCTGCCGAACGTGCTGGGCGCGGCGCCAAAGGCGGGGGCGCCGGCAGTGAGGGCCTGCTGAGCGGCCGCCACGGACGACGGGGTGGCGGCGGCCGCGATCGAGCCAAAGGTCGGGCCGGGGGCCGCGGCGAAGGCGCTGAACGGGGTCGAGGTGGTGGCGGCGGGAGCCACGGTCGCGGCGGTCGTCGAGGCGGGCTGAGTGGCGGTGGTTGAGGTCGAGGTCGGGGCCGACGCGCCGAACGGCGAGGCGACAGCGGGGACGCTCGCGCCGACGTTGTTGATGGAGCCGCCGAACGGCGAGAGCGACTTGGGCACGAACGGGGGCGCGGCGAGCGAAGCGACGAGCGCGCTAGTATTTGGAGGGAGTCAAGTCAGTTTCACGTTGACCGCCTGCCCAACGTGGACGAGCAACGTACGCCTTCTTGGTCTTGGCGGCCTCGATGAACTCGACGTGCTCCTCCTCGGGGCTCTTGTCCGCGAAGCGAGGATCGGCGGCCTTGGCCATGAAGTTCCCCGCTTCGTACGTGCCGTAGACTTGATACCCGTTGAACGGCGCAGAAGGCGCCATCGGCGCGGGCGCTCCAAACGCCGTCGTCGTGGACGCGCCAAACGCTGTCTTCGTGGGCGCGCCAAACGCCGTCGGCGCAGGCGCGGCGGTCCCGAGCGTGCTGAACGCCGTGGTGGTGACGGGCGCGCCAAACGCCGAGCTGCCGAACGCGGGCGTGGTGGTGGTGGTGGTGGCGCTCGAGGAGGCACCTAACGGCGAGGACGTAGCGGGCGCGCCGCCGAACACCGAGCCGCCGGACGCGGGCGACGAGGCGGGGGCGCCGCCGAGCGTGAACCCGGTCGCTCGAGCGGGCGCCGTGGCCGAACCGAAGCCGGCAGTCGCCTGAGTAGGCGCGGCGCCGAACGGGACGCCCTGCATGCCGAAGCCGGGCAGGATGCTCGAAACGGGCGGCGGAACGGGGGCGGGACGCGCAGCGCCGAACAGGACGCCCTGCTCGGTCAGGGTGTTCGAGGCGGGGGCCGAAGTAGGGGCGGGCTGCGCAGCACCGAACGGGGTGGTGTTGGTGAACGGGGCGGGCGGCGGCGCCGGCTTGGCCATGGACGAGACGGCAATGTCAATCGGGCAGCCGGTCCAGTTCTCGCCGGTGCACTGGCGGACGTTGGCGGTGAAGGTGAGGCGGGCAGTGGCGGCCTCCGGGTTGGGCGAGTCGGCGGGCGGCGACGTGATCTCGAGCAGGTAGTCGGGCCACCACGCTACGCCCTTGGAGATGTCTACCAAGTCGGGGCGATAGCGGTCAGCGAAGCTCTTCTAGTGGAGGGTGATTGGGCGGGCGTACCGTAGGTGAGGTTGAACGAGGCCGGCTCAGCGGACGCGGGCACAGCGATGGTGATCTCGACGTCAAACTTGGCGGGGTCGGAGTGCGCGGTCGACGGCACGGTGGCAAAGGCGGGCACGGCGCGGGGCGCCGGTTTGGCGGCGAGGTCGAGGGCGGCGAGCTCCTTGATGAGCTCGGCCTCCTCGTCGTGCAGGTCGGCGAGGGCGTCGTCGATCTCGGCGAGGCGCTCGCGGGCGGCGAGGATGACGGCCATGGTCTGGTCAATGAAGCGCGTCGCGTCCTCGAAGTTGGGCAGCGCAGCGGCATGCGTGCCGTCGGCCGAAACGGCAGAGGGAGCCGGCGAGGTATGGGCCTTGAGGTTGGCCTCGAGGATGTCGATCTTGGCGCGCAGCGTGTCGCGCTCGGCCAGGAGCTTGCGGGCGCCGCTGGCGACGGTCTTCTTGGACGTGGTGAGGGTGCGGTGCGTGTCGGCGGCCGTGTCGGCGACCTTGGGCTCGGGCTCGGGCTCGGGAGCGACGAAGCGCTTGGCGACGACCTCGGGGAGGATCAGGTCGTCCGTCGAGCCATCGTTGACGGGCTCGAGACTAGATGTAAGCGGTGTGAGGGAAGGTTCAAGCTGACCCGTCAATGATGCGTCCGTACCGAAGCGTGTCCAGGTCGACGGCCGCGGTGATGCCGGTGAGGCGGAGCGTCACGGTCGACACGGCCGACGACGCCGACGAGCCGCTGGTGTTGGCGAGCGCAGACTTGGCGTCGTCCGCGGACGTCGCGGACGAGGCATCGTCCTCGTCGACCGAAATCGTGGCGCCAGACGACGACGGCGAGGCCGGCAGGGTGAGGAGGCGATGGACCTGGGCCGAGTCGGGGAACAGCACGACGTGGTCGAGCGGCACGTCGGCGAGGCGCAGGCGGAGCGGCGCGGTCGAGGTGCTGGTGGTGCTGGTTTCGGGCAGATCCATGGTGGTGGTCATTGCGCGAAGAACGCGACTCGGAGGGGCAGAGGGAGGGAGCGAGAGAGAGAACGGGCACCCGCTGCTCGAGAGTGCACGTACCAGGCTTGGGACTCACCTGGCTCGCACTCCGCTTCGAGTCGCCAGTGCGTCACGCCTGGATCACATCACAATCTACTGTATTCCGCAACGGCCACGCTCTTGCAGATGTGATCCTCGCCTATTCGGTGATCCTCGCGGCTGGGCCGCGTGGGCTCGCGTGCCGCGGGACGCTCATGCGGTCACGAGCGCGTCTCGCACATGTCGCAGAGCACACGACGCGTCGCGTCGCAACGCGCTGCGCTGTGCGCGGACACGGCCGCTGTGGTGGGTGGGCCGCGAGGGCAGGGACCTCCGCCGACCGCGGGTGTGATGTCGCGCTCGCTCGTCGCGTGCGTGCGTGCGGCGTTGCCTTGCGTTGCGCCACATGCCGAGAGTCCCCGCCGGCCGGGAAACCCTCGCTCAAGCTTCCGCTCCGACTGCTGCGCCCACGCTCCTCGCCCTACTCCCCGTTCCCAACGCTCTCTCTCTCCCTGCACTCCTCTGTCAGCACCGCTGCGCCTGCGGCCCCCGTCTCCTTCCGCTCTGGACCGCACACTCGCGCTAGTGCTGGCGCCGCCACCCGATCACGCCGCTGCGACCCTCGCGCTCCTTCGCCTCTGAGCACCCGCATCCTCTCTCCTGCCCTCGATCCGCGCGATCCCGACTCGCTGCTCCGCACCATCAACATGGGCCGCCATTGGGACTGGGACGATGTCCTCAGCTACTCGACCTTCAAGACCGTCAAGTACGCACTTTCCGCCCGCGCGTCGTCCCTGCCGCGTCGCTGATCCGATCCGCTCGCTGCACCACCGTATAGGGTCCGCGATCGGAGGTTGGGCGGCCTGCACTACTTTTTCATGCTCCTGATCGTCGGCTACATTGTCTACACCATCTTCAGCAAGCAGCTGTTCCTCGCCACCGAGTCCGTCACCGGTGGTACCGTGCCCTCCGTCTCTGAACCGCCCCTCGCCGGCGGCCGTGGTCGTGTCGCCTAACTTTGCGCCCGCTTCGTGTATTGCCGTGTATCCGCCTCTCGTCCTTCTTGCGATGATTCTGACCCGCGATGACCTGGCCGTGACTGATCGTGTCGTGGCGCGTGCATGATCTTCCTCTTGCACCGCATCCTCTCCCTATGACCATCTCCAGGCTCTGTCCGGACAACCATCCTGCCGCCCTCGGCGCTCGCGTCGCCGCCGTACTGCGACACGGTCGCGGGCAAGTGCCTGTACCTGTCGTCGGCGCAGATCACGCCCACGACCGAGGAGTCGACCATCTTCGTGACGACACGCGTGTCGCTGACCAATGCGACCGTCGCCGACGGGTGCAACCCGTTTGCGCCGGCCTCGCAGGCGTGCCAGCCGGGGTTCCCGAAATCGCGCGCCGTCGACTACTACGCCGCCGACGTCGAGAACTACACGATCATGGTCGAGCACACGGTCCGCGGCTTCTCCACTGCCATCTCGCTGCGCAACGGCGACCTGCGCGGGAAGCTGCTCGACGTCGAGGGGAAGCCCATGCGCAGCTATATCCCCGCCAGCGCGCCGCCTGCGGACCGGACCGACGAGGCGTCGCATTACGGCAACGACCTCAGCCGTGTCGTGGTCCGCGGGACTAACATTGCCGGCGATATCTTCTCCAGTACGTTGCTTTCTCGCTTGTTCGCAAGACTCGCCGCTGACAACCCTCGCGCGCTGACCTAGTCGCGGACCTCCTCGCCGCCGCCAACGTGTCTTCGCTCAACCTCCCCACAAAGTCGCCGTCGGGCGCCGCCAACAACGAGACGATGCGGTTCGCGGGGATCGTGCTGATCGTCATGGTCGACTACGCCAACATGGTGAGCAACCCCGAGGAGATCTCGTACACGTACCGCGTGTCCATGATCCAGGGCGCCGAGACCAAGGTGCTCGAGAACCACTACATCCCGGTCGGCCCGCTCGGCGCCAACGTGACCATGCAGCAGTGGAACCGCCACGGGATCCGCATCAAGTTTGTCCAGACGGGCAAGCTCGGCCAGTTCCAGCTCATCACGCTGCTGACCAACGTGGTGGCCTCGTTTGCCCTGTTCCGCATCGCCGTGCTCATCGTCGAGTTCCTCATGCTCCGCGTCCTGCCCGAAAAGGACAAGTACAGCGCCTACAAGTACCAGGTCACCGAGGACTTTCACACGGCGAGCCGTCGGTCCAGCGTCGACGCGTCCCGCGACAACATGGTCAGTACTACCTCGACGACGTCGCTCACCAACCTCTCCAACGCGCCGCGCGCACCGCCGCCCACCCTGCGCCGCTGATCTCCCCCGCCCTCTCCTTTCCTCCCCATAGACCTGATCTCCCTCACTCGTGGCGCTGTGCCGCTCCCGTTCTCCTCCTCGACTCCCCCTCCCCTAGACCGCGCTAGACCGACCCTACCCCTCGTCGATTCCCCTATCCCGACTCGCCGCCCCTCACCCCACACCCCCTCCCCGAGGCCGTTCTGTGCTTGGAATGAACATCTTCGTTTGCTCCAAGCTGCTGCGGTCTCCCTCTCAGTGCACGCGCGATATACTCACCCCCTCCCTAATCGTCGCGTGTAGGAACTCGAATCCGTGCCCTCGACCGCCGACTCGGAAACCACGGTCCCCGCCGCTGGCGGCACCCGCGCCCCGCTCTCCCGCTCCCGCGGCGGTAGCTCGTTCAGCCTGTTCAAGCTCAAATCCAAGTCGCACGACAGCAACGTCCAGTCCTCCACCGCCGCCGAGAAGCAGGCGCCGCCCGTCCCGACGGTCCCGACGGCGCTCCTCCCGCCATCCGAGTGCGCGCCCCCGCCGCCCGCGACCAAGCTCGAGAACGGCGGGTGGTACTCGCTCGTGTCCGCCATCAACGCGCCGCCGCCGCCGTCGCCCGTCCTGCCGTCGCACGTGCGGGAAGCGGATACCGCGGCAGCGGTGGGTGCGCGGTCTCCGCGCGTCGCGCCGTCGCCTAGCGTCGCTACGTTGTCCCCGCTCGGACCGTCGCCGACGCCTTCGGGGAATGCGGCGGCGGGGTATCCGCGGGAGTGAGTGGGATGGAGGGGTATAGTTTTGCGGTTTTGCACATTGATCATAAAAAGCTGGTTTTTGCGTGAAGCCCGCCACGGACGGACGCGTCGCGCCACTCACGTGCGGCTGGCCGAGTGCGAGACACTTGAGACACGCGCGCCCGCGTCAAGCCCGCACGCTCGCGCACCCCTCACCGACCACCCGCACATGTAACCGCAAATGACGAACAACACGCAGCAGGAGCTGGCCGAGTACTTCCGGCACAACGTGGAGAAGACGCTGCAGGTGTGCGTCCCGGGCAACGATGAGGCGGACATCACGCCGGCGACGCGGCTGCTGGAGAAGCGGCGGGAGATCCAGGACCTCGAGGCCGGCCTGACGCGCGAGAAGGACGAGTTCCGCATTCGCATGGACATGCTCGCGCAGCGGCGCGAGGAGCTGACCCGGAAAGAGGGGATGCTGGGCGACTCGTTGACCAAGTTCGAGAAGTTTCTCAAGGACAACGACGCGAAACGCAACCGCGCCGTCAAGAAGGCGCACGAGGAGCGCAAGTTCCGCGAAGCGAAGGAGCTCGAGATCGCCCGCCTGAAAGACCAGGTCGCGCAGCTGTCGCGCGTCCGCGTCCGCCAGGAGCGCCAGGTGCGCCAGGGCATGCACTACCAGCGGTACCTCGAGTCGATCCTCGAGGTCGCCGAGGGGTTCTCCGAGATCCGCGACCTCCTCTCGCGCTTCGACACGCTCAGCATGACCAACGCCGAGCTCGTCGACCGCGCGCGCGTCGCGCAGGACCGCAACGAGGCCGAGCGCCAGGCGTTCCAGGCCCGCGGCGAGGAGAAGAACACGACGATTCTGAACCTCAACAACACCATCGCCACGCTCAAGCTCCGCCTCGAGGAGCTCGAGGCACGCAGCGCCGCGTGGCAGCTCGCCATCGAGCGGTCGATGCACGGCGCCCGCCAAAAGTCGCTCGAGCTCGGCCAGGTCCGTATGGCCACCAACAACCTCTTCAACCTCGTCAAGCTCCACCTCAACAACCGCGTCACGTCCACGACGAAGGCGCTCGACCAGCTCGACAAGATCCAGCAGTTCATCCTCGACCTGTCCGAGATCATCCAGCTCGACCGCGCGGGCGAGGGCGGGACTGCCGCCGCCGCAGCGTCGTCATCGTCGTCGGGCGGCGGCGCGGGGAACCCGGCCAACGCATCCGTCGCAGCGGGCGGTGGCGGCGGGATCGCGGCCGCGTCCGCGGTGCACGCGTAGCCGAACAATTCGCGCGCATGTTATACACTCTTCTCTACATCACGCCTTGAGCGTCCCGAGCCGCGCGAGCTTGATCTTCTGCACCTCGGCGCGGTCCACGTCCCACACCTTGGCCGTGACGTACGGGTCGGCTCGCAGCAGGTCGCGCAGCGCGCGCTCGTCGGGCATGTCGAGGATGAACACTGACCCGACCATCGTGTTGCAGTCGGGCCCGCCCAGCTGCGCACCGCCCGCGAGAAGTATCCCCTGCTCCTGCAGCGCCGCGGCGCTCGCGAGATGAGCGGGGCGAGCGCCCATGCGACGCGTCAGTGCGTCGGCGTCGGTGAAGTCCGGGATCCGGACAAGGTACTGGATGGCTAGCAAGGGGATGGAGGGGCAGAGGGTGAGTGGGGGTGGGGGTGGGGTCCGCGAGGGAGGAAAGCGAAGTACAGCGCGACGGCGTAGCGGCGGCGGTCGGCGCGCGGCGGGACAGCGTCGTGGCGAGGTGGCGATACATGGTGGCGCGGTTACGTTGCAGAGACTAGAAGCGGTCAACTTTTGCGCCGAGAGCGAAGGACGACGAGGAGAAGGGATCGGCGGGGGCGGCGCAACGCGGCGAGGGTCGCTTCCCCAACGGCAGGCAGGTCAAGTCCGCGTGACCAGCGATAACGCGCGTGTCAGGGTGAAAGCGAGGAGGCCGCGCGCTGCGCGCTCTCGCTCCCAAAACGTATCCTCACTTGTAGCAATGTATCAAACTTACTCCCGCGTCGTGGGTTGACGCCAGTGAGCGGGCGCACCGTCACGGAGCCTGAGTCGCCGGTCAGTTGAACTCGGTACGTCGTGCCGCTGCAACACGCGAGCGGATCGAGTACTCAAGCACGGCACACGCGCATGCAGCATTGGAAGCGTGTGTAGATAGAAAACTTGTCTCACATGCCTCGCTCTTGTTCCCGAGTTCGCGTGAGCTCTAACCCGCCGCTGTCTCGGAGGGACGTGTTGCTTTCGACGTAACCCCCATCTTCGGACGACGCTTCAGCAATCCGCCTGTCTCCGAACAGTTGGGCGGCTCCGCCACTTCAGCCCTGACCATCGCGAGCACGGACCTGCGGCTCGCCTGCTTATGCGGCCGCATCGCAGCGGACTTGCAGCAGCCCGCCCGCGCAGCAACTATTGATCTTCTCCCGCTGCACCTGGCGCCTCGATCATGTCGCGGGTGTCAAACTTGATTCACGCCAATAAGTCTCGCTGCGCGAACGCGTCCGCTCTCGTGCATCATCCTCTTGACTGTGCACGTCCGTGTTCTGGGGCGCCGCGGGAGGCTGCAGCTCGCATCTCGCTAGACCGGTTGCGCCGCGCTGTTGGGCCGCACGCGCGCGAGCGCTGTGAAAAGTACGCGCCGCTCGCGCGAGTGCGGCCCTCTGTAAAATCGCGTGGCCGGCGTGTTCGAGGAGGCTTCAATAGATTGGGTGACAATCTGTCATGTATACACTATAGCTATGCTTCCCCGCGCTACTCCTCGACCTTGACGCGCTCATCGAGCGGCGGGATCCCCATGGCCACCTCGTCACACATGAATGCGTCAACGACGCGTCGGTACTCGTCCGGGAACCGGCGCAAGTGCTCGACGTGCCCCGAGTCGAACCACACCGCCGCCGTCCGTTCCGGCGCAAAAAAGCTGCGCGCGAGCTCGGCGATCGCCGCAGGCGGAATGACGCGGTCGCGGTGCCCACCCAGCAACAGCGTCGGACACGCCGGGAGATCCGCGAGCGCAGCATGCAGCCGGTCAACGATCCGCGTGTGCGGGGCGAACCCGAGACACCGCCGCGCCGCGGCCACGGCCCACGCGCGCTCCGCGCCCGCGCCGAGCGTCCCCGCGACCAGGTTCTCGGGCGTCAGGAACGCCGGGCCCGAGTCGCACACGGTGCGCAGCGTGCGGATCGAGTGTACCGCGTTCGCGAGCGCGTACGCGTACGCGCCGTTGTTGCTCAGGGCGTGGACGGCGGCGAGCGGGCGGTCGTCGGTCGCGCGGGCGAGCGCCTCGCGCAGGCGGCGGATGTTGCGGTCCAGCGCGAGGAGGGGGACGGCGGCGCAGTGCGCGGGCAGCGTTGCGTAGATGACATTGGCGCCGCGCTCGAGGTGCAGCGAGACGTACTTGTGCACGTGGTGTGGGGACGCGTTCCACCAGCCGAGCACGAGGACGATGGGGCGTGGTGAGTGGGAGAGAGGCAGGGTCGGGTCGTCATGGATCGGGCGGGCGACATGAACGAGGCCGTGGGCGTCGACGGTTAAGTCGTGGAAGTTGGCCGAGGGGTACATCGGTGCTGTGGAAACCGTCGCGAGAGCACGGCGGGTGATGGCAGCCCGCACCGGGCCGGCGAGAGTCTGCTTCATCAAGCACATGCTGTCGAATGATCCGTTGTGATGGAGACCGTCCGTAAGCAGAAGGGCGCGCATTTTGTACCCGCTGCGATATCTGCCAGTCAAAGTGACACCACGCCGCACAGGCATTCGAAGTCAGACAGTGTTCCTCAGCGACGAGGAGTGGTTCGCGCTCTAGGGCCATTCGAAGGCGGTTCTCGCTCCGCGACCATTCGAACGCGGTTTGCGTTCCAGGACCGCAGTCAATACGATTTTAGCCCGCAGAACGAAGGAAAGACTTTTGCGGCGCGGAAGCGCGCGACGTCTAATCCCGCGTGATCCGCGATCATGCGTGATCGAGATTCCAAAACGACGCGTCTCTGAGCCTGCCCTTCTGCTCGAATCGCTCAGCCACAAAAAAACGCATCCAAAAGAAGGAATTCAAAGTTAAAGTACGGGTTACAGTCGCGACCGCGCGAGCTCCTCGGACCCGGGCGTCCACGCGCACGACTTGCCGGCGTTCTGCGCCTTGAGCCAGTCAAGGAGCGGGCGAAAGTACTCGACGAGCGCCGCCACGTCGAGGTCGCGCTCAGCCCCGCCCGTGGCCGCAGCGAGCGCGTCGGGCCACGGCTTTGACGCGCCGAGGGCGAGCATCGCGCGGAACTGCGCGCCGGCGGCCTTGGACCCTGCCACGGTACACTCGTGCAGCGGGCCGGCGTACCCGGCGGCGCGGCACAGCGCGCGGTGGAACTGGAACTCAAGGATCGTGCTGAGCATGTACCGCAGGTACGGCACCCCGGCCGCGACGTGGTACTTGGCGCCCGGATCGAACGCGCCCTCGGCGTCGGCCGAGGAGGCGGAGTCGCGCGGGACCGGCGGCTTCATGCCCTGCACCGTCTGCACGAGGTCCCACCACGCGGCCGTGTAGTTGGCGGGCGTGATGGTGCCGCGCGCCACGAGCCAGCGCCACCGGTCGACGAGGTAGCCGAACGGCAGGAACGCGATCTTGTCGAGCGCCGTGTTCATGAGCGCGTTGAGCGACTGCTGCTCGCGCACCGCGTCCGAGGTGCCGTTGCCGCCACCGCCGCCGCCGCCGTCGGCGAGCCCGATCTCGGCGAGGTGCTTGGGGACCAGGACCGACAGCGCGACCGTGTCGCCGACGGCCTCGTGGAAAAAGTCGGCGGCGCCCTCGCGGAACAGGTACGGCTGCGCGCGGTACGCGAGGTTGTACTGGAGATGCCCTTGCTCGTGATGGACCGTCGCAAAGTCCTCGCCCGTCACGTCCGTGCACATTTTGATCCGCACGTCGCGGTCCATGTCGATGCTGCGCGCCGCGGCGTTGCACACGACGTCGCGGCCGTCGGTCGGCTTGGTCAGCATGCTGCGGTTCCAGAAGGTCGCGGGCAGCCGCTCGAGCCCGAGATCCACGAAAAAGTCGTCGCTGAGGCGGTGCATGCGCTCGGCCGAGTACCCCTGCGCGCGGAGAGCGGCCGTCAGGTTGACCGCCGCGGGCGCGTCGGGGAACGGGGCCACGAGGTCGGCGATGTTGCTCCACCACTGGCTCCACATGTCGCCGAGGAGGTGCGCCGGGATCAGGTTGTCGTCGTCGCTGAAGTACTGCGCGCCGTAGAAGCCCGCGAGCCGACCGCGCACGTGGCAGTGCAGCTCGCGGTACAGCGGGAGCACCTGCGCCCACAGGGTCTCGACGAGGGCCTCCATCGCGTCCGCCGGCATGTCGTAGCGGCTGAGCCACTGCTCGCTCAGGTCGCGGTACCCGCCCTGCTGCGCGGCCTTGTTGGACAGCGCCATGTACCGCGGGTAGTCGCCGCGCATCCGCGGGCCCGTCGCGTTGCGCCACCCCATGTACGCGTCGGCGAGCTCGGCGTAGTCGCGCGACGTGGCGAGCAGCTCGGTCAGGTCGGGCTCGAGCGGGAGGCCCTTGTACGTGGCTAAGCGCAGTGTTACGGTCAGCTCACACGGCTGCGAGGATGTGCAGAGTAGGAAGCGCACCGGAGCTGTAAATGCCCTTCATCTTCCCGATCAAGTTGGCGAGCTCGGCCTGCTCGGCCGGGTCCGAGAGCATCGCCGAGAAGCCGGCCTGGAGCCGGTCGAGCTGGCGGCGCTGCGCGGGCGACGCGCCACTCGTGTTGAGCTGCTTGGACTCGTTGTAGAAGCCCTGCATGGCGGCGTTGAGCTCGAGACCGGCCTTGGTCGACTTGCTACGGGTGATTCTCCATGCGTTAGTTTGTGCGAGCGCGGAACCCGATAGAGACCAAGGAACACGTACGCAAGGTTGGCGTTGGTTAGGTTGGTGTCGTAGTTCCAGGTGGCCTCGCGCGACTTGTTCGTCAGCGGCGTGAGACCGGCGTCGAGACGCGCGAGAAAGTCGGCAACGGCGGTGTTGCCGCCAGCGTCACGCTTGCCGAGGCGGTCCGCGAAGATGCGGCCGTGACGACCGCCTGGACGGTCGTGAAGCGCCAGGGCGGCAAGCGCGACGGTCACGACGACGAGGGCGGTCACGGCGAGTAGGACGGCGTGCTGGGTGCGGAATCTGCGCATTGCTCGTGCAAAGGGCGGCAGGAGGGCGCTGCTGGAGCGGTTCATGGTTGGCGGACAGCGGGGCGAGCGGATCGAGCGCGACAGCGGAGGTGGGACCGCGGCGCTAGCGCTAGCGTGTGGCCCGAAGGTGGTAGGCGTCTCAGCGTCATGCTCGATCGAATGCGCCAGAAACCGGTCGGTGAGCAGCGTCACGGTCAGCTGGCTCGACTCCGCCGCCGAGACGGTGCACGTGTTGCGTCGCGCGCCCTAGGCGTCCAGCGTGTACGCTTTGCATCAAGCTCCATGGTCTCAAAGTGAATGGGTGTGATTCTTGCGGCAGCGTCGACGCGGGGAGTCTCGAGAGAGTCCCGAGGTGTGGGCGGCGCTCACATGTTCCTGAAACGCGACGCGACGCGACTCCCGCTCACAGTTCGCTCCGCTTTCACCACTCGCGAGCAGAAGACAAGATGTGTACTGGAATAGGCAGGCCGTGTCGGCCGCAGTGTATGAACTCAGAATCGACCGCTCACGGGAACGTCAGCAGGACCTTCTTGCCAATGGCGCTCGCGGCCGAGGCGGCAATGGCTTCAACGACCTTGGCGTCCGACTCGAGGTCGGCCTCAGCGCGCAGGGGCACCTCGACGGCATCCGCGGCCTGGAGCGTGCCGCTCTCGAACCAGCCGACGAGCTCGTCGAGCATGGCGCGCGACGCCTCGGGCGAGGCCGTCTTGTGCCACTTGGTCATCCAGAACCCGCGCAGCGACAGGTCCTTGAAGATGAAGGCGGTTGCGGGCGCCGAGATGGGTGCCGGCGTCATGGCGCCGTAGCTGACGAGCGTGCCGCTGTTCGACAGCACGCCAATGAGGGCACCGGCCGAGTCGCCGCCCACCGTGTTAAGGGCGAGCTTGACGTTCCACTCGGGGTGCGCGGCGACGAGGTCCTTGAGCTCGCTGGTGCCGTCGCGCACCACGTAGTCGGCGCCGAGCGCCGTGAGCTTGGCAGCGAGGTCGTCGAACTCGGGGCGGTCGCGGATCACGTTGATGGAGCGGAACCCGCGCAGCTTGGCGATCTGGATCACGTACTGGCCGACGGCCGAGTTGGCGCCGTTCTGCACCACGAAGTCGCCCGGCTGCAGGTCGCCAAAGTCGGCCAGCATGCGGTACGCCGTCGGCGGGTTCACCGTCAGCGTCGCGGCGGCGGCCACGGGCAGCTTGCCGCGGCGCGCCGCGGGCACCACGCGGATCAGGTCCTTGGGGTCGACGACCGCGTCGCGGCGCCACGTCCCGTACCCGCGCGGGATCACCCAGTCGCCGACGGACAGGTACGGCGACGCGTCGCCCGGCGAGGCCAGGCGCGGGTGCGTCACCGTGGCGGCCGTGGCGCCGATCGCGACGACCTCGGCAATGCCCTCGAAGCCGCCGATCAACGCTGGGTCCGTCGTGCCCGCCACGGTCGTGCGGTGCAGCGGGACAGGGTACGTTCCCACCACGGCCAGGGTGTCGGAAGGATTCACCGACGCGCCCACGAGACGAATCAGGACCTTGTCGTCGGCGAAGGCCGGCAGATCGACCGCGCCGACGCGCAGGACCTCGGCGGGCGCGCCCTTCTTGGCGGCGATCACGGCGCGCGTCGTCTTGGGGATTGTGTTCATGGTTCGTTGCAGGGCAGAGATGTGCCGTCGGGAGAGAGAACAGATTCGTGAGAGACGAGGATTGGCCGCGGGCACGGCCACGCTTTATGCGCTCGCGCTCCCACCGCAGCACATCATCTCCCCTCTTGGCGCTCTCTCACTCCATGCAACTGCAACGTAATCCGCGACGCGTGCCGGACGTTCCGACTCGTGGCAGCAGCGACGCGTTGGCGGTGGCGGCGGCGCTCTCGTCGAGCAATGACCCCACGGCTTACCCCAGCACGCCCCGCCGCCACGCCCTGCCCGCTGGCCCGGCTCGGCTGACAGCGTCGACGCGTCTTCGTCTCGCGAAGCTGCTCTCACTTCTTCTGCAGTGCCTGCTGACCAACGAGCCGCGGTATCCGGTGCAGCCATCGTCGGCGCCACGCTGGTCAGTCTCGACGGTGGAGTAGCGCGGGCCAACGCGGGGGTGAACTTCGCGTCGGTCGCCGCGTGTGTCGCCACGCGCTGGAGGTTCAGCTCGCGCTCGGTAGTGTGCAGCGCGAGTTCCGAGCGGGAGCCCTTGGTTATTCTACTATCGTCACGTAGCGTGACCCACGTCTGACATTGACGCCCTATGCCACGTCGCAGCGCCGCCGTCAGACTTTGTTCCGCGATCTCCGTCATGCGAACCCGTAAGCGGGACGATGAGAAACAGTTGCGACGCCCGAGGCGCGTGTTCACGGGAGGAACTACAGGACGTAGCGTGTTGGTAGTCGGAGCGCCGAACGGGCGAGCGTTCGTTGGACCTTCACGAGCACCGCTCGTGGAACTGATGGGGATCATCGCGGAGCCGCTCGTACTTCTCGCATACGCTGCTTGGTCGTTATCCGCGAGGACCCGTATGCTTGCTGTTGCGCGCACGGTTCCTGTCCTCGTCTCGTCGCCAATCCGACAGCGCCCAGTCGACTCTCCCGGCGGCATTTGTGAGTAGATTCCTCGCTCTACTGTTTATTCGAGCTTGGACCATCAGGGACCGGCCAGTTGTCGCGAAGCAGGTCGCGAAACGCGTGTCAGAGCGCGCGGCGGACTTGACCTTCGCATCGCGTCAGTGCGTCACGCTGCCGCTCCTCGCCGACAACTACGCCTCTGGAAACGCATGAAATCATCGAGTAACTTGCTGAAACTATGAGTGCCGATCAAGATTTATCTCTGGCCTTGTCCGCGGATCACGGCGAGGCGGCCAATAGTGCGCGCCTCGATTCGGCTGGGAGCTGACCTGCGGATGACGGCGATCTCGCGTCCTCGTCGTCGCTGTCGACATGTCCTTCTTCGCCAATTACTCTCACACGCTTCTCGTCGCCTGCTGGCTCGGCGGTACCGGAAAGTGACTCAAAGTCAATCGGACACTCGACCGACCCGCTGTTGCCCTTCCCGCACGTACTACCGCCGCTCGCACTTTTATTACCAGCTCCGGACACGAACGCCGGTCTCGCACCGGCGCTGGTGCAGCTGGCGAACTTGAACGACCCCGAGGCGCGGCCACACCAGTGTTTGGAGTGCGGAAATCGCTACGAGCTCGGCCATCAATTGAAGCGCCACTTGATCGTCCACTCGGATGCCCGGCCGTTTGCGTGTTCGCAACCCGGGTGCAGTAGCGCTTTTGCACGTATCTCAGACCTGAAGCGGCACGCCAAAACGGTGCACAGTCGGCAAACCGGTGGTCAGTTTGCGCGGGGATCGGACCTTGTTGACGCGACAACTGCTTCCGCGCTCACCGCCGTTGGTGGGGCCGCCATCGTGCCCGCCAGAGTACAGGCGGCGACCGCTCCGGCGATGCCTGACTATGCCACCACCGCCACGCCCATTCTCGCGCAACCGATTCTCGTTGCGTCTGGCCTTCGTTTACCCGGTTCGAGTTCTCTGCCGCCAGCTCGGCCTCGATCACAGGTTCCGAACGCGCGCGTGTACTCGTGCCAGGAATGCGGCGAAGGGTTTGCGCATCAGAGAAGCTTGAGGCGCCACTATCTCATCCACTCGGGCGCTCGACCTTTTGTGTGCTCGTACCCGGGGTGCAATCAAGCTTTTGCACGAGATGACTCTCGAAAGCGCCACATTAGAGTGATGCACAGGGACTATGTAGAGCTCGCGGGGACCGCGGCGGTGCCGGACTTCGACGCTGCGCCTGCGAGTGTGACAGCCACCGTCACTGCGATCGCTGCTGTGCAGGACGCACCCGATACGACTGCACTTGACCACGCCGCGGTTGTGGCCCCGGCCGCGTCCGAGTCCATGCTTGTCGAACCATCTCCCGTCACGCCAAGTTCGCTTGCACCGGCCGCGGGAATTATCGGCGAGCACAACCATACGGCCGTCCAGGGCGTTTCACCTCGACCGCTGACCCATCCATGTCTCCAAAACTCGTCGATGTCGCCGGATCTCGCTCACCACTCGCAAATGCAGCCACAACTGCGCTTTGAGGACCAGCTACCGCCAGACAGCGGTCCATTTGCCGCACCGTCTTCGCGACGTCCTTTGTTTCGACACCCTCCGCGATGTCATCTCGCCCCTGTGACGGCGAAACCTCCTAAAACACTCCCCAATCACTTTCCAATAAACGAAACGCATTTCTTCGCGCTCAGCCCTCATCCTCGTGATCGAGCAGGTGATGGGATGAACTACCGCGAACTTGAAACGCGCCGCGTTCTCACCGACCACGACGACGACGAAGCCTCCATGTAATCAACCGATAACTTGCTGAAACTATGAGCTCGGATCAAGCTTTACCATGGATGCCAGTTTGGGAACAAGATGAGACGGGCGACGGTCCACGTCGGCCATCCGCTGATGGTGGGTCGAGCGTTCCGCCCTTGCAGCGGTGCGAAGCCCTTCATTCCGCGATGCTCTCGGGTGGATCGCTGATGGATGATCTCCTTGTGTAGCTTCAGCGACGACGACTACGCGGTCGCCGGCCCCTCGGCGGCTTCAGCGGCTGAGTGCTCCGCCGATGACCCGCGTGCCACGACTCCACCGCTGCCCCTCCCGCACGCGCTGCCCCGACTCGTGGACGAGGATGCCGACACGGACCCGTTCTCGGTTACGGTTTCGTCGCCGTCTCGGCTCGAAGGCGCGGACGTGCGGTCGAGCACTGCGCGCGCTGCGGTCCTGAGCGAGTTGAGCGATGACGATGATGATGAGGATAATGACGACGCGTCCACGTCGTCTTGGGTGTCGGCCTACTCTGCTTCGGTGACTGCCCCTGTGCTCCCGCTACAACCCGCCGACTCGGTGACCCGCAGGTCGGAGGTCGGCGAGGTGCCGCCGCCGCAGCCGGTCGGGCGCGCGTCCACGTTCGAGATGCGCATGGTCGTGGCCCAGGACCCGAGCGACCCGTCGCTGCCCGTTCCGCGTGCTCGGCCGCGGCCCGTGCTCGAAGAAGTTCCCGTGCGTCCGAGCGTCACCGCGCCGCGGCCCCCGGCTCGCCCGAAATACGCGAACGAGCGGCCGCACCACTGCACCGACTGCGGGTCCCGGTTCAAGCGGCGCGAGCACCTGCGCCGCCACGCGCGCATCCACACGGGCGAGCGGCCGTTCGCGTGCACGTTCCCAGGCTGCACCAAGACCTTCGCGCGCCCCGACAACCGCGCGCAGCACCTCAAGACGCACGAGCGCATGGCCGCCCGCGAAGCGGCGGCGGGGGTGGGTTCCGAGCTGCCGCGCCCAGCCGGCGTGGGCGGTGCGTCTTTCTTCACGTCCCTCCTTCCGCTTCAGCAGCTGCCCGTGATCCCCGTGCAGCGCCCGCCCGTCGCGACGGCGTCGGCGGCAGCGGATCCGGTACTCGTCGTCGCCGAGGAGGAGAGCAATGATGAGGACTACGACGACGACGGGGATGACGATTACCAAGAACACGCCGGCTCGCCGGCGAGGAAGCGGAGACGGGACTCGGTGCCGCGCTCGCATCGATCGCCCATTGGCTTCGAACGGGCAGGGACTGCCGCCGCCAGCGACCCCGCAGAACGCGCTGTGGCGCAGCAGCCGCGGTACACGGACCACTCGGGTCGCCAAACCGCGACCAGTGCGCCGCCCGCACCGACTGCACCTCGCCCGCCAACCCCCGGCCCCGGCCACGGCCACGGCGAGCATTACGGCTACGACGATCATCACCCTATGCTCGCGCCGCCGCCCGCAACGGCTCCAGGTCTCCCAGACGACGCGTACGGCCGTTCGCTTCCGCCACCGCCACCGCTCCCGTCGCTGCCCGGACCCGCACCCGCCCCGCACCAGTACCACGCGCCTCACACTTCCTCGCTGACTTCGCCATCGCAGCTGCCGATGCTGTGGGTCGCGTACTACCCCGGGCACTCGATGCTCTCGCATTCCGGTAACCCGCCGCCCCACGGCTACACGCCGCTGGGCCAGCCGCTACCGATGCCGCCCTACTCACCACCGGCCGGCCTTCCGGCTCCGGCGACCGCGTACCCCGCCGGCATGCTACAACATCCCGCGCAAAGCTACGGCTACGACCCGCACACGCATGCACACGCACACCATCAGCCCCTGGGCAGCCAGTACCCGCGGTCGCACTCGGGCTACACTGCCGGGCTCGCTCCACCGCCACAAAGCGGGGATCTCGATCTTTCGTCGTTCCTCGCGCTCGGTCCGCATTCGACCACGGGTCCCGCGGCCGACCGATTCGGCAACGAGGCCCGCTGGCCCGCGGCCGACCCGACGCAGCAGTCGTCGGTGCCACCGAAACGCGAGTGACGCCGTATGAGCATACCATCAACCCAATTCAATCCATTGCATACCAGTACCTGATTCTGAGCGATATGTTGCTGTCTCGTTCACGTTCTGTGATGTGGCTCCGCCCTGACCGGCGCGGCGCTCGAATGTAGCGGAAGGCGCGCTGCGCCACTCACGTGCAGCTAACCTTCGCGTCGCAACGTGCATGGTCCGAACATTAATTGACACGCGGCTGGAAAACATAGTCGCCGAGTGGTTGATTCGCTCATTCGCAAGCTCCGATTCGGTGGGAAATCACTGAGGAGAAACAGGAACTCAAGGATGCATGAAACGATGACAAAACAAAGGGACTGTTCTCCAAACTTCAAACATCGTCACCCCGACGCTCGACATATCGCAGCTCGGACTTTGACATGATTGAGCGGTTCGGATAGATAAGTCTGCCATTTTTTTCCAGTTGCGCCTTCAAAAGAACGCTCAACATTGACCTTGGCGCGTGTAGCGATCTACCCTCTCCTGTTCCGCAGCATGATGCAGATTCTTGCAGTGCTCCTTCTCATGCAGCACCTTGCGCAGTGCTCGGAGTAGTAGATCCCGCCGGTTCGTCGGCGCCCCTTGATTTGCTCGAGCTCGAGTCCCTTGACTTTCGTGTTGTCGATTGCGGCCGCGAGCACACGGTCGTGCCCTCACCTTCGGGCGACCTAGATTTGCCCATACAGCAAGATCAGCCGCCTCTCCTATCTGAACCCGCTGGACCGGCGGCCTTGACCACACTCGGTTCTTCGCCGCGGCTTCAAATTGTCTCGAGCCTATTGGTGGGACAAGAATCCGCGCCAGTCGTATTGGATGACGAGGGTG
This sequence comes from Blastocladiella emersonii ATCC 22665, assembly GCA_025594325.1. Taxonomy (NCBI): domain Eukaryota; kingdom Fungi; phylum Blastocladiomycota; class Blastocladiomycetes; order Blastocladiales; family Blastocladiaceae; genus Blastocladiella; species Blastocladiella emersonii. Next base: position 1,366,793 of record JANHCV010000007.1, on the reverse strand, counting down.
GTGAACTTGAGCCAGCGGCAAAGAAGACCAAGTTTTCGCATAGTGGACGCCAGGACTCAGCCGTCACGTTCGCGCCCACCACACCCGTCGCTACCGCCTCCCCTCACGAGCGGCCGGGTATCACTTTTCCAAGCGTTCTCCCGCCTGCTCCGTACTACGGACATGCTCCTGGGCCACCCTCGCACTGCGCGTACATGGCCAGACCCTCGCTGTACCCGCTCTCTCACGCTTGTGCCTATCCCCTACCCTTACCGCCGCGGCGAAGTCAGTGAGTGCTTCGTGCGCGACAATGAAAACGCTCCATATCAATTGGACAGCCGCTTCCCTCCTACACAATGATCGTGCCCGAGCCTTTCATTTCCACCGCAGAATGCAACGCCGTCCTGGACTGAGAGTCCTGGACTGAGAGCGCGCTGCGCCACTCACGTGTTCTAACCACTACCGCTTCGTTTCTGGTCCATTTCGACCTCGCCCGGCGTAAATTGTGGTTCTCCGCGACGCGGCACAAGCTCAAGCGCTCCCAAAGCCTATTGCTCTCAGCACCAGCACAACTCTCAGCACCCTCCGAATTGAGAATCAAAACTATGACCTCCATTGCCAAAACATCTCCGCCGGATACCCCTCCGACCCGTCCGTTACATGCCCACAAGCGGCCGCGCGCCCATCTCCGCCTTCTCAACCGACGCCGAACTGGCGTGCATCATGCCGTCGGCCGCGAGGTACCCCTTGACGGCCTCAAATTCGTCGTCGGTGAGCTTGGGCAGGACGGGTACCGCGTACGCGTGCGTGAGGCCGTCGCGCTGGCCCTTGTTGACCTCGACGCGCAGCTCGAACGTGACGGACCCCGCCATGGCGCCGCGCGGCTCGACGCTGCACCAGTTGCGCCGGCCCATGAGCGCGCGCTGGTCGGCGGGCAGCTTGTGCGTCGGCTTGCCCGCGTCCACGTCGAACGGCGCGAGCATGGCCTCGGTCAGCCCATCCGCGTCGTGGTCGGCGCCCCCCGAGACGGCGAGCGGCTTAGCGACCGCGTGCAGCGCGCGGATCACGATGCCGGGCGGCGGGATGTTGCCGATGGCCGAGCTGATGATCTGCGTCATGTGCGCCGGGTGGTTGAGCCAGTGGTTCGCGGGCACCGACGACGGGAAGATGTGGCCCGCGCCGCCGCAGTGCACATCGCCCGAGACGAGCGTGATGCGCAGGTTGCCGCGCTCGTGCGCGATGCGGCCGAGCATGTCGAGCGCCGCATTACGCTCGGCGACGTGGTTGGCGGACGTCCAGTGGTCGTTGAGGTCGTCGAGCAGCTCGGGCTCGCCGAGCGAGTTGACGATGGTCTTGAACGCGCCCGTCTTCTTGAGGTACGAGAACCACGGCATCTTGCCCGCGACGTGGCCGACGGCGTTGGCCGCGATGCCCGCGACCGAGATGGCCGACTCGGCGTGCAGGCGCGGGTACACCATGGGGACCGTGGCGCATACGAACAGGTGGCGCGTCGTCGGCGCGAGCTGCGTGCGCAGGGCGTCCTCGATCAGCGACCACGACCCGCCCGACAGCAGCGTGGCGACGGACCGCTCGGTGCGCGTGTCGATGAGCACCGCCGCGTTGTGCGGGCCCATCTGAAGGACCGCGGAGTGGCCGCCGCGTTCCACGCCGAGGTACCCGTCGGCGCGGGCGAGGGCGAGCGTCGTGTGGTGCTGGAACAGCAGGTAGAAGCGCTGCGCGGCAAAGAACATGCCGCGGAACACGGGCGACGCCTGCAGGTACCCCGGGTACGACCCGTAGCCGTCGAAAATGTCGTGGTCGTCCCAGACGAACATGGACGGGATCGAGGCGAGCGCGTCGGCGAAGCCGTCCTTGGCAAAGTGGCGCAGGTACTGGGCAAAGTAGAAGCCGTGGACCGCGTCGTTCATGCCGCGCGAGAAGGCCGCCGTTGCCTTGGCGTCCTTTTGCTTGAGCGCGAGCCACGGCTGCAGCTCGGGCAGGTCCCACACGCCGTCCATGTACACCTGTTTGCGTCGCGTCGTGGCGTCGGGTTAGTGTATGCTCGGTTTGGGATCGAAAAACGAGCGAGAAACGGACCTGGTCGCCGCCGCCGAGCATGGCGTGGTACTTGACCTGGGCGTGCTTGCGCAGGACGTCGCGCCACAGCGGCGCGATCCCAGCGTACTCGCGCTCGACGTCGGGGTTGACGTCGGACGAGAAGCCGTTGCACGACGTGAATGCCCAGTTCCACTGCGCGTTGCGGCCGGGCACCGCGAACGTGTAAGGCTCCGACTCGGGGCGGCGCGTGCCCGGGATCGAGTAGCGCATCTCGGCCGACGCGAGCCCGTTGCCGGTGGTCGGCATGGGCACGGCCACGTCCATGCGCCAGAACCGGTGGTCGGCGAACGCGTCGAGCAGGGTGGCCGGGCCGGCGACCTCCGGGATCGCGTCCTGCGCCGACGTCATGATGCGGATCGCGGGCGACTCGGTGACGCCCGGCTTGGCGACAACGAGCACCGAGTAGCGGCAGCGGCCGGTCGCGAGGTCGGTGCCGAGGAACTTGAGGTACGGCCCGTAGAAGCGGTCGCCGCACGCCGGGCCCGTCAGGTCGACGGGCGTCGTGGTGGTGGTGTCGGGCTTGTGGGTGCCGAAGAAGGGGAACTTGCGCTGGTCCGCGGCGGCAGCAGCGGCCACGTCGACGTCGGCGCCGCGGCCATACGGGCGGTGCGTGAAAATCTGCTCGTCGTCGTCGGCGGTGCGGTCGGCGGGCAGCGGGCCGGATGTGTACTGGCCCGGCCCGCCGCGGTAGTAGCCGCGTTGGCTCCACGGGCTCCACGGGCCGTGGGAATCGTCGTCGCTGTCGGACATGGTGGTTTCGGTGCGATACGCTCAAAGCTCAGGCTTAAGCTCAAAGCAAGAGGGCGCGCGGGGGGAGCGGGCGGGTTTTATACCCTGGTCCGGCCAACCAGCGCGAGAACGGCGAGCGATGCGAGCAAGGCGGGCAAGTGCTGCTCCCCGTTCTGCGTGGCGCACCGCGTTCCGGTGGTCGGCCAACGCGGAAACGCGAGTGGAGAAAGAAGGTCGCTCACCGTTTGCGTGTGCGCGCCGGAGCGATCTTCCTCCGACGCGTACGCGTCGACCACGAGTCGCTAGTGTTCTCGACTGGTCGGCAAGGCTTCAACACTACAGGATTGAGGTTCTATTGAGGGCTGCCTACTCCTTGGTGATACGCGCGAGGTGGGCTCGGATGAGCGAGTGGTCGGGGAAGAAGAACTCGAGCTCGCGCGCCGCCGTCGCAATCGAGTCTACCAACAGGTCAGTCAGTGTGAGGAACGCTCAGAGACGCGAACCGAGAGGCCGTACCCGACCCGTGGAACGAGTTGCGCGTGTCCGTGAGCCCGTACCGGCCGCGGAGCGAGTCCGGGTGACTGACCTGGGCCCTAAGCGCTCTCACCATCGTCAGTCCAACCCCCCTCTCACCCTCTCCCACCACCAACCGTACCGAACCGGGTGCGTCGGCCCAATCAACCCGCGCCACGCCTTGATCACGTCGCCTTTCGCCTCATGCTCGAGCGCCATGGCGAGGAACGGGCCGGACGTCATGTACCCGACGAGCCGCTCGTAGAAGAAGCGGCCACGGTGCTCGGCGTAAAAGTCGCCCGCGTCGTCGCGCGTCCACGTCACGCGCTGCGAGTGCTGAACCCGCAATCCCGCGGCGGCGATCCGTGACTTGACCTCGGCGACCGCCGACGGATCCGCGAACAGGTCCGGTTTCAGCAGCGCCAGCGTCAGGGACTGCGGCGGGGGCAGCGCCGGGGAAGTGTTGGCCGTAGCGAGCAGCCTCCGCGGGGCCGAGCGCAGCATAGTAGCAGTACTCCGTTGCATGGGGTTGCGTGGTCCTGATGCGATGCGGGGACGATGATCGAGGCGGGAGAAGAGGTGGACGGCGGCCGGCTCCGTTTGGTCTCGCATCGTGTCTCACATTGGCACGTGATAAATCAACGCGAGATTGTCTCACGCATCACCCGGAGCGACCCGCCGAGCCGATGAAGGAACAGCCATGTACAAGTGAGATCGATCAGAGAGGGGAAAATACACAACAAAACGGCGTTTGGACGAAGAGACAGAATGGGAAGGCACACGAACAATACAAGAAGGGGGAGGATTTTTCAAAAACGAGGAGCACTCTACTACTACTCCATGACGACCACGTTCCCGGTCCCGAGCACGCGCTCGTCGAGCCGGAACAGGAAGCTGCGCCCCGTGTCGTACACGACGCCGTCGGCCCGCACAAAGTACAGCGGGAGCACCAGGCTCGGCGTCTTGACCATGTCGACCGACACGGCGCCCAGCGGGAGCGTCCCACCCGTCAGCAGCGACATGGACGAGTACGTCACGGTGCCCGTTGCGGCCGACGGTGGTTGCGCGCCGGCCTGTGGCTGTTGCTGTGCCGGTGGGTGCGCGTGCTGCGAGACACCGGGCGTCGACGCGGCGGAACTGCTGGCGGATCCTGACGCGAGCGACTGCTTGCGCCGACGCGTCGTCGGGCCGGTCCGCCGGCTCTCGCCCGTCGCAGACGCAGCCGCCGGAGTCGACCGGCCCTCGGCCGCCGGGGCCACGGGCGCAGAGGGCGACGGCTCGCTGCTGCCGCCGCGCGGCTCCTCGAGGAACCCGGGCTGGGCGAGCGCGTACGCGGGCGAGCCGACCGCCGCCGACGTCAGGGACGCCGGGTTCGCGGTGCCCATGGCCTCGAGCATCGACTGGTGCGGGTGCGCGAGCCCCGGGTGGTGCTGGTACATCATCGCTGCGGCTGCGGCCGCGGCGGAACCCGGGCCACCGCTACTGCCGTGCATCATGGCGAGGTGCGACGGCGGGTGCTGCTGCTGCTGAGTTGGGACCGCCGCGTTCGCGGGGCGCTGCATCATGGGCGGCAGCGGGGGCGGCGGCGGGACCCCGAGCGAGAGCCCGATGATCTTCTCGGACACGGTCGTGAGCGGGATCGCGGCGCGCGCGGCGCCCGTGATGTTGACCTGCTGGTTGCTCGGCCCGCCGAGCGCGCCAGCCGCTGCCGCCGCGGCCGTGGCCGCTGCGCCGCCGAGACTCGGGAGCCACATGCCCTGGCCGGTCACGAGCAGCTCGAGGCGCTCGTCCTGGACGCGGCTGCGGAGCGTCTCGGGGGTGACGATGAACGCCGAGTACTTGGTCGCGAGCGACGCGTCGCGCGGGAGGGCGTTCTCGCCGCTGTTCCCGCTCCCACTACTCCCGCTGCCGCTCCCCTCGACGAGCGGCGTCGACGACGCGGACCGCGGGCCGACCGCCGCGTTGAACAGGCGCTGCAGGATGACGCGGTCGGGCGGGAGCGTGACAATGGCCTGCGAGTCGGACCGCCACTCGACGGCGCACTTGATGTCGCACAGGTACACGAACATGGGCATCTGGCGGAGAAAGTGGGCGCCGTTGAGCTTGATGACCGTCTGCTGCATGGCGTTGGCGGCCGACGCGACGTGCGGCGGGACCGCCGGCGACGAGCCCTCGGCGATCCCGGGCGCGACCTGGTGCGGCGACGCCGTGATGCTGTACGACTCGATGACGGGGATCGGCGACACGGCGGGGAGCGGCGTGGCGGGCGGCTGGCTCAGGAGCCACTGCAGCACGTCGTTGCCGTTGGCCTGCGGGTGCGGCGGTAGGTGCGGCGGCCGCGGCGCGAGGAGCATCGGGTTCGGCACGTAGAACGAGTATTCCTGGCGGTCCGTGTTGACGATGGTCCACACGGCGCCCTCGGTCACGTCGACCACGAGCATGCCCTGTGGCAGCTGCTGCGCGGCCGGGATCACGGCCGCCGGCTGGTGCGCGGGGAGGTGGTGCGCCGGGTGAATCAGCATCGAGCCCATGGGCCCGGCCGGGCCCTGCAGGAGCGTGCCGACGGGCGACGCAGCCGCCGAGTTGGCCGCCGAGTTACCCGCCGTGGGCGTCGACGACGCAGACCCCGCGGCGCTCGCAGCAGCCGCCGCCGCGGCGGCCGCCGCCGAACTGTTACGCCGCTGCGCCGCCGTCTTCTTCTCGGCCGCGAAGGGCACAAACTTGACGGCCGAGGCGGGCGGGTAGTAGACGCCGACGTGGTTGTCGATGAGCGCGACGAACGCGCCCGGGTACTCGTCCGAGTCGGCGAGCTGGAACGCCACCTTGTGCAGCTGCGACATGGCGTCCTGCTTGGCCATGGTGGGTGCCGCCGACGACGTCGGCTGACCCGCCGAACCCGTCAGCGGCGCAGACGGTGCGTTCGCGGGCGACGACCCGTACCCCGCCGACGCGAGCGCCGACGACGCGAGCGCAGCGGCCGCCGCATGCTGCTGCTGCTGCTGCTGCTGCTGCAGGTGCTGGACCGCGGCCGCCGCTGCTGCCGCCGCCTGGAGGTGGTGCGGGTGGGCATGCGCGTGCGGGTGCGCAGCGTGCTGCTGGTGATGGTGGTGGTGGTGGGACCCGACGCTGCTAGTTCCATGGATAAGCGACGCGGTCTGGCTCGCGACATACGCCGCCTGCGGGTCCTGCGCGGCGCGGAGCCCAGCCTGCGTGTTGCAGTGGAGGACCCACGGGTGGTTGGGCAGCGGGCGGAGCCGCTGGCCGGGGGTGAACTGCTGGCTGGCGGCGGCGGCGCCGAGCGGGAACCGGGCGCGCGCGACAGCCGCGGCTGTCGCTGCCGCAGACGCGGCCACTGCCGCCGCCGCGGTCGCGGGGTCGAGGTGCTGCGACGCGACGGGCTGCGGGACGAGCGTGCCCTCGCCGAGGACGGCCATGGTGGTGCGGTCCATTTTGCGCATGGTGAGCGGGCGCGACCGGAGGCCCGTGACGGGGTCGACGAGCACGACCGTCTGGTTGTAGTACAGGATGCGTCCGCGCGACGGGCACTGCGACGGCGGGGGCATGTGCGGGCGGGTGAGCGCGGTCGCGGCATTCCCCGCGCTCTGCGCGGCCGCCTCGGCCGCGAGCGCCGCGGTGACGGCCTCGTGGTACTGGCGCGACGCGTTGCACGACCCGCACCGGCAGTCGTACCGGGGCAGGTCGACGTACGCGGAGGTGCGCTCGAACTCGTCAATGACCTCGATCAAGAAACTGGTCCACGCGGCCGTCGACGAGAGGAACTTGACCTGCTCGCTAGTGGTCGCGCCGGGGAACACGTGGCGGACGACGTTGCCGTTGGCGGCGATCCGCGCCTGGTCGAGCGACGAGGTCCCACCGCCGCGCGGCGGCTTGCCCGACTCGGACGCCTGCGCCATGTCGGCGGGGAGAACCGAGGCGGGGACGGGCATCGACGACCCGATCGTGAGGTACTTGGTCGACACCGTCTGCGACCGGATGCGGTTGAACAGGCAGATGGTGGTGCCCGAGTGGATAGCGCCGGCGACGGCCGCGGGCTGGACGAGCGTCGAGTTGGCGGTCGTCACCTTCTTCTTGCTGGGCTTCGAGATGACGCGGATCGGCTTCGACAAAAACTCGGCGAGGACGGGCGGGATAGCCGCGGCCGCGGCTTCGCCGGCATCCGCGGTCGCCGCGGGTGGGGGCGCGATGCGGAACGAGCAGTTGAACGACTTTTTGCGCTCCGAGTCGCTGACCCACATGTTCTTGAACGACCACCGCTCCGCGGGCAACTCGCCGCACGCGTTCTCGGCGCAGAACTTGTCGACGTGCAGCGTGGGTTCGGGCTCGTCGGTCGCGAGTGCGGGGACGCCCGCCGCAGCAGAAGCGGCAGCGGCGGCTGAGGGGTTGGCGGAGACGCTGCGGCCCGACGAGGCCGACGACATGGACACGGTGCGTGCGCGGCGCGAGCGCGACGACGTCGACGACGAGGCCGCGTCGGTGGACCCGAACGCGCTGGCCGAGCTGGCGTGGGTGCCAGCGGCGCGCCAGCCGTTCTCGCTGAGATGGATCCGCTCTCCGCGGACCGCGGACACGGCGCGCTCGGCGACGGTGCCGTCCTCGCTGTCGACGTCGCCCGCGGCCGAAGCAGCCGCAGCCGGTGCAGCCGGCGCAACCGTGATCGCGGCCCCGTCACTGTGCGTGGTCTCGCCCTGCATCGCCATGGAGATAACGGGCAGCCCGTGCTCGGGCGTGACGGCGACCCACCCAGGCACACGCGGGTCGGGCGACGGCGGGAGGGCGAGCGGGTTGGCGAGCGCGGTGGCGGCGAGGAGCGGGTTACCGACGACCGAGATCATGGGCGGCGGGCAGAGGAACCGCTTCTCGGACCCGTACGACTTCTGGGCGACCTTGGGCGTGTACACCGAGACCTTGGTCATCCCCCACCGGCCGAGCCACCGCTCGGGCTCGGTCTCGGCGTCCTTCGGGAGCACGCCCTGCGACGCCGCGAACCCGCGCACGTACATGTGCCAGCACCCGAGCGGGTGGCACGGGCCCTGCGCGTGGCACGACGTGAGCATCGCGTCGAGGACGAGCTGCAGCTGCGCGTCCGTGAGGATGGCCGGCGCCGCGGGGGTATGGGCCGAGGCCGGGTTCGGGAACCGGAACAGCGTCGGGACGGGCGGCGCGGGGGCCGGCTGCGGCTGTTGCTGCTGCTGCTGCTGCTGCCGCCGCTGTCGCCGCGGGGCCGTGACCGCTGTCGAGGTCGAGGTAGGCGCGGGCGCCGGCGCACTAGTGGTGGCGCTGCCGTTACCATTGCTGAACGTTGCCGCGTCCTCGATCATGGGCGACGTGCCCGCCGGCTCGCTCAGCGATGAGGCCGACGACGTCGGGGTCCCACTCGCCGCAGCAGCCGGAACCGACGCCGCGGCCGCCGCGGCCGCAGCAGCAGCTGCAGCCGCCATGAGCCCGCGGTCGGCCGTGTACGCGAGGTCGTGCGCGTCCGAGACCTGGGACAGCGGGTGCGGCTGCTGGTGGTGATGGTGGTGGTGCGCGTGCTGCGCGTGGTGCTCGAACTGCGCGCGCTCATGCAGCGCCGCGGCGGCTGCCGCCGCGTCAAAGAACTCGTGCACGGGCGAGCCGACCGACCCGCCGCCGTTGGGATTACCGGGCGCGTAGACGAGCGGCGGGGTCAGGGACAGGTTCTGCGGCGAGACTGAGGCGTGGCGCATGACGAGACCGAGGGCCGAGGCCGAGGACTGGTGGTCGTTGGCCGCGTACGACTGGCTGGTCGCGGGGCCTGACGACGACTGCTGCGCCCAGTACCCGGCATCGTGGTGGTGCGGGTGGTGCTGGTGGTGGACCGACCCGCGGCGCCCATCGTGGACGTCACCCGAATACGACTGCGACGCGGCGGGCGCAGGCGGCGGGGGCGGGAGGGCCGACGCCGAGACCGCGGGCGGGGGCGGCGGGAGCGGGAGCGCCGAGGCGGCGTGCGTGTGCCCGGCGTGCCCGTGGGCAGGCTGGTACATGGCGTGCAGGTCGGCCGTGAGATCCACGAAAAACCCCGCGGCGCCGGGCCCGCCGAGATGCAGCGGACCGCCGACGCCGCCCGCGAGGGTGTCCGTGTACCCGACGGTCATGGACGCAGGGAGAAGGCCCATGAGCGCGTCCGCGGCGGCGACGACGGACGCCGTGTTCGGGGACATGGGCTCGAGGCCCATGGCGGCCGCGTGGTGGTGCAGCGCAGCGTGGTGGTGCTGGTGGTAGTGGTGCTGCTGCTGCTGCGCCGCGAGGAGGGACGACGATGACGCGGGCGACTGGACCAGAGACGACGCGGTGCCGGCGAACGAGCCGGCCGCGGACGACGAGGTCGGGAGGTTCGAGCGGCCGCCAAACAGGAGCAACGGCTGCTGCTGCTGCTGCTGCTGCTGCTCGGTCGCGAACGAGCCCGTAGGAGAGACGCCCGAGGACGACGCGAGCGTGGTGGCGGCCGTGGGCTCGGGGCCCGAGCTCATGACGTGCATCGACGAGCCGGACGACGACGCGGGCGACGCGGTGCGCGGCGCGTTGTGCGAGTCCGAGCCCGCGTGGGCGGACGCGGCGGCAGCAGCGGCGGCGGCAGCGGCAGCGACCTGGTTGTGGTACTCGGACAGCGCGGCAGCGAACGACTCCTCGGTCTGCTGCGACGACTGGCGCGCCTGGTTGTCGTACTGCTGCTGGTACTGCTGCTGCTGCTGCTGCTGGGCGTAGCCGTGCTCGGCGCCACCGTTCGAGTACACGGACGAGCGGCGCTGCTGCTGTTGCTGCTGCTGGTGTTGGTGGTGGTGCTGGTACTGCTCGGCGTCGTAGCCGCCCTGGTCGGCACCGCCGCCACCATTGTGCTGCTGCTGCGCGTGCTGCGACTGCTGCTGCGCGTCCTGGTCCATGGGCTCGGCACTACCGCCGTTCCCATTCTCGTGCTGCTGCTGCTGGTACGCATGCTGCTGCTGTTGCTGGTGGTGGTGGTACTGCCCGCCGGGGATCACCGTGTGCGGCGGCGTGTTGTACGTTTGGGCAGCGGCCGCCGAGGTCGCGGTGGTCACGCCCATGTGCAGCATGGCCGAGTCGACTCGGCGGGCCTGGAACACGTAGGGCGACGAGGCGGGCGACGGGTTGATGAGCGACACGTCGAAGAGGAACGGGTTGGCGTCGCCGCCCTGGCGGAACGGGGACGCCTCGGGGGTCAGGAACGAGGCCGGGTTGCCGAGGAAGCCCGCGTGGTGATGGTGGTGGTGGTGGGCGCGGTACGCAGCGACGTCGGATGCCCCGCCGGCGGAGACAACCATGCCGAGGGGCAATTCGGCGGGCAGCGTGGCGGCGCGGTGCATGGCGGGCGGCGGCGGGACGGCGCCAGCGAGGTCGAGCGAGACGGCGAGCGACCGGGGCTTCTTCTTGAGCGTCGGGTTGGGCGACTTGTACTCGGCGAGCTCGACGAGGTGCTCGGGGAGGCCTGCAGCGGCGGCGGCAGCGGCAGCGGCGGCGTACGGGTCAGCCGACGCGGGCGCGGCCTTGGGCGGGCCCATGATCGTGGCGGCGGACCGGGCGGCAGCCGCGGCCGCGTCGGCGCGCGCGTCGTTCTGGGCGAGGTGCTGGTGTGCGGCCAGCGCTGCCATCGAGGTCGCAGCCGAGGTGACGGCCGGGTACGGGACCGTGGTGGTAGCCTCGGACGGGCGGCGGGTCCAGCGCGGGCGCGCACCCGTCGCGCTGGCGGGGGTGCCCGAGACGGACCGGTCCGTGTCGTCCGCATCCAAAATGTTCTCCTCGAGGAGAAAATCGAACCACGGCTGCGGCTGGGGCTGCTGGTTGGGCTGCGAGGGCGCCGAGGTGGGCGAGTAGAGCCCCGCGGCGGTTGCCGCGGCGACGGCAGCCGCCATGTCCGAGGACGGCGCGGATCCGGGCGGCGTCAGGTCCTCCTGGGAGAGCCTGACGGGCAGCGGGTGGTGCGCGGCGGCGGGCAGCGAGTGCGAGAGCGACGAGGGCATGGCCTCGGCGGGCCCGTTGGGCGGGGTGCGGCGCGGGGTGACGGTCTGCGGCGACCCGCTGCGGTTGAGGAGACTGGCGGCATCATCGTGCTGCTGCTGGATGCGGGCACGGTCGGCCGGCTTGATCTGGGCGGCCGCAGCGGCCGCAGCGGCAGCGGCAGCAGCGGCGAGGTGGTGCTGCTCGGCGCACTGGTGGTGGGTCTGCTCGAGCGGCAACTGGGCCGCGGCGTCGGCGGGCCTGAGGCCGACGGGCGGGGACAAGGTGGAGATGGGCGAGTCGAGGTGCAGAGAGTCGCAGAGGAGCGAGGGGAGGGCCGAGGCGAGGTGGTCCGGGTGGCCGAGGGCGGGACCCGTGCCGTCGCCGGCTGGGCCGAGCGGGTGGATGACGGTGGTGGGCGAGAGCAGGGCGGGGTCGGCGAGGGCGACGCTGCGGAACGAGTTGGCGACGTGCGGGGCAAAGGCGGCCGCGACCGAGCCGCCGTGCGCGTGCGGGTGCGCGTCGAGGCGCAGCTGCATGCCCTCGTGCGTTCGCGTGCGCTTACGGGACGAGCCCGAGGCGCTGGGTCCCGACAGCGGCGGCGGCGCCACTGGGGCGGCGGCGACAGCGGGGGCGGCTGAGGCGGCCGAGGAGGCTGGCGGGGCGCCCGACATGGTGGTGGCTACAGAGTCGCGATGGTCAGTCAGAGGGGTGCTCGAGGCGATCGGCGAGCGAGGTGGAGAACGTACAGGCCGGCCAAAGTGCAGAGTCACTCAGAGCGCAGTCGTCGTAGCGAGGCAACGGGTTGGCGCGTGCGCGAGCGCGAGGAGCTGGTCGGGGAGCGACACAGTAAGGTGAGCTGCTATCGAGCGTCACAATCGCTGAAGGTTAGCAGACGAGCGACCAAAAATAAAGGGACGAGGCAGCGATCGAGAGGAGGGCAGCGGGGGCGGAAGCGGAAGCGTTTGGCGCGGCGCGTGGTCGCAAGTCATGCACGCCTTGCAGCAAACCCTGCAGCCCGCTGCAGCCGCATGCCGCTGTCGCCGCCCTGCGTCTGGCCCTGCACTCTCGTCGTGATCGCCGCCACCCCCGCACATCGAGTCGAGGGCACGTACGTTGAGCGTCGTCAGGGAGCAGAGGTCGACGAGCAGCACGTCCACTGCGCGCGGTTGCTGCTACTGTACACGGGCGCACTCGGGGTGGAGCTACGGCATCGTGTGGTTGTCAGCGGCAGTCGAGTAGGATAGCGAACAGCGAGCACGAACCGGTCGGCGGCTTGATGAGCGTGATGCGCCGAGTCGGGTCGACGAGCAGCAGCGGGTCTCGGAGCAGCACGATCAGGGCGCCGAGAGTCTAGGGGTGTAGCCGGGTCGCCGTCGCAGCGGGTGCGGGCTGGCGGCAGGTCGGCGGTGCGTCGTCTCTGACGTGGTCGTGGTGGAGAGGTGATGGTGGACCCGATGTCCGGGTCCAGTGCAGGGCGTGGTGCGGGGCGGGCGCTGGGGCGGGTGGTCGCGCCGGTCGGTCGGAGAACAGTGGTCGGAGGGCCGATGCTGGCGGGCTGCGAGCGAGCCGAGGAGAGAGGGGAGGGGGAGGGGGAGAGCGGGGACGGCCGGCGGGGCAGGCGCGGCCAGCGGGGCCAGGCGGGGCAGGCGGGGGAGGGGTCTGACCCGCCGAAAACGCGCGGCACGCGTCCAGATCCGGATCGCCGACCCCACGCGGACACCACGCGCCGCCGAAAACCGCCCGAAAACCGGTTTTGCGCCGACCGCGCGCTGCTCACCAACCAGCATCCCTCGCGGCCAAGCACAAGCCCGCGGCGTTTAATACTTGTACATTCATGCGCGGGCGATCACTCGGGCAAGTGGTCGCCGCCGACCCTGGCCGAGGCCCGCGAACACACGGCCGAAAATAGGCGCGCGTCAGAGTTGGCGCATCGCTCGAAACGTGTGCGGCGCAACGCGCTTGCTTGCCGCCCCGCTGCGCACATCAACCGCCCTCATTTCGCGCTCGTCACCTGACCGCCGCCCTGTCACCTGCCCGCCACAGGGGCGCGGCGCAACGCGTCTCGCGTCTCGCGCCGACCGACCGCGTCTCGGCTTGGCCGCCCTGTTGGTCGCTTCCGCGAGTCGGCAAGCACGCCATTGGCTAATGCAACTCGGCGCGCGTCGACACTCGCCGCACTCCAATCGGCGCACCGCCGCCCCATGAACCAATTCTAGCCCGTCCAACTCGACCAGTCACCGCGCTCAGCCGCCGATCAATCGGACCATGGCCTCGACGCTGCCGGCCGTGGCCTCGGCCTCGGGCCTCCCGATTCCAACCGCGTCCGCCGCCGCCGGATCGCACGTCTCGGTCGGCACCCCTGCATCCGCTGACCCCGCCACGGCTGCGCCACCCGGCACTACCCGCCGTGCCTCCGTGTCCGCGGCCACGGCGCTCGCTGCTGGACTCCACCACCCGCACGCGCCGACGCTGGACGCGGCTGACGTGACGGAACGGCGCCTCGATGAGGATGACGACGACGACGATTTCGATCTCGCCAAGCTGAGTCTCGGTAACCTCGCCCTCAACGACCCGTGGCTCGCGCTCGGCACCGACGACCCGGACGGGGATGCTGACGTGGGCGTCGATAACGAGGACCTCGACGAGGCCGTGCGCCGGATCCAGCAGCGCAGTCTCGTTGCTAGTACGCCCTCGCTCACACTCCGGACCCGTCGACTCCGCTCACCTGCGCTCGACTCGTAGAGTTTGCCGAACGACCCTCCGACCCCTCATCCTCACCCGACGCCGCGTCCGCCGCACCACAACTCCAGCCGACACTGACCCACCGCCCCGAGGTCGTCGACGACTTCGTGCGCAACTACCTCGCGTCCAAGGGGATGCACCTGACGCTCGAGTCGTTCGAGACCGAGTGGTATGAGCAGCTGCACGCGGGCCGGCTGGCGCCCGAGGACGCACTCCCCATCCCCGACGCGTACGCGCACACGGCCAAGCTCGAGGACACGATCCGCGTGCTGCGGCGCGACCTAGCCGCGATGCGCACGCTCGCCGACCGCCTGCGCGACCACCTCGACCGCGCGAAAAAAGAGCGCGACTTCTTCAAGCTCCACTACACGCGCACCTCGCAGGAGAAGAACCGGCTCGTCGCCGACGCGCGGCGGCACGCCAAGTGCGCGGACGAGGCGAACGCGGGGCTCCAGGCTGCGTCCGCCAAGCTCGACGCCGCGCTCAAGGACCGCGCCGTCCTAAAGCTCGAGCGCGATAAGCTCGCCGCCCGCGTGCACCAGATGGCGACCGAGCTGCGCGGCGCGCGCGCCGCGGGGCCCGCCGTCGGCACCACCGCTCCTGAGACGGCATCCCCGCCACCGCGGTCCCTGGCGCGCGCCTCGTCCGAGCCGTCCGCTCCGCCTCCGCGGACCAGGGCCCCGTCGCCCGGCGCACGCCGCACCGACGCGCCGTCCCCGCCCACCGCGACGGCACCCGCCAAGAAACGCGTCCCGGCGTCCAAGACGCGTCTCCCCGCGGCCTCGAGCACCGCGTCCGCCAACGGCATGGTCGGGGCAGGTGGCGCCGAGTTCCCGGCCGAGGACCGGCCCAACCCGCTCGTCGAGAGCGGCACCGCGCGCTCGATGCAGCCCGTGCGTGTCGCGGGGCTCCGCGAGGTGCTCACGGTCAAGGCCCACGACATGGCGATCAGCGCGTATGTTTCCTCGGTGCTCGACGGAGGAGGTCGGTGGACTGACGGCTTTCGTGTAGAATCGCGTTCCACCCGCGCAAACTCGTGCTCGCGACCGTCTCGGACGACCACGCGTGGAAGCTGTGGAACCTGCCGACGGGTGAGCTGCTCATGACGGGCGACGGGCACACGGACTGGATCGCGGACGTCGACTTCCATCCCAAGTACGTACCGTCACTCTTAACCCTCCACCTTGTCCTCTCTGACACCAGACCACCGTAGGGGCGCACATATGGCCACGGCGTCGGGCGACATGACCGTGAAAGTGTGGGACTTTGGCCGCGCGCAGGCGTCGCTGACGCTGCGCGACCATACGCAGGCGGTCTGGGCGTGCCGGTTCCACGACACGGGCGCGTTCCTCGCGTCCGGGTCCATGGACCACACGGCCAAGGTGTGGGATCTCACGACGTACGTCTCATTCTGACCCCCTCATCGCAGCCGTCGACCGCTAACCCCACGTCGTGTGTAGTGGGAAGTGCCGCCAGACCTTCCGCCGGCACGCCGACTCGGTGAACGCGGTCGCGTGGCAGCCGTACACCAACACGCTGTACACGGCGTCGGGCGACAAGTCCGTGAGCGGGTGGGACGCGCGCGCGGGGCACGCTGTGCAGACGTGTTTCGGGCACACCAACGCGGTCAACGCCATCGCCTTTGCGCCCGCGGGCGACACGTTCGCGACGTGCGACGCCGACGGGATCGTCAAGCTGTGGGATCCGCGCGCCGCAGGCGGACCGTCGGGCGCCCCGCTCGCGTCGCTGGATCTCGGACCGCACCCCGTCAACTCGGTCGCGCTCGACCTCGCGGGCCACGTTGTCGCGGCGGCGAGTAACGACGGGTCCGTCAAGTTGTGGAACTTGCGCGACAACTCAGTGTCCGCCCGCCGTGATCTGCCGGGCCACCGCGATGCGGTCCAGGCGTGCGCGTTCGACCACGTCCAGGGCGAGTACCTCGCGACCGCCGCGAGCGATGGGACGTGGAAGGCGTGGAACTGATTTTCTGGTCGATATATATTACCTCCTCACTTGCGCCCATGCACGATCCGCGCGACCGACCGCGTGTACGCGTCGGCGAGCCGCGCGACGTCGCCGTGCAGCGCGCCCGCGTCACGCGCCTGGTCGAGCAGCGCCTGCGGGATCGTGTGCAGCGTGCTGGCGGCCGTCGGCAGCGCGTACGTCTTGCTGCCCCTGCCGGACCGCGACCGCGACTGCGGGGTCGGCGACGGGAGGAGCGTGTGCGCGAACACGGCCGTCGTCGCGGACTTCGAGTCGGACAGGTTCGTCGGCAGGTGGTGCGGGTCCGCGACCGGAAAAGTTGAGAGCGGCGCGACGGGGCGGCGCGGGCTACACGTTCGGCGAGGTCAATCATCACGATCTTGCTGGGTCCGCGAACCGCCGTACCCCTTGCCCGTCAAGGCCTCCCAGCACTCCGCGACGACCGCCCACGCGAGCGGCCGGTGCCCGCTACTCACGAGCGCGACGACCGACGGCGCGAGGTCGAGCGCGAGCCGCCGCTCGAGGAACCGCCGCAGCTGCGCCCAGTTGCGCGCCTTGCACGCGGTCCCGCACCCGTTCTGGAACCGGTACAGCGAGAACCCGTCCACGTCCTCGGACTCATCGGCCCGCCGCCGGTAGTGCAGCCCGCGCGTCGCCGACGCCGCGGGAAAGTACCGGCTGAAGATCTCCGCGACCAGGTACCCGTTCGCCAGCGTCGCGGGCGTCACGGGCGTCGTCAGGTTGAGCGAGCGCAGCCATTGCAGGCACTCGCGCGGCGGTTGCACGAGGGTCGATGGCGCGGAGGTGCCCGTGGAGGGGGTTGGGCGGCTGGTGGGTTTGCTCGGCGTCAGGATGTGCGTGACCGCGATCGGCGCAGCGGTCCCGGGCACCGTCACCGCGAGGCCCACGGGCGGCGACGCTGGCCGGGTCGTCGGGAGCCGCGGCGGAGTTCCATCGTCGTCGCCCGCGCCAAAGAAGTCCGCGAGCGTGCGTCCCGACAGCGTGTGTGTGTTGAGCCGGATGATCCCCTGCGGCGTTGACGTCGGGGCGAGCGACCGCGACGTCGCCGGAGTCCCGTTGATCTGCGGCAACACAGGCGACGACGGGAGCGGGGGCCGCACGGGCAATGGGCGCGGGTTGGGCAGGTTCGGGTTGCTTCCGCCAGACGTTGCGTTGCGGGTTGGCGGTGACGCGAGCTCAGGGCCCGTGAGCCACGCCGACGACTCGGCCGTGCTGATCCATTGCGGCTCGGCGGTCGCGGCCGGCGCGGTCGATGGAGCGAGCGGGAATGCGGTGGTTGATATCATTGAGGGTCCGGGTATTACATGTCAGCGCGAATGGTAGATCTGGAGTGCGGGAGCTAAAAACGAGAGGCAAGGCAAAGATGTGAGAGACGCGTTTCGATATCAGGTGATCCGGAACGCGTCGCTGTGAGACACGCGAGACACGGCGGGCCGAGCGAACGGACGCGCCTCTCGAATGCGATCCTTCCTCCCCCTCTTATGCACCCATGAAATGACATGAAAACCAGTGACTAGATGCAAACATGAGCGCAAGCAACGTGAACCAGGCACCTGCACCGCCGCCCAAACCCGCCGCAGGCGGCGAGGCGGCGGGCACGGGCATGCTGTCCAAGTTCCGCACCATCGGCAAGTCGTCCGGCTCGCTCTTCGCCGCCGCGGCCGCTGCTTCCGCCAAGGCCGATGCCGCGTCTCCGACGACTACCGCGACAAACCCGCCCGCGGCCATTGACCGCAAGTCGTCGCACAGCGACGTGAGCATCCTGACGACGTCGAGCAACAACACGTTCCACAGCATGACGTCCAACTTCACGACCAACATGGAGGGCATGTTCGACTCGCTCACCAAGACGATGCGCCGCGGCACGCTCGCGTCCAACCACACGACGGCCACCACAAATACCGCCGCGTCGACGCTGAACCGCGGCGAGGACGGCGAGCCGGAGATTCCGCTGGGACTGGTACGTGCGACGTGGGCATGCGAGACGAGAGAGCGCAGGCTGAGTGTGAGCGGTCCCCGTGTGTGTAGACGCTCACGTACCGGTTCCGCAATCTGACCGAGTGCCCCGTCGACGAGTGGTCGATGGAGAGCAACATCACCACGCTGATCCTGAGGTACCCGCCCGCTCCCGCCACGCCCTCCACGAGCACCCCCCTAACCCTTACAGTGTAGCAACAACCAGCTGACGTCGATCCCGGACGCGCTGTGCCAGCTGCCGAACCTGCGCACGCTGTCGCTCGGCATGAACCGGATCGCCAAGCTGAACGGGCAGTTGTCGGATCTCGGCACGCTCGAGACGCTCAACCTGTCGGGCAACCTGCTGACGACCGAGGCGGTCAACGCCATCAACTGGCCGCTCATGGTCTCGCTGCGCAGCCTGCACCTCGTACGGAACCGGCTGGCGCGGTTCCCGACGGCGCTGGTCGCAACCGAGTACGCTCGATTACGGGGGATGCGTCGACTACGCATGCTGACGATGAACTCGCGGTAGGCTCACGACGCTCGCGCTGTCCGAGAACGCCATTGACACGATCCCGCCCGAGATCGTGGAGATGACGAACCTGCAGTGGCTCGGGCTGTCCAACAACAAGCTCCGCAGCATCGACAACCTGCTCAAGATGCACCCAATGTCGGGCATCACCGTTGCCAACAACCCGCTCGAGGAGACGGACCAGCTGCGCCGGTGTCTTCGTCACCACGCCCGCACGCTTCGTACGCCGTTCCACATCTCGGCCCGAGTCGACACCGTACTAACCTCCGCGAGCTCGTAGGTCTCTCGCCACCCGCCAACCCCGAACCCCCGCTCGAGTACCTGGAGCGCGCCCGGACCATGACGCAGCGGCTCGAGCGCGAGCTCGTCCGCGAACTCGCGCGACACGCGTCGGCGGGCGCCGCGCCGCACTCGCCCGCGGCCGCCGGGTCCGTGTTCGAGTACCCCGGCATGTTCCCGGTGCCCGCGGGGTACTACGGGACCGACGAGGTCACGGTGCCCACCATCTCGCGGTGGCGCGGGACCGGCGGCCGGTCGCAGCGCATCGTGCCGACGGTATCGCGGACGACGTTCGCCATCTCGCCCGGCGGGAAACGCGGCGGCGGCGGCGGCGCGACGGGCGTCACGCGCGAACTGAGTCGCAAGGGTGGGACCGCGGCGGTAACAGGGGCAGCGAATGCGAGCCCTGCATCGACGTGGCGCGCTTCGACGGCCAAGCCGCAGCCGGTCCGGCTCAGCAGCTCGGCGAGGAGCAGCAACGTGACGGGCAGCGGGCCGGTGGGCGGATCGGCGGCCGGGAGCCAGGACCTCGCGGCAACGGTCGAGGAGGATGAGGGCGAGGAGGACGAGGGCGACGCGCGAGCCAAGGCGACGGCGGTCCCGGCGAGCCGCACCATGCTCGGGCGGCAGAAGGCGGCCAAGCTGCGTCCGTCGCGCTCGAGCAACGACCTGCTGACGCAGCGGGCGGCGAGTCCAACGACGCCGACCGCTCCTGCGTCTGCCTCGGTCCCCGCGACGCCGCGCAAGGAGCCGGTGACGGTGGCGGGCGAGCCGCAGAGCGTTGTTGAGACTTGATAGATGATAGACCACGCCAAGTGTGTTTTTGCGGCATGCGGGGCGGATATTGATGGGCTCGCTGATGCGGCTGGCGAACGCGAACACGACGCGGTGCCATGTGACGAGCTGAGCGCGACGTGGACGGGCGGCCGCCGCTTGGACCCAAGCTCCCGCCCGTCCCCGTCCCCGCTCCCTCTCCCCTCACCCTCATCATCATACATACCCCCCGCAAATGGAATCAACGATGACCGACCTGATGCAACCCAACCCGCTGCCCGCGACGACGACCAGGGCGCCGCCGAAGCGGCCGCCGCGGTTCATTGCGCGCGTGTGCCGCATCGACGACCCGGACCGGCCCATCACGCACACGTCGCTCAACGGGCTGCACGGCGGCAAGGTGTACGCGGACCTGTGCACCTACGACACCGACTTTTTGCGCGACCTCGCCGACTTTTACCGCAAGGCGGCGATCCTGGCGGCGGGCCGGTCGGGGACCCCGAGCAGCAGCAGCGACGCGGCAGCGCTCGACGCCGCCGCCGCGGGCGAGTCCATTGACCCGGGGCTCGCGTACGACATTGTGGACCTGTGCGAGCGCATCGACACGCGCGACCCGCACGCCAAGTTCCACTTCCACATCGATATCGATTTCAACGACGAGCACCTGCGCCCGCACCCGGCCGAGCTGCGTCGGCTTGTCCGCAACGCCGTGTGGAGCGCGCTGCCGCCCAACGCGCCGCGCGACGCCCTGCGCGCGCAGTCGGTGGCGGCCATGAAGCGCGGTGACCGCGACAACCAGCACATCAACTTCTTTGGGCTGGTCGTCAACGCGGCGGCGGCGCGGTTCATCCACGCGCGCATCCTGCACAGCCTGCGCACGCGGTACGGCGACATCGAGGCGTCGGCGCCGTGCGCCAACGACCAGCGCGACTGGTCGCGCATCGTCGACAGCGGGTACAACGGCCTGCGCATGCTCGGGTCGCAGAAACGGCGGGTCGCCGGGACCAAGCTGCAGCAGGACCTGTCCAACGTGTACTGTGCCATCGACGAGCGCCCCGGCAAGAACGACGCGCGCCGGTTCCCGCCCACCCATCGCGATCTGGTGCGGTCCAGCATCATGTACCTCCCGCGCCTCCAGTACAACGGGTCGACCCACGAGCTGTACCGCGGCGCCGTGTTCTACGAGTTCATCATCAACCCGGTCCCCGACTACGTCGTCCTCGACGCCGCGGGCATCGAGTTCGCCACGCCCTCGGCCGCCCCCGTCGAGCTCGGGCCCGAGCTCACGTTCAAGGGCGGCGTCGACTCGGTCATGTGCGGCGCCGAAGATACCATCAAGTTCCTCGCCCAGCACACCCGCTTCCTCCACCCGCTCTCGGCGGCCGCCGTCCTGTCTCAAGGCCAGCCCGCGCAGCCCGGGCGCGCACTGCCGCCGGCGCCCGTGCAGCAGCAGCAGCAGCCAGTTCAACAGTCGTTCCCGCAGCAACAGCGGTACCGCCAGGACATGAGCGGCCTCGCGTCGCCGAGCTCGGTCTTTGCCGTCTCCGACGCGTGGGAGGACGAGATCAAGCGGTCGACGTCGGCCGCCGCCGTGCACCGCATCGACTCGGGCGTCGGGTCGCTCAACCAGCTCGCCGCCGCGGCCCCGCGCACGGTCTCACCGTCATTCCTGTCGCACGGCGACACGCTGGCCCCGTGGCTGCACCTCGCGGCCGAGCACGGCCTCCCCGTCGTGATCGCGCACCAGTCGTACGTGGCGAGCACGTCGCACTGGTTCCCGCCGACGCTCGACCCCGCGCGCCTCACGGTCCTGGTCGCGTCCGCTGGCACGCCGCTGACCACCAAGCCGACGGTGGCATGCCGGCACACGGCCACCGGGCTTCGCGCGTCGTCGCCCGAGCTCGCGGCGGCGCTCGACGGGCACGCCGTGGTGTGGCGCCGGTCGCACCAACACCGCGCGGCATCGCCGTCTGCCTCGCTCGCGCGCCTGCTCCGCGTCCTCCCCGTGGCGGGTGTCTGGCTCGACGATCCCGTGCACCATGCGAAGCACGGCCAGCCGATCGCCGTCCTGCAGCCGCCGCGGACCGGCGCGCAGTCGCTCGCCGAGATCGCGCGCGTGTACGCGGCGGGCCACGTGCCGGAGCAGGCCGTCGACGACGCGTTCCTGTACGTGACGCGCGCGGTGCTCGCGCTCGCCGAGGCGCTGGCCGCGTTTGCGGTGCCGCCCGAGGCGATCGGGATCGAGTCCGTCATGGTGCACTCACTCGCTCTGCGTGAGAAGGCAAATCGCTAACCCGCGCACGACTCGACTAGGTGTACCCCGACGGCCGCCTCGACATTGACCACTGCGCGTGCCCGACGCTCACCAGCCTCGACTCGCCGTCCGCCGCCGCCGACCACGCCGAGCGTCTCGTCGTTCGCGCGGTACACACGGCCGCAAGCTTCATCGCGACAGTCCTCGGCGGGCCGACGGCGCTCTTCGACAAGCTCGCGCGGGCCGACGCGGTGCCGCAGCCCGGGCTCGACGCGGCGTTCACGGTGCAGCTCATGGTCGAGTCCATGTTCCCGTCGGCCAAGTCGCACCACGTCGCGCTGCTGTGCGAGCTGGTCCACGCGCTCGGCGGGGCACAGGGCCGCGCGCGGATCGCGCAGTGGGCGGCTACGGCGGCAGCGGACGAGGACAGCGAGGCGATCGCGGCCGTACTTAGCGACGGCGGCGCGGCGATGCCCCCGCTCGAGACCCTGCGCCAGCCGTTTGTCACGGCGACGCTCGCGGCGGCGGCGGTCGCGGGGTGAGGTGTGTTGGGGCAAGGCTGGATGCGATCCAGTTAAGAGAATGGGGGTTTCTTGAACAGTACACAGCAAATGGACGCGATCTGAGTCCCAGCCATCTCATCCGAGACGCGTCGCGGGATGAGGATTGCGGCGCAGACGCGGGTGCGGACGCGAAGGAAACGCCACCTTCGAGGATGGGGTTGTGTTCGGTGCGAAGAAGGCGGTGCACCGCACTCGGGCGAGGCCGGCGGTGAACACGGCACCGCACCGACACTCCAAAAGCCGCCCGCTCCCCCCGCGACAGTACAACTCTCCCCCATCACCACCGCGTATCATACCCCCCTCTCGCATCGCATACCCGCCATGTCGCAGAAGAAGCAGCAGCAGTCGATCCGCGAGACGGTCAAGTTCAACGCGGGCGACGTGACGCGCGCGCACGTCGACGCGCTCAGCCTGATCCTGTCGGCGGCGCAGGTCAAGGCCAAGCTCAAGTGCAACCCGGCGCTGCCGCTCGTCGACGCCTTCCTCGCGTCGCCCAAGGTCGACTACGCGCTGACGCCGACGACGCTGGCCGAGGCGCGGTCGGACCAGGTCAAGCAGAAGGCCCGGAAGGAGCAGCGCGACGCCGCGTGGTGCGCGCTGCGCTACACGCTGCGGTTCCAGTGCCCCGTGTGCGCCGCGGCCGTCGTGCAGTTTGTGCGCAAGCGCAGCGCGCCGTCCGAGGCTCGAGCCGCCGTCCGCGCCCACATCGGCACCCACGGCCTCTTCGCCAACATGTTCTGCTGCCCCGGCAAGACGCACCCCGTCGACGGGAAGCGGTGCGCTACCCTGCTGCACACCAACGAGTACGTTGCCCTTCGATCGCGTTCGTGCTCGACGGCGAACTGACGGTTGTACTGTTCACCCCATCGTAGCTCGGACGGTATCCGCCACCACTGGTACCACGTCCTGCGCCAGCACAACTGCATCCTGTCCTACTTCAAGGCGCTCGCCGAGCACGACGTGGCCGTGCGCACGCGCGTCATTGAGCGCATCGTCACGCGCGGCTCGACGGGCACCATCCCCGAGCTCGAGGCCATGCCCGCGGCGCAGCTCGCGCGCCACTTTGCCGACTGCCTCAACAACGACCCAAAGACCAAGCACCACATCGACTTTGACGTGGACGTCGCGCACCTGTTCGCCACCGCGCCGGCTGCGTGCGCCGACCTCCCGGTCGAGGCGCCCATGCGCAACCCCGCCGTCGACGCGATCCCGCGCGCCGCGTCCGAGGCGCCGTCCGTAATGGCCGAGGTCGACGCGCTCCTCGCGGACCCGGTGTGGGACGTGATCTCGCCGTCCGCGGCCGAGGCGAGCTTCGCGGCGCCGGACCTCGTGCAGACGCAGCCCGAGTTCGGCGGCATGGGCTTCGCGCCCGACTTCGCGGCCATGGATCTCGGCATGGGCCTTCTCCCGCCGTTCGCGTACGCCGGCGGCTTCAACACGGGCGCGACGCAGCAGTCGTTCGACTTTGAGCTCGAGCTCGATCTCGACGCGCTCATCGCCTCGTTCGCTCCCGCAACCCCGCTCGAGATGCCGCCGCTGCCCGCCATGGGCGTGAGCGCGCCCGCCCTCGACCTTGGTGGCGTGCCGTCGTCCGTGCACGATCCGGTCACGATGGACGAGCTCATCAACTTTGGCGGCGTCGCGGGCCCGTTCGACGACCCGCTGGCGCTCGTCGCGTCGCGCTGGTGATGGCCATGGTCGCCGAGAGTTGTATTCCCCTCAGTTTTGTAATCGCATACCCGCATACACGCGCAAAAAAAAGCTGTTCCTTCAACTCGCTCGTGCCTGCCATCGGAAGCTGTCACGCGAGAGCCCCGCGGCTTTCGAGTCGATCGGGAGGGACCCTCCGTCGAGCAGCGATGGGGTCCCTCCTCCACGCACCGAGTTCGACTCGCTTTCGCTGTGCTACGGTAAGGTTCTGCGGAGGGCGAGGGACGGCGACGCGTGTGCTACGGTAAGGTTCTGCGGAGGGCGAGCGACGGCGACGCGCGTGCTACGGTAAGGTTCTGCCGAGGGCAAGCGACGGCGACGCGTTCGAGGGCGCGCGAGTGGCGGAATGCGTGGGCCCCCGGAGTAGAACCGCGACCGCAACTGGGCGCACAAAACCCGCTCGCCGCCCGCCCCGCCTCCCCTCTCGCTCTCTCCCCAACACAACCAAGCACACGCACCATGGCCGAGCCGCCCCTCGACTTCATCCAGTTCGCCCAGGACGACGTGACCCGCGAATACGTCGACGAGGTCTGCGCCCGCCTCGGCTCAAGGGCCGCCGAGAAGCTCAAGTTCACGCCCGACGACGCCGTGCTCGATGGCTTCCTCGCCGACCCAAAAGTCTTCTACCGGCGCCAGTCGTTCACGCTCGAGGAGTACCGCGCGGGCGTAGCCAGCGGCCGGTTCAAGCAGAAGGGCCCGCAGGTGGAACACGACGACCAGTGGTGCGGCGAGCACGACATTGTGGACTTCACCTGCCCCCTCTGCCACCAGCGCGAGGAGAAGCTCGCGCGCAGCACCTCCGAGATCATCACGGCCATCCGCACGCACCTCGTCAAGCACGTGGTGTTTAAGTACCAGTTCCGCTGCCCCGGCCAGTTCTTTCTTTTGGACAACAGGCCGTGTGGCACATTTTACCACTCGGGCCAGTACGTGTACTTCTTGCGCGCTCTCCTCCCCGCACAATAGACTGACCTGCTGCCCGCTCACCCGTAGCGCGGAGGACATTCATCACCACTGGCGTCACGTCTACGCGCAGTGGTGCTGCCAGTTCGCCTACTTCCGCCTTCTCGCGCGAAACGACCCGGCGGCGCGCTTGCGCATCACCGCGCTCATCGGCCCGCCCGCCGACCCGCCCGCCGACCCGCCCGTCGCGACCGGTGAGCCCATGCAGGAGCCCGCGGAGCAGCAGCTCGCGCGTCGCTTCGTCAACCACCTCAACGGCGAGCCCAAGGCCAAGTTCCTCGTCGACTTTGACGTGGACGTCGCGCCCCTGTTCGCCGGCGCACCGGCCGAGCCTGCCGCGGCGGCTGCAACCGCGTCCGGGTCTATGCCCGCGCCGGCCGCTGCTCACGTCGCTGCCCCCGCTGTCCATCGCGCTGGGCATTTGGGTCCCGAGCTGGCTGCCGAGGTTGCCGCCCTTCTTGACGATTCTGACTTGGACACGCTCGAGGCGCCTCCGGCCATGGATGGGCCGCGCCCTGACGCCGAGGCGGCGCCGCCCGCACCTGTCGCTGCGCCGGCCTACGCGTACGCGCCAACGACGGCCTCGGCTCCGGCTTCGCTCGGCTATGGTCACGCTTCCGTGTCCTACGACTCGTCGCCGATGCTCGCCGCGCCCACCAACGCGCTGGCGGCGCACACGCTTTCTGCTGAGCTCGGCCGTGGGCACGCTTGGGCTTCTCACGTCGCGCCGATGCCCGTCATGCCGATGCCCACCACGCCGATGCCCATCGCGCCGATGCCCTTCATGCCGATGCACGCCGTCATGTCGACGCCCGTCGCGCCGATGCCCGCCATGCCGATGCCCGTCATGCCGATGCCCGCCACGCCCGCCACCACGCTCCACGACGGCCACATCCCGTACAGCAGCGTCGGTGGCGCGACCGGGTGGCCCGCGACCTCGGTCCATCTCGCGCAGACCCAGACGGAGCCTCCCGCGCTTTTCTTGAGCGCGGGCGGTCCGGACGTGTTCCTGTCGGCTTCTGCTGGCGCGACTGACAACGACGCGATGCAGCAGGACCTCGGCCACGGCGACGACGACTCGGGCGCTACGATTGGTCATCATGACCGCAAGCAGATGGCCGTCGAAAACGCCTACTTCGACCAGTTCCTGTCCTACAACAACGTGTACGGCACCAGCGCGGTCTCGCCCTTCGCGACCCACCTCACGCAGACGCAGCCCGAGTTCACGGTGACCTCGCTGGCCGCGGCGCCCGTCACGGACATGGCTTTCGCTGGCGCCTTGGGCTCCGCCATGGCCACCACGCAGTCGACGATCGGCCTGCGCGACGACGACCCGCTCAACCTCTGCACCGGCTCCCCGCCGCCCGCCGCCGACGCCGACTACCACCATGGCGCGGCGTTCGCGCAGCACGACACCGACACCGTGATGCACGACGTGGGCCCTGTCGCTGCGCCCGCGGCCGCCGATCCAGCCCTCATCTTGTGGTACTACTACTACTGCCTCGCTCAGCCGACCTCGTGAAGCGCGCTCGCCTCCGGTTTTGTCCCCCCTTGATACCTTGCTCTATTCCTCATACATTGTGTGATTTGCAACCTCGCTGTCTCTCTCTCTCAACGTGCTGCTCGACGCGACGCGACGCGACGCGTGGTTCGTCAACGCGTGCCGCACACGGTCTGTTTCAGCCTCAGCGGTCCGGTGTGCCGCTGCTCGCCGGTCCCCCGGCTTGTTCGGGCCCTTCCTTTGCGCTCCCGCTCTCGCCCCCGCCGCCCGAATACCGCAATGTATTGCTCCACGTAACTAGATGCATCCCGCCGCTGCCGCTCGTCACCCTTCCGGCTCGCCGGCCATGTCGGCCCACGCTGCTGCTGCCGAGCCGCCGCTGCTGCTCGCCGACGAGCCCGAACCGGCACCCTCATCGTCGCCACCACCACCAAACACTACCGCACCGACGATAGCCGAACCTTCGCCGCTGCCGCTACCGCATACGGCCGTCCCGGACCTCAACACGCTCGGCCACCCGCACCCGTCGTGCCTGCCGTCCGACCCGGCACCGCTGCACCCGTTCCGCCTCGTATCGCCGGGCGCGCACGCGGGTCTCTCGGCCGCGCTGCCCGCCGCGATGCGCGGCGTCCCCGCGTCCGCCGTCCGCGTGTGGGCCGCGCGCGAAAGGGATATCGACGCCGACGTGTTACGGCTGCACGTCTTCCTGCAACCAACGTCGCCGTCGGGTGGTTTCGTGACGATGCAGCCTGGTGGTGGAAGCGCACCAGATCCGCTCCTCTCGCCGTCCGCGGCAACACTACACCCAGCGTCGCTGATGCGCCACGCGAGCGTGTCGCGGCGCCCACTGCCGCCGCCGGCGCTCCGGCTCGGCGTCGTCGCGTTCTACGAGCTGCCGGGGAGCGACGCGCTGGCGCTCGACGATACGACCGCGTCGATTGATCCGGCGGCGCCGCCACGCGCCGTGCAGGTGCCTGCGGACGCCGTCGAGCCGCTACGGACGTGGACGCACGCGCAGCTGCAGCTCCTGCGCGCGCTGCAGAGCGCCGAGTCGAGTCGGACGCTGGTCCCGCCGACGGCGGAAGCGGAGCCGCCCGTTTCCACGATCGGGCGCACCGAGATGCTGCTCGATGACCGCGGGGAAAAGGTCGGCCGTGACGTACGGGGGCAGGGGCGAGGAGGGAGGGCCGCGTGTTGCGGCTCGTGGCCGCGGTGCGACGGGTGCTGCAACGCGTGTGCTTTCTCGGCGCTGTTCTGCTGCTTCTGACGGACGCAATGAGACGTGTGTGTGTACATGCCAAAAATGTGATATCTTATCTTGCTCCTCCTCCATCGAACATCTCTTTCAGCAGCAAGTCAACACGACGCGACTAGACGCGTTTGACCTGCGACGCGGTAAAGTTGCACCCGAACCCGGGCCCCGTCGACACCTTCTTGGGCTCCTTCTTGCCCTCGCGCGTGAAGGTCTCGCAGATATCCTTGACGCCGGCGCCGACCGTGATGGAGCCCTCGAACGTGGCCACGTCCTTGTTCTGCTGGTTGATCCCGACCAGCGTCAGCGCCTTGCCCTCGGCCTTGACGTTGCGCAGCGTCACGGACCGCTGGACCGCGCCGCACGTCCCGCAGCTGCGGTACATCTTGCCGACGTTCAGCGTCTGGAAACCATCGACCAGAATGTGCCCCTTGCCGTTATGCTGAATCACCTTGTCCTGGGCGCCGGTCGCGCCACCCCCGATGACGCGGGACCCGGCCTTGTTCTCGCCCTTGATCGACAGCGCGTCCTCGCACACGTCGGCCCACCACACATTCTGGATGGTGCACCCGCCCTGGTCGCAGTGCACGCCCTCGGCCTGGTTCGGCCCGATGATGGCGTTCTTGAGCGTGCCGCCGGGGAGCACCTGGAACAGCATGCCCGACGACGTCTCCTTCTGGCCCTTGCACGCGCCGGGGGCGCGGAAGTCGAACTGCGCGCCCTTGCCGTCAAACACCTCGCCCGACTTGACCGTGATCGTCTTGTCGAGCTTGATGAACGCCGTCGGTTTGGGCATGTCGAAGGCCGTGGCCGACGCCGCGAGGCACGCGACGAGGGCGAGGAGGAGCGCGAGCGAGGCGTTGGTCATGGTGGTGATGGTGTGAGTGATGCGTCAGCCGGGCCGATCTAAGTCGGAGATTGTCTAGTGTAAGTGGTTGGTGATGAACCATTCGATGGGCGGGCGGGGGATCCGCTGCTATTTATCGAGCAGAGGGACGATGGCCACGGCCATGGCCACGGCCACGCGCGTCAGCGAGCCGGCCGACCCGAACCCGCTCGCGGCGTACGCGCGACGGTGGCCGTGTCATGAACCGCCCAGGGTTCATGAGTGCATCGCAAGCAGGAAACAGCGGCGTCGCAAAGCACCAGATGTCGCGGAAGTCGGATCGCAAGCTGTGGCGACGCCGCGGCGCCCGCGGCAACCGTGGCCGCGGCTTGACCGCCGTGATCCGAGTTCCGGCCGCTGACCTTCGCGCAACACCACCGGCTCACGAGAAATGAGACACACGTTGGCGAGTCGCACGCGAGGGGGAGGTATATGAAACGTTACAATTGGCGAGCAAGCGAGCAAGAGAGAGCGAGGGACAAAACGGAAACTACTACTAGGGAGGGAGAGGACACATCCGAACGAGGGGAGGGAGGGAGGGTAACTACAGCAACAGAATGTGCAAATGGTAGGGGACGGGTTACGGCAACGACCGCTACCGGCCGTCGGCAGCCGGCGCGATCTGCGGGTCCTCGACAACGACCACGGTCTCGAGCGGCGCGCCGTCGCGGCGGATCGCGCCCACGTCGTCCTCGTCGCCCGCCGCGTCCTCGTCGTCGTCGCCCGTCGCGGCAGCAGCGCGCGGGCCGCCCCAGGTACGTTGCCGGACCGTGAGGAACGAGTACATGAGGATGGCGATGGTGAAGAAGGGGTTGAAGAAGTAGTAGGCGGGGAAGACGAGGACGGCCTTGAGCCGCTTCTCGAGCACGGCCCACACGGTGACGAAGAGCCAGTTCGGGATGATGACGATGAGCAGCCACACGAGGTAGTCCCACTTGAACGTCGAGTAGTCGAAGATGAGGTTGAAGAGCAGCTCGACCAGCAGGATGTAGGTGATGGCGCCGCCGACCTTGAGGATCTGGAAGAACTTGGTCAGCATCAGCAGCGGGTACTTGCGCCAGAACAGCGGCGTGCACAGCATGATGAGCTCGTTGGTGATGGTGCCCAGGAACCACCGCCGCCGCTGCCGCAGCAGGTTGTTGAAGTTGCTGGGCGCCTCGGTCTTGCACATGGCCTGCGAGTTGAACCCGAGCGTGTACGTGCCCGGCCGCTCCATCAGCAGGTGCGTCATGTACCGGTCCTCGCCCAGGTACCGCTGCGCAAAGTCGAACGTCGACGCGATCTCGCGCTGGTAAAAGTAGTCCTGCGCAACGTCGAGCAGCACCGGGTACTTGAACATGGTCAGGACACCCGGGAGACACGTTACGGCGCCCATGAGGGCCTCGGCGTTGCGGAAGATCATGGACTCGATGTACTCGGCGTCCTGCATGATGCGCCAGAAGTTGTAGCAGTCCTCGTTGCGGCTGACCACCATGCCCGTGACGGCGCGCGTCTGCGGCCGCCGCTGCACCTCGGCCACGAGCTGCGACACCGTGTCGGGCATGATCGCCGTGTCCGAGTCCATGAACAGAATGTACGGGTCCTCGACGTGGCCCTCGTTCTCGAGCTCCTGCTGCAGCCGCTCGAACATGTTGCGCTGCGTGCCCAGCTTGCCCGAGTGCTCGAACCGGCACACCGTGATCTGCGTCGAACGGTACTCGAGCGTGTACGCGTCGGGACAGTCCTCGGCCGTGAAGTCGAGCGGCTGCGGGCCGCGAGGGGCGTGAAGCCGCAGCGACGGCGTCGACCCGCCGCCCGACGTGCTCGCGTCCTCGTACAGGTGCGCGGCGCCGAGCGACGCCAGGTCGCCCGAGGCCGCCTCGCCGGGGTCGGCGAAGAACGAGTCGCGGCGGTGGTGGTCGACGGACCCGCGGATGCTGCCGGTCCCGCCCGTCACGATCTGGTCGAACCCGTTGTACTTTTGCGACTTGCGGCCCATCAGCACCTTGGGGCTGTACCCGCCGGCGAGGTCAGCGGCAGATGCCGTGGTCCCGGGCGTCGGTGGGGACATGGGGCCGAACGCGGGCGAGTCCTGGTTGTTGGCGGCAGCAGCGCGAGCGGCCGAGTCCTCGGCGACACGGCGCGCGAGGGTCTCGGAGCGGAGCGGGACGCCCGTCATGAGGCGGCACAGGGTGAAGAACTGCTGCTCGACGTCGTAGTTGTCGAACCCGATGTAGACGCGCAGGCGCGGGTAGTCGGACCCGGCGACGCCGTTGATGGCGCCCATGAGGTTCGGCAGCGGCTCGTTGTAGGTCGGGATCAGCACGTAGACGAGCGGCAGGCCCTTCTCGGCGGCGTCGGGCGAGGCCGCGGGCGAGTGGACGGGCCCATGGGCGAGGTCGGTGGCGGACGACGAGCTGCCCGAGGCGGGAAGCAGGCCCTGCGACCGCAGGAACTCGTCCTTGCGCTCGGTAAAGTCGTTGCGCACCTTGCGCGTGTACAGCCAGTCGGTGGTCAGCTTGATGATGGCTAGAGCGATGGGATGGGCAGGGATCGTCGGGTGTGAGTGGGAGGCGTCAGGGCGCAGCGGGAACAAGGGCGATCGGGCGCCGCGCGGTGCCGCGGTGAAACGGGTCCGGGTTGACACCGCAGGACCCGCGACATCACACTCGCGGCGCGAGAAATGATTGGTTCGCGAGGCGGAGAGCGCGCGGCTGGCGGTTCCAGGATGCTCGCGATGGAACATCCATGGAAGCGGGCGAACGACAACAACGG
Source organism: Blastocladiella emersonii ATCC 22665 (assembly GCA_025594325.1). Lineage (NCBI taxonomy): Eukaryota > Fungi > Blastocladiomycota > Blastocladiomycetes > Blastocladiales > Blastocladiaceae > Blastocladiella > Blastocladiella emersonii. The sequence continues at coordinate 1,335,283 of JANHCV010000007.1, read as the reverse complement.
GGCGGTGGCGGCGGTTGCGATCGGCTGTGTGTGCGCGCACAGCGACGAGAGTCGCGCACAGGAGCGAAGCAGCGAGCGCAATGGGGAGGTGTCGAGCGGGATCGACGGGAGGAAGGGGAGCAGCGACGCGAGCGGAGGGACAGCGCGCGGGAGCGATGGGAGCAACGGCGCGAACGTACCGGCGATCATGTTGACGATGACTAGAAAGCGTAAGAGAGGTAGAGGCGACGACGTTAGCGACAGTGGCACTGCGACGCCTGTACTAAGGCTACGAACCGGGGAAGAGCGCCATTGCGAAGAACAACCACAGCAGAGTGCTGAGGTTGTTGCGGGTTCGGCGCGAGGTGATTTTGATAAAGCTAGATGTGTACTTTTGAAACTGTAGCATGATGACAGTAACTACGAGGGGGGTGCGGAGGTGGTGAGCGAAGCGATCCGGGTCGGCCGCGGCGACGCGGTGGCCGGCAGACCACCCACGACGACGTGACGGCGAGCACACACGCCGTGACGGTGATCGCCAAGGGCGGGAAGCGTACCGTAGACGAACGAGCCCATGTAGAGCGTGTAGAGGGTGAACATGACGACGACGAGGGCGGGCGTGGCCTTGTCGCTCCACGAGGCGTTGACGGCCTTTCGCTTGGCGTCACCCATGCGGTAGATGTTGACAAAGGACCACGAGTGGAAGATCCAGTGCGAGACGAGGTAGAGCAGGATGAAGGCCAGCATGGCGTAGAAGAGGATCTGCAGGACCAGGACCACGGCCGGCGGCAGGTTGGCCGTGGCGTCGCCCGTGAACTCGTCATCCCAGTTGATGGGCCCGATAATGTCGTCGTCGGACGGCAGATTGGCGTTCGGGTCGAACAGCGGATCGGCCATGGTGGCGAGGATGGCAGGGTCGAGGTCGCGGAGGTGGCGATCGCGGGTCGGTCGAGTCGGTGGTCGGGCACGGCACGGTCACGGCGTGTGCGGATCAGATGTGTTGATGCGTTGCAAGGAGAGCAATGTGCGAGGCGATCGTCTCGCGGCGAAGAGAGAGCGAGAGCGGGAAGGGAGAGAGAGGAGCGCGAGAAGTGAGGCGGGAGGGGGGTCGGGTCGCAAAGTTTGCAGCGGCGACAAATTCGGCCGAGCAAGGAAGGCGTGCGAGTGGACTCGAGCGTTCTCTTGCTCCTCCTCCTCCCTCCCTCCCGCCGACCTCCGTTGCGATGCAGCCCGCCCGCTGCGGTGGCCGCCGCTGCACTCGCCTTGTCGCGCTCTCGCGCGGACCGCTTCGCTCCCAAGCAGCCCGCCCCCGCCCCCACGCGGTGAACGCCCTCGCCTGCCCGTGCACGCCATCCCGCGGACACGTCGTGGGACCGCTCCCTCACCCTCGCGACGTCACCCTCGCGCCCGCGCCCTGCCGTGTCCACGATGGCGTTCTTGAAGAGGCACCGGTGGCGCTCATGCTCGTGCCGATCGCGTCGGCCGGCCGGACAAGGGAAGGCGGCGCGGCGGGCAGCGTTTGACTTTGCACCGACCGAGGTCGGTTTTCGCCTTGTTCCCGTGTCGCGGAGCGAGCATCGCGGGCATCGCGCCGTCGCGTGGCCGCTGCTGCGCCGCTGCGCCTGCCGCTGCACCTGCACCAATGGAGGGCGAAGTCAATGAATCAAGTGTATCCCGCCCTCGCTGGCACCCGTACTACGCGTCGGCAAACTGCATGAGCGCGGCGCGCACGCGGTCGCGGAGCTCGACGTCGGCCTCGGCCTGCATCGCGATGAGTCGCCGCTCGAACCCGAGGGTCCGCAGGTACCGGACACGCGTGGTAGGCTGCGCGTCCTCGGGCCACGTCAGGTTGATGAGGACCCAGACGACGCCGGCGCGGACGGCCGGCTGCGGGTGGTCCATGAGGGCGAGCAGGGCGTCGAGGATCCCGCGGTCCTGCATCAGCGCGTTCTTCTGCGCGTCGCTGCCCGTCGCCACGTTGTTGACGATGAACACGGCCTCGTGCGCGTGCTCGGGCGTCGCGCTCGCGAGTTTGGCGGAGACCATGCCGAAGAAGCGCGCGGCGCCGCCGTACCCGTCAATCACCTGCTGGATGTCATCCTCGCTGCCGACGGCGAGGTTGCGCACCAGGTTGAGCGCCTGGCTGACCATCCCCACGTCGTCCGACTGCTCAATCAGCTCGCCGAGGTACGCGTACGTCAGGTGCTGCATGACCGAGCTCTTGACCGCGGTGCTCGCGTTGTACACGAGGTTCTTGAGCGCCCACACCGCGTTGACCCGGACGCTCGCGGGGAACGCCGGCCGCGCGAGTTCCGCGAGCCGCTGGATCCCGCCGCGCGCCAGGATCGACTGCTTCATCGGCGCAAAGTCCAGCACCAGATTACACACGGCGGCCGTCGCGGACAGGAGCACCGCGGGCGCCTCGTCGCCGAGCCGCTGCACGAGCGGTTCCGCGATCCCCGCGTCCACGAGCGCCGTGCGCACCGCCTTGACGCTGCGCGAGATGCTCCGCGCCGCGTGGCACGCCGCGGCGCGCACGCCGACCGCCGGGTGCGCCATCCCGCGCAGGATCCACGGGATCAGGCCCGCGTCGAGCGCCGCTTTGCGCGCGGGCTCGTGCAGCGCGGTGCCCGCGGCGGCCGCGAGCAGCGCGGCTTCGCCGACGCGCGCCTGGTGCGCGGACCGCTTCGCGTACTGCTCGGTCGGGCCGGGGACGCCTGGCGGAAGCGGGCTCGATTCGAGCGAGGATGCGGCGGTGGGCTGTTTCCCCAGCAACGCGCTTGCGCTGGACCCCGTGGTCCCCGACGCGGGCGGTGGGGGCACCGCGGCGCCCGTCGCGGTGGTGCTGACGGGCGGGATCGGGCCCGGGTTCGTGCTGGCGCCGGGGAGCACCTCGGCGTCCTGCAGCGCGAGGCGGACCACCTCGACCAGCCGCACCATGGTGTCGGCCTCGGCCGCGAGCGTCTGCAGGTCCTCTGAGTCCTGCACGAGGTTGGCTATTTGGGAGTTGGTGTGAGTGTCTCGGCTCGCGCGGGAAGCGGGAGGTGAGAGAGTACCGAAGACGAGACACGCGCACTCCTTGACATTCGGCTTGTGCTCGGGGGCCATGAGCTTGAGCAGCGCGGGCAGCAGCGCGCGCGCCATCTCGGGCTCGTGCTCGGGCAGCACGTTGGTGCGGTAGATGTTGGTTGCGCTACACGGTTCGGCCGCGTGTCAGTCGCGTCGAGTAACGGCACCGAGGCAGAAGAACGGACCAGGTGGCGGCCATCAACCGCAGGTCGGCATCGGGCGCCGCGAGCAGCTGCATCAGAAGCGCCGACACGGGCTTCAGGTTGCCTACACACACCGAGCTTTAGTATCATCCACACCGGGCACGCCTAGCGGCACGTACAGTGTGCCCGCACAACCTCGCCCGCGATCCCGGAATTTTCGCGGCACAGCGCGCCGAGCGCGTCGAGCGCGGCCGTCAGCGTGCGCACGGTCCCGTTCGCGGCGGCGAGCAGCTGCAGGACGGCGGTGACCGCACCACATGCGGCAGCGAGCGATTGCTGCGGCGCCGAGTCGCAGCTGCTGGCGAGGACGTGCGCGGCAAACTCGGCGATGCGGCGCGCCGTCGGCGAGTCGGACGGGGACGCGCCGCGTTGCACGAGGCGCACGAGCGCGCGGATCGGGGCTTCCTACGAATGACGGACGGGTCAGTCGGACTTGGCGCAAAGAAGAGGGAGGGCAAGGGTACCCGATACAGCTCGACCCTTGGCGCGCGCGGACTCGCGAACATAGCCTTGAGCGCGCGCGCCGCGGCCTCGGCGACGCGCTCGTCAGTGTCCTCGAGACACTGGAGCAGCGCACCCGTGACGCCCTGCGCGGCGAGGAACTCGACAAACTCGTCGTCGCCCGCGGCCAGCGACCCGAGCACCATGGCCGCCTGCGCGCGCAGATCGGCCGGGACTTCGACCGATGTTGCGAGCGCGCACAGCCGCGGCACGGCGCCGGGGAACTCGACGACGCGCGCCTTGTGCGTGCGGTTGCCGATCACGGCGTTCTTGACGGCGCGCACCGCGCGCAGACTCGTCTCGGGCGACGCATCGGGCGCGACCAGCGCGGCGGCGGCCGCGAGGACCGGCGAGGTTGTGGATGGCATGGCAGTCGGTGGGGTCAGGGCCGCGGTTGTCATGGCGGCGTTACGAGGAGAGGAGGGAGGGAGGGAAGGCGTGGTGTCCGCGAACGACAGGAGGAGGGGACGCGACGGCGCGACGCGTGAGAGCGCGTGACAAGGCTGCGGGAGACACGACGAGGTGCGAGACAGCGCGGCCGCGAGAGGCAATGTGCAACGACACGCTGGAAAATGGACGAGCGGCTTCCCAGTGCACCAAGTCGGCGAGTCTGACGGGCCGAATCCGAGAAGCAACGACGGCGATGAGACCGAAGCCACCGAGACGCGTCGCCGCGGCGTCAGCTGATGCTCGCCGCCCTGCGCGCTGCCTCCGCGAAGGAACGCGTCGTGCAGCGGCGACCTCACGGAAAGATCTGCGGGCAGAACAACACGAATGTATCGATCACACACACACAATGGAACTCGGTGCCGACGCCAGGGCAGATACAGCACGCCGTCGTCGTCGAGCGGCTCGCGACGCGCCACCTCGCCCGGCAGGTACAGCGAGCCCGCGCTGTCGCTCGCCGACCGATCGAGCGCCGCGGGGCGCTGGCGGTCGTCGTCGACGGCGTCATCTTATACACCGACCTCGGCCGGTACTGGAGCGAGCGTCGGGCTGCTGGGGTGGACGACCGCTGCATACGGGTCGACGCGCGGTGACGATGACAGCTCGCCCGGGAGGTAGACGACGTCGCTGCTGTCGTCGGCGCCCGCGAGATCGGTCACGGGTGTGGATGCAGAAGTCGGACGTGCTGCGAGCGCTGAAGCAGCGGCCGGCTCGCCGTGGGCCGCGCCGACCGCGATCTGAACGGATGTGGCCGATGATGAGGCCCTCGGTCCAGCGTCCGCCACCGGCTTCTCGGCCATGCTCGCGCGCAGCGACTTGACCACGGCCTGCGACCGCCGATACTTGACGAACGCGACGAGTGTGAGCACCACGAGCGCGCCGATCCCGATCGTCAGGTACACGGTCGTCGGCGGACCGGCCGACGGCGGGTTGAGCGCGGGCACGGCAGCGCGAGATGTCGGACCCGTGGTACTCGACGCGCTGCCCGTAGCCGTGGTCGGTGACGCGTCCGACTTGGACTCGGTGGCGGCGGCGGTCGCGGTCGCGGTCGCGGCAGCCGAACTCGTACTACTCGCCGTGCCCGCGCTGTTGGTCGACGAGGTCGCCGGCGGCGACGGCGGCGGCGGCCGCTCCTCGGGACACACGAACCGGAGCGTGAGACTCCACAGCCTCAGGTCCGTGTTCCTGAGCGCCTTGTCGATCCCCGTGAGCGTACACGCGCGGAACCCCGCCTCGTTCTGCTGGATCCACGACCGGCGCGACGCGCTGCTGCGCGCCCGCGTACCCGACCTGCGTGATCCCGTCACCGTCGCTCCACCGCACCTCGAGCGAGCTGATCCCGCCACTCAGCACGCGGCCGAGCTTCGCGTCGCCCAACTCATCGATCGGGCTGTGTACACACATCACCGACACGTCGTCGAGCTGCCCGCCGCCGACGACGCGGGTGAGAAGCGCCGTCACGTACGAGCCGGGCGGCGGGTCGGGCGCGCGGTTCGTGCACGAGTCGGACACAGTGCTCGTCCCGCCCACGGGCGGCCCGCTTGGGCCTACGGTGACGGACTTGGGCACGCCGGTGATCGGGGTGAAGGCGCGGGACATGTTGAGTTTGTCGTTAGCGAGAGCGTTGGAAGGATGCGCTTCAGCCGAGGTTGGGAATCGCCACGGCCATGGACACAGCAGGGACCCCCGCGAGCGGGCCGAGCGGGAATCGCTGCGTCTCGCTCAAGTGTCCGCGCGGCCGGAGCGGCGCGGCGGCGTGGGGGCGCGCTGTGGCCAGCCCTAGGCCATGGCCATCGTGGGTCACCACCACCAGGGTCACCGCGGCCGCGGTCGCGCTCGCTCGACTCTGCTGACCATCATCGTGGCGGCGGATAGCAATACAGTGCATAGATTTCCGCGTTTCGCGATACTGAACAAACAAGTACGAGGCAAGGAAGCAACAACAACAGGACGAGTACATAGATGAGGGAGGGAGGAAGGGAAAGAAGCAAACCACACGAGGGCGGCCGGCACAACGTCGCGCACCAGGGGCCACCCGGTCTAGATGGAGCAAATGAACGAAAACATGGACAAGCCGCGGCGACCGCGGTTACTTGCTAGCGGCCGAGGCCTGGGCGCGCGCGTTCTCGCCCATGCGGAGGACGCCCTGGACCGAGTTGCCGTAGACGAGGTAGCGGGCCTTCTTCTTCTTGAGGAACACCTTGCGCTTGATGTAGACCATCTCGAACAGCGGAATCACGCGGATGTTGTAGGCGAAGGAGCGGACCCAGGCCGTCGGGTGCATGGTGCGGGCGATCTGGGTGCGCAGGGTCTCGGAGAAGCCGACGACCTCGGTGGCGGTCGACGCGTCGAGGTCCGCGGGCAGGGCGTTGGCGTTGGTCGCGGCGTAGGCGGCGTCGACCTCGGCGAGCAGGTCGCCCATGGGGCTGTCGGGCTGCAGCGGGTACCCGTTGCTGTCGACGAGGCGCGTGACGTGGCGCTGCCACACGGCGCGCAGCAGCAGGAAGATGCGCAGGTGGCCGTGGCCCTGGCACACGGGGCACTGGTGGCGGCCCGAGTTGCGGCACTTCTCGCACGTCTTGCACCCGAGCCCCTGGCAGTTGTCGCACATGGCGCCCGACTTGGTCACGCCCGTCGACTTGCACGGCTTGCACAGGATCAGCGAGTTGCCGCTGCACGCCGTGCACCGGCACGTCCCGCGGCCCTCGCAGTAGAAGCACGTCCGGTAGAAGTTGGTGTTGGGCACCTCGAGCGACACCTCGAAGGTGCTCTCGAAGGTCGCGGGCAGGCACGACTCGAAGTCGACGGTCCACGGCGTCGGCGGCAGCAGCTCCGCGTCCGACCAGTCGGCCTCGGTGTCGACCATGGGCGCAATCTCGTCCGTGACGATCAGCGGCTGCGCGATCCACATGACGCTGCGCCGCTCCTCGACGGCCTCGGCGACACCATCAAAGGCGAAGCTGAACAGCGCGTGGCTGTACGCCGCGGGCTTGAGCAGCAGCTCCTTGTTGAGGAACGCCAGCACCGCCTCGACCTGCGGGCCCATGATCTCCTCGGGCCCGTTGCGCTCGGCGGGCTGGCCGTTGGCAGGCGTCGACGAGGACGACGAGGCGGCGGCGGCCTGCTGCTCGTCACCCTGCACCTGCACCTCGGCCTGCAGCTGGTACCGCTGCGACTTGCGGCGGAACAGCGACTTCTTGCGCTTGATGGTCGCGGCGCCGGGCGAGCCCTTGGGCATGGCGTGCGGGCACTGGATGAACGTCTCTACACGAGCGGGGAGAAAAGCCACCGCGTCAGTCCGCTGCTTTGCGTAGTCTGCCACAGCAGCAACGGAGCGTACCCGTGTGCAGCTGCGCCATCTCGTAGCCGGGGACCGACGGCAGCGCGTTCGCGGCAGCGGCCGCCACCGACAGCGGCGGGTTGTTGGGCGACATGGCGGGCGACCCGAGCGGCGTGCCGGCGGCCGACGCGACCGAGGCCGGGTACGACCGCGCGGCGCGGTTGAGCGGGGTGCGCGGCGCACCGCTGGCGCCGGCCATGGGGCTCGCGGGCGTCGACGACGAGGAGGCGGCTCCGGCAGCCATCATCTCGTAGTGCTAGTGGGGTGGAGTGTGGGGTGTTGATGCGTTGTGCAACAAGTGCAAGGTTTGCTACAGGGTCGGATGTTGTGGAGGGGAGGAGAGAGAGGGAGAGGTTAGCATGACGATAGGACGGGCAAGCGGCAAGCGGGCGGGGGCGGCGGCCGGGAGAGCAACGGAAGGTGTGCCCCGGCGACCAGCGCACGCGGCGGCTCGGCGGCGGCGGCGAGGGTCGAGAGGCGTTGCGACGTGCGTGCGCACGCAAGGTTTTTCCTTCTCACCTGCCTGCTGCCCCACGCCCGAGGTCGCCCGCCGCCGCCACCCACGTTGGCCAACATCCGGGTGCGGCCGATGAACATGCTCGAGCAGCTGCGCTCGTGGGCCGTGAGGGCAGGGCGGCGGCGCAGCCCGAAGCAGGCCCACGGCCTGCTCAGCGCCGCCGCTGCCGTGGACTGGAATCGCTTCGCCTGCGCTCCATCCTGGCCGCCGCCGCCGCTGCGCCGAGTGCGAGAGATGCAGGTGATGCGCACCTAGCTTGCGATGGCCGGCTGAGTGCGTGCGTGCGTGCGACGATGCGAGGGAGAACGGTTTCGTGGGGGTAGCAGGTGGGACCGTCCGCCGTCGTCGTCTGCGTGCGTGGTGGAGGGGCCCTTCACTTGGCTGCGTTCGTCGCTTCGTAGGGTGAGGGCACTCGACGATGGAAGAGAGAACGGGGGCAGCGCAGCACAAGGGAGGGGTGGGCCGTGGCAGCAGAGCGCAGTGCACGGAAGTGACGTCGGGGGAGCAGATGGGCGAGAGCCGAAACGGGTCGGGTGGCTGGGCGATCTGCGCTGCGAGACAAGAGACATTTCGCCCGTCACGTGTTTTCACGACGCGGTCGCTATCTATCGCGGTCACCCCGATGCGCTGCTTAGGGCCGGCAGTGCCGTGGAACACTTCTCAAGGGTACGGCGTCACGGTGGGTGGCAAGAAATAATGTTCATCCTCGTCGGGACCCCAACTTGAGCACCATTTCCGCTGGTCGCATCCATGAGGGACGTCTAAGCCCTCTCGCGGTTCATGTCGTCACGTCTTACAACGTTGGCGGCTCGGTTTGGTCCGTCGTGAGCAAAAACGGCTGGGACTCGGGCGACGGCGCGTCGAGTCACTATGTGGCGACACGTGCGCTTGTGGTGCGCAAAGTCGCGCGTCTGGTGAGTCGAGTCTCTTTGCGACCACGCTCCTCCCCCGATGCAAGTTATCGCCACCAACGCCACCATGGAACACAAACACTTGATGCAACGGGATGAAGATGATGCATACAGCCGCGCGATCGCTCGGCTCCCCGCGGAATTGGTTAGCGCCGTGCTTCGACTCGCTTCGCCGCGCGCAGCCGTCGCGGCTTGCTCGGCCTCACTGCATGTCTTGGATCTCCACGAAGAAGTCTGCATTTCCTGGTCCCTTGTCCTTGTCGAGCGGCTGATTGCGACTGTTCCTCGCTCAACGCGCGCGAATACTCGAGATCTGGATGCCGTCACGCGTCTCCTTTGGGTGGACCTAAACCCTGCAGGGGCGGAGAAAGCGGCCATGTCTGCCCGGATGCGCTACTATCGCAGGCCGGCACCGACGACGGCTCTTGTAAACGTGGTCAAACTATTATCTCGTCGCATTCGACCAAGCGATATCAACGCGCAGGCCCTCCGCGAACGGGTGGAAGCAGCTCGGTCTCAGCAGTACACGTCAATCTGGACGTGTCCGCTCTCCACGCTTGCCTGGCTGCTTGTCGCCGCCGTCCTTGGGTGCTGGTCGGACGCCCTGTGTCAACTTCTCGACGTCGTCGCCGTTCAGGCTCGGCAGCTTTTACTTGTCTCACTAACGCCTGCCGAGTGGCTCCCGCTCTTCAACCATCTGTACAACCTGGGTTCCGAGCACGAGGGCACCATCGTTCCCGAGGCGCCCCTGCGATTCGTCGAGCTGCTCGCCTTCTATGTAATCTTGGAGTGGCGTGGCGCGATCTTCCGGATTCTGTGCAGCAATCCTCAGTACGGCGTCGATGAAACGGTGCTTGCGAAACTCTTGAGCGACGACACGACAGCAACTCTGGCTCTTCAACGCGCCACAGAGTATTCGACGTTCATCGACATGGCCGAGAGCGCCAAGGGCATCTTCGAGTGGGCTTTCTCGCACCATCCAAACATGTCGGCCAGACTGTGCAAGCGATACGTCCACGCGGCTGCGCTCGTGGGACACAAAGCTTTTATGCCACTACTCTCGCAGTTTCCCGATCAGGTCGTGCCCGTTCTCGATTTCGATGATGTCTTTAAGGACATTCGGCTCCACCGCTGGGGAGGTGGGTACACAAGCTACGAGTTAAATCAGCTCGGGTTTCTGATCAAGCGATGGTTTGGCGGCGATCTTCACATTGAGCACCTCGAGCTGCTCGAATCTTGTGGACTCGTCGCTCAAAAGAGGTGGAGTGCCATCCTTGACACGGCGCTTGCTCGCAATGAGCACGAGTTCGCTGCGCGGATTCGTGCGCGACATTGCTGAGCAGTGGAAGGAAGAGTGTTCTGACCGGCGCGGATTTCTGGGCTCGCCGCCGTTACATATATATTTGATTTCCGCGTCGTCACGCGCTGCGCATGCGAGTCATTTCTGCTGAGCATCATGGAATCGCATGTTGAAAGCATGCCCTGCGTGCTTGGCGGGGGCGAGACGCGATGCGAGACGCGCGGTGATAACATGTGAAGTGCACGATATACAGGACACATGCACGTTTCCTGACGTCCGACCTACTGTGCGCACTCATTGACTGCGAATGCGATAAAAGCCTTTTGCTCGTCCGCCGTAGCCGACTCTTCCCCAAATATTCGCTGTCTGCCCACTTTGCAAATTGCCGTCCACGCCGATTCCGTCAACGGACTCTCTCCCGACCTCGACATTCACTCCGTACTTGCGAAACGTCTGGCCTCTGCCCTCAACAGTCGTGGCGCTCAGTGTAAGGGTCGCCAAGGAAGACTTTGTTCCGCAATCGTACGACGAGCTGGCTGTCAAGTGCGACGACAAAGTTGCCGTGCTTGAGCTTCACGCCGACGGTTGGGCACGGTGCCAAAACATGGTTAATGGCGCCGTCGGATTCGTGCCGATTATGCACATCAAGTCTGAGAAGGTCTCGATTTTGCCCTCGCAGAACCGCCCGCTACCCTCAGCGGCAGTCCCTGGCGCGACGTGGGTGGCGATGCAACACTTCACACGACATCTGCCCGACGAGCTCACTTTCTCCCCCAACACCGAGTTTGTGCTGCTTCAGGTGTTTACTGACTGGTGGGCACAGTGTCGGAATACGCGCACGGGCGCAATCGGAATGGTCCCGCTCACAGCCATGGCGCATGTCCCAGTCCCACAGGAAGGGCAGCGGCTCGATGGACCAATCCCGCTGCAAGGATTGGCCTGTTCGGCTTAATAACAATTGAGTTTGATCAAATCCTTGATGTGAGAGTCCTGAACAAATAGAGACGCTGCGCACAGAATCTCCGGGGAGACATTAAACTCGTACGGCAAGACTTGTTCTGCGCGTGGAGATTGCGCTTTGAAGGTCAGGGTTCGTTGGAGACGCGTTGCGCTACACGGGGGACGCGTCGCAACTTGACGCGTTGAGTCCTGTTCGTCGCTCGATCCGTGTGTTTCGTACTCCAGGGCGTGTGCCTTGACTTATCTTACTGTCATCCACGCACCAAACTCGCGGTGCTTCTTGCTAACAAATTGCTCGGTTTTCCGTGCCACAACTCGCGGCATCAACTGTGGAATCAGCGGGAGAATTCTCCCACTCCCTCAAACTGCGATCCGTTTCGCGGCCCCTGCGACGCTTGTGGACTTTTTCCTGTGATTTGTGCATTCATGATCATGATTCCTTTCGGCGGTATACACATTTCGTGGTTCTTGAACCTTGAACCAGCTACCCACACGTGTGAGGTGCTGCAAGTAAACGTGGCGCACCGTGTGCTGCCGAGCCCTGCTGCAACTTAGTCTCGGTGCCAGACCGTGCGGATCCAGCTGGCCAGAGCGGTCGCGTGGGGGTCACGTTTCCGGAGTCACATGACCGCGCCCTGCACGGCGCGTCTCTCGTACGGTCTGGTTGCAGTTTGCTCGGCCCAGAAGCGATCTGCGCTCTAAACCTCCTGCTCCCGCACCCCTTACCCGATCGGCTTTATATGCATATCAATCGACGCGTCTCTGCAAGGGCTACACGCTCGTATCAGTCACAAACCTTGATTCCGCGCCGCTGAGGAGTTAGGCTTGATCGAAGGCCGCGGCCCTGTGGTAGCCGCTCGAGCGCGGGCCCTCGCGGCGCCGCCCTCACTCCCCGCGACATGAACTTCACAACTAAGGCAATACGTGAGTACAACAAGCTTCTGGCTTTATTCTGACACCCATGGATGTGAAAAATATGTGGTCGGAGCGATGATTGAGCGGGGAGGAGCCGCGCGGCCTCGCGCCCCACTCTCAAGGCCCGATCCTTGGGCGGGATAATGAGAATCCGAGCTCCTCCTGATTCATGAGCATTGAATGCGTCGACCTCGGTCAAGGGGACTGGTGTTGGACGAAGTGATGCGGGCCAAGTCGCGCGGCGCCCACCGCGTTCGCTCTCTCCAATATAGCTCCACGAATGCACCTCCATGTGAGCTGCTATGCAACCTAACCTATCGCAACCGACATTTATGACCAAGAAATCTCGCAGGTCGACGGCGGCCGCCCCTTTGGCAAGCTCGTCTGACGCGGCACCGTCCGCCGGGAGTGGAACGAGCGGTGGTCGTCCCCCTGACCCTGTACAGTCGATGGGCGACCGGACGCGACTCGACTCGGAGCCTCGTCGATGGTTCTTGCGTCGCATGGTCCAACCGATTCCGCGGGACCCGCCCTGGAAACCTCTTGATCGTCAGTTGCTCGCGAGGGCCGCCTTGGCGCGTCTCACGCCAGATGACCTTCGCCAGGGCTACATCGACTTGTGTGCGGATCTGGATCCGACTGGTGCGAATACTAAGCTTGCCGTCCTTCCAAATGCGACCAAGGAGTCGGTTACTCGCGAGTGGGGTGAGCTGCTTGAGTTGATCGATACATCCATTGACCGCGATCCAGTCGCCGAGGCCATCCCGCTTCTTCATGCCGAGCTCGAACGATTCAACAAAGCGTCCGCCAACGACCTGAAGCTTGGCACAAAGCTCGACTTTGAGGCGCTCAACGTGGGCGATATCGCCCAGCGCTGCGCGAACATCTGCCCTCAGCTTTATAGAATACTCAAAGCTATCAGCACCCCTCCGCGTAAACAATCAGCGGCTCGCCCTTCGACGCCAGCTTCTGACGAATCGGCTAGTTCCTTCGATTCGGACGAGTCCGACTCGCCGCCCGCGCAATCCAAGCGCGCTGGGACATCCACAATCGTAACGCCCGCCATGCTTTCGTACATGTTCATTATCACGACGCTCAACTTCCTCCTGCATGGCCACTCCTCTGCGCTGCACCTGGCGCTCGGAATGATGCTCGATTACCTCAGTGGGGCTTCACGCGCAGTCATTAAAATCCTCAACAAGCTGAAGGTTACAGCGTCCGACTGGTCTAACCATCGGAGCCTCAACCTTGCGGCCAAGTTGAAGCGTACAGGTGCAGGGTGCGAGAGGAAGGTTGAGCACGATGCACGGAAGGCTGAGGAGATGACGGAGACGGTGATGGACACGGCGAAGGAGGTAGACGCAGAAGGGAGGAAAGGGTGTATAACGACGGCTAATAGTAGCAGCGATCTAGAACAAAACCAGAGGGAGCGGAGACGCTCGCTTGAGGTGAGCGTGCGACCCCGCGGCGAGGCAGTCCGCCGGCGGTGAATGGAAGTGTGGCGCCGCCGGCGCGTGCCACTCGCGTGATTGCCCGACGCGTCTCTCGCGGTCGGGCCAGCGTGCGCATGTGTACTTGAACTGGCCACGAGCGCCAGGGGCGCGGTGAAGAAGCTCCTCGCTGATCCGAAAGCGCTTGTCGTGATTGCCATGGACAATGTCAATGTTTACCAGTCTCCATCTGAATCGACCTCGATTCACGGTTCGGTCATGCACAATTGGACTCTTGTCCTGTCCTTTGAGGTCCCAAAGCCGTGCGACTTCGCGTTCACGCCCGAGCAGCTCTCGCTTCGAAATGCCCTGCTTCGCGCACACGATACGCCGGCTATGCGAACGCCTGGCTCCCCTACTTACTCTCTCAAGGCCATTCTGGAGCCTCCGGCAGACCGCTCGGCCCGCCTTCAGCGCGCTCGGCGCGAAATTGCGCATTACATTTCGAGCAATGATGGGCCAGCGGCCGACCTTGGCCACGCTCGGGTTCTTGGCCACGCTGCCTTTGCGCTTCCCGCCAATACAGCTCCCGCAGTCACACTTCCGGTTGTGATCCGCGTGGTCGAGATTCTTAACCTGAACGAAGGCGAGCGGTCTGGCATGATCAACGTGTTGGACGAGGTGCTGCGACTCGTTGGTCGCCACCCGACGCAGCCCATCTTTGGTGATGACGGAACCTTTCTCATGCAATGGGCCGCAAAGGCCGCTCGACAGTACTGCGGCTTTGGAGGGGATTTGAGCACCATTGTGCCCATCACCTCGGACTGGCACACGATGTTCAACTTCGTTGCTGCGATTGTGAACCGCTTCTGGGGTGAGCCCACCGACCAGCTGTCCATCTCGTGGTACAAACAGCTTACTCAGCGCAAGGAACTCAAACGTGCCAAGATTACGTATCACGCCGGCATGCGGATCATCGACGAGCTGGTACGCCTCCCTGAGCTGCTGAAACTAGGAACAGGTTGGATATTGACATGTGCTTGTACGTCCCCGAAAGCTTGAGTGTCATTTGCGTGCGCTCTTCAAGCTTGAGCTTGCCGAGCTCAAGCGTGCTCGAGGTCTGACTGACTCGGACCCGTACAAGCTCTCTGTCAACGATGCTGCTGTTGTGATCGACAAGATCATGACCAACTGGGTGTACTATAAAACACCGTACGTCTTGCTCGCGCATTTCAGCTTTCGTGGAACCCACTAATCAACGTCCCGTCTTTCATTTAGCGCCGATCTCCATTTCTACAGCAATAATCCCCTCGCGTCGAAGCGTGGTTCCGGCTCCTCGAGCAAGGAAACCATTCCCATGCCCGCGAGTGCCCAGCAACACATTTTTCTTGGCGAGTTCTTGCAGGCCGCGCTCCTCCTCCGCGATTTCAGCAAAACGGTGCGCGCTGGCGACGGTCCCGCCCTGGTTCGGCTCCAGCGACCGCTTCTCGCCGCGTTTCTTGGCTCGGACCACAAGGTTTACCAGCGCGCCATCATGAGCGAGCTCCGTGGTCAGGCTGGCGCCTATTCCGAGTACGACCGCCTGCTCTCCACTCACCTCCGCTCTGTGCATTCCGCCAAATCGGAATCGGGCACCTGTCGCCCGATTGATCACCACGTCGAGGAACACGTCCGTGTTGTCAAGATCGGGGTCAAGAGCGCAGGCGCGAACGTTACCTTTGACAGTGCGGCCAATTTGGTCCACGCCATGCCCAAGCCTAAGGCCATCGAGTCCACGTTCAACAACGTGTGCGCGATTTCTCCACCGTCCGCTTACCATAAGCGTGCTCGCGACAAGGCCCGTGCTCCGGCTGTCGACCTGATCTATTCGCGCCTTATCGACCCGAAACCCATGCACGATGGTACCGTCAAGGCGTTCAGCATCATTGGGCGGCAGCGAATGGGAGACGCCAGCCTCATGGTAGATCTCTGGGACTACTCGGACGTGACGAAGAAGCATCCCATGCCGGGGTCGAGTCTTGCATCTGTTGCTGCGGGGCAAGGCGAGCAGAGTAGCACCAACTCGGACGAGCTCCTCGCTTTCCCTCACCCCGAGGAGGAAATCATTGAAATCGAGTTGTCTGGGCTCGACAAGGATAGCGACGAATTTTAAGAGCAATACATATGAATTTCCATCGTTCCGCGGACGCGCGCGCCTCGGCGAGTGAAGTGAGAAGTGTCTCGCAGCAGTCACGTGTTTGATCGACGCGTCTCGCACGCGCACGAACCGAGACACTCGGTCGCAAAAATTAACTCAAACTCGACGAATCAAGAATAAATGATGATAGAAGCCTTTTATTTGGGCTAGATGCATGGCTCACGCGCCAGGTGGCGCGGGATGGTGGTGCTGGGTTGCTTGGTCCGCGGCAGCGCCGTGCGTAAACGGCGGCGCTTGAGCTTGAGTATTGCCGATCGGAGTTTGCTGAGGAGTAGCAACGTTGATCCCGTGCACGACGGACAAGTACCGAGCCATTGCGGGCGAAAAGTCGATGGCGGGGAAGCGAGGAGTTGGCGGGGGAGACGTCGGATAGCCAGAACTAGCCGAAATATACGGAGCTGGAGCTGAGGCAGGATGGGGAGCTGCGAATTGTTGAGGATACGGATGGGCGGGAAGCGTGCCTGCATGAGAAGGAATCCAGGTCGCAGAGGGTGCAGCTTGAGGAAGCGGGATGTTCGTGGGAGCAAAGTGGGGCGCGTATCCTGGAGCTGGAGCGGGGTTTGAGACTGCGGGCGACAGTGACGGCGGCGTGGAGAGTGGAACTGGCACCGATAGTTGCGGCTCAGGAGCAATCGGATCGTCAACATCCATGCGGTCGACGACCTGGGTCGCTTTAGGCTGGGCTTTGCCTCCCCGCTTGCCCTTGCCCGTTCGCGTGGTCGGCTGCGTTGTTGCAACCTCGGTTGGCCGTGATGTAGCAGCCTTTTTGGTGGCCTTCTTAGGCACGACCTTGGGCAACGCCCCGGTGTAAGCCAGCCGAATGCGCTCGAGAAGGCGTCCCACATGGTCAGGTACGAAAAGCGAAGAATCTGGAGTTAAATAGTCGCGGGTCAGGATATCTGCATCAAACGCGGGATTCACGACGGCCAGGACATGCGCATTGGCGGTTATCCGTTCCAGTTCCTTGTCCGACAAAAAGTCGGCGACATTAAACATGTTGAGACCGTTGCAGTCGGACAACTCAATGCCAAGCTCGTTTGTCAGGTCAACGATGCTCGAAAAGAAATGGCGGAGCGATTCCAACCCCTTGAGCTTTCGCCCAGCCACTCGAGAACGAGGAGTCTTTGGTTTTGGTGCAGGGGCGGATGATGGAGGTGGAGGAAGCGAATCGAACGAGCGATGCAGAGCATCTTCGCTTGCAACATGGAAGTTGTAAATCGGAGATATGCGCGGATGGCCATGGGTCGAGCAGCAAATGTTCGGGTCAAGATGATCGCTGGACGGAACTCCATTGATCATTTCAAGCAAGACGGAACGTGCGCAAACAGGGGAGCTCTCGCTGGAGTTAGAAGGTTGCTCAAGATCCAGAGGCAGAGCGGGAGCAGAAACCGCAAGATCAGAGGCAACTGCATCCGCGGGCTCAGAGACAAGATGCGCGGGCTCAGACTCGAGGTTTGGACGCTTCTTTGGTGGCGGGGCGTCCTCGTTTGGAGCGCCGATGCCATGGCCCTGGAAGAAGGCGTCAACAACAAAGTCCATCGGTTTGTTGCTGGTTGAAGTAGAGGAGCTGACCGCTGGCGGGGCTGCACTAGCCGCGCTGCGAGCAGCATAGTACATGATGAACTCGGCCGGGTTTCCATCGCGGCCTGCGCGGCCCATGATCTGCATCGCCTCCTCCCCGGATGGCGTATTACCGATCGAAACGACACAGCGGACGTTGGGAACATGGACACCGGTGCCAAACGCGTGCGTTGAGAAAAGAATTCGCGGTTGAACATGCTCAACGTTGCTTGTCATGTCGTTGTACACCGATTCGTGGTGCGCGGAATTGAGATCGCCGTGGTAATGCGCGAAAAGCGGGGCCGCGGTCGGGTTCAGCGCACACATGTAGCCGTAGAAGGCAACGACAAGTAACGGTTCGTACAAGTACACGAGAATGCGCGGTTTGCTGGCCGCGTTCGCAGGGTTGAGAGACATGACGTAGTCGCGCAGCCACTCGTAATGCTACGCGCGACTTAGTGGTCAGTGAATGAGCGATGCGTTGCGATGTCGCGCAGACGCATACGTAAGAGCCCGGATCCCGAATGGTCGTCGCATGCTTGGAGCGGACGAGACGAATGTAAATCTCGGGGCGGTCAAGCGGACCGCGAACAAGCACGTAATCGTCACTGCCAAACTGAAGCTGAGTTCGAGTGATGTTGTGCTCCAGCTTTTCCCAAGAGTGGCCGACATGATGAGTACAGGCGCATTGGGGAACAGCGAGCGGGCCTTGAACAGTTGCTTGCACTCGGGCCGGAACTGCGAGGTAGAATCGCCCCTAGTGAGCGAGAAGAACGTTCAGCATCGTGTTCATCGTGCCGATGCGTTCCGAACGACGAGAACGCAGGCTCAGACTGCGTACCAGATCGCGAAGAGGTGCGCCTCATCAAGGACGATGAGGCCCACGCGAGTGGCGGGTCGCTCCGAGATCCAAGCGGCGCGGAAACTGTTCACGTAGTACTCGGGCGTCATGAAGGCAATCCGGACCTCACCATTAAACAGTCGAGCCAGGGACGTCGCACGGTCGCTCGGTGCAACGTCCGAGTGAAACGATGCAGCCTCGATGCCCTTCGCGCGCGTCTGACTCAGCTGATCTCGAAGAAGCGAGCGGTAAGGGGACAAGACCACGACGATCTCTCCATCAAGCAGCTGCGCCATCGCGTGGAAGATGAGCGACTTGCCGAACCCGGTCCGCGCAGTGAGGACCACGCTACGGCCCTCGAGCAGGTGCGAGAGAACCTGCTCCTGCTCGAGTCGAGGTTCGTCGATACCCAGCGAGAGGACGGTCTCGACTATCTGGTCATGGTGCGGGAGCAGGCCCTCCGGTCGGGCCTGCGCCGCGGATTCCATTGCATTAGCTGACATGGCAGTGCGATAGAGTGCGTTTCGACTTTCATGATGCAGTAGGAGAGCGGGAGGAGACGGGCGAAGTGGGCGGGGCAGTCGGGCGAGCATCGACGCAGCGGGCCCGACCCTAGCCGAATTATCTCTCGCGACTCCCGCGAGTCCCGCGCGGGACTTGACCCCTTGCAACTGACATGGATCGATAGGTTGCATCGAGTACTCCATTTTATTAGTGTACGCCAAGGGCGATAGGTCAGGCGGTTGGGGAGCTAGAGCGCGATCAGAGCGCGCGGGGGGGGGGGGGTTTCGGGCGCGCGAAAGCACAGGCGAGGCGTGGCGCCACGCAAACTGCAACCAGACTCCAGCACCGTCGATCCGAACGAGCGCCCGCGGGTCACGCGGCGGCGATTGACTTGACAACGCCTCGAAGGTCACGTTGCCCTGGAGTCTGGCACCGAGACTAGCTGCAACTACGATTTAGTGGCGCGGCGCGTGAGGTCGCCACACGTGAGTGGCGCGGCGCGTACATAGCGACGTGAGGAAACGAATCAATCGCGATGGCAAAACATGGCACGCCGCGACGCATCGGGTGTTCAGATTAGCCCTTCCACCTTGCTCGCGAAAATTGCGAGATGCAGTGAGGAGATGAGAGGCGAACGAGCTCGCTGTATCAAAGAAGCAAACTGACTGATGCAGCAACGCTTTCCACATCGACCTTATCACAGATGTAAAGAGAGTCATAGTAGAAAACGCTAGACGAATCAAGCGACCAAGTCCACGGCTGATGCGACAGCGAGTTGTCTGTGCCAGGCTGCCAGGCTGCCGAATGCCGAAAGTTATTGCCGCTCGGTTCATTGTGCGCTGGCATGCTGGCATGCTGGCGGATGTGGTGGAAAGCAATGCGGGGTTGACCACGCGTAGCTCGTGGACGCGCAACTCGATGGCGGT
The DNA here is from genome assembly GCA_025594325.1 of Blastocladiella emersonii ATCC 22665. Taxonomy (NCBI): domain Eukaryota; kingdom Fungi; phylum Blastocladiomycota; class Blastocladiomycetes; order Blastocladiales; family Blastocladiaceae; genus Blastocladiella; species Blastocladiella emersonii. The sequence continues at coordinate 1,315,683 of JANHCV010000007.1, read as the reverse complement.
GGTGGTGTGTAGCCTAAGTTCCGCGGGTTTCATGTGTCGGACGAGAGCTGCCGTTACACTCGGCGCACTTCGAGTCTTGGAGTAACGAACAGCGTATATCATGTCATCACCAGCTTATCAGGCAAGTCTATTCGTGCCTAGGCGTAGCCGACTCTACTCGACACCGCCCGCGGCGTCCATGTCGAGCGCGACGCCGCCCGACTCGATGAACTTGAGCAGCGCGGGCGCCTCCTTGAGCATCGGGCCGGGGATCAGGTGCATCACCGCCGTCAGAGTGCGCGCCTCGTGGCGGAGCCGCTGCACGCCCCACACGACGAACACAAGGATCGCGATAACACTGGTCACGAGCGTTCCCACGAACATGAGGATGCAGAGCGTCGAGCTGTACGACACGCGGCTGATCATGTAGAGCTCGAACCTCGTGTGCATGGCCGTCAGCCGCGTCTGGATGTCGGTCGCCAGCGCGAGCGACAGCCGCCACGTGCGGTACGACGCCGTGGTCGTGTCCGAGATGTTGGTCGTCGCCATGGCCATCGTGTTGATGACCTGGTCCTCGGCGTCGGCGAACCGCAGGATCTCGGTGTCGAGGGGCAGCGACGCGACCGACCGCGTGAGCCCGGACGCCGGGTCCTCCTGCAGATCGGGGCAGTTGCTCGGCACGTCGCAGTTGCGCGGGTAGATGCAGTCGGCGGGCAAAATCGACGCGATCCCGTCCGTGTCGCGGACCAGCCGCGAGTGCGAGTCGATCAGGTCGAGCATTGCGGACCGGCTGTTGCGGACCGACGACGCCGCCGACACGGTCGTGTCGGGCGAGTAGAACTCGAGCGAGAAGAAGCGCGCGACGACCACGTTGAACCGCCGGTCGCTCGACAGCACGAGCCGCGCCATGTCGTTCTGCAGCGACGACGACTGGATCGTGACGGTGAACATACCCGCCGCCATGCCGCCGATGGCCAGGATCGCGGCCAGCACCATGATCTTGAACTTGCGCCGGCGGTCCGTGACCACGCGGCCAGTTCCGGCGGCGCGCGCCGCCGACAGCTGCTTGGCCTCGCCCGCGTCGCTGGCCTCGAAGTCGTCCTCGTCGGTGATTTCGCGGAACGACTCGATGTCCTCCTCGATCTGCGTCAGCAGGTTCGACGCGGCGCGCTTGGGCAGGCTGCGGAGCAGGGTGACGACGTGGTCCTCGTTGACAAAGTACCGGTGGACGACCTAAAATTGATGAGCGTCAGCGACAGGTGCCGTGAAAGCAAGACGGTTCGACGCACCGAGTGGTACACGGCGATGCCAGCGCCGCACAGAAAGACAGCGGACGACACGCAGCACAGCGTCATGATCCCGAGGTTAGTGGCGACGAGGCTCGAGTACTCGTCGACGCTCGCCTGGCTGATAGCCTTGAGCCCGGCGAACACGTTGGGCAGGTTGTCGGTCAGGATCCGCAGCTCGGGGATCGAGGTCCAGATGGCCGGGGTGAACGCGCCCGGTGCTGTGTACGCGAGCGTGATCTGCGCCGCCTGCAGAACAATGCGGTAGACGTCGAGCGGGGTCGCGTCCATGGCGACGTAGTTGTTGATGTTGGTCAGGAACCGTGCTTGGTACAGTCGGAACTTGGCCGGCGTTATGTCGGCGGCCGTATCCCACGAGGCGAGGTTGGGGAGCGCCGCCGACATGATCCCGATCTGCGTCTTGAGCAGGGCGACGGATGTCGCGACCGAGTCGTAGAGCTTGAACATGTTGAAGAACATGACGTTGCGGACCTGTGCGTGGGCAATCAAGTCAGCGTGAGCCTCACAACGAGGACGACAGAAAGCAACGTACCGACTCGAGCGCCGTGTTCGCGGCGGCGCGGGCGCTGCGCATCAGGCGGAACCGGTCGAGGAGCGTCGAGGTGCCGCTGAAGAAGAGCAGGCACGCGTAGAACCCAATGATGATGGAGCCGAGGAACAGGAGGCACGAGATGACCATGAGCTTGTTGCTGTTCAGCGGCCGCGACACGCGCTCGAGGAGGCTGCGGCGCATCTGCAGGGCCTGCCGCTGGGTCCGACTGGCCGAGGTACCCGACGTGTGCGACCCGGCGCGGCCGGCGTTCATGCGCGTGTTGTCAGCGACGAGGTCAAACTTGCCGTCGCCGCCGAAGCTGTTGTTGACTCGGTCCATGTTCTTGAACTGCGCGACGGCGCCGTGGACGTGATCGTCGAGGATGATCTGGTTGCTGTGCGTCAGGCTCTCGTCGAGCTCGACCGAGGACACGGTCGCGAGCTTGTCGGCCGACGGGGTCGCGACCGTCGTTGTCTCCATGGCCGGCTCGAGCGCGGCCGTCGCCTTGATCGGTCTCGAAGAGGTGGCAACGCGACTCTGGTGGTGCTCCTGCGTCATAGCGCGCGATTCCTGCGTCTCGACTACATAAAAGGGTAAGGTTAGTTTCGGTGGCTATCGAATGCGACCATCGCAAAGGCGTACCCTCTTCGGCGAGCTCGAGGACCTGCGTCGCCTTAGCCGCGTCCGCCTCGACGCAGTGGAGGAACTGGGCATAGCTGCGCAGCGTGTTCTTGTCGCGCGGGTTGATCACAAGGAGACGCGTGTAACAGCTCGCAGCGCCGGCCTGGTACACGGCGAGGCGGCCGACGATATCCGTGATCTGGTGCGCGGGCGCCGACGTGCGGACGCTCTCCCACAGGTCGCGAATGCCGTAGAGGGCCGCGAGGTGATGCCCTCGGACTTCTTTCGCCAGCGCGGCCATGGACACGCGGTCGAGGAGGTGCTCGCCCTGGTCGCGCGCCGACCGCTCGCGGACGTAGACGAGGAACGCGACGGTCATCGGGATCTTGCGCCGCGACGTGTTGAGCTCGCGCATCAGCTCGTCGGCGGCACGTGCGCCGTCTTCCTTGTAGTAGGCCGAGAGGTACGTTGCGGAGAGGAGCAGGAGGAGCGGATCGTTGGGGAACTCGACGAGCCCGCGTTCGAGCAGCTGGAGACCAAGCGAGATCTGCTTGGCCGTCGGGTTCGACCGAATAAACCGAATGCCTATCAATGTATGCAGAGAGTGTCAGTGCTCGCGCTAGAAGTGGCGGAGTGATGAGCGATACGCACAGACTTCGACCTGCAGCGGGGACTCAAACACGCGGATCCGACGCTTGGGCTGGCGCTCGCGGAGAACGTTGAGCGCGTCCATGGACGAGCCCTTGAGCAGACCGTTGAGGGTAAACTCGGCATTGTCCTGGGCCGCGGCGAGCGACTCGATGATGGACGGCGCCACGCTTGGCCGACGGGCCCGCGGCGGCATGCCCGTGTGGACCGAGCCGCGGTCGACGCTGAGCCGACGCTGTACCGGCGCGCCGGCACCGCCGACGTGTAGCGTGAGGTTCTGGTTACCCTTCGTCGTCGCATGGTTGACGCCGTCGATGCCCATGTTGCTGCCCGGCCCGATCCCCGTCGACGTCGAAGCATCCCATGTCGCTTCCACCGCGACGGCGAGACCGGTCGACGCGCGCGCGGCCGTGTTGGCGACCGACGGGTCGGACGACCGCACCGGCGACCGCATACCGTCGACGAGCCGCGAGCCCTCGTTCTCGCCGACCTCGGCCCGGACCACGCGGTGCCAGCACCGGATCGTCTCGGCGAGGTACCGGCGCGAGTACCACTTGGAACCGGCCACGCCGACGACCAGGCCCACGAGCGACGCGACGGGCAGCGCAATCCACCAGCTCGCTGGCTCACCGGCGCCCACAATGACCATGGCCGCAACCGACGAGGCGAGAGCGGCCGCGGCGAGACCGATGCGAGCGTGCGTCATGGCCGAGTTGTAGTAGGGCTGCGTGCGCGCCATCTTGACGACCAGGAACGCGAGCCCGCCCGCGACCAGCACGAGGTGGATCCACTTGCCCGCGGTGTCGAGGTCGCGCGTGAAGTAGTCGGAGAACACGAACGCGATGCGCATCGTCACAGCGAGGCAGTCGATGCGGCCGTGCGGCCGGGCCAGCGGGCTATCGCTTGTCGGAGAAGTCTCGATGAACTACAGGTGGGACAGTGAGTTTTCAATCGCCCAGCAGTATAGCGACGAAGCCGTACCACGAGGGACCCGACGACGATGAGCGGGGTGAACACGAGAAGGCCGATGGCGTCAAAGATGAGGAGCGGGAGATGCTGCGACGAGGCACACGCGACGCCGTACTCGGGGATCACGCCGCCGATGCAGTGAACCCCGCCGACGAACAGCGAGGCGATCGGGATGCTGAGCGCCGTCATGAGCAGGGTACCTAGCACGCGTAGGACGCGCAGGGCCGGAATTGGAACCTTGGCCTCGCGGTGCGTGGCGATCAGGACGGCCGCGATGAGGACCACCACGGTGAAGACCAGCGCGATGCCTACGCGGTCGAGCGAGGTGTCAATCAGTCTCGAGTTTTCGAAGCTAGGTGGGAGGAACGCGTACCGATGGAGTTCGCGACGACGAAGCTCGAGTACGTCGTCAGGAAGCGTGTCGGCTCGACGATGGCCGTGAGGATCCATGGCATGTCGGAGATAAAGCGCCACGAAAACGCCAGCCACTGGATGTCCTCGACAATCTACACAAGGTGCGAGCGTGAGCGGATCGGGCGGCACGCGTGGATCCACCGTCGCGCGTATCGTACCGTCAGACACCATGAGGCGAGCGGCGGGAGCTCGTTGTCGCGCGTCGTGATGTAGGCGACCGAGAACATGGCCTGCTCGACGGCGTTGGGGCGCATCACATCCTTGAGGCCGGCGCGCTTGCCGCCCGAGACCGACTTGTGGCCGCCGCCGTCAGCGGGAAGGCCGGGTCCGCCGCCGAACGCGGGCGAGTCGGCTCCCCTGCTGTGCTCGGTCATGGTCGGTGCGTCGGAGTGGCGCGGTCCGCAACGGAGTCGCCGTGGTTTGAGTCGATCCAGTGGAGGCAGTTGGTGCTGCGCAGGGTGCTACGTCGCGGGGGAGGATGAAGGGCGGTAAGGGGAGGGCAATTTGAATCGGGTCGGTGCGTCCGACCCGCCACAACTGAAGGCGGCGCGCGCGAGGGGCGGGCTGCGAGACTTGCCGAAACAACCTCGGCGTGCCGGCACGAGCACTTTCTGCCTGCATAGGAGCTGATATCCTTGCGGTGGGCGACATTTCCATCTCCGCGGCCATTGCGGTCCCGAATCTTCAGCGAGAACGTTGAGAGGAGCACGTGCGTGGCCCCGAAACACGCGCACATTGAGACGGCCGTCTCTCTCCGCGGTTGTTCTCGGCCACCAAAACGATGCCGGGAGACAATCCAAACTGCGCCTTGTGGACGCCCTGCCAGCCCGATGCCGCGCGCGCGGCGCTCGGTGCACCATGCTAGGGCCTGTGCGCGTGGGAAGCGAGGACGCGGCGCCGGGAGACGCGTCGAAACGCGTCTCGCACCCTCCGCGTGATTTTCACGTGATGCTGTAATCCATTTCGTTTCAATTCTCTGTCTGAATTTTAGTGTAAATGCAAGGCGGTTGGTATCCCCGACTTGACGCAATCAGAGCCGGTGCTTGGCGCACGCAGGGCTCATTCAGCCCAAGTCGCGGCGCGCCCGTTACGCGTTGCGCCACACTGAGCATCGCGCGTCGTGTACGACCAGGGCGGCAGCACACAACGCTTCCATAGCAGGCACGATCAGGGAGAAATCAGTGAACGACGCATTCCATGTATTTACGTCGCCTGGATCAAGCATTGAGCCGCAGCAGTAATCATCGTCGCGCCCGCGACGCGCTACTCGAACGAGTCGAGAACAAGTCCGACAGGCGGCGACGATATGGCTCCATCATCGCTGATGCAATCATCGTCACCGGTGCTGCCAGTGCTGCTGTGGCGCGACGGAGCCCACGGCTGCTCGGGAAGCGGCTGATCGATGCTGACTGAGAGTTCGGATTGATGATGGGCGGCGATGGGCTTTGTGAGGTAGCACTCGCGGCGTCCGGCGGACACGAGGAGTGGTGAATCGAGTGGGTTGGACCACGCATAACCTACCGCCGCGGAATGTGGCATCCGCGGTGGTGCGAGCCTGTGCTGCGGGGATGCCGGGAGCTGCTGGTAATGGGCGGAGGTTGGCTGCGGTGGCAAGGGCGGAAAGCGAGCCTTGGCCAGGAAGTGCGGGTACTGCGAGAATCCGGCAAAAGAGGGGTGGTGACGGTCGTGCGCAAAGGGCAGCGGTGCTGTGGGGACACGCACGTGAGGTGGGATCGGCGGAATCACGTTGGGCGAGGCCGAACCACGAGTCAATGGGCTCGCGGCGAGCGTCAGCGCGGTCGAAACAGGCGCCGCCTGCTCAAGTTCGGGACGGAGCGAGTCCAGCGAGTGCTTCTGTTTCTTTTTGACCGGCTCAGAATCAACCACTTCGTCCGCTACTGCGAAGGGCGCTGGCACCAGCGCCGTCACCTGTTCTGTAGCAGGTCGGATCGACAGCGAGACAACAAGCGGGGTCGTTGGTGCGCTGCCGGCGCTGCCATTACTTTCCGCTTCTGCCGTTGTCAGTGGCCTTGCAGTGCTCGGCACCGCAGCTTGAGGCTCATGCGACTTGAAGTGATTTAACCGTAAATCGACGCGCGCAAACGTCCGTGTGCACCCCGGGTACGAGCACGCGAAGGGCCGGGAACCCGAGTGCCACTCGGTGGATACGCGAGTGGCGTCGCATGCTGTCGGCTCGCGTGAAGTGGGCGCCACATTCTAAGCACGAATACTGGCGCACGCGTGAAGTTGTTGGGGAAGGAAGCGGCAATGGCATCGGCGCGTCGAGCGGTGCTAATGCTGCGTCATCGGCCTCGATCAGCGGCTGCGCGGGTTGCACGTGCAACCCCGAGTTGCCCAAAAGCTCGGATGCGGCACCGGGCATGGCATTACGCTCGGCAGCGCCGTCATCCAGGGACTCGAGCTCAAGCGGATCCGCAGCAGCCGGTAGTGCGTGTACTGTAGAGGTAGTTGGCTGCGAAGGCTCAAGGCAAGGCGCTGGATCAGGGAGCGGAGCTCGAGGTGCCGGAAGTAAAGGAAAGTCGCTACAGGCGCTGCATCTAGTTGTGAGCATTCATTCAAGAACGAATTTGCAATTTGAGCCACCGACCTGTCCGAACCGTTCAGCCAGATCAAGATTCGAGCTGCGATCAGCTTAGCATCGGGGTGGCGTTTGGATCCTGGCAAGCAGATTCGTTCCACGACTTTTTTGACGAGGAAGCTGATGAAGAACCTCGAGTAGACATGGCACGATTTCTTTGTGTCGATGCAGTAGACAGACATGTCGTGGTCGGGCGGCCCGTCCGTGTCGAAGCGCTGGAGTCGTTCAGCCAAACACGCAAGGCACCGAACCAATAAAGTGGCCTCGTGGTCGGCACATCACTAAGCATCGGGGTCCCCTGTCAGCACAACTATTGGTTCCCCATGCAGCGAAGCTCGCACAGTCGAACGCGGTGGATGAGGGCTCGATTGCTCGCAAGGCCGAGCCGGACTCCATCGACCACCTCGCCTTGGTCGACAAACGACGCCAGTGGTAGATTTTGCTTCAAAGTCATAGTTTCAGCAAGTTGCATGAGCTTTCCATGTGATTTACAGGTTTGTCGTGGTCAGTGTCGAGTGCAGTCGTCGCGCCACCTCAGCTCTTGCCCAGGCTCTTGCCCTGCCCACCCAACGGGTACGCAGCGCCAAGTCCTCACGAACCACAAAGGACGGTCACTGTTGAATGATGGTTGTCCAGGTTGATTGGCGAGTGCTGATCCGTGGCAGGACAAGGTACACTCAAGCTTACGCCCTGGCTCACGCCCGCGCGTCGTCGCAGCAGACCATCACTGCCGTTCCCAACTCAAGAAACACTGTCAGATTCCACCGTTATCTCCGTTGCAGCAAGTAAGACTGAAGCGTGAGGTGAGCTTGCTTCGCCGTCCAGAAAGCGCGGCAGTCAGGTGGTCTTCCGCCGATTGAACGACGCGACGCGTCGCTTTGGCATGCTTGTCCTCACGGCGGCCCCCGATTGCTCGCGAGCACAACCGTCCGCTGCCTGATCTGCTCCCTCGGCCTCACCGGCGCTTGATGCATTCAGTTAACCATGTCGATGCCAAACTGCCCGGCTGGCGAGGAGCGTCGCGCCCCGCTTCCGGGACTCGACCTGTGGACTCTCACGCGCTCGGATGCTTCAGGCAGCGATGCAGGTCGGTCCTCGCTTCAAGAGTCCGTGTCCTCGCGCGCCCTCCACTGGCGCCGGTCCCACAGCCGTGCAATCGCATGGCTATGCCGCCTCAGCCGCCGGACAATACGGTCGCCGCACACGCTGCCTGCCGTTGGGATGCTCCTCGTTCTGCTGATCGGCATCGGTACGGTCGCGGGTCACGATGGTGCAGCGGGTGGGCGGCCACGTCGAGGTGAAGCTGCAGTCTGCGGCATGTGTGGCTGGCGGTTCATGTTCAGCAATTGAGGGCATTGCAGCTAGTCGTTGCTTCATGGTGTACGTTTTGTGGGAGCAAATTCAGGCCAGCTGACGCGAGCGAAGCAAAATGCCTTCGAGGCCATGGTCATGTGACGCATGAACAACGCGTCAGATCAGTTCGTCAGCGACCTCGAAGTTATGGCGGTGAAGTTGGTATGTCTCGCGGTCTGGCGTTTGCAATCCATCTTGGAGGGTATTTCTCTTTATTTCACGGGTTCGGCGTCATGTGAAATGATGGCGAGCATGCATGCACTCCGACTTCGCTCTGTTCATTTGCTCTTGGAGTGGTTTGATCGTCTTGTGCAACAGGAACCCCAGCCCGACGAAGACGAACGCGTCGAACCCGCAGTGAGAGTTCACGCGAGTGATGTCGAGACGCGAACAGCAGCGAACTTGCCCAGGGCCTCTCGTGTGGCGACAACGGTTGCGATCAGGAAAAGTGGAAGCTCAACGATCACCAAGAGCTCGAACCTCGGCGCGTGGCCTTGAGTCTGACGACGCGATGGGCATAGATTATTAGCAGATGAACGAGCGAGCGAGCGTTATCAGTGCAAAGGTGCTGATGCAGCAAAGGGCCAGCTCGATCGCGGCGTTCTAACGATTCCGCAAGTTCACAGGGAGAATTTCGATCACAATCGCTCTCGACGGGCAGGTTCGTATCATGGTTGACATCCAGGACTAGTGCGCAGACTGGTGGAAACAAAGACTGCTAGCGCCAAGATATATTCAATCAATCAGGTCACACATCGATCAATCGCGCGTCTCCTCGAACGCGTCTTCCTCCTCGTCCCTCTCGACCTTTTCCATGTGCTCCTTGAGGGTCCGGATCGACCCACGCAGCGTGTACCCGTAGCAAAAGCACACAAAGGCGTAGAGACCGAGCGAAAACAGGCCGAACGTGGGCGCAATGTTAATCACGCACAGCACGGGGAGAATGACGTGGGAAGGGTAGATGTCCATGAGCTTGACGAGCGCATACGACGTCGCGAAGATGATCGTAATCAACAGAGCCGTGACGAACGGGACGATGACCGAGAGCTCGAACACCATCACGTCGTACGGCGCTGGCAGCGGAGACGCGACGGGCTCGGTCCACCATATGCCAAACGACGCGCGGGCAAGCGACGGCAAGGCGACCGCCCAGAGGCAGTCGACAACGAAGAGCACGGTCGCGGCGATGCGGCGGCGAGCGTTCTGCTGCTCGCGCAGGGTGCTGGGCTGGAACGGCTTCTGGTCCTTGGCCTCGAGAGTTGCATTCACATCAATCTTGGTGTCCATGGTTGTTGCATCGACTTGCTTCAGTACAGATGTGAGAGCGAGCGCGCTTGGCGGTCGTTGCTGAGGAGAAGCCCTCTCTCACGGCGAGCCGAGCCCCTGGCCGCAGTCCCCCAGGCAGTCCCCCGTTGCCCGAGAGCCTGAACAGGGACCTTTGGAAGGACACGCGTCGAAGCATGCATGAGTCTATTCGGAGAGCAGCTGGGAAAACAGCTCCTTGAGCGAGGCCACCAGCTTCCCTGGCGGTGCGCGGGGATCGAGACTACGTCGCAGAAACGCGTCAGTGGGGATCATGGCCGTGGTGAAGGTGAACGACGTACATGATGTCCAAGCGCGCTTGAACAGCAGCGGAGTCACTCCGTGGCTCGCGTCGTGGCCGTGTCGAGAGCGCGTAAAGATCCGCGACACCGAGTCCCAGGAACTGCTGCGCGATGCGCTCCTCGGCGGCCGAGACCGACGGTATCTCGGCGACGGGCGCATCTTGGCCCGCGGCATCGTGCGCCTCGGTCAGCTGCGCGACGAGCCATCTGAGCAGGGCCTCGTGCGACCGGATCCGCGCCTCGCGCTCGCCGACGCGTCGCTCCGCGCGCTGGACACGCTCCGACTCGGCCTTGATCATGGCCTCGGCGTGGGCGAGTGCAGCGCGTAGATCAGCGACCGTGGCCTGCAGGGACCGGATCTGGTTGCCGCGGCGGCCGTGATCGCGGGCGAGGTCAGTGGCCTTGCGCGCGGTCTCGTCCGACTCGCCCTTGCAGTCGTCGTTGATGGCGGCGGCCACGAGCTCGAGCGAGGTCATGCGCACGTCCTTGGCCGCGCACTTCTTGACGAGGATCGTGTTGCGGTGCTTGAGGTTGCGGATCGTCTCGGCCGACTCGGCGAGGACCTTGCGCTCGCGCTCGAGATCCTCCTTGGCTCGCGAGTACAGATCCCGCTACACGGCGGGAAAAACGATATTCAGTCTTGGCCGACACGTTTGCGGCGATCTACGCACCAAACTCGAGTACTCTCGCCGCGCCTGCGTGATGCGCGCAGCAGCCGCGTGGTCGGCGCGAGCCACTTCCGCTCCGAGTGCCTCGATCTGGCTGAGCAACTTGTGCTCGCGGACGGACCAGCGCTTCTCGGCCGCGACCCGCTCCTTTTCGACGTCGGCGAGTCGGGCGCGCAGCTCGCCCGACTCCTGGCCCAGCCTCGACGCGTCTGAATGCGCCTCCATGACCCGGCGCTCGAGCTCGGCGATGACGTTCGCAGCAGTCGCAGCCGCCGCCGCAAACTTGGCGTCATGCTCGTCCGCAGTCGAGGATTGCTCCGTTTGCGCGACTGCGCGAGGTAGCGCGCACACAGCGTCAACGACGTCCTGCACACTTTCCACGACGTCGCGCGGCCAGGCAGCGAGCCGCGCGGTGGCGGTAAACTCGACGGTTCCGTCGCGGATCGCGGCGAGGTGCTGCGCGACCCACGACAGCGCGACGCGGAGCCCAGACTCGAGCCGCTGGTACTTCTGGGCCGCAGCGTCGCGCCCCCCGAGCGCGCTGCGCAGCTCGGCGCGGACAGCGTCAAGGGCGCGCGCCGAATCCGACGACTCCTGGTGCACGCGCTGGTACGCGGCGTCGCGGTCGCGGAGCAGCTGGACGAGCCGCGCGGTGCGCGAACGGGCCCGCGTGAGACGCTGTTTGAGCTCGGCGGCACGCGACTGCGATTCGGCGAGCTGTGCTTCGAGTGCCGCGACACGATCGCGTTCGCCGCACACAGCCTCGTCGGAAGCGGTCACGGCACGGACGAGCGCGGAGACGAGCGACTGGTGCGCCGCCTGAACCGCGCCGATGGATGGCGGGGCAGGCATGCAAGCAAGCTCATGTCGCGCGTGCCGCAACTCGGCCGTGTCCCACGGCTGGTCCGCGCCGGCGCCCTCGACCGCCCGCGCCGTCTCCTGCGCAAACGCATGGGCCGCTCGGACGACAGCAGGGCTCCGTGACATATCGCTGACGTTGGTCCCGAACACGGCCTCGAGCGCGCGAACGCGAGCGCGGAGCTCCGCGTTCTCGTTGAGCAGCTGCGCCTGCAGCGCGGCCGACAGCGCGACGGGCGGCGGGAGTGTCGTCGCGGTAGTTGCGGACGACGTGTAGGTCGTCGTCGTGTCGGCGGACGCGGTGAAGGTATCGGTGCCAGCATCGAGGTCGTGGGCATTAAGCAGTTCGCGACGGATCGCCGCCGCGTGCTGGTGCAATGACTGCAGCTGGTCGAGTGCAGCAGCGAGCTTGGCCTGCGTGCGAGGAGCAGGCGGATCGACGGTGGGAGGCCGCGGGGCAGGCTCGGGAAGGTCAAAGATCTGCGTCGACTGGTCGAGCTTGGACGCGGCAGGCCACCGTCGCGGACGGAGCGCGGGCGAGCTCACGCTGCTCGCCGCACTGGACGGCGGTCGCGGCGCCGTGCAGCGAGGCAATGCATCTGCTTTCGTAAGAGTTGGCGAGGTGGCTAACATGGTGCGCCGTTGGGGGGCCGAGCACTCGACGCCCCGCGCGAGATGTGGCGCAACGCGTCCCTGACCATCCTCACGTGTGTCTGACGCGCAAAAGTTTCAAAGGCAAAAACGGCTCAAAATGCATTCGTATGCGTTTTATCAATATATAAGGAACACGTCTCAGCACCTCCTCCTCGGCGTGCTCTCAGCGCCTCCGCGCCGCGTCGCTGCTGCTCCCGCCGCCGCCGTTGCTTCCGCGGGACGCCGGGTACCGGTCGCGGTCCCGCTCGCGCTCGCGTTCACGGTGGCGATCACGGTGGTGGTAGTCGCGGTCACGGTCGCGGTCGCGTTCTCGGTCGCGGTCCCGGTCACCGCCGCCGCCGCTGTTGCGCCCGCGGTAGTGGTCGCGATCACGGTCCCGGTCGCGCGACGACGGGTAGTCGCGGTCACGGTGGTAGTCGCGGTCGCGGTCGTACCGGTCGGAGCGGTCGGACCGGTGGTAGTCGCGCGAGCTGCTGCTGCCGCCGTACCCGGACCCGTGGCGGTCGCGGTCACGGTCGCTGCGCCCGTCGCGGTCGCGATCCCGGTCGCGGTAGTGCTGCTGCTGCTGCGCCGAACCCGAGCCGCGGTCGATCGAGGACGCCGACGCGTTGGGCGACTGCGCCGCGGACCCGTTGCGCGACGAGAAGTGCTGGCGGCCGAGCGTCGTCGTTGACGCCGCGCCGGCATCCGCCGCGGTGACTGACGCCGAGAGCCCCGACTTGGGCCGCTCCGCGTCGTCGCCTGCTGGCGGCAGCGGCGGCGGCGGGCCCGGGTGGGGCGACGCGGGCCGCGCGGGCGTGCTGCTGGACGAGGACGAGCTCTGGGCGAGCTTGGTGTAGAGGTCGCGGACGGTGCGCCAGCGCGGCCGGTTCGGGAACCACTCGGCCACGTACTTCCACAGGTCCGTGTGCAGCGCCTCGGGTTGCCGCATCACGAGCGCGCCGATCGTGTGCAGGCAGCTCGTCGTCACCGCCACCTTCTCGGCCGTCTCCTTGATCTCGGGCGTCGACCGCAGCTGCCGCAGCGCCGCCTTGGCCGGCTTCATGCACGCCTTGCACGCGTCCAGGTCGTAGTCAATGTCCGAATCCGAGTCGCCGTACTGCACCGACGACGACGACCGCTTGCTGGGCACGGGCGCCGACGAGGACGACGCAGCCGGTGCGGCGGACGAGTCGTGGTCGGCGGCGGCGGTCGCCGAGGTAGCGGGTGCGGAAGTCGACGCGAGGCTGTTGTTGGTGCGGCGACCGGACCGCGTGGTCGTGGAAGCCGGCGCGACGGGCTTCTCGGGGAGCGCGCGGGCCTTCTTGGGCGCAGCCGCCTTCTTGGTCTTCTTCGGCGAGGCCGCCGTCGCCGCCTTGGCGCGCTTGGCCGGGGCACGGGCGCGCGGGCGCTTCTTGTCCTCCTCGTGCGGCGAGTCGAGGTCGCTGAGGTCGCTGTCGCCGGTGCCGTTGGTGGCGCGGGTGGACGACGACGACGCCGCAGCGGCACCGCGGCGCGACTTGGTCCCGTTGCGCGCTGCCGATGACGATGAGGACGAGGATGCAGCCGCCGCCGCCGCCAACGCCGCAGCCGAGGCGCGGGGTGCCGCGGGCGCGGGTGGGCGCGAGCTGAGGTGCTTGTCGTTGAGGACGCGGATCACGTACTCTGCGCGGCGGGTGAGGTGCTCCTGGCGCGGGATCTTCTCCTTCTCCTCGTCGAGCAGGAACATCTTGTCGGCGAGCCCGAGCCGCGTGTCCTCGCGGATCTTCATCCAGTTGCCGAACCCGTGCAGGTACACGCCGACGACGAGCAGCGAGTCCTCGCGCGACGACCACGTCACGGACCAGTTGGTCACGGGCTTGAGGTGCAGCGTGACGCGGAAGCTGAGCAGCTCGCCCACGTCGCGCTGCCCGAGGTACCCGCGCATCACCTCGCCGAGCAGCGACAGGTCGCGCACGCGGCTGACGACCTGCGACGCGTTGATGGGCACGCCGTGGAAGTCGCACGTGATCATGCGCCGCACGGGGCCCGCCGCCGTCGCCTCGGTGACCGCGTCCTCGCACGCCGTGACCATGGCCTGCGCCGTGGCCTGGACGTCGGCCCAGGTGCGGCCCGTGATCTGCGCGTCGGCCAGAATCTCGGTCTGGCGCATGGTGATATCGCCGAACCGGCAAATGGACCGCGACAGGGCGCGCAGGTCGCGCTCGTTGAGGTCGGTCCCGTTGGCCGTGGTGGACGCAGCGGCAGCGGCCGCGCGGTTGGCGGCGGTCGCGGGCTCCTTGCGGCGGCGCTTGGCGGGTGGTGGTGCCGCGGCGCCGTCCTCGCTGGCGGCGGCGCCAGCGGTGCCGGGCGCAATCGACTTCTTGTACTTGCGCATGAGCATCGACTCCTCGAGCTTGCGCTGCTCCTCCTCCTGGCGCTTGCGCTCGGCCTCCTCGGCGGCCTTGCGGTCCTCCTCGGGAATGATGTCCTCCCACTTGAGCTGGTCGAGGCCGAACTCGGTCACCTGGAACTGGCGGAGGAACTCGGACGACGACTCGGCGTCCTCGGCGGGCGGCAGGGCGACGTCGTTGGCCTGGGCCGCGGCAGCCGCAGCGGCGGCGGCGTCGATCTCGTCAAACGCCTGCTTGTCCTTGGCCTCGTTCTCCTCGGCCGACGCGAGAATCCCGTCGAGGTCGACGTCGTCCATGGACCCGGCGTTGGCCGCCGAGTCCTTGGCGAACAGGTCCTGGGCGCCGAACTTGAGGATCGCCGAGAGCTCGTCGCGCGACACCTTCTCGGTGGGGAGCTTCATGGCGCCGCCGCCGGCCATCCCAGGCAACATGGCGAGGCCCTTGGACCCGGCGACGGCCTGGAGCACGTGGCGGCCGGACGTGTCCATCTGCTTGATGATGCAGTACTCGAGGATCATCTTGCGCTTGGCGCGCTCAATGATCTCCTCCTCGATCGTGTTCTTGGACACGAGCCGGTACACGTGCACCGTCTTGGTCTGCCCGATGCGGTGCGCGCGCGCCATGGCCTGGCTGTCGTTGGCGGCGTTCCAGTCCGAGTCGAAGATGATGACCGTGTCGGCCGTGGTCAGGTTGAGCCCGAGCCCGCCGGCGCGCGTCGAGAGCAGGAACACGAAGTCGGGCGAGTCGGGTGCGTTGAACTGGTCGACGGCCTTCTTGCGCTGCTCGGCCGAGACGGACCCGTCGAGCCGCTGGAACTTGTACTCGCGCAGCGCCAGGTAGTCGGTCAGGATGTCGAGCATGCGCACCATCTGCGAGAAGATGAGCACGCGGTGCCCGCCCGACTTGAGCCGCGTGAGCAGCTTGTCGAGGAGCAGCATCTTGCCCGAGTTGACGAGCAGCGCGCGCAGCGTCTCGGCCGGCGACATGCCCGTGGGCGGCGCGGCCGGGGTGCCGTCAGCCGACAACGCCGAGGGCAGGTCCGTCAGGTACTGGGCCTCGGCGCCGGGGAACAGGAACGGGTGGTTACTCGCCTTCTTGAGCTCGCCGACCACGTTGAGTAGCGAGATCTGGGCACCCGCGGCGACGCCCTTGTTGAGGACCGAAAAGTTGCGCGTGAGGATCGACTTGTAGTACTCGATCTGCATGGGCGCGAGGTCGACGCGCAGGATGCGCTCCGTCTTGTTGGGCAGCGACTTTTCTACGTCGCGCTTGAGGCGGCGCAGCATGAAGGGCCGCAGGCGCTCGTGCAGGTGCTTGATCTTCTCCTCGGACCCCTCCTCGCCGAGCCGCAGGTCAAAGTCCTCGAGGTCGGCGAACTTGCCCGGCATGAGGAACTGGATGAGGGCGTTGAGCTCGCCGATCGTGTTCTGCAGCGGGGTGCCCGTGATGAGCAGGCGGTTGACCGTGTTGAAGTCCTTGAGCGCCTCGTACAGCTGCGAGCCCGAGTTCTTGAGCCGGTGGGCCTCGTCGACGGCGAGGTACGACCACTTGATGGCGCGCAGCTCGGCCTGGTCCTTGAGCACGAGCTCGAAGGTGGTGAGCAGCACGTTGATCTTGAGGTACCGGTTGGACCGCTTGTGCTCGGGGCTCTCGCCGTTGGCCGAGTTGAGGTACAGCTCGTAGTCGCGGATGCGCTCGCGCGAGTCGCGGTTGCCAATGTACACGACCACGTTCATCTCGGGCGCCCACTTGGCGAACTCGGCCTGCCACGAGTGGATCACCGACAGCGGCACCACCACCAGGAACGGGCCGTGCACGCGGTGCTCCTGCATCATGATGTTGAGCGTGGTGATGGTCTGGACCGTCTTGCCGAGACCCATTTCGTCGGCGAGGATCCCGTTCTCGTTGCGCGACCACAGGTACAGCATCCACGCGACGCCGAGCAGCTGGTAGTCGCGCAGGGTGCCGGCGGCCACGTACGCGGGCTGCTCGCGCGACGTCCACCGCGGCCGCGTGTCGTTGGCCGTGTAGTGCTTGCCGCGGTTCGGGAGGAACGCCGAGTTCTCGCGCGCGAAGTACGTGTCGATCTCGGCCTGGAACTGCGGCGTGATGGCGCTGGCGCGCTCCCAGGTGCACTCGCTGTACTCGAGACGGCGCCACTTGCACAGGTACTCGGCCTCGCCCATGTGGCCCGTCTCGGGGTCGGCGGGCGCGGTGCGGGCGCCGAGCACGCGCTCCACCTGCTTGTACTCCTCGAGCAGGTTGCGGCGCAGCTCCAGGTCGATGTTGCGCTGCTCGAGCTCGTCATCCTCGAGGTCGTCGCGGTGCGTGTCGAGGGCGAGCAGCTTGACGTAGTTGTTGAGCTTCTTGATGCCCTTGAGGCCCTTGAGCGCGGGCTCGGCGTGCCACGTGTTGTGGAGGTGCGACTTGTTCTTCCACTTGACCAGGTACTCGGTGACGGGCGGGACCGTCTCGTCGATGAGGCCATCTGGTTGCGGATCACGGCGGAGGTGTGAGTGACACGGCCTCCGACATCACCAGCGGCGATCAAAGCGTACCGTCGCCCTTGGCATGGATGACGCGGTGGTCGAGGACCTGCTCGATGGTGGGTCCCTCGTCGACGGGCGCGGCCGCGTAGCCGCTGGCGCCGTCGTCGAGGTGCGAGTCGAGGTCGTCGGGGTCGCTCGACGAGTCCGGGTCGGCGTAGTTGGGCTCCGTGTAGCTGACGGCGGTGCGGCGGCGCGTCGAGAAGCGCACGGCCGTGGCCTGCAGGTCCGAGTCGTCCGAGTACGAGTTGGTGTTTCGCGCCGAGGTCTTGCGTCGGGCTGAGCACGCGGCAACGGCGGCGACGGCGAGGTGAGACCGTGAACGAGGATGGCAGGGTGGGTTGAGGTCAGAAATCAGCAACTCATCAATGGTACACGGCGACGACGACGACGACAACGGCCCGGCGCGGCAACGATGGCGACGACGACGCGACCGTGTCGCCAGCGCCGTACGAGCCGTGTGCCGTGCAGGGCCAGCCGCGCCGTGACACGCAGACAGCAACAACAACGTACACTGAGAAGCGCCGTTGCGGCGGCGAGCGCCTTGCGCGGCGCGTTGCGGCCGCCTCCGGCGCGACGACGACGACCGGCCGTACTCGGCGTCCGAGTCGCTGGTCTCGGCGTCATCCGACTCGGAGTCAGCCTCGTCGTCGTCGTCATCGTGTTGGTCCGAGTCGCCACCGAACGACGCGTCGTCATCTTCATCGTCCGAGCCGGCGGCGGCGCGGCGGCGCGGGCGCTTGGTGCGGTTGGCCGCGGCGCGTGGTGGCGGCGACGGCTGGCGGAACTCGTCGTCGTCGCTGTCGATCACGCGGCGCTTGCGGGTGCGCGACGGGCGGTGCGCGTCGGGCAGGTCGTCGTCGCCATCGCTGTCTTGCTGCATCTACGCGATGAGGGGCGGGCGAGGAGGGGGGCGCGTGAGCGAGCGGGCGTGGGAAACGCGGTGGCGTTGAGCGCAGCAGCAGCGGCAGCGTGTCTCTGAGACGGCCGCCGCGACCGCGGGGTCGGCGTCGACGACGACGACGGCATCGCGCCGGCGGCGGCAACAACAACGACGGCCGCGGGCGGCAGCAACGGCGGCCCGCGCTCGGCAACAGCAACGGCAACGGCGCGCGCGGACGCGGACGCGAAGCGGGGCACGATCCAGCGCATGCACACAGCTGCCAGTCGCGGCCGCCGATGGGGCCCGTGATCGGGTGCGGCGCCAGCGGCAGGGCGCGGCCAGGGGGAGGCACACGGGCGGCGACGCGTACGAGATCGGCATACTGCGCCACGGTGCGGCGCGCGCGGCCCGACCGGCGCAGGCCGAACAGCTCGGGGTCGTCGTCGGGGCTGATGAAGGAGCCGCTCATGGCGGTGAGGGCGGCCGCGGGGTATGAGTCTGGGTCTGGGTGTGGTGGGTTGAGATGGGCGGCAAGCTGAGCGCGTAAGGGCCGGCCGCGCTGCGCTGCCGCTGCCCGCTGGGCGAATGCGAAAAATGCGCTCCCGCCGGCAACGCGTCGCAAAACCGAACGCGAAAACCAGCCAAAAACCTCTCCCGCCCCACGTGATGGTTCCGCGTCCCCACGTGCCGCATGACCTCATGCGCCGCTCACCTGACCCGCGACGCGTCTCGCGCTTCACGCGTCTCTTGAGCACCGCGGCACCCCTCACTGCGGCCATTGACTTGCGGCAACGCGGTGCCCGTGTCCTGAGTCTGCCGTCCTGCCCGTTCCTTGTGGTGCTAGGACTTCGAACGTCGCCACCTCGGGCCGCGATCGATCGCGATGCGTTCGCGACGCGTCCCTCAGCGCTCGGCGGCTTCTTTGGCGCTTCCAAATCAAGGAGACGTCAGGTGTCACAAAGAACGTCACGGGACTCGACGCGCGTGTGGGCGACCGTTCGCGCGATACATCTGGCCCGAGCCAGCCTGCCCACACGCACGCGTCTCCCACTCGGCGCACAGCCATGAAAGAGAAGAGCCGAAGGTGTTTCCCTGCCCGGATGGCATCACGGACTTGACGCGTTGACCGCTCGTCGTCGTCGAACACACACACGCCCAAGCGAGCACGCCGCCCCACGCAACCGACCCCGCCCGGCCGTTGACTGCGCCACACATGTGTCGCTGGCCTGCTTCAAATCTGTGACCTGGTGTCCGCCTATATTGCGACGCTTGCTCGCCGCCTGCCCGCGCACGCGCACGCGTCTCCCTCGTCTCCCCCCTGCCGCGACCGCTCGCGCGCACCTCCACCCTCGCGCGCGTGCCGGTCGGGCTGTCACGCTGGCCCTTCCACGCCTCGGCCCCCCACACCATACCGATGCAGCAGCAGAGACTTGCTTAATCTGCATGCACTAGACCGACCGAGTCAAATCTACCCCAACTCGCCCCACGACGCGTCTCCGTCACTCCACACACCCACGACCATGCAGCGATCCAACTCCGCCGTGCAGGGCGACGACGCGGATGCGCGCTCGTCAGGCCTGCTCCCGGAGCCGCTCTCGCCTGTGCGCCGCCAGACGCTCGGCCCGGGCGTCTACTCGCCGCTCAGCCAGCAGGCCCTGAGCGCGAGCGTCTCGTCGTCGAGCATGGGCGGCGGCCCGGGCGGCGGACCCGACCCACTCGAGCCACCCGGCAGCCGCGTTGGCGGGTCCGGCATCGTGCGGAGCGTCAGCGCGCGAGCCGCCGTGTCCGCGCTCGCCGCCGGCGCACAGGACAACACCGAGTCGCTATCGCGCCTCGGCACCACGCCGTCGGCCGTGACGGGCTCGACGAC
Organism: Blastocladiella emersonii ATCC 22665; assembly: GCA_025594325.1. Classification (NCBI taxonomy): domain Eukaryota; kingdom Fungi; phylum Blastocladiomycota; class Blastocladiomycetes; order Blastocladiales; family Blastocladiaceae; genus Blastocladiella; species Blastocladiella emersonii. Next base: position 1,295,806 of record JANHCV010000007.1, on the reverse strand, counting down.
CGTGATGCCGAACGGCGCGGTCCTCACGCGCAAAAAGTCCATTTCGATCCTCGAGCACAGCAGCCCGAGCTCGCGCCGCACCTCGGTCAACACGCTGCCCAGCACCATGTCCATGGCGATCGCGAGCGGCACGCCGCTGCCGCCAGAGTCGACGGACCAGCTCGCGGGCAGCAGCGGCGGTGGGACCCTCGGCCGGCAATCGGCCGCCGTATCCGGGACCCTCAGCACGCCGTCGCGCCGCGCGTCCTCGTCGCTCGTGCCGCGCGCACACCGCGCGAGTCTGTCGTCGGGCCCACCCTCGAACCACGACGTGCGCCGCGCGAGCACGTCGTCCGCCGGGTACACGAGCACGCCGCCGCGCCGCCAGCGGAGCACGTCGGGCCGGCTCTCGGACATGTCGTCGCCGAGCGACGCGGGCCCGATCGACGTGAACGTGGTCGACGATCTCGGCGAGACGGTCATCGAGGCCGACGAGACCACCTCGCTCACGGCCGACGCCATCTTCGTCACGTCGCCGAGCGTGATCGCGGGCAACTCGCACCAGCAGCCTGACTACTCGCCCACTGCGGGATTCGTCGGCGCGACCACGATGCTGGGCACCGTGCTGCACCCGCTTCCGCCGCTCATGTCCGCCAACTCGCTCCAGATCTCGAAGAGCATCAGCTCCAGCTCGTACATCCAGTCGGCCAACACGTCCGACATGTCGCTCACGCCGCACGACGGCAGGGGCGTCGGCGAGACATCCGTCAACAGCAGCGCGGGCAGCGGCGAGGAGATCAAGTCGTCGGCGCTCCTCGAACAGGACCCCGCCGAGGACCCGAACGCCGTTATGTCGGCGCTGTCGAGCAGCTCGGGCTACAACCCGGTCGGCGCGAGCATGACGAGCACGGCGAGCAGCGGGAGCGGGACCGCCGTCGTCCCGCCGAGCTCGATCGGGAACCCCACCGCCACATCACCACCACCACCGCGCGGCGGCGGGCAGCAGCCGCTCCTCGCGACGCTGTTTCGGAACCGCGGCGCGGGTGCCGGCGGCGCGAGCCCGCGGTCGCCGTCGCCGCTCGGCGAGTACCCCGCCGGCTCGCCCATCTCGCCCGCGAGTCCGTCGGCGACACTGCGCCGCCTCGTGTCCAGCGCGTCGCAGTCGGGCAACTTCTTCAACCGGTACCGGTCGACGTCGCAGGCGTCGTCGACGGGCGCCAGCTCGCCGTCGCCAACGTCGCCCGCGACCTACCTCACGGCGGCGAGGAAGAACGCGCAGCCCGAGCAGCCGGGGAACGGGCGGCGAGGGCGCCGTATGTCGCTCGGCGCTGCGCTCATGATGCCGCCACCACCGCGTGTTGCTGACCGGTACGTTGTCTCATGCGAGCTGTCGAGGACGCGGGACTGACGCCCGTGGCGATCGCGCGTAGAATGGACTTTAAGACGCTCGCCAAGTACACGATCACGGCGCTCGGCATTCTCTACGGCGACGTTGCCGCGTACGCTCTCCCCACTCGCCGCACGAACCCGAACCACCATCTGACCTCACTCGTCCATGTAGCGCGCCCATGTTCGTCATGAAGGCCGCGTTCCACGGCGGCGTTATGGTCAAGAACCCCGAGACCGACATTCTCGGTTGCCTGTCGTTCATGATCTGGATCACGCTGCTGCTCGGCATCGTCAAGTACTGCCTCGTCGTGCTGCACGCAGACAACAACGGCGAGGGCGGCATGCTCGCGCTGCTGTCGCTCGTCCCGCAGCCCGACGACGAGTCAAGCCCGCCATTCCTCGTGCGACACTACCACAAGGTGTTCCTCATGGCGCTGCTCGGGTGTGCGTTCTTGCTCGCCGATGGGGTTCGTACCGCTCGCTCTCGCATCGCTCCGCGACCGCTGACCCAGTTGCGTGTCGCCCGTGTAGTTGCTCGTCCCCGCCATCTCGATGCTCGCCGCGCTCGAAGGCTTCCGGGTGATCGAGTACGCGACGCCAGGCGTGTTCGGGACCGTGCCCGTCGACAGCTGGCGGGTGTACGTGACGGTAGGCCTGATGCTGCCGCTGTTCTACGTGCAGCGGTTCGGTCTGGGCCGGATCACAACCATCTTCCCGTTCGTGATCTCGGTGTGGTTCGGCGCGATTGCGATCATTGGCGCGTGGAACATTGCGGCGGCGCCGTGGGTGCTCAAGGCGTTCAACCCGTACGCGATGATCGACCTCATGTACCTGCGCGGGTGGGCCAAGACGCTGTCGATGCTGTCAACGGTGCTGCTCGTCGCGTCGGGGCTCGAGTTCCTCTACGCCGACCTCGGCGCCTTCAAGCGCCGCCCGATCAGCATCTCGTTCTCGTTCATCGCCGCGCCGTGCACGCTACTCAGCTACCTCGGCCAGGGAGCCAAACTGCTCGCGCAGAAGCACAACGGCAAGTACGACATGGAGGAGATGAACCACCTCGTCCACAACCTGTTCTTCGAGGCGTCGCCCAAGTGGGCGCTGTGGCCGCTCGTCCTCCTCGGCCTCATGGTCTCGGCCATGGGCTCGCAGTCGGTGATTTCGGGCTGTTTTGCGCTCATCGGTACCTCTTCCTCCTCCTCACCTTCTTTGGCCGCCGCGACAATCGAGCTCACCTTGTCCGCTTGAGTGTAGACCAGGCCGTCGCGCTGCGCGTGATCCCGCCCGTCGAGTCGTTCCACGTCATGGGCCAGGGCGGGCACGGGACGTACTACGTGCCCATGTTCTGCTTCACCATGTTCTCGGGCAGCGTGGTGCTGGCGGGCATCTTCAAGGACTCGGAGGTGCTGACGGGCATGTTCGGGTTCTGCGTGTCGGGCGCCATGCTGATCACGTCGCTGCTGCTGCTCATCGTGATGAAGTTCAAGTGGCAGCTGTCGAACCTGCGCATCGGCGCGTACGGCGTCATCGTGTTCTTCGACGTGCTCCTCTTCATCGCGTCGCTCGTCAAGATCGCCCAGATCGCCTGGGTCGCGCTGCTCTTCGCCATCGCGCTGTTCGGGTCCATGTTCGTCTACACGAGTACCTGGAACGACATCAACCACGCGCTCGACGACAAGTTCTGGACCATGACCCAGGTCCGACAACATATCCGCCAGCATACGCGCGTCAAGGGCAGCGGCGTCTTTGTCGCGTACGCCGACGAGGGTACGTTCTCTTCACTGACCTCCATCGATCGAGCGACGCTCACGCGTCCATCGCCGTCGTGTAGAGGTCCCACACGTCCTCTCGCTCCTCGCGTCACGCCTGCCCGCGCTCCCCGAAGACATCGTGCTCCTGACGGTGCAGTGCATGAAAGGCCTGCCGTTCGTCGCCGAGGAGGACCGCGTGATCGTGCGTGCCGTGGACCCATCGGGCGGCATCTTCCGCGTGCTCATCTCGTTCGGTTTCGCGGAACGGTCGGCGGACGTGGTGAGCGCGCTGGCCAAGGCCAAGAAGCGCGGGCTGCGGATCCGCAACGAGGAGGCCATCACGTACTACGTGTCGCGGCACTCGGTGCTGCCGCTACGAAGCAACCCCTTCTACCGGCGATGGAAGCACAAGGTGTACGAGGCGCTGTCACGCAACACCAACAACCAGGTGTCCAACCTCGGGCTGCCCGTTGACCGCGTCATAGAAATCTCCAACGTGCTGGTCCTGAGCTAGCGGCGGCGGGCGGCGGCGCCGGCCGGCGGAGCGCACAAACGCGTGTGTGAATTAAATATTTTGCTCTTGAACTCTGAAGTCTTCTTGGCAGCGGCGGCGCGGCGCGTGGAGTTGCGTAGCGGGCCGGAGCACACGAGCAGAATCCGGAGACCCCGCCGCGCCGCGCGAGTCGTCGCGACCATGGCCATGGTCATAGTCATGGAGGGCTTGCTTGCGACCTTGATCTCGGCCGCTTCATGAACTTCCGCCACCGCCACTCGCTGCGGTTGACCACTGTATCGCGAGTAGTGCTCAAACATCCGCAGGCTTGTCAACGCGAGGTCCGGTGCTAACAGCGGAACTCGGCGGGGCCGCCGTGGCCACACTCACCGCGACGGCGACGGTTGCGGGCGTACAAGTATCCGCCGTCCCCCTCGCCAGGACCCAGTCTCTCTCTAACCATCCACCTTCCACACCACACGGGCTGGCCCCGCACACCCTCCCCCTTCCTACACGGCCCCGATCGTCCTCAAGACTAGACTGGATCGACTCTTACACGACTACAAGATGATGACGATGATGTTGCGCTCACCCCTCCTCGTCCTCGCGCTCCTCGCCGTCCTCGCGGCTACCGTTTCGGCTGCGCCGCAGACGCCCGCTTCCGCCACGACGACGGGCAATCTGCAGACGTGGAAGAAGCAGGTGAACGGCGTGGCGGCGCCCGCCGTCAAGCGCGACCTGTCGAAGCCGCTCCCGTACCGCGTGCAGGCCACGGATGCCAACACGGGCGCGACCAAGGTCGACGAGGCGTTCCGCGAGCTCCAGTCGGCGCTGCGCCGCAGCTGCGATGCGTTCCTTGGACTGTACGTTGCAGAGTGTGGCTGAGTCGAAGGTTCGCTTCGCCACCCCCGCTGCTGCGGCGGGTGGCGCGGATCCCGCCATCGTGGAACGCTGAAACTGACTCGCCACTTGCATCGCGTATGCGCGTAGCTGCCTCGAGGCCGCCAAGCTGACCAACAACGCCGACACGGCGTCGGGCAACTGCCGCACCGGCCACACGTCGTGCGTCGCGTCCATCCCGAACTCGCTCAACCAGGAGCCGCCCAAGCCCAAGCCCGCGCCGGTTCCGACGGGCACTCGCGCCATCGTCGCCACGTCGGCAAAGGGCAAGTCGACCACCACAACCACCGTGGCTGCTGGTCGCGGCAAAGCGACCCCGACGCCCGTCAAGCGCGTGACCACCACCACGGCGGCCGGCAAGTCCCGCGCGACGCCCATCACCACGTCGGTTCGCGGCGGCAACGGCGGCGCTGCGTCCAAGTCGGTGTCGTCTACCCGCGGTGCCTCGTCGTCGACGTCGTCCTCGGCCGCCGCCAAGCCCACCACGGCTCCCGGCCAGGGCGCGGACCTGACGACGCCGCCCGCGACGGGCACTGGCGGCAAGAAGCAGACGGACCCGGCCACGGGCGCCGGCAACAACCTCGACACCCCTGCCACCGGGACCGGCGCCGGCGCCACCGGTAAGAACGTGCAGACCTTCACGGGCGCGCTGTTCGGCAAGCCAGCTCCGCCCGTCAACTTTGTCAGCGGCGCGCGTCCGTTCGAGGTGCGCGTCAACGGGCAGCTCAACGGCGACTTTTTGAACGCGGCGGCGGCGCTCGGCCGGTCGTGCGACGTGCAGAAGAACCAGTGCGCGGACGAGGTGAACCGGCAGCGCGCCGGCCGCAGCGCCTCGGTCGGCCAGTGTGACCAGCAGAACGCGCAGTGCAAGGCCGCGATCCCCGCGGGCGAGGCGGCGGCCGCGAAGCTCCAGGCGGGGAACGGGAACAACCTCGGCGGCGGGAACGCTGGCGGGAACACGGGCAACGGCAACAACGCGGGCAACGGCAACAACAACGCGGGCAACGGCAACAACAACGCGGGCAACGGCAACAACAACGCGGGCAACGGCGGCAACAAGAACGGGCAGACGGGCCTGGTCAACGGCGCCGACTTCTGCAAGCAGGTCGGGCTCGGCAACGCGCTCGCCGACGGGACGCAGAAGCGCACGTCAACGTGTTCGGGGACGGTGCAGGGCGCGATCCCGGACTTCAACAACATGGTGTCGACGGTGATCTTTACGCCCGAGAACGGCGCCAAGCTGCCGCGCAACACGGCCGTCAACTTCTCGGTGCGCACGTCGAACCTGGACGCGGGCTTCTTCGAGGACCCGAACGCGCGGTACTACGCGTCGCCGCAGACGCTGAATGCGCGCGGCCAGATCGAGGGCCACCAGCACGTCACGGTGCAGCGGCTCGGCAACGCGCAGACGCCGCCCGACCCGCGCACCGAGTCGCTCGCCTTCTTCAAGGGGCTCGACCAGGAGGAGGACGCCAACGGCGTCCTGACCACCACGATCCCGCCCGATGCGCTCGCTACCCCCGGACTGTATCGCATCTGCACCATGACGGGCACGCGCGGTCACCAGCCCGTGCTCATGCCCGTCGCGCGCCGCGGTGCCCAGGACGATTGCATCCGCGTCACCGTCGTTTGAGCGCTAAATGAGCGATGATGGAGAAGAAATACACGCGTCTTTGACCCTTCAAACTTGACCCTGTGATCCCATGAGTGATCCACGCGTCGTTCATGCGCGAGCCGGCGGCGGCGGCGGCTTCACCTTTTCACGCGAGCGGAGCAAAGGTTTCGAATTTGGCCGCGCGACACCCGGCTCGCCGAAAGCGGACTCAAGGCCACGCGCACGCGCTGCTGGCTGCAAACGACGGGCCCCATGCTGCACCGCTGACGCCGCCGTACTACTCGGCCACCGCCGGCGCCCTTGTCCACGCGCGCGGGGAAGCGGCGCCGTTTCGGATCATCTGTTGCACCGCCGGCGACCGCGTGGTGGCCAACCCTTGAGATGGGCTAAGACGGTCGCCCTCGCTCTCGCTCTCCTCGAGCACCCACGATAGATAAATTACTGCAATGAAGTTCGTTGACGTCCACGGCACCACGCGGTTCGACGAGGATCCCGGCAAGGTCGGGGTCTGGGGACCGGTCACGTCCTCGGTCGATGTACGTCCTCGTCATCTTCGCGGTGGGCCATGAGCAGTGCTGACCCTCGTGTGCCAGTTCTGCGAGCACAACTACGCCGTGACGTACTACCTCGCCGAGTTCTTCAACTCGATCTCAAACCTGTTTCTCGTGCTCGCCGGGATCCTCCTGCTGCGCATGTCGCGCAAGCTCGGGCGTACGTGATGGCCGCTCGGACCGCGAGAAGGCGGCAGCACTGACGCGCGGTCGCACCTGTAGTCAAGCGCCGGTTCGACCTGGCCGTCGGGTCCCTGATCGTGGTCGGGATCGGCAGTTTCGCGTTCCATGCGACGCTGCTGTACGGGCCGCAGGTACGTGAGGATCGTTGTCGTGATGGCTGAGTGTGATCCGCGGTGCTGATCCCTGAGCCGCTCGCCGCGTGTAGCTGCTCGACGAGCTGCCGATGGTCTACATGAGTACGCTTCCGCTCGAGACCTCTTCAAGACGTGATCTAACAGTGCGCGACACCGTAGGCATCATGTTCGTCTTCATCATGGTCGAGCACGTCGTAACCCCTTACTTCGCCCACTTCCCTCTCGCCCTCTTCATCACCGCCATCCTCTACTCGGCCGCGCACGCGTACTTCCGCTTCATCATCCCCTTCTACCTGACCTGCGGCCTCTGCATCGTGATCTCCGCCATCTACGCGCTACGCTGCGCCAAGACGGACGCGCGCGTGCGCCTGTGCCTCGGGCTTTGCGCGCTGTGGTTCACCTTCTCGATCGGCGTGTGGATCATCGACCAGGAGTTCTGCACGGCCATCGAGTTCCTCAAGCTGCACGCCGTGTGGCACGTCGGGATCGCGCTCACGGGCAGCTACTGGGTCGCCATGGGCATGTACATCCAGCTGCGCCACCTTGACGAGTGCGAGGACGCGAGTATCGCGTTCCGGTACGGGTTCTTGCCCGTTGTTAGCCGCGGCGAGGTGGAGGGTGTCGCGGACAAGGCAGGTGCGGCGAAGAAGGCGAGCGCGTCGAGCGCTTGATCGGTGTGCGGTGGAGACGGTAGAGACGCGAGGTGATAGACGTGTATATCAATCAATCATTCGTCCTTCATGTCGGGGGAGGGGGATCGCCGGGGAGGCAGGGGCGGAGACCGACTGCGGCTCCGGCGGGGCGAGGGCGACGCGGTCGACAGCCGAGCCGCGGAACGGGGAGGGACCGGGCTGCGCGATGCGGATCTCGAACGAGCCCGGCGTGGCGGCGACACAGACCGAGAGCGCGACCGCGACCGCGACTTGCGGCGCACGGGCGGCGAACGCGAACGCGACTTGCGGCGCACGGGCGGCGACCGGGACCGAGACCGCGAGCGGCGGCGTGCTACCGGCGAGCGAGACCGTGACACGCGACGCGCGCGCGGCGGCGAGCGGGACCGCGACACCCGGCGCCAGCGTGGCGGGGACCGCGAGCGCGACCGCGATCTGGACCGGCGGCGCCAGCGTGGCGGCGAGTCGCGGCGTTGACGACGCGGGGGCGACCGGTGGCGCGGGTGGCGGGACGACCCACCCTCGGTGTTGTAGTTGTACCGGACGAACCCGCGCCCACGAACGACACGTCCCTCGGCGTCGCGGCGGACGGGGGCCGAGGCAGCAGCGGCGTCAGCGTCGAGCCCGCCCTCCTCGTCGTCGGCGGGGCGGGCAGCAGCGCGGCGCACGGCGACGGGGTCCATGAGAGGCTTGCGCGGCATGCGGCGGTCGCCGTCGCCGAACAGGCGCGTGTAGATGTCCTTGGTGACGGAGGCGGCAGGGGCGGGGGCGTCGCGCGCGGGGGAGGGGGAGCGCGAGCGCGAGCGGGACGAGGAGCGGTCGCGACGACGACGGCGGGAGGAGCGGGAGCGGCGGCGGTTGTCGGCGTCCGAGTCGCTCGAGTCGCTGCTGCTGCTCGCGGAACCCGAGTCCGAGCCCGAGTCGCGACGGGAGCGTTTCCGCTTGGCCTTCTTGCTCTTCTTCGACTTAGAGCTCTTCTTGGAGCTGCTCTTCTTCTTCTTGTCCTTGGCGGGCTTGCGCACGAGCTCGAGCTCGCCGCAGTGGACGATGGTGACGGGGTCGACGGGGCAGTCGTCGTCGTCGACGGGCGAGAGCTCGATCGACCTCACGACGTCCTCGCCGTGGACCACCTGGCCGAACACCACATGCTTCCCGTCGAGGTGGGGCGCCGGTTCCGTGAGGATAAAGAACTGGGATGAGCCCGTGTCGCGCCCGCGGTTGGCCATGGACAGGAGCATCGGGCGGTCGTGCGGGATGCGCAGGCCGGCGGGCTCGCACGGCATGGTGCGGCCGTAGATGCTCTCGCCACCCGTGCCGTTGCCGTGCTCGATGTCGCCGCCCTGCACCATGAACTGCGGGATGCACCGGTGGAACGGCGCGCCGACGTAGCTCAGGCGCACGCCGCGCTCGCTCACGCCGCGCTCGCCCGTGCATAGGGCTCTGAAATTGTCCGCGGTGAGCGGGCACTGCGATGCGAAGAGCTCCATGACGATGCGGCCGCGCGGGCCCGCGGCGCCGACCTGCACGTCGAAGAAGACGCGCGGGTTGGGTTCCTGCGCCATCTTGTTGATACGTTGCGTTTCCGTCGGGTTCGTTGCTGGACCAGGTAGGGAGAGCGACGCGTAGTCGCGTACTCGTCGTTGGTGGTGGCGGCGGCAGAGTGCAAAAAGCGTGTGCGTCGGCGTCACGCCCGCTCAGCTGACGCCGCGCCACGCCACGCCGGCTCTCGCGTCGACGACGACCACCGCAAAGTGTCTCCCCGCCCCGCAAGCTCTCCTGGTCCCGTACCAGAAGCCCGTAACAGGGCCCCCATGCATCGTCGCCCACCGCTGCCTCCCATCCGGCGCCGCTGTCCACGCGTGTTCGCCCATCCGTTCGTCAACTGAGGCCGCCGGCCCTCCTTCCCCGCCCACCGCTCCCGTCGTCGGTCTGCCGGCCGCCGCCCATGAGCGGCCGCACCTGGCCGCGCTACCCGCTCGAAGTCCGCGTGCCCGCGTCGTCGTCGTCGCGCCGCCTCGCCGCCATGGCCTCGTACTTCCCGTCGCACCCGCTGCTGCGTGCCGATGACCCTGCCGCGTTTGCGCCAACCACCGCTGCGTCCCCGCTCCCGGCCCCGCCATCCGCCGACCATGCGCCAGCGGGGTCGCCGCAGGACGCCGAGATGATGCAGTGGATCGAGGCGCTCAAGGCGTGGGAGGACGTCAAGGACCGGCGCGAGGCCGACCGCGCGCGCCGCTCTGCCGTCGCCGAGGTGCGCCGGCTCGGCCCGCACGGCGTGCCTGCTGAGCTGCGTATGTATGTCGCTCCCCTATTGTGACTGCTTCCCGTGTGCTCTGTATAGCGGTTGTTGACGCGGTCTGCCCGGTAGGCGCCCTCGTGTGGCAGAAACTGCTCGACGTCGACCGGTTCCGCGCACCGGGCATGCTCGACAACCTGCTTGCGCGCCCGCCGCTGCCCATCTACGACCAGATTGAAAAGGATATCGGCCGGACTTACCCGAACCACGGTGCGCTTCGCTTCTTTGCGGGCTCTACGACGCGATGCTCACTCACTCCGTCTGTAGTCCTGTTTAAGGACCCAACATCGCCGGGGTACGCGCCCTCCCACCCTCTCAACCCCCGCAACCCCTCACGCCGAGTAACCGTGTGTAGCCAGCTCCAGCTCGCCAACGTGCTCAAGGCCTACGCGCAGCACAACCCGGCGCTCGGGTACACGCAGGGCATGAACTTCATCTGCGGCCTGCTCCTCCTCCACATGCCGCCCGAGGAGGCGCTGTGCACTTTGGTCGCGCTCATGGAGACGCGCCAGTTCCCGCACCAGGACCCGGACCTGCACCACCTGCACGCGGCGTGCGCCGTGTTCGACTCGCTGGTCGCGCGCTTCTTACCCGAAATCCACGCGCGCCTCGCAACCCAGGGCTTCTCGGCCGTCACCTACCTCCCGCGGTGGTGGATGAGCGGGTGGGAGGTGTGCCCGTGGGGCTGCCGCGTGCGCGCGTGGGACTGCGTCGTGGTCGAGGGCTACCTCGCCTTCCACAAGGTGTCGCTCGCCATCCTCGCGTGCATCGCGGATCATCTGGCGCAGACCCACGAGTCCGAGGTCCTCGACGTCCTGCTCCACCCGATGCCGCGCGACCTCCTGCCCGACTGCCTCACGAGGGAGTACCTCAAGCTCGCGGCGCTCGACGACGCGGTCCTCGCGAAGGCCCAGGCCCGCGTCGAGGCCAGCGAGAGCTCGGACGCCGCGTCGACTGCGTCTACCTCGCTCGTCTCGCGGTGGTTGTCGGGGTGGGGAAGAAGGGCGTGAAACTCGATATCCTACTGTGTCTCCCATGTACCATTCTTGCGCATCCGTTTCTTCTTGAGCACCGCAGTCCGTTGCGCGCGAGCGAGTCTCCCAGCGCTGCGGCCACTTAGCGTGGCCATGGCCGTGTCCGCGGCCGCCGTACCGCGGACACACGCAGAGTTAAAAACTGCAGGCGCCGCCTCAGCCACCTAAGAATGCAGGGACCTCGCATGGGCAACGTTTTGAGCGCCCGACCCGGCCCTTCTCCATCGCTTCTCCCTCAATCAGGCAACTTTATACAACGCATCACCATGTCGACGGCCAACATGCTCGAAGCACAGCAGCCGCAGCCCCGCGACGCGGCACCCGGGAAGAAGCGGTGGTGCGGCACCATCCCGCCCTTGTCGCCGCTGACTGTCCTCGGGCTCGTCCTCATCGCGGCAGGCTTCAGCGCGTGGTTCTGGCAGCCGGCGCCGCAGTCGGTCGAGGACAAGAACCGCGCGACCTTCACGCTGGCGACGATCCTGTGGGACGACTCGTACGCGCGCGGCACCGAGTACCACGGCAGCACCGCGGTCCTGACGGGCAGCGACGTGCCGGGCGGCAACTCGACGCTGCCTCGGGTCACGGCGCCCGGGCCCGAGGAGACGACGATTGCGCGCCAGCTCGTCGAGGCGCGGACCACGGGATTGCCGGGGACCATGTACCGCTACGAGCTCACGCTGCCGAACGCGGGCGCGCTCGGGGCGAGGGCGGCGGTCGGGCTCCGCACGCCGTCGCGGTCGCTCGCGCATGCCCTGCTCGAGGCTGACTACCCGCGCAACTCGACGGTCGAGTATGCGTCGAATGACCTCAAGGGGTGTATCGGCGACGACGCGTGCAGCAAGGGTACGGCTTCCTGCTCTCAGTCCCTCAAAACCTCGCTGACGCCCTCCTCCCCCTCGTAGCCTGCACGGATGCCGTCGGCTCATGGTCGAACGGGCGTTGCCGCGTGACGTACTACCTGAGCACCGTGTGCCTCGTCCTGTCCGAAGTCGCGAACGTGACGTTCCCGAGCCCCGTCGGGTGCTACGTCGAGTCGCGCGCCAAGTCGACCACGCTCAACGGCACCGTGCTCGGGAAACCCAACGTGTCGGCGTACACTCCCTCAAAAACCCCGCCGACCCTGCGCGTCCAGGTGCGCACCGACGCGGACCCCGTCGTCCTCGCGTCGCGCCTCACGGGCGGGACCTACGCGCTCGTCGGTGGAAGCAAGATCTGGATGGCCGGGCACTACGTCGGCGTCGTGTGCTGGGCGGTCGGCGTGCTCGTCCTCGCGGTCTCGGCGGTGCGGTACTACAAGGCCCGTGGGACGGCGCAGCACCACGCCGTCTAGGGAGAGTTGTGCCCGATGAAACCATCCATACACTTGAGCTTGCTTGCTGACCGCCAGCGCGCTTCGATTGACGCGGTTCGCGGGACGCCGGCTGGCCCAGCTGCCTGGCCGCACCGCCGTCACCGCGAACACCGCAGAGTTCGGTAGATCGCGCCAGGCGGTGGGCGACGGTCGATGTGTGGGAGAAGGGAAGTGATGGCCGATGGCGGTGCCGCCGACCTCCGCCTCCGCCGCCGCGCCGCAACGCACACGGCGGCCGGGCCCGCACCGCAATCGCTGTGCCGCAGCGGAACCTGATACATAAAGGCTGGGCTGCCGCCGCTGCCGCCGTCGTCGGCCCGCCCGGTGCAGCCACGCACGCCCTCTGCCCTCTGCTGTCCGCTGCGGCTCTCGCATGTCCGCTGCCGGCGCTCTAGTCGCTGCTCCCGCTCTCCCTTCCCCGGCTGCCGCCGCCGTCGACCACCTCACTTGGTGCACCTGCCTCGCCGCCCGCGCCTGCACCGCCCTCTGCCGCTACTGCACGCGCCTTCTTGCCAAATCGACGACGGCTCTCAGCATGGTAAGTTCACGCGCGGCCCTGCCCATCATCCCCCTTCTCACCCTCCCACGCCGTTCGTAGGGTCTCACGCACAGCTCGGACCGGTTCCCGGACACGGCCCGCTTCGCGCGCGACCGCGCCACCATCAACGAGCTGATTGCCGGCCTGCAGGGCATCAACGCGCGCGCCGACATCCCGCACCGCCTGACCACGGGCGAGCTCCTCCAGCTGCGCCTCCAGGTCGCCCAGCTCTACGACAAGCTCGGCGGCGGGAGCGCCGGACTCGCGCGCGCCGGCGGCGTCGCTGGGTCTATGGCCGCTATCACGCTCGCCAAAGCCATCGAGAAGAAGGCCACTACGTCGGGGAAGCGGCGAGCTGTCACGCTCACGGCTCGGACCAACGAGAAGAAGAAGCCGCTGCCCGCCAACGACGACCATCATCGTGTCGCGGCGACGATGCCTCTTCCGGCCGCCGTCACCGCCGTGGTCCCTGATCCGGCCGTCGCGGCCCCCGTCCCGGCGCCGCACCTCCCGTCGCCCGCCCTGGAACCCGACGAGTTCATCGTGGACGTTGTGCAGCCACCGCCGCCGCTCCCGCCGCGCCGCGTGTCGACGGCCACCGGCCTCACGCTGCTCGCCCCGCAGCCGCAGCGGTCGCGCACGGGCGTCGTCCTGCCCACGTCGCCGCTCGCCGCGTCGTCGCCCGGCCCGCTGCCGCAGCTGCCGCCGCTCGCCGCGCTGGCTTTGTCGGAAACGGCGGTCGATGCGGCCGAGTGTACCGCGGACCTCCAGGTCAGCGTCCCCGTCCCCGCGAAACCGGCCTCGACGGCGTCCTCGTCGCAGTGCCACGAGCTGTACCTCAGCGACCTGGCCGCCGATCCCGCGACCGCCGCGTCGCCCGTCGTCGTCGTCAGCCCATCCTCCCGCTCGCGCCCGAGCACGGCGGTGCTCCCCGACCCGGGGATCGGCGCGCCGCTCGACTACCTGCCGCCGCTCGACTCCATGTCCATGGCGCGCGTCGACGACGAGGACGAGGCCGACGGCGTGCTCTTCTTCTCGTCGCTCGCCGACCTCGAGGCCGAGCCCGCGCCGACGCTCGTGCGGTGGCACCGCCACGCGAGTATGGGCCGACTACGCGCGTGGAGCACGTCGTGTGCGTCGACGCGGTCGTCGTCGGCCGGTGGGTCGCTCATGCGCGACGCGGCGGACGTCGAGGGCGCCGACGAGTACACGCGACATTGGCTCGCCACGATGCCGGCCGTCGCGTCGTCGTGAGCGGCAGCCGCTGAAATCCATCAACTCCGCCATTTTGATTACCCCTACCCTCTCTCTTTTCTCTCCACTTCTTGATCGGGAACCGCGCAGCATGTACAGACACTTGTGGATTATATAAGCACACTGGCTTACTGCGCACTCGCACTGGTCGCCTGGGCATAAGCGTGAGGGCCGTGGTCAGGTCCGTGGCCGTGGCTGCGGCCACGGCCATGGTCGCCACTGCCACCAGATCGCGCCCGTCCGCAGCAACGCAAGCAAACACGACGACGCGCGGCGCCGCTCGCTCTGACGCGATCTTGACGTTTCTCCTCTCCCCGCTCGCTCAATGACCATGAAAAGCTGGGTATATCGTAAACCATGAGACCACCGCCACGCTACGCGCGCTGAATCTTAACATCCCCGTTCGTCGTGGCCACGTTCATCGTCTTCCCGCCCGCCTTCCCCGCATCCCCCATGGTCCCGCTGACCACGCCGCCCTTGCGGTCCGGCTTGACCTCGCGCCCGTCGACCTTGACGTCGCCGTTGGTCGTCTGCGCCGAGTACGTCCAGTCGCCCGGCGCGGTGATCCGCACCTTGCCGTTCGTCGCGCGCGCCGTGATCGCGCTCGCCGCCGCGTCGACCGTCAGCGACACGTCGCCGTTGCTCCCGGCCATCGACACGCGCGCCGCCGAGGCCACGGTCAGGTCCGAGTCGCCGTTCGTCGTCTCGGTCACCACCTCGCGCGCGGCGGACACGCGGCCTGAGATGTCCCCGTTGCTCGTTGTCACCGCGACCGAGTCCCACGTCGGACCCACCGCGCTGCCGCCGTTCTCGGAGACGAACAGGTCGACGTCCGGGTTCGTCGCGGTGATGGCCAGCGACACGTTTGTCGCCGACTTGGGGAACGCCGGCGGGACGGTCAGCGTCGTCACGGTGCGCGTGCACACGTCAATGTGCAGCCAGTTGAGCCAGTTGCCTGGCGCGAACGGCGAGTTGGTGTCGGAGGCCGAGTTGCCGAGCGGGTACAGCGTCCACCGCGAGCCCGCCGTCTCGACGCGCGGAGGAGCGGGGAGCGGGTCGGGCGTGCGCGCAGCGAACAGGTCGACGCGGTACGTCACCGCGGACGACGTGTCGGGCGCGGTCTGCAGGATGATGCGGCCGTACTAGATCGAGCGCGGGCGAGGTTAGCGCCGAGTTGAGGTGAGGTGAGAAGGTAAGGCGAAAGCAACGTACGTTCTGACCGAGCACCTGCAACGCGGCTGCGCCACCATTCGCCATCGTGAAGTTGGTGAGATCCAGGGTCCCCGACTCGGACCGGACCAGCTTGCCGCCGTTGAAGCAGTACCCGCCAAACACGCCGATCAGCGACTACATTACACACGCACTCGTCAACATCGCGCTCCCTCGCGACGGTGCCCGCGCAGACGTACCCCGCCCACGACCATCGCCACGATCACCAGACACACGGCGCCCCAGATCAGCCGGCACAGGAACACGGGGATCCCGCAGCAGTTGCAGCAAGCGCAGCGCGCACGCCGACGGCCGCCGCGGTCGCACCACTTCTTGCCCTTGCCGCGGAACCCACCGCCGCTGCCCGACTCGAGGTCCACCTGTGCGGCGGCGGAGGGGAGCGGCGCGAGCGCAGGGTACGCGGGCGGCGGCGACGTGTTGTCGACGGCGAGCGGCTGTGCGGGAGGAAGGAGCGGCGGCGCGCTCGGGGTCGGGGTCGGCGGGACCGCCGCGTACCCGCCCTTGACCTTGGGCGTGTAGTAGTCGCTGCTGCTGACGGCGGGTGCCGCGAGCGTTGCGCTGCTGCTGCCGCCCGGCGCTGGTGAGCCGGGGGTGGTGGAGGAGTAGAAGGGTTTCTCGTTGTTGAAGGTCATAGTTGGTGATGGAGAGCTGTGAGAGAAGAGGAGGGAAAGAGGGGACCCGGCAGCTTCATATACCCCACCCTCCGCGGCACCGTCGCGACGGTTGCTCGAAAGCGAAACGTGCCGGGGCCAAGGACTCGCAGCAACCCTGCCTGCGGGCTGCGGCGAGCCTTCGCTTGGCCTTCTGCGGGGAAGGGGAGACGATTCGCGTCGACTTGGCGGAAGCGCAGGCAGCGCCCCCTGCTGCGCACGCGCGCCAAGAAGGGCACGTGATTGATCGACGCGTCTCGCGGCGCGTCTCCCGCTCGCGTTTCTCGACGCGTTCTGCTTCGCTCGTCATACGAGGCACGAAAAACAATCATGAGCGTAGAAAACGACATCTCTCGAGACCTACGCGTCTCACCCTGTATCTCACGCGGGCGACGCGACCCACTCTCACACACGCGATTCGGCAGCTTGAATGTGATTAAAAGATATTTATAGCAATAAGGAAGGTTAAAACGGAAGCGCAGAGCTGCTGCGCAAAATCAAATGCGGCAGAGCGTTCCAAACCCCTGAGCAACCTCAGCCGCCGCCTTCTTCGTCGCGTCGAGTTTCTCCTTGACCTGCGTGAGCTCGGCGCGCGTCGCGGCGTGAGCTGCTTGTTCCGCCGCGAGGGCCGCCTGCGTTGCGTCGCGCGTCGTGGCGTGAGCCGCCTGTTCAGTTGCAAGGGCCGCCTGCGTCGTGTCGCGCGCCGTCTCCGCCGTACGTCGTGCTTCCCGCTCCGCCGCGAGGGCCGCCTGCGACTCGACAAGCGCCGCCTGCGTGTTCGAGAGCGTCGTCTGCGACGTCTCGAGAGCCACGCGGTCCGCCGCGCGAAGCTTGGCGAACTCGGCGCGGAGCTCCTTTTCAATCGTGGCGCGCATGAGATCTGCCGCCTCGATGTGATGGTCGACATCGGCATGAACGCGGCCGCGCGGGGCCGGCTGGATCGGCTGATGCTGCAGAGGACGGGCTTGAAAGCTCGTGCTCGCCAAATGACCGGGTGAATCGTTGGGCACGAGTCCGCTCGCGGACCCTGGACGTGTAGGCAGGGAAGAGCGCGGCGGGCAGATCAGAGCAGTATCCGTCTGGTCCACGGGCCACAGAGTCATGACCTTGTCAGCGTCACCCAGCGGTTAAACACGGAGTGAGATGTCGTGTACCTTGTCCAAAACCTTCCCGGCTGTGGGCGGCTGCGGATGAAAGTGCTCGTCATGATGGGCCGGTGCATCAACGGCCAATTCGTCTCCGCCGTCAGACACGTCCGAGAGCTCGCTGTCGGCGGAAGCAGGAGGTGCGAGTCTACCGCGCGACTTCTTGGGAGCGGCAATAATCGCGGTGGTGGTGGTGCGGTTGACGGTGGCGGGAGTACGGATCAAGGCAATCGTGGAATTCGACGACTTGTCCTTGGAACGATCCACCGTGGGCCGATGCTGAGGCGCCTTAGCGCGGCCGGTGGCGGAAGCGGCAGTGGAAGCGCGGCGTCGAGACTTGGGCGAGACGAGCTGATTGTTCATGTCGATTTCCAGCTCCTTCTGCAGCTTCTGCATCTTTGAGGGGCGCGAGCGAGTACCAGAGTCGACGGACTCGAGCGCGTCGGCAGTGAGAGAAGCAGCATTGGCGTCGGCGAGCTCGTGATCAGCACTGTCGTCGATAGTGACCACAGAGCCGAATTTGGACGATCTAATCCGCGGGCGTTTCGAGCGGTTCGGCTCGGAAACAGACTCGTTTCCATGCCCACCGGTCGAAGGGGCGGCGGACGACGAAGCGCCGGAGGCCGCGAAGGGCGAGGCGGGGCGCGAGCGCTTGAGGGTGCGCGTGGCCTTGACGTGGTTATCGGGACTCATAAAGATGCACAGATTGTTTGCATGAAGTGATTGCATGAAGTGCCAGGCGCGGCGAGTGCATCAGCTTGCGTGTTGCTGGGAAGCGGGAGCAGGGGGAAGCGCGTCGTTCAAGCCGGGCGCGTGGCGGGCTGAACGCGTCGAGCGAGCCCACCGCGTCCCTGCTCCGGCCGGCCGCGACCTGGACGACTATGGCTGAGAAAAAGCCCGAAGGGCTCGAATGAATTCAGATAGCGCGGCTCAGAGCTTGAGTTGCTGAGACTGCAGATGCAAACCTCACGCACACGATTCGGCGAACGTCCCGCTTGTCAGCCAGGAACGCACGAGATGCGTCGTCCATGGCTCGCAGCCGGCTTACCAAAGCAACATGCACGGGACCATGAACTTTCGGGGGCAGCAGTGGCAGCAGAGAAGATGGTTCCAGGACGATACTTGCGTCCTGACAGCTGGTTTCTGGAATCCTTAGTGGAGGCCAGGAGCGGCAAGTTGGCGGCGTCAGTCGATCACGTCTTCGCACTGCATTCCAGCCGCAACAGGTACCTGGTACTGAACCTCGTTGTAGGAAAAGCTGGTTCCACTCGAACGCGCTGAAGGTGAAGTGCGCGCCCAGCGGCAACGCGTTGATGCGTGCGCACGTGTTATGATCAACGCGTCTCTTCATGCCTCAAGCCTCACCACAGACCGCTCGCTCGCAGATTTAGACCAGACAGGTGAAGGAATGAGCAATGTATGACAGTTGAACAAAACTGTGGGTAATCATATCGGGGCAAGCAGCGCGTTTCGCGGGTGATCAGGCGCGGCAGAGCGCACCGACCACGTCCGCGACCGCAGCCGCAGCCTTCTTCGTAGTCTCGAGCTTCTCCTTGACCTGCTCGAGCTCTTCGCGCGTCGCCTTGTGCGCCGCCCGCTCCGCCTTGAGCGCTGCAAGGTCGGCGGCGCGGGCTTCGACCGGATTTGCGTCAAACGTGGCACGGTAGTCGGCGAGCTTCTTCTCAAGCGCGGCGTCGTGGGCCGCGCGGTACTCGGAAAACTCTTGGCCAAGCGCGGCGCGGCAGTCAGCGATCTCCTTTTCGCGCGCTTCGGCCAGTTGCGCGTCAAGCGTAGCGCGGTCGGCAGCGCGCGCTTCAGTGAGTTGCGCATCAAACGCGGCACAGTCAGCAGCGCGCGCCTCGGCCAGTTCCGCGTCAAATGCGACACGGTCGGCAGCGCGCGCCTCGGCCAGTTCCGCGTCAAATGCGACACGGTCGGCAGCGCGCGCCTCGGCCAGTTTCGCGTCAAGCGTGGCACAGTGCTCGGCAAGCTTTTTCTCGAGCGCCGCGTCGTGGGTCGTGCGGTACTCGGCAAACTCGACATCAAGCGCGGCGCGACGGTCAGCAATTTCCTTTTCGAGCGCGGCGCGGCGGGCGGCGAACTCTTGCTCGAGCGTCGCGCGGCGCGTGGCAAGCTCCTCGTCGGCCGCAGGGCGGCAGGCAACCGGTTCCTTGGCAATTTGAGGTGCGGGTGCAGGAGTCGCGTGAACGACAGCTCCAGCAAACTTGAATACGGAAGGAGGGGGAAAGCGATCATACAAGTCCATTTGCACGCGCCGCACCGTAGGAGGAGGACCTCGGCCCATACCAGCGACCATGACGGAAGACACCTTGGGCGCAGGTGCAGGCGCGGGTGCAGATACGGGCTCAGAAAGTGAAGCTGAGACTGGAACTGGACGCGCGAGGATGCTGGGCGCCGTACCGTTTTCGCTTGATGGCTACACTCGTCGTTTGCCGGTCAGCAGCTGCAATTGCTGAACTCAAATGAAGATTGACGCACCTGATCTCGAACCTCCCTGACTGGAAGCGAGCGTACGGATTCGCGGGCGGGCGCGCCAACGATCCCGTCGTCCGAGTCAGAGAGGTCCGAAATTTCGCTTTCAGCGGAAGTACGAGTCGTGCGTCCACTAACCGAACCCTTGGAAGCGGAAGCAGCATGCTTAGCCGACAAGCTGGAAAAAGCTTCAAGTGGAAGCGAACTGGGCCGGGGTTCGGGCTGCTTGGGCACCACCACGGAAACTCGAGCCGCGGCAGGCCGTCTTTTCGCATGCTTAGTGCGGGAAGTAGCCTGGGTGGAAGCGGGGGCGGAACGCCGAGATTTGGGCAAGGCGGGCTGATCACGCATATCGATTGCGAGAGTTTTCTGCAGCCTCTGCAGTTTCGCGGCAGCCTTGGCCGCAGGGTCGATACGCGAACGGGTGCCAGAATTGGCGAGGGAGGGTTCGGCGGCTGCGGCGGCTGCGGCAGCAAGAGGCGAAGATTCGTTACCGGTGGGCTCGGAGCCAAGGGCGCGCGAAGCAATAGGGTTCTGCTCGGGAACCCGCCTCGGAGTTTTGAGAGCAGTTGCAGCGTCAGCATCAGCGGGCGTGCTGATTCGCGGACGTTTCGATAGGTTCTGCTCAGAATCAGCAGACTCGGGTCGGGGCCCACCAGGCGAAGATGCGACGGACGACGAGGAGCTCGACGGCGCCGAGGCCGTGCTGGCGGTCGAGCGCGAACGCTTGAGCGTGCGAGTTGCCTTGGGCGGGTTCTTGGGATTCATAAGGTTGCTCAGATAGCTTGCATCAATAAATTGCGGGAAGTGCCGTGCGTGGCAAATGCATGTGTTTACGTGAGAGTGCAAGGTGGAGGGAGGAGGAGCTGAAGGCAGAGCGAGTGCGCAAGTCAGGGGTTCGTTCGCTGAGTGCAAGGGACGCTCGAGAGGCCGATTGAGCGGTATGAATCACGATAGCATTAATACGATGCTCTCAGTCGGCGCGACACATCGCTACAATCGCTCCTGACATGGCTGCAACGGCCGTGACTTTGGCAGCCAGTCGATCCCGCTCGTCGCGCGTCGCGCGATGTGCGCTGTGCTCCTCGTCAAGTGCCGCGCGATGGTTGGCGCGCTCCGTCCCGAGCGCGACCTGGTGCATAGACCGCTCGTTGTTGAGCGTCGCGTCGCGCGAGGCAAGCTGGGCTTCGAAGGCGGCCCGCTGCTTGACCCACTCGGTCTCCAGCGAAGCACGACGCGCCGCGTACTCCGCCTCGAGCGCTGCACTTTGCTCAGACAACTTGCGTTCGAGCATCGCGTTCTGCACGGCGCGCTCTGCCTGGAGAGTCGCGCGGTGCGCGGCAATCTCACGATGAAGTACAGCGTGATGTTCGGCACGCTCCGCCTCGAGTCCCGCGCGGTGCGAGTTCCGCTCCTCTTCGAGTGAAGCCTGGAGCGCGCCGCGTTCCTCTTCAAGAGCGAGGCGGTGCACGGCGCGTTCCTGAGCAAGCGTCGCACGGTGCGTAGTAGCCTCGTCGTGAAGCGCCGCGCGATGCGCCTCGAGTTCTTGGGCCAGCGAAGCTCGATGGGAGGAAGTCTCACGGTCAAGCGTTGTGCGATGCTCGGCGAGCTCCTTGGCAAGCGATGATCGGTGAGCAGCGGACTCTGCTTCAAGTATGGCGAGTTGAGCGGCAAGTACGTCGTCGACAGGCGCGACAGGGGAAGCGACGACAACAACGGGTTCGACGGCCGCTGTAAGTTGCGCGACATTTGCATGAGGCGAAGAAACTGACGGATCCGTAGAGCTATCCAGTGCCGAGTCCGTCTCACGGGCCGACTGGGTATACGAGAGCTGTCAGCACAAGCGGGCGGCGGCGGTGAATGTCGCAAAGTCGTACCATGTCCCGCGCCTCGGGTGAGTGTGTTTGAACAGCAGCAATCGCCTCGCTGTCATCAGTAGATGCGTCGAGCTCGTGATCAGACAAATCCGAGAGCGAGCTTTCATCAGAGGGGCGGGCCACGTCGTGCGTGCGCACGTTTACGTTGGACCGCGGGTCCTCGGGTAGCTCCAATGGTGACTTCGAAGCGGCCGGTTCCGCGAGCGGAAGGTTGCTGACGTCAAACGCAACTGCGTCGAAGGTGGGCCTGGCGACAGAAGCGGAAGCGAGACCCAGCCCCGACCGGACCCCGTTCTTTGACAAGCGAGAGAAGGCCGGTAACTCGATCACAATGTCGCCACCACGCATCCGCTTGTTGAGCTGTGTTCGAGAAGCAGGACCAATGCGCCGGCGGGGCTCAAGTTCAGCAAAGTCCGACTCGCCGTCGGTCAGCAGCGTGACAGCGGAAGCAGCAGCACGGCTCGCATCACTAGAGTTCGCTCGTTGGTGCGGCGGCTTGAGATCCAATTCGACGGTAACACCGGCGCTAACGGCCGAGCTGGTCCGAGGGCGCTTCGAGCGGCGCAGTTCGGGCAAATCAGACCCGGGCGCTGACGTGGCAGCGCGAGCCTGACTCCGTGTGCGAGCAAAGCGAGCGGCGTTCGGGCAATCCATGGTGCCGAGGTACGCAGTTACTTTGCAGCAAGTCCTGATGTCAAAGCAGCAAGAGACAGATTCATTCGTTTGCGTCGGCGAACGTGGCGGGGGACCGAGGGCTCAGCGGCGCGTGCGCGTTGGTCAGAACGCGTGCGTGGCGGTTTCACTCGGAACGCGTCATGCTGTTGGGCTACGTGATGGATGGATATATCTCAGTTTATCAGGTACATGCGGGAGGTAGAGAGGGAGGGAGAGAGAAACGCGGGATGAATGGAGACAGGGAGGAGGGGGGAGGAAAAGAGGAGGTCGTCAAAAAGCGGGTGCGGGCGCGGATCACACGGCGCCGCCGCCCTGCTGCTGCTGCTGGCCGACGCGGAAGAGGTACAGCCGCCGCAGCGAGTCGATGACCGGGTGCGGCGCCGTGAAGAAGGTCAGGAAGTAGCGCAGCGTGTCGAGCCACACGCCGGGCAGCGCCGGGTCGTAGTGCGCCATGAGCCCCGAGAAGAAGAGCGCCGCGAGCTGCAGGACGTGGTCCGACGCGGTGCTGATCGTCGCCATGTACACGAGCTGGTCGACGGCGAACCGGACGGCGAAATAAAATTCGTCGTATCCGGCGGCGCCACTTGCGACTGCCGCGCGCCACGACCCGGGCCACGGCCACGGCTGCGCCTGCAGGAGCAGCGCCGACGGCTCCGCGTTGGCGCACCGCAGGCACTCGACGACGCGCGCCTCGAGCGCGCTGAACGTCGCCGACCGCTGCCCGGTCCACCACACGAGGCTGAATGTCGGCAGGTACCCGAGCGACAGCTTGACCGTCACGAAGGTGCGCTCGTGGCACATGCCGCGGTTGTACACGACAAAGTACCCCTGGAAGTACTTTTCGCGCCGCAGCGTGTCGATCTGCCGCGCCGCCTCGTCGCCGTTGAGCGTGACGCGCACGCGGATCGACGCGCCGGGCGCGAGCGTGAGCGGGGCGTTGGGCTGCCCGCCCTCGACCTCGACCGTGAACAGCTGAATGTCCGACATGACCTGCAGGTCGAGCGGCCGCGCGTCGCCGCTGACGTTGGTCACGACCAGGTCCTGCGACGGCTCGGGGCACATGAGCGAGGCGCCGTCGGCCGCGAGCGTCGCCGCCACCGTCACGTCGGACGCCGATATGTGCATGCTTGGCGCCATGCACGTCGCCGACACGCGGATCATCTGCTGGTAGTCGCGCACGAGCCGGCAGTTGACGATGATGTCAAACTCCTTGATCTCGAGCTCGGGGAACGTGAGCGCGGGCGGCTGTTGCTGCTGTGATGACAATGGGTCGGAGTCGGCCGGGTCGGCCGTGAACGGCGCCGCGGTCCAGTGCTGCTGCGCCGCGGTCCAGTGCTGCTGCGCCGCGGCGGCGGTGACGGGGCTCATGGGGAGCGGCGACATCCCGCCGGCGCCGTCGGCGAGCAATGGCGGCGCGAGGAACGTCTCGGGCGAGCCGGGTCGCGACGACGACGCGGCTGCTGCTGCCGTCAGCGGAGACACCAGCGTCGTACCCGCGCCTGCCGCGGCGGTGGTAGCGCCCGCATACTCGTCGGCGCGCACCATGCGGCCGTTCGGGTCGCGCATCGGGCGCAGGCGGAGGTACACGCGGGTCGACGACTCGGCGGGGACCACGACCGTCTTGAACAGCTTCGGGATCGACTTGGACGTGGAGAAGAGCACCTCGGTGCGGTCCGTGGCCGGCAGGCCCGCGAGCTTGAACGTGAACTCGAGCGGGATCGCCTCGCGGTTGACGATCGTAAACGACCGCGACGAGTACTCCTGGCCATAGAAGACGTTCTCGTACGCAATGGTGGGCGAGTCGTCGAGCCCGTTGCACACGAGGTCGAAGGCGCGCGCCTTGCGCACGTTGACGCGCGCCAAAACCTCGAGCGACACCTTGATGTACTTGACGTCGTGCGGGAAGTCGAGGTTCTCGAGCACCAGGTACGTTGAGAACACGTTGCGCACGTTGGTGCTGAACGACAGCGTCACGGCCTGGCTGCGCACGCCCGCCGGGTCGAGCGTGCCCTCGGCGCGGCTGAGCGACAGCCACTCGGCGCAGTCGGGCGTCGCCGCGCGGAGCCGGTACGAGCACTTGACGGGGCGGTGCAGCTCAATGACCAGCTTGCGCGTGACGGTCGCCGCCGCACCGAGGTCCTGCTGCCCGAGATCGAGGTCGTACAGGCGGCCGCGCTTCGAGCAGCCCTTGATGACGAGAAAGTCGCCCGTGTCGCCGGCAACCGCGCTCCCGCCGCCCGCAGCAGAAGCAGCGACGGTGCTGCCGTTGCCAGCGAGTCCGCTGCTGCCGCCGCCGCCCAATGTCACAGAGCCGGGCGTCGAGGGCGCGGCGCCACCGCCGCTCAAGCCCGCCGCGAGCAGCGACGCGTCCGCGGGCGCCTCGTCGGCGGTGGGCGATGAGACGACGGACATGGGCACGACCTCGGTGAACCGCAACCGGACCGACTTGCGGTGCTGGCGGGTGCTGTCGGCGTCCTGGAGGTGCAGCACGAGCGCGTCGCCGGCCTCGGTGAACTCGGACCGCAGGAGCTGGACGGGGACCGCGGCGGTCGACCCGGCGGGCACCTGCACCGACTCGGGGTGGCGGACCTCGCACGTGCTCACGTCGTGGAGGAACTCGAGCCCGAGGTTCAGGTTGAGCGGGTGGTGCGGCGACAGGTTGGTCACGGTGAGCGTGGCGGGCGCGGCGCCCTCGACGAGCTGCAGGACCGCAGCGTCCACCTCGAAGCACGACTGCTCGACGAGCTGCGCGCGGATCGGGACGAGAAACCGGCCCGCGTCGTTCTCGACCGACACCTGGCCGATCTGGATCCCGCGCTCGTCGAGCAGCCACCGCGGGCAGTTCTCGGCCGACAGCTTGGCGCCGTCGCGCGTCACGGCCTTGACCTTGACCTCGATGCTGCCGTTCGCGGGCAGCGTCAGCCAGTTGATGGGCGAGTTGGAGAACCGGCTCAGCACGTGCAGCTGCACAAACGGTGTGAGCGGCTGGATCAGCTCGACGCCGACCGTGAACCGGACCTCGGCCGCCGTCGGGTTGCCGAGCGTGAACCAGCTGTCGATCTGCGACCCGGCGAGGTTCGGGACGAGCAGCGACGGCAGCGTGAGCACGTTGCTCTCGTCGAGGTCGCGGCCCGCGACCGTCAGGTCGAGCGACGTGATCTTGGCCGTGACAGGGACCACGAGCTCGTTGGCCGCGTTGTTGAGGTTGGTCAGCGTCACGGACCAGTCGTGGACGCCGCTCGCGAGCCCGGTCGTCTCGACGGCAAACTCGACCTCGAGCGACGCAAACGCCTCGAGCTCGAGCGTGTCGGGTCCGAGGTACTGGATCGCGGGCGTGCTGGCGCCGACGCACAGGCGCGTTGGGCAAGACGCCGTGTTTTTGACCGTGACGCTGAACGTGGTGCGGTCGCCGCGGCGGACCTGCACCGCGACGGGCGGCTTGGCGGGCGCCGCGAGCTCGACGCGCGAGATGCAGTAGTAGCCGATCAGCTCGACGACCTTGACCACGACGGCGGACGAGTGCGCATCGTGCTGGTCCGCGGCGAGCGCGTCGAGGTCGCACAGCGCAAGCACGCCGCGGACCTTGACGGTCTTGCCGAGCTGGAGCGTCTGCAGGTCGTCGTCGGACAGCTGCGCGGGCGGCGCGGGAGCAGCGACGTTGCACGACCACTCGACGCCGGGTGCGACCGTGATGACGGGGCCGCACAGCTGGCCGCGGCCACCGAGCAGCGGGATCGTCTGCGCGAGCTCGGACGCGGTCGCGGGCGCGTCGATCATGACGCCGTCGGCGGGCTCGGCCGTGAGCGAGACGAGCGAGTCACTGTACATGACGAGGCGGAGCATGCGGTCGGTGCGGTTGGTCAAGTGCAGCGAGCGCACGGCCACGTCGTCCGCAGCCGCCGTCGCCTTGACGAGCGCCGGGAGAGGGGTGCCCGCTGCAGCGGCAGCGACGGCCGCCGACGGCGCGGGCGGGTGGACGTAAATGTGATCCCATTGGACGAGCGGGAGCGAATTGGTCGACCCGGCGGCCTCGGGCGCGGCGGGGAGCGACGCGGGCGCGCGGAGCGAAATGGTGCGCGGGTCGACTAGCAGCGTGACGACGACGGCCGTGACCTGGTCGGGACAGTTGACGTTGGTGATGTAAATCGTCTCGCACAGGTACCCGAACGCGCGCGGGCACACGGTGAGCGAGACGCACGCGCGCGGCGACGTGGTCGTGTCAAGCGGCGGCGGGAGCGGGCTGTCGGGCGACCCGGCAGAGCCCGAGGCGGCGCCGCGCAGGACGGGCGGGTAGTCGTGGACCTTGATCAGGTCCGGGTTCGACGTGTGCACCGTGTAGTGGAGCGGCATGCGCTCGCTGAGGTTGATGACGGTGACCTGGGTCCCGATCTCGGCGAGCTCGGCGACGCAGCCGAGGTTGATGAAGGTCGACGACACGGAGAACACGGACGGGCCGATGACCGCCTGGAACTTGAGATGCTGCGAGCAGATCTCCTCGGCCGCCACCGGCGCCAGCACAGGCACTGCCGCATCAGCCGCCGTCGTCGCGGCGGAGGGCACCGTCGACGACGTGAACTTAAACCCGCCGACGAGGT
The DNA here is from genome assembly GCA_025594325.1 of Blastocladiella emersonii ATCC 22665. Taxonomy (NCBI): domain Eukaryota; kingdom Fungi; phylum Blastocladiomycota; class Blastocladiomycetes; order Blastocladiales; family Blastocladiaceae; genus Blastocladiella; species Blastocladiella emersonii. The sequence goes on along the minus strand of JANHCV010000007.1, from coordinate 1,269,005 downwards.
GGCGCGACTCGAACGTGACGAGCGACTTTTTCCCCATGGCGAGCGTGGGCTGGGCGAGGTTGGGCATGACGGCGAGGAACGCGCGGACCTGCGCGCCGGGGTCGAGGACTGCGTCGGCGAGCGGCGCGGTGCACTCAGGGTCAGCAAACGCCGTCACCTGCTGCGCGAGGGTGCTCGCCGCGCTGACAGCGACGCGCTCGGGCATCGTGTTGGTGATCACGACGATGGCGCGGACCGCGAACCGCTTCGTGTTGTAGCAGTACCCGAGGTCGACTTCTTGCACGACGGGTCCCGCGGCGACGGACCCGGTCGCGGGCGACTCGACGACGGCGAACGAGAGGCCCTCGCGGTACACGCCCGTGAAGTTAACGGTGAACGTGTGCTGCGCGGCGGCCGCGCTGCCGGGCGTCGCGACCGTGACCGAGTACGACTGGCGCCCGCTCCGTGTTGGAGTGACGGACGCGTTGATGATGCGGCGCTCGCCGGGCGTAACGGAACCGCGCTGGTCGGCGGGCGCGACGGCGGGATCGTCGGTCGAGTACTCGCCTGCCGCCGGGCCCGGGTTCACGAGAACAAAATAAAAGGAGCTCGGCTGCCCAATCACAAACTTGCCGACATCCACAACGGGTGTCTCGAGGGCGACGCTCGAGGCCGGCTGCGGTGGAGCAGGTGGCTGGGATGCCGTGGGACTCGGCGTGGTCGCTGCAGGCGCCAGCGGGGCCGCCGACGCGGAGACGGCGGCGGGGACGGGCGATGCGGGTGCCACCGGCGCACTGGGCGCCTCGAGCCCGCGCTGCACGAGCTCGGGGGTCGACTCGGAGGCGACAACGGACCGCGCGGCGGCGGCGGCGCCGTGCTCCGAGAGCGTGCGGGCGCGGTGCGCGACGGTCGCCGCGGCAACCTCGGGCTCGAGCGACGCGAGGGCGGCGTCGAACGCGGCCTGGTCGTAGCACGCGGTGCACGAGTAGGCGACCCTCTTGAGCATGTCCGTGTTGCGGTGCTGGTGGACGTAGATGAACCCGGAGTACGGGACGGGCGTCGACGGCGGCGGTGCCGTGTCCGGGTTGGTGTTGACGGCGGCCCACGGGCGCGGGCGCACGTAGACGGCAATGCGCATGATGGCGAAAGGCTCGACGGGCAACGTGAGGGTGCCGACCTTGCGCTCGGACGTGGTCGTCGCGGGGGCAGGAGCGACGACGGGCGCCGCGGGTGTCGGGGCGGGCGACTTGGACTTGGCGTCGCTGCTGCCGCCCTCCTCGTCGTCCTGCGCGGTCGAGACAAACGACTCGGCGCCGCGGCGCAGCTTGGAGATGGTCTCGGTGATCTTATCGACCTTGTCCTTGCGGCCCTTGCGCTTGGCGATCTTGAGCTTCTGCTCGAGCGCCTCGATCTTCTCCTCGGCGTCCTGGACGCCGTGCTCCATGGTGGCCGAAGAGAGGACGGCGAACTCCCACTGGAGCGCGTTGGCGTTGGCGCCGCCGGACCCGTCGGCCGCGTCCTCGTCGCCGGCGCGCACCGTGAACGAGCGCGGGTGCTTGTGGGTGTTGTGCAGGGTGATGATGCGCGCGGCCGAGGCCTCGCCGACCATGACGACGCCCATGTCAATGGACTCGGTGTGGATCGAGAAGGCGTCGGGTTTGCGGACGTTGGCCTTGAGCGAGATGACCTGCGACGCCTCGTTGTTCATGACGTTCTCGACCGTGAGCTTCTCGAAGAAGAGGCCGGGCATGCTGGGCTGGAACGTGAACGAGACCTCGCGGGCTCCGTGCGGCGGGATCACGCCGAGCCGGTTGCGCAGGACCACGTCGCCCGACGCGATGCTGCCCGACTTCTTGATCGCGTACAGCAGCGGCACGTCCGACTTGTTGCGCACGACCATGGTCTTGAGCATCGACGTCTGCAGCTCGACGTTCCCGAAGTTGATGTTGCGCTGCCCGACCTCGAGCGCCGACGGGCACACGACGCACCGCACGAGGAACTCGCGCACGGGGAGCACCGTCTGCGACGTGGGGAGCGCCGACGCGTCAAAGTCGACGAGCGCGAACAGGAGCCGCGCGTCGAGCTTGCGTCGGCGGTCCTTGACGCCGGGCGCGTTGAGGACGGCGACGCACTCGACCTCGGTCCTCGGCGGGATCGTGATACGGTTGCCCGTGATGGGCACGAGCTCGCCGGACCGGATCAGGGCGTCGAGCGACTTGCGCAGGGCCATGGTGAGCCGGACGAACTTGGCCTCGAGGTTGGCTGGGAACGACGGCAGCGTCGCGATGTTGAGCCGCTGCAGGATCCCCGTCACCTCGTCGACCGAGCTGGCGCCCGTCGGCGTCGCCTGCGCGCTGTCGGACGGCGTGTCCACGCCGCTCGTCACGCTGGCCGCGGTGCCCGGGTTGCCGCCCGCGGGGAGACCCGCCGCGTTGAGCGCGCTGGACGACGCCGTGGTGGCGCCCGCCGACGTGCCAGCCACTGCAGTCGCGGACGCGCTCGTGGCGTCGTTGCGGGCGGGGGCCGCCGACGACGGCCGCGTGGTCGCTGCCGACGCTGCGCCGCTGGTCCCCGCGCTACCCAAGGCGTTGGCGACCGCGGCCGCGACCGAGGACGGCGAGGTGGCGATCGCCGCTGCTGCGGCCGCGGCCGACTTTTTCGACACGGCGAGGTCGAGGTACGCGGGCGTGCCGGCGGCGGCGGTAGCGGCGACGAGCGACTCGGAGTGGGTGCGCTTGATAGTCTTTCGGTCGGCGATGGCGCCGAGCATGAGCTTCTTAGCGGCGAGGTCGGGGAGCCGCGGGCCGGCGGTGCGGCGCTTGAGGTACAGGAACACGTTTTCGGAGGACGACGTGATGTGCAGGGTGAGGTTGGCGTTGGAGATGTTCTGGACGTTGAAGGTGCGGAGCGCGTAGTGGTTGCCGACAACACACCCGAAGTCGAGGTAGTTGGTCGAGCTGGGCGTCATGATGCGGTAGAAGAACGAGTGCCAGGTGATGCGCTGCTTGTCGATGTTGGTCGACCGGACCTCGACGATCTGGTCGTTGTCGCGGTTGAGCAGGTTCATGACCGTGATCTGCTTGCGGTAGTCCGGGTTGACCTTGCGCGGGTAGATATCGATCTTGACCTCGACCGACTGGCGCGGCGCGATGCGGATCTCGTCGCGGTGGCAGCTGAGCACCTTGGACGCGAACGCGAGCGAGACGCGCGCGGCAATGTCCGACAGGTTGGTGATGCGGACGGGCTGCGACTTGAGCGTGCCGACATCCGTGTCGCCGAACGAGACCACGTTGGGCGCCACGGCAATGAACGACGTACACGTGCGCGCCTTGCACTGGATCACCTTGCGCTCGCGGTCGTGCTGCAGCACCACGCGGAACGACCGCTTGACGAGCGACCCGGCGTTGAAGTCGGTCGCGGACCCGGCCTTCTCCGGGTTGTACGACACCACAATGGTCCGCTCGGCGCCCGGCTTGAGCACGAGCTCCTCGATGTGCTGCGGGCCGCGGCGCCGCGGCGGGCTCACAACACCCGCGCTGCTGCTGCCGCCGCGCCCGCCGTTGGACGCGGCGCCGTTCCCCGCGGCGCTGGTCCCCGTCGGCGTGCCGGTCAGGTCGCTCGTGGACCCGCCGTTCATGAGCATGCCGGCGTTGGCCGCGGCGGCGAACAGGCCCATGCTGCCCGAGAGGATCCCGCCGGGCCCAGCGGTCGCGACGGCGGCGGCCGCAGCCGAGGACCCCATGGACACGGCGCCGCTGGCGGGCGTGCTGCCGGGCGCGCCGGTCCCGCCGAGCATGAGCGCGGTGGCGTGCCCGCCGAGCCCGCCGTTCGCGATCGCCGACCCGGCGGACCGCATCGAGCGCGTCGAGACCATGGACTCGGAATCCGAGTCGTCGTCATCGTCGTCCGCAAGGGCCGAGACCGCGGTCCCGCGCCGCGCCGCGACCGCCGTGGGCGGAGGCGGGAGCGCGGGGACGGGCGGGATCGGCGGCACGCTGCCGAGCATGCCGGACCGGGCGGCGGCCGCGGCGAGGTCGGCGAGCGAGACGTCGACGGAGACGGACCGCGACGGGATAGGCGACGAGGTGCGCGACGAGGCCGACGAGGTGCGGAACAGGTGCGCGTTGGCCCAGTCGGCGCCGAGCCCGGCGGCGGCTGCGGCGGCGAGGTGGCGCGCGTTGCCGCCGGTGCCGCCGTTGGCGAGCTGGTCGCCCGTGAGCCCGAGGCCGAGGCCGAGCCCCAGCGGGCCGAGCGCGCCGAACCCGGCGGTCGCGGGGTCGCCCTCGCTCCCGTTCTCGTCGGTCGGCGCGCCGTGGCCGAGCGCGGCGGCGCCGGAGCTGCCAGCGTACGCGTCCGACTCGGTACCCCCACCACCCGTGGTCGCGCTGCCGCGCGGGTACCCGTGCGACGAAGCGGCGGTCGCACGTCGCTCGGTCGGCGCGGGCTGGTCGAGGAACGCGTCGGCGAGCGAGGCCGGGTGGAGGACGTTGAAGAGGACGTCGGCGGCGGCGGCGCCCTCGCAGGCGAACTTGACCTCCATGGGCGACTCGGAGACGTTTTTGAGGACGAGGTTGGCCGTGTTCCACTGGCCGGCGCACACGTCGCCAAAGTCGAGCTGGTGGCCGCTGAGGACGACGAGGGACTCGTCGCGCAGGGCGGACCGGACGACGCAGTGGATGCGGGCCACCTCGACGTTCTCGGCGTCGTTGGCGTTCTCGAGCTGGATGTCGTAGCTGAAGTCGCCCAGGTGTTTCGGTTTGTACGTGACGTGCACGCGGCAGTACGAGTACGCCGGGATCGGCTTGGTCGTATCGAGCGGCTCGCCTACACCGCGAAAGTCAGCACCAGTCTCGTCCCGTCCCACTCTCCCCCATCCCGAAAAGTCGTACCAGTATTGTAGTCCGTGAACGTGAGCGCGTGCGAGACGTCGGCCGTGTTGAGGGTCCAGTACAGGTCGATCTCGGACCGGTTCCACACGGTGAAGTCGCGGATGAAGGTGCCGCCGAGCACGCAGTCCTCGAACAGGAGGCCCTGGTGCGCGACATCGGTCCACAGCACCGACTTGCACACGCGCGCCTTGAGCTTGACGACGATGTTGCAGTCGGCCTTGGCCGCGGGCGCGCCGTTGCCCGACGTCGTCGTCGCAGTGGTGGGCGTGCGCGGGACGAGCTCGGTCGGCGACTCGGTCGCAGCAGCGGGCTCGTCGGCGCAGGACGCTGCAGCGGCGGCGGGCGCAGCGGTGCGGTACCCGTAGAACATGAGCAGGCCGGCGACCTCGGTAAAGTCGTAAGTGCTGGACGCGTCGTCGTCGGCGCCGCCGTTCGCTCCACTCGCGCTCGACGAGGGCAGAGGCGGCGGTCCGCCTGACGGCACAACGCTCGACGCGGGCTGCTTGTCGGCGTCGACCGACGCGCCATCGCCCGCATTCCCACCCGCAGACCCCGCGGCCGTGGACGCCGGCGGCGTCGGTTCGGGGAGGAACGCAAGGATCACCTTACGCGACTCGCCGGGATCGAGGCGGATCTCGTCAATGTGGTTGACGAAATTGAACAGCTGGTTGAACTCGTGCGCGCCGCCGAACCCGGTAGACGCGTAGGCGCCGAGCGCGGCCGCGGTGGCCGTGTTGGTGGTAGAGACGAGCGCAAGCGGGTTCGGCGGGGCGCGCGGCGTGGCCGGGGGCAGCGCCGTGACGGGCGTCTCGGCAGCCCTCGTCGTCGTCGCCGTCGGGAGCGGCGGGACGGCGGGCGGTTGGAGAACCGTCGAGGAGTCGTCGAGCGAGGACGTGGACGAGGCGAAGGGGTCGAACATGAGCGAGTCGACGCTGGACGAGGACAGCGACATGCCCGAGGCCGAGGATGACGCGAGGGAGGACGTGGACGAGGAGCCGGGCCCGGTACGGCGGAACGTGCCGGGCGCGCTTCCACCGACCGAGGCCGAAGCGGAAGCGAGGGCGGGCGGCGGGCGGCGCGCCGAGGGCGGAACGAGCGGGCCCGAGTAGGTCGGGAACTCGGGCTCGGCGAGGTGCGGGGTGAGCGCGTTCCCGTTGGCGCCGCGGGCGCGGCCGCGCGAGCTGCTGGGCACGGACGATGGCGCGGTAGACGTCGGGGTCGCGGACTCGGCGGATGCCGCTGCCGGAGCCGCCGCTGACGACGACGCAGCAGCAGCAGCAGCGTCCGCGTCACCTCCCTCGGCCTCATCGGCATAGTCGGGCAAGTTCTCGTTATTGAGCTGGAACGCGACCTGGCCGGCGAGGTTGCTGCGGAGGCGCACGACGATGGGCTCGGCGGTGACGTTGCGCACGTCGAAGCGGTGCAGCGCGTGCAGGCCGTTCCAGTAGACCTGGTCGAGCTCGAGGCGCGGGCCGAGGCCGACCTCGAACAGCGCGGTACGCTGGCGGGCCGTCGCGGGCGCCGCCGCGGGCGCCGCGGCGAGCGCAGCTGGTGGCAGCGGGAGCGTGCCGGCGTGCTCGGAACCGGTCCGGCTGACGGTGCCGAGCGGCGACGACGTGTCGAGTGCCGGGAGCGACGCGCGCTGCAGGTCTACAGACACGCGCAGCACGGGCGGGTGAGGTGAGACACGACGCCATGGGCAAGCAAGAGCGTTCGACGCAACGTACAGCGCAGGCTGGGCGATGGCGCCGATCCGACGGTCGGCGATGCGGGCGCGGGTGCCGCCGCTGCCGCAAACGGCGACGGCGAGGGCGTGGATGGTGGCGGCATGCCGGCGGTGGCGGGTGGCGGTCCTCGGGGTTCCGACGCCATGGCGGTGATGTCTCAGACGCGAGCGCGGGTTGAGAGCTGCGTTGAGGGCGAGCGAGCGAATCAAGTCGCGGTCGCGGTCGCGGTCGCTCGTGGACGCGACGGCGACGATGAAGTGGATGATGGCGCGATGGCGGCGCGGTGCGCGGGCAAGCTTCGCAGCCCGGAGGGGAGACCCACGACGACGATTCGCGCGGGCGGACCTCACTCACAACGACGTCGCGTGCGACAGACTGGCTGCACTGCGTCGTCGCTGGAGGTGTTGATGATGTCGCGGCGCGGCGCGGCGCACGCGGGAGAAACAAACAAGGTGCCCGAGCGGGCTAGCGAGCGCGCGGCGCGCGATGTCTCGAACGAACGGCCGAGCGTGCTGTTGTGGCGCACGCGCGGCGGGCCGGCTCGATCGCAGGCAGATTCGACGCTGCGAGGCGGAGCGTAGCGTGGCCGTAGCGTGCGGTGCTGATACGTTGCAGGGTGCGTAGTGCGATGGGGGCGGGAGAGAGAAGAGGGCGAGGTGAGGCGGGCGTGTGTCGACCACGCCGGGCGAGGCGAGCCGGCCCGCTCCGTTTCCGCGCTTGCTTCATGCGACCACGACCCGCTGCACGACCCGGCCGCCGTGCTTGGCCGTGGCCATGGCCGCCGACCCTGCATCACTCTCGTCAGCGATGATGATGTACAAGGCGATTTGGATTCAATTACATGCGAGGGGGAGAGCGACAGGACAAAGGGGAGCAAAATGGGATCACACCAACAACGACAAACGACACACACGCAAGGGAAGGGGAGAGAACATATCTAGCGCAGCGTCAAGCGGGCACGCTCAGACGGGCACACTCATACGGGCACGTCCATGTTGACGTACGACGCCAGCATCGAGTCAAACTCGGCCGTGGCACCGCCGCTACCGCCATTCTGCTGCTGGCCGGACACCTGCTGGGGCTGCGACACGGGCGTCGTCGCCGAGGCCGCCGCGGACGCGTCACCACCCGGCGCGGGCGCCGCGACGCCGAGCTCCTGCATCAGCAGCTCGGGGTCGAGCGGCGGGAGTCCCGCGACGAGGTTGTGCATCTCGGACGCGGCCGCGGGGCCGAACACCTCGGCGAAGAAGTCGGACCCGGGCCCGGCCGTCGCTGACGTGGGTGTGGGAGCCGACTCGAGCGGCTGCTGCGACGCGTACTGGGCCTGCTGGTGGTAGTGGTGCACGGTCGGCGACCCGGCGGGCGTGGGCTGCGTGGCCGCGAGGACCGACGACGTGTCGATACCGAGCGCCGCAAGGTCAAAGCCCGCCAGCATCTCGGCCGCGGCCGCGGGCGGCGCGATCGGGTCGCTGAGGTAGTGCGCGTGCGCGTGCGCGTGGTGGTGCGGGTGCGACATGCCGATGGGCGTGACGACCATGGACGCGGGCGACGGGTGGTGGTGGTGGTGGTGCTGCGGCGGCGGGACGAGCCCGGGGCTCGCGAGCGCCGAGAAGCTGCCGCTGCGGCCGTGCCCGCCGAGGTGCGGGCTCGGGAGGTACCCGCCGGCGCCGGCGCTGCTGCCTCCGCCGGCAGAGTACTCGACCGCCATGGCCGTGTCGAGGGTGAGCCCGACGGGCCCCGTCGCCGCCGCCGACTCGGACGCGCCATCGTTGCTGCTACGACTGCCGTTACTCCCGCCGGACGTGTTGCGCAGGTGCGGCGCCGTGAACGCGCGCGGAGCGGCCGCGGGCGCTGGCTCGAAGAGGATCGGCTGCATCTGCGGCGCGGGCGCCGGGGCCGCGGGCGAGAAGCCGTGGTGCGATGGCGCAGCGGGCGGCGGCGGGATCGTAGCGACGACCGCGCCCGGGTTCGCGCCGGCACCGAGCGGGCTCGGGCCGGTCGCGCCGCCCATGCGGAAGCTCGGCGGCATGGGCGCCGAGGCCGAGCGGCCGCGGCGGTTGTTGGCGAGGGTGCGGATCGCCGGGTGCTGGATCGGCGGCATCGGCGGGGCCGGCGTGCCGCTGAAGTCGACGTTGGTGCCGTACTGCTGCGGCTGCTGCGGCTGCTGGGCGTGGTGCGGCGGGAGCATGTGGTGGACGATGGGCGACGGCGCGGCCGAGTTGGGCAGGCTGGCGAAGCTGACCGACGACGCCGTGTTGGGCATCCCCGGCTGCTGCTGCTGCTGGAGGTGCGGCGCCGAGAACTGGTGCTGGTGCGGAAGGACGCAAAACTCGTTCCCGAACTGCTGCTGCTGGGGGTGGTGCTGGAGCGGCTGCATGGGCTGCTGCATCACAGGCGCGTTCCCGCCGCCGAGCGCGTCGTCGATAGCCGTGACGGCGCGAAGGCCCGAGTCAGACTGGAGGATCGAGACGAGCTGGTTGCGCAGGGCGTCGGGCTTGCCGCGCAGGCGGTGCGCGAGCTGGGTGTCGGCCTGGCGGTTCTCGGTAAAGTCGTGGCAGTGCGTCCACAGCTTGCCCGAGGGGGTGTCGACCTGCATCCAGTACGCGGGCGGCTGGTACAGCGTGATGACGAGCTCGGCGACGTGCGGGACGGGCATGAGGCCGGACGCTGCCGACTGCTGCTGGTGGTGGGCGGCAAAGTGCGTCGCGAGCGCGTCGGGCGTGGTCGGGACCGAGTCGGGCCCGCCGTGGAGCGCGGCCGCTGCCGCTGCAGCCGCAGCCGCGGCGGCGGCCGCGACATCGGGCGGCGGGAGGACGGGCTGGAGGACGATGGTGCGGACGTTGGCGAAGGGCATCTCCATCTTGAACGTGTGGTTGCCGTCGGTGATGGTCCAGGTGAAGAGGCGGTGGTGCAGCGAGTAGGAGCAGAAGAGCGACTTGGACGAGTACATGGAGATGCGGCGCCACGACCCGATGGCGAGCGACTCGATGGGCAGGAGGTACTGGCCGAATAGGTCCATGGGCCCGAGCGCCGAGGACGTGCCGCTGGCGCCCGACACGCCGAGGCCGAGCGCATCACCGCCGGCGCAGTTGCGCGGGTCGGCGCCGCCGCCGAGGTCCGCGGGCCCGCCGACCATGCCGATGGCGCGCACCGTGGCCTCCTCCTGCGACTTGCGCTGCTTGGCCTTGACCTTGGCGCGCTTGTTCTGGAACCAGATCTGGACTACACGGCGGCGGGAACGGGCAGGGTTGCGTGTCAGCCGACGGTGTGCGGTCCAAACGTGTCCGCGAGCAGGGTCGGCGACCCCTGAATGCGCGGTCAGGGGTCCAATCGATGGATGGAGCGGCCGCGCGAGCCGTGGACGCGTGTCTCACACACGCCGCGTGCGCGCGCGCGAGCGCGAGACACTTGGCCCCACGCAGTCCCGGCGACCCACGCGGGCCACGGCCGCCGACCACCGGACGCGGCCATCGTTCGCGGCGACGGGCGACCTGGTGCCCGCAAGCAACGGGCGCCGTGTTGGGGAGCACGGAGCACGGAGCACTGGGCTCGCGCACACAGGGGTCGGTGCATGCGTCGCAACCCTGCATCGCGGGAGAGAGAATCAAGCAGAAAACGGCGTACCAGAGCGCTCCGTCATGCCGAGCTTGACCGACAGCTCGGCGCGCAGGGCCGCGTTGGGCGACGTGGTCATGAGGAACGTGTCCTCGAGGATCTTGAGCTGCTCGGGCGTCGCGCGCGACCGCCGCTTGCTGGCCGCCGTGGGCGGGTTCGCCGGCGGGTTGGTCGGCGACGCCTTCTTCTTGGGCGATGAGGGTGCGGCCTCGGCCGTATCGGCAGTCTGGTCCTTGGACTCCGAGGCGGGCTCGGCGGCGTCGTCGCTGCCATCGTCCGATTTCCTACGCGCGGGTCACGCGAGAGAGCGAGTCAGCACGCTTGCTCGTCATCATGAACGGTTGTTCTCACACGGCAATGGGATGTGTGTGGAGGTGGCTCGGGCGCGCCGAGTGATGGCTGGCAATGAACTCGGCCACCATCACCACCTCCACCACGCACCACCACGAGAAAAGAACGTACCGAGCCGACGAAGCCTCAGCCGCGGGCGCGACCTCCTCCTTGACAGCCGTGAGCACGGGCGCCTCGAGCGGGAGCGGGGTGGGCGGGCCGCTGCTCGACACGAGCATGCTGCTGCCGCCCGTGTGGTTGCCGAACGGGAGCGGCGACGCGGGCGCGCTGCCCATGACCACGTCGTGCTGGTCGTACGCGGGCATCTGCAGCGGGAGCGGCGACGGCGGCGCCGGCGCAAAGTGGTGGTTCTGGTACTGGTGCGGCAGCGCCGAGAGCGCGCGCGACAGGTCGGCCGGCGACGGGACGTGGTGCTGCTGCTGGTGCTGACCGCCGTAGAACTGCTGCTGTTGCGAGCCCGGGACCGGGTGGCCGAGCATGGGCGGGACGCCGTTCGAGAGACTCGGCCCGCGCGAGCGCACCGTGAGCCGCGACGTCGAGTGCGTGAGGCTGTCGACGAGCATGCTCGCGCCGCTGGCGTGCCCGCCCATGACGGGCGACATGGACGCGGCCGAGTGCGGGTACGACGGGTACCCGTTCCCGTTACCGTTACCGAACGACGCGCCCGTCGGCGTCATCTGGTGGCGATGCGCGGCGCCGTTGGGCAGCGCCGCCGTGTTGATGGCGAGCCCCGGCCCGCTGACGGTGCCGTTGCTGCCACCATTGTACTGGTAGCTGAGCGGCAGCGCGGGCGACGCCGGGAGCGTCGGGAGCAGCGAGGCGAGGTCCGGGCGCGGGCCCGGGTTGGACCGCTTGCGCGGCGCGGGGACGCCGGCACCGAGCGCGCCGTGCAGCGTCGCGAGCGTGCTGGCCGTGGCGGTGCTGTTGGGGGCGCCCGAGCCGTCGGCGACGTGGTCGCCCGGCAGAGCGTCGTCGAGCTCGGCGTGCACGCGGTCGCGCTTCGACATGGTCGTGTAGAAGGGAGAGAGGGGTGTGCTTGGGGACGGGGTTCCTGGAGCCGGTCCGGGAAGCGAGCCGTCGAGCGAGTTGCTTGTGCGTGCAGGTGGTGTGAAGCAATACAGAGCAGGCCGAGCCGAGCGGGGTTGGAAGTCGGACTGGCAGGGAGAGGGGAGAGAGAGAGCGGGAGCGCTGGTGCCAGTGGTCGGTCGGGTCGGCGGGCCAGCCGAGCGGGTTTGGGTGCGGGAGCGGGTGCACGGCCCAGGTCCTGCCTTGGGCGAGCCTCTGCGTCCGATGCCGCTGCTGGAAGCGGGCTGCTGATGCTGCTCTCTCGTCGGTCGGGAACCTGCGACGACGGGAGGGGAAGGAGGGGAAGGAAGAGAGAGGGAGGAAGGTCGGGTCGGATGGGTAATAAATAAATAGGGGCCGATGGGGAGCGGGGAGGGAGGGAGAAGAAGAGAGGCAGGCTGCACCACAACGTGCCGTGAAGTGCGACGCACTAACGTGCGTGCAGCAGCAGCGCTGGTCGGACGCTCGCGCAAGCCGCAGCAGCAGCCCGCGGCCTGCGCCCGTGCCACCCTCAGCCGCGGCGACGGGCTCGACCCACACCCACCCACCAAGTCCGCGGCCGCGCGAGTTCGAGCGAGGAGGCATGGGGACGGGTCGGGGCCGCTCCGTCCCGTCATGCGTCCCGCCGCGGAGATGCAACGTTGCGAGGGGTCGGCCCGTGGCCCATGTGTGCCCCTCCATCGGCATCACCGCGGCCATCACGGCCTGCGCTCGCTCGCACGCACGCGCACGAACGACTGTTCACCGCCATCGCCATCGCGGCCCTCACCCTCACCATCGCGGCCTCCGATGCCGCCGCCATCGCCGACGGGCCCGGATGCGCGCTCGGAACGGAACAACCGGCTGCCGTTGCAGTCGCGGTCGGTCCGCGGCCAAGCCACCACCTTCACTCGCGCGAGTGGCGCTTCCGCCACACCGGCGACGCGTTGCGGCTTGTTTGTCTACGCGTCGCCTCCACTCGCGGCCGCGGGCCGTCCCTTTCCGCGGTCGCTGCTGCGGCGCGCCGTTCAGTACTCGACCCGCCGTGCACCGGAATAACCCCTCACGCGCCGCGATTCGCGAGCATGACGTGCGCGTCTCCGAGAATAAGTGTATAAGTGGTCCTATCCCCTTCCTCCTCCTCCTGCCGCGGCTCCTCGCCCCGCGCTCGCGACCGCGCGCAGCTGCCCGCGAATCACGCGCGTCGGGTCGCGCACGACGCCGACGACCACCGAGATATCGTCGACCTTGCCGCCCTGGTAGTACAGGCCCTCGCGCAGCGCGCGCGACTGGAACGGGCTCGCCCCGCGCGGGTCCTCGGACGCCTCCTTGGCGCGCGACGCGATCGCGTCCGCGATCGTCTGCGGGTTGGCCCGCGCGCTCGCGTGGACGGCGGCGCGGCGCGCGCGCGAGACGAGCGGGATCGCGGCGGCCGCGAGCTGCATCTCCGTCACGGCCTCGCCGCCCGTCCATGTGCGCGCGGGGCCGGCGGGGGCGACGTCGGCTGTGCATGGTTGCAGAGTTGGGGTGGCTCCTACTCCTACTCCCCCATCTCCTTCTGGTGGCGAGGACGGCGATGGCGGGAGCGGAGTGCCGGCGGCGGCAGTGGTAGTCGAGGATGGTGGTTCCGGCTCCGACGATGCCGACGACGTGAGCGGCGGAATCGCGCCCGACTCGCCGCCGAGCCCGGACTTGGCGAGCAGCGCCGACGACGCCCACGACAGCGCGCCGGCGAACGCGCTGCCGAGGGTCCCACTCGACACGGTCGCCGCGCTCGGGCGCTCGAACCCGTCGCCGAACATGGCGCCGAGTGCGTCGAGCGGCTGCGGGTCCCAGTCGATCTGCGCGCGCACGATACCGAGCAGGTCCTCGTCGAACAGATTGTCCCACACGCCGTCGCTGGCGATCACGACAATGTCGCCGTGCTGGGCGCGCACGTGGAACCGCTGCGAGTCGCCGGGCAGGTCCTGCGCCGTGGTGCCGAGCTGGTACGGGTAGTTGAACGAGTGTACCTGTTCCTCGGTCCGGAACACGTACTCGCCCTGCCGCACGATCGCTACCCCGCAGTCGCCGAGGTTCGCGATCCGCAGCTCGTCGTTGGCGAGGACGACGACGCACGCCGTCGTTGAGCCGACGAAACCCTACACTCGCACGCGGGTCAGTTCACGCACACTGTGCAAACCCCGTAGCGAAACGCACCAGCGCCGCCGCGTCCTTGGACGTCCGGTCATACGCGCGCTGCAAAATATCGACCGGGTCGACCGCCGCGAGCTGCCCGTTATCGGTGCCCGCGCGCTCGAGCTCGACGCTGCTGTAGTGCATGATCTTGCGCGCGTACAGGCTCGCGTTGGCGTTATCCTGGCCGTGCCACCCGCCCACGCCGTCGCCGACGCCCATGGCGTTGAACCGCGTAAAGTACGCGTCCTCGCCGGCCCCGTTGCTCTTCCACGTCGACGCGCGGTCCGGCGACGTCGCGTGCATCGAGTTCTTGGCGTACCCGGCGCCCGCGTGGTTGAACACCAGCGACGCGGGTGCGGGCGCCGCGGTGCGCGCGGTCCGGGAGACGGTCGAGCGTGGCGCAGGCGAGGCGGTCGTTAGAGATGGCGAAGTCGGATTGGAGAGGGTAGGGGTAGCTGCTGCTGCAGAGGTAGGCGTGCTACTGCTGCTGCTACTGCTACGCCGGCCGCCCGTAGCGGGGCGCACTGGCGCGGCAGCGAATGGCGGGGCCGGCGCGACGCCGCACGCGACGGGCTCGAGCGGGCTCGACGGGGATACGCTGGTTGACGGCGAAGCAGCGACGGTCGAGTAGGAGGTGCTCGCTGCCGTGCAGCGCGGTGCCCGGACCGAGCGCGCGGCGAGCGCCGCGGCGCGGGTGCGGGCGCACGCCGAGTTGATGGCGCACGGGCGGAACATGGTGGTTGGTGGAGCGCGGAGAGCGAAGCGCGGCGCTCCGAACTTGACGGGCGGGCGAAGGATAGCGCGAGGTCTGCAGCGAACAATGGAAGCGCGGTCGCCGTTACCCCAGGACGATGGGATGACGCAGCAGCCGGCGCAGAAGCGGGTTCCCCAGGATCTGGAAGCTCGCGTTCGTGCGGCGCCACGAACAAACGAGCGGGCGAGGGTGCAGGTGACGAGTGACTGGGCGGGCGTCCAAATGCGGCGCGATCGGGCGACGGTGCGGGCGCAGATCCCCAAGTGGACGAGCGGATCAAGAGGTGCGCGATGCTCAAACCGAGAGCAGCGGCGGTGGTGGTGGTGAACAGGGATCCGAGGCGTCGAGTCGAGCGTCGAGTCGAGTCGAGTCGAGTCGATGCGGATGGGGGCAGCGTGACGGCGGACGGCCGTAGCGAGTCGTTCTTCTTCCACGTTTCCCCAAGTCGGGTCGGACGGGGGTCGATGCGTAGAGTTGCGTAGAAGTGCGTTCCCTTGACGAGCAGGAGGGAGGAGGAAGAGGAGGAGGGGAGAGGAGGGAGGCACGCTGCAGCACCGCTCGACGACCCCCAAGGCCCGCCGGCAGCATCACCTGATCCGGGGCCTTATCTGGCGCGCGCTGATACGCGGCCCCCGTCGTTTACCCGGCCGTGGCCATGGCCGCCGTGGTCGCGACGACGCCGTCGCCGGTGGTCGGCCGTCGCGACGGTGTTGATCGTGACCACGGCGCACTTAATAATGCGCGCCGCAGCGTGGCGTATATGACCTCGGTGCGGCGGCGCCACGTCCGCGCCCATCTCCTGTACTTGCATGACGCGCAGGAATCGTTCAGGGATGCCTCGCCTACGCGCCGAGGAAGCAGCCGTGGGGTGCCACAGCATGATTAGGCAAGTGTGGGGAGAGCTAAAGGGCAGACGCGACTTTACACGGTGCCTCACGACGAGTCACGTGCTTAGGTATGACCATGATCGCAACACCGTCCTCAGCCCGCTCGCCATCGTCGACATGGACGCGCCACCATCGTGAGAGTGAGCATCGCGTGACGCAAAAATGGTGAGCCCGCATCATGTATCTCTCTGCAACGACCATGAAACCAACCCCGCACGGCCGACGAGTGTAGAAAGTGAAAACCATCTCCCGCAACGCGACCGACTTCACGCGCGAGCGCGCGGGCGACGTGTACAAGCTGCCGCGCAACCTGGACCCGACGCTGCACCCGTTCGAGAAGGGCCGCGAGTACGTGCGCGCCGTGACCGCGGCCAAGGTGGAGCGCATGATGGCCAAGCCCTTTGTGGCCGCGCTGTCGGGCCACAACGACGGCGTCTACGCCATGGCCAAGCACCCGACGATCCTCGATAGGATCTACTCGGGCTGCGCCGACGGCGAGATCCGGATATGGAGTCTGTCGCAGCGCAAGTCGACCCACGTCATCACGGGCGCGCACCGCGGCACCGTGCGCGGGCTCGCCGCCGTCCCCGACAGCAACCAGTTCGTGTCGTGCGCCATGGACAAGGTCGTCAAGCTGTGGTCGACCGACGCCCACAACCTCGCCACCCCGCTGTCGACGTGGACGGGCAAGAACGCCTTCACCGCCATTGACCACCACCGCACCGACTCGACCTTTGCGACCGCCGGCATCGCCGTCGACCTGTGGGACCACCAGCGGTCGTACCCCGTGCAGACCTACTCGTGGGGCTCCGACACCGTGTCGAGCGTGCGGTTCAACCACTCCGAGTCGACGCTGTTCGCGTCCACGTCGACCGACCGCGCCGTGATCCTGTACGACACGCGCATGAGCCAGCCGCTCAAGAAGCTGGTGCTCAACCTGACATCCAACGCGCTGTGCTGGAACCCCATGGTCCCCTACCAGTTTGCCGTGGCCAACGAGGACCACAACACGTACCTGTTCGACATGCGGCGCATGGAGCGCGCGACCAACGTGCTCAAGGACCACGTGTCGGCGGTGCTCGACGTGGACTTTTCGCCCGCGGGCAACGAGCTCGTCACGGGCGCCTACGACAAGACGATGCGCGTGTACGACGCCAAGTCGGGTCACTCGCGCGACGTGTACCACACCAAGCGCATGCAGCGGCTGTGGTGCGTGCGCTTTTCCATGGACGCCAAGTACGTGCTGTCCGGGTCCGACGACGGCAACATCCGCCTGTGGAAGGCCAACGCCTCGGACACGCTCGCCATCCGCAGCGCCCGCGAGAAGGCCGCGGTTCTGACCGCCACCGCCACCCGCGACAAGTACCTGCACCTCGACACGGTCCGCAAGGTCGCCAAGAACCGCCTCGTCCCCAAGGCCATCAAGAACGCCAACCACCTCAAGCGCATCATGCTCGACGCCCGCGCGAAAAAGGACGACAACGTCCGCAAAAACTCCAAGAACCCCGACAAGGTCCGCCCACGCGTCCCCGAGCGCGACAAGCACGTTGCCGGCACCATGGACTAGTCGTATTCCGCTTACATGTACAAAATACACGCAAAAATATCTTAGTGCTTGGTGGCTCTGGTCCGAGTGGTGATTGGCGTGAAGGA
This sequence comes from Blastocladiella emersonii ATCC 22665, assembly GCA_025594325.1. NCBI lineage: Eukaryota > Fungi > Blastocladiomycota > Blastocladiomycetes > Blastocladiales > Blastocladiaceae > Blastocladiella > Blastocladiella emersonii. Next base: position 1,251,928 of record JANHCV010000007.1, on the reverse strand, counting down.
GGCGGGGGTCGCTTCGAGTCGCGCTCGGCACCTTCTCTCGCAGACTCGTAACTCCCCACTGCCCATGAAAGCACCCCACGCAGCCTAACTCTGCGCAATTGATTGTCCCCAACATGAAGTCTGCCATGTCGCGGCCTGGCGGCGGCGGCGGCGCGGGCGAGCCGGTTCCGCCGCCCATGGGCACCTACTACATCAAGGAGTACAACCCGGACGTCTTCTCGCCCGCCGCCTACGAGTCGTCGTACTCGAAGCTGCGCCGGTGGATCGAGGACTCGCTCGACGTGTTCAAGGTACTTTTGGGGGATGCCGTGCGAACTCGGCGCATCGCCGCGGAAACTCATCGCGGCACCACCTAGACGGAGCTCAAGGAGATCCTGTTCCCGATCTTCGAGCACTGCTACCTCGACCTGGTGGCCAAGGGCATGATCGCCGAGGCCAAGCAGTTCTTTGCGCACTACCGCAACGACCACATTGCGTTCCACAGCAAGGACCTTGAGGAGCTCGAGGCCATCACGTCGTCGGCGCAGCTGCAGGAGAACGAGTACGCGCAGATGCACCGGTCGCTCAAGTTCAGCGTGCCCATGACGTCGACCACGTTCCAGTTGCTCATCTCGTTTCTCGAGGACAACGGGTTCGTCGCCCTGCTGCGCATCCTCAACCAGTACGTCGCCATCGACGTGACCGGGTCCAAGGGGAAGAAGAAGATGGCCGGCAACAGCGGCGTGTTCGGGCTCTCGTCCAACCTCGCCGACTTCAACTCGACGCGTATCGGGCTCGGCCCGCCGCCGCTCGACGTGAACGCGCGCGAGGCGATTGAGACCGCGCTCAAGTACGAGGACGACCACGCACCGCCCGATACCAAGCAGGACTTTGTCGCGCTGTTCCGCAAGCTGCACCCCGTCGATAAGGAGGGCGAGCAGGGCCCACCAAAACCCGTCCCGATGCCGCCAGTGCACGCTCTCTCTCGCTTGCGTAATTTGTGTTACACGCACGCTGACCTTTGCTCGCGTCCCGCCGCCGCCGCGTAGACGCCACAAGGAGATTCGCGACCAAATCAACCTGATCCGCGACCTAGCCAACCGCGTGTCGCTGTCGTCAACGGCGCTCCCCTCGACGTGCTTCTACACGTGGCACAACACGTACGACACGCTCAACTGCGCGGCGCTGACCGACGACGCGACGCTCGCGGCGGCCGGGTTCTCGGACAGCGTGGTGCGCGTGCACTCGCTGACGAAAGAGCCCCTGCGCGCCGTGGTCCCGCCGCCGGCCGGCGTCACGGGCGAGGACCTGCGCACGTCGTGGTCGCTCGACCAGCTCGACGGGCTCCGCGAGCCGCGCGGCGACGCGTGCAAGCGGTTGATTGGCCACTCGGGCGCCGTGTTTGGCGTCGCCTTCTCGCCTGACAAGCGGTTCCTCATCTCGTGCTCCGAGGACCAGACGGCGCGGCTCTGGTCCATGGACACGTTCACCAACCTCGCGTGCTACCGCGGGCACAACTACCCGGTCTGGGACGTGGATATCGGGCCTGAGGGTGCGTTTCGCGGACGCGGGTTGGGCGATTGCGCGCGGGACTGACGGTTCGGTCGGGGTGTAGGCCACTACTTTGCCACGGCGAGTCATGACCGTACCGCGCGGCTGTGGTCGTGCGAGCACATTTACCCGCTGCGCATCTTTGCCGGACACCTGTCCGATGTCGACGTACGCTTCCCGCTCTCTCCATTCCGCAGCGGCACCGAAGCTGACACGATCCTCCTCGCGCGCGCAGTCGGTCAAGTTCCACCCCAACTCCAACTACATCGCGACGGGCTCGTCGGACAAGACGGCGCGGCTGTGGGACGTGTCGCGCGGCGAGTGCGTGCGCGTGTTCACGGGCCACTCGGGTCCGGTCCAGGCGCTCGCCTTCTCGCCCAACGGGCGGTACCTCGCGACTGCCGGCGACGACCGGTACGTGCACCTGTGGGACATTGCGTCGGGCACGCGCATGAAGCGCATGACGGGCCACCGCGGGTGCGTCACGTCGCTCGCCTTCTCCCAGGAGGGCGCCCTGCTCGCGTCCGCCGGGCTCGACGGCACCATCCGCGTGTGGGACGTGAACCGGCCCGACGTCGACGACGCGGCAGGTGTCGAGGTGGCGGCCGCCGCGGCAGCTGCGGCAGCGACGGGCGGCGCACCGGCTCCCGCGCCCGGAAAGAAGAAGCGCAAGAAGGCGTCGACCAATGACCTGCTTGAGACGTTCGCGACCAAGAAGACGCCCGTCACCACGCTCCGGTTCACGCGCCGCAACCTGCTCCTCGCGACCGGCCCGTTCTGTCCGGACCTGTGAGTCGTCGTCGTTGATGATACGACTCGGAATATACGCGAGTTCGATCAATGTCGCAAGAGCTCGCTCAGTGGCGGAGGCTTGTTCAGTACCGCGTCGGACCTCGTCCTGCAGCGGGCGGCGCGCTTCTGCTCGGGGCCCATGACCTACTACGACCCGGCACCCTCCCTTCCCCGCATGTACATGATTAACCAAGATATCTCCTCGCATCACGCAGCCCAACAGTCCGCCGAGTTCGAAGCGGAGGCGCAACGCGTGCCGTTTCAGAGTCGCGTGCGGGCCACAGACGAACGCGCGTTCCGTGCTTGCGCCGGCGGCCCGGCCCCGCTGGCTCCATGAACGTCGCGCTCGCGCACCATGTATCGCTCGACGACGACCCGCGCGCGCCCTCGTTCGGCTGCTGCTGCTGCTGCACGCCCCAACACCCATGAACTCGCACCGCGATGATGCGGTCGCCCCCGGCCGCCGCTGCCTGCGCTCCGCCGCCGCGCGGCCGTCGCGCTGATCGAGCGAATCAAGTTTGGCATCACGGTACGCCGCCGCGGTGCCGCGCCGCTCTGGTCGACGGCTCGCTCAACGGGGCTTGTCCCCGCGTTCAGTCGCACCTGTACAGCCGCCCACGAGAACCCGCGCGGCCTCGAGTGCCAGCCACGCGTCGTCGTCGCTCTTTGGCACCGTCCGTGTCCGCTGATGTTTCCGTGAAACGCGTCCCTGACATCTCGACGGACTTCACGTCCCTTCACGTTCCTTCACGCAACCTTCTCATGTAGGCTTCGACCTTATCCAGCTCGGCCAAGTCTGCGTCTGTACCCGGCGCGGCACTGTACAGGTCGGCGCGGTGGTTCTGCACCGGCGAGCGGCGGGTGGCGCACCGGCGCGTCGCTCTCGGACCAGCTGCGGCCGCCTGGTCCTCGTCCACACCTCCTCGGCTCGCCCGACATGGACCGCCTGCCGCATCGACGATGCGCTGCATAATCAACCACACGCCGTCGCACAAGGTCAACATCACGTCCAAGTACTCGAGATCCGTCAGCGGATCCACCGCTCCTCGCACTCCGAGTCCGTGCTCACTCAGCTTCCACTGCATGTTTAGGGTGCCGTAGTCTCGTGTTCTTCATCGCGCGCGTCAACGGCGGGGCTCAACTTCGGTCAACGGGGACCACCTCAAGTTTGACTCGGGTCCTTCACCATGACGGTACGCTCGCACGGCTGCTTCCAAAGGACTGGAAAACTGACTTTGCTTCGAACTCAGGTGTCCGTCTCACCGAGTGCGAGCTGTTCCGTGCCATCTTCGCGACGCATCTCGATCCCGCGCGCCTGCTCGCGCACGTTCAAGCACGTCGCCATCAAGCTCAGCTTCTGTACCAAGGACTGACCTTGTTTGGTACGCTCATGCTCGATTCTCTCTTCAAGGATCTCGACTAACTTCCCAGTCCACTCCTCGACTCCAGGTCCCAGTCGGCCGACATGAGGTCCAGGTCAAGTCCAAGTCCAAGTCCTGGCTCATGTCACCAACCGACCTCAACTGCGACGGTTCCGTCGGTCTAGTGCATGGAGTCGCCCCGCCGGCCGCGAAGTGGGTGGTTCCCGACCGCTCAACGTGGACCTACCCCACTCGCACTCGCACTCGCACTCGCCGTGTCGGGCGGCCACGCCGAGGACCTCCAGCTGTTCATGGTTCATTTCGCTCGTTGCGCCATGTCGCCCCTCGTCGGCCGGTCGTCCTCGTCCTTGTGTGTTCTCGGTCGTGCTGCCGTGTCGTGACGCTGTCGAGCAGACGGGGCACGGGATGCGCGTGCATGTGAGCTCGTCTGTGACGTCACATCATGATCACCCAGCGTCGCGCGGCGTTGCTCCCCTCGTCGTGCCGATGTTCATCTTCGCAAATGCACTCAAATGGCTTGCTGAACCACTGCGCGCTAGAGCTCAGTCCGTGCTTGGAATCGCGGCAATGCAGCCGCCCAGACCGCTTATCTCCCAAACCTGTTCGCTCTCACGCTCCTTGGCTGAGCATCTGAACAAAAAGCGCTCGCTTCAAGCGTATTCTGCCACAACGCAAACTGTCGCACTGGGACCATGGCCAGCAACCACCATTCCTCTGCTTCCCCACCCGTGGTTGGCTTCGCGCCAAACCCAACCAGGATTCATGCGGCCGCCCGACCTCGTCGCCCGATGCGCGGACACCCATCCCATTTGGTTCCGAAGCCGGCATGGCCTCCCCTGTTCACTATCAAGCAGGCCGACTACAACCGGCTGCTCGTCTTTACCCGCCGTCTCACGGCGCGCGTTGCGCAGGAGCCATACCTTGCCAAGAAACCGTCTGACGCCGAGGTCCTCAAGCACCTCGAATCGTTGCCATACCGCGTTCGAGAGCCAGTTCCTCGAGATCTCACCGCTCCTGCTCAAGTCCGCGCGTCGTCGCGCTGGGGAATCTACGGCGTTTGGCACTTTGAACTGCTTGCGTCGACCAATTCACACGATATCGCGAGCACGACATGGTCCAGCGATTTGGAGGAGGAGATGGGCGAGGATCCGAACTCGGTCAACGAGATGCGAGAACGACCTGCGTAGAAAAATATACATGTCATTTATGCGACACGGATATGAGATTGTTTCTCGTCTTATGCCGCAGCATAGGAGTAGTGCAGCGCTCAGGTAACGCAGCGAGTCGCGCGCAACGGAGCATGCACGAACTGAGCCGAAAATAGCGGTATAAATTGTCAGGACTTTGCTCTCTCGCGTTATCCAGCAATCCGCTCCCACTGATAGTCTGTTGGCATCGTACTGGTGAACAAAACCCGTTTCAGCGCTTTTGGAAGTACTTTGCGCTGCATGTTCTCATCATCTGCGATCGAGTCTGCAACTGTTCTCGTTTTTGTGCCCCAGCGTCGCGTGGCGAGACGGGACGCGCAAACATGTCCGCGTGCTCATGACGTCACATCATGATCGCATGCCGTCGCGCAGTACGGAATCACACCATCTTTCTGATGTACGTTGTCGTGAATGCATTCAAACGGCTTGTCAATCCATTGCTCTGTCTGTGCATTGAGTTGTGGCAACGTGGCCGTCCTCCTCACAGCTCCTCCTGACCCAGTCACTCACTGTCTCTCTCACGTCGAGTTGCAGCGCTGGTCGCGAGAGAGTCCCAACACCGGATACGACCACCAAGGACACTTTTCAGACCAAAACGGCCGTGTCGCCGCCCTCACCGCTACGGCCACCATCCGACCTACAGCATTTTCCCCAACCATGGCCAGCTACGCCCCAGATATGGCTCGAATGCATGCTGCCGCGCTTCCTCGGCGTCCGATGCGAGGATGCCCGTCGCACTTGGTCCCGAAGCCACCAGGACCCTTGCTCGACACTGTAAAGCAGGCCGATTACAACCGGCTTCTCGTGTTTGCCCGGCGCTTTACAAAAACGGTGACCAAGAAACCTTACAGTTCCGATAAACCTGATGTCAAGGAGATCTACCTTCACCTTCAATCATTGATTGAACAAGTCCAAGAGCCAGTTCCCCGAGACCTCGCTGCCGTCACACAAGTTCGCGCTGCAGCCCGCTGGGCACTCTACGGACACTGGACCTTTGTTCCGCACGAATCGACGAAGCTGCGCTCAGTCGAGCAAGCGGACGGTACCGACAAGACGGAACCAGTCGAGAGCTCCAGCGAATCAAAGCCTGATGAATAGAAAGAGATGTTTGTTTTGAACAAACTCATGTTTGAGTGGGATAAGCGGCGAACGGATGGTGGAACGACGCGGGATATGTACACCACGAAACGATCGAGTCGCTCACGAGGCGTGATCCGTCTCGGTCGCGCCGAGGACCGCCTGCGAGGTCGTGATTGAATTGTCGGACCCTCGTACGCCTCGAGGAGCGCGGCATCGCCACCGCTTTCAAGAACCTCCTTGACAACTAAGCTGAAAGTTGACTCGATCCCTCGGCAGTGGGAGCGCGAGTCCACGTCGTCGCGGAGGTGGAGGAAACCGCCAGACTACTTCAAAACCTCGCTGAGACGTGTTGAATTGCCTGAGTCATGCAACGAAAACAGGTGCCGTCAAGATACAGCGTTCTACAAAGCGCATTCATGAATTTGTCAAGCTATTCGCCCGAGGCAGCAGGTGGCGCAGCGCATCACGCGCTGTGCGCTGACCATCTCGAACGACTACATGCGTCTCAAAACGTGCAGGCGCGATGCAAGTCGGTCTGCTCTCCTTCGCTCCTTTGCACAGGTCGCCACCTCGCACTGCCAATCCGCTTGTCAAGTCCACTTTTCCACTCCGTGAAAACTGGTCTTCAACGAACGCTGACATTCTCCAATCTCGGGGCAGCTTCGTTTGACCAAATTTAAAATGAGTGTAAGCGAGACAGGCTTCGACGTGTGCACCAAGTCGGGAAGCGATGCTGGTACGATGTTTCCGTTCCTGTTGCGAGCACAAAGTTCGCTCGCGTTCGCCGGAACTTGCGTTGGTCTACCCTTACCGCAAGCAGCTTGTCAGAGCGGGCTTTCAAAGCTGACTTCGTTAGTGAATAGTAGGTGTTCACGACGCTGACGGCATGAAGAGCTCGAGTCTCAACTCGCTGAAGGCTGCGCATGTTCGTCCAAAAGCACCCCCCGCGGAAGATTCGAGCTACGTGTCGCGCAGGAGTGCCTTCTACTGTGCTTGCCTCAAGGCATTCACAAAAGAACTCGCGTGGGTCGTCACTGGTACCATGCTCGAGTTCGACGACGAAACTTCGTTGGCGAATGTTGTGGAGCACCTCGAACTGCTGCTCCCATTGGTAACGTCACCTGAAGATGACTCGGCGGCCTCAGCTCCTTGCGAGGGGGCGCAGGGACCGATCAAGGGCCTACCTCCGCGACGTCTAAACAAATTCAAGTCGGAAACGGTATACTCGCACGAATCGGCGTTCGGTATCTGGTTCTTCACCAGACGAGTGCCTAACATGGACTGGCTCGCCTATCAAGAAAGCATGGGGCACAAGTTTGCAGTTCAAAATCGCTGGTGAATACAATCTGTTTCAACACTTTTGGAGTTTTTGCGCTACATCTTGGCATCTGTGATCGAGAATGCATTGCTGGTCGGCAACGGAGCATTCCGCTGACCGTGTCTCGCGCCTCACGTGATTGATCGACGCGTCTCGCACCGGATTGCTCCACGGCCCTCCGTCGCGCTCGGAGCAGCTTTTGGCACTAAACGTCATGTTGGTGGGAATGGATGAATATTTTTAACACTCGGCTTGAAACTCGTTCTTCGCGTGCGTGCACACCAAAGCTGCAACGAAGACGGCGCGCAAACGGCTTTGATTCTTGGCTTCCGTTTGTTGCTCGATGGCGACGAGCGCGAGCATCAAGTCATTATTGTGGATAAGAGCATGTTTGGAGGTCGCGTTAGCCACAAGCGAAATGTCGGTATGACAGCTGGATGAATGCACCGTGTTGTGAGCCGTCGAGTAGGGAGCGGCCAAGCGAGCTTGCTCTCTCAAGCGAACGGCGAGAGCAACAACTGACGACCACCGCACTAGCTCCCCACTAACCATGCTTTCCAACGACTCGACACCGCTTGCAGCTGCGTCGCACGCGAGCGAGCAAGGAAGCACCCACTCGCAGGTCGAAACTGCGCAGCCTGCAAATGGCACGTTCGAGCGAGTCCTGCATTCCCGGACGCATTTACTGACGTTTGCAACATAGCTTGTGCATCCCGCTCGAACTCAACGCGTGTTCGTCGGGCTCCGCTACAAGCCGTGCAAGTATCAGCTCATGTCCGCCCAGAGGAGGTAACAGACTGGTTGATGGACATGAGCGCGTTTGAGGCCGGCTACTTTCAGGCTTACGTAAGCGAGCTCGGATTTGCGCTGACCGGGACCATGCCCAAGCTCGAAGGGATCAATACGTCGTTCAGCAACACCATGAACCATCTCGAATTGTTGCTTCCGCTCGTACTGCAACGCGAAGCCTCGCCCGTAACTCCTTCAGCCGCAGAAGGTTCTCCAGGGCCAAAGCGTGGCGTTGCTCGTCACCAACCCAGCCCAGACCTTGTCGAGAAGAAGCCCAAATCCGGGCAGGATGGATACTGGTTCTTCACGGTCCAGGGACCAAGCAAGGAGTGGATCAAGTACCAGGAGAGCATGGGACACAAGTTTGCCCACCAAGTGGTCTACGGGTATCCGGAACAGCTGAAAAATCCCTGAATCTGAATACAGTTACATTTGAACAGTCGGAACCGCGCAAGGTTACTGAAGCAAACGGTTTATAAAGTCCCAGAACCCCACACTATCCCCTCACCAACAACCCAACCGCGAAACTCGCGATCGCGACGACCATGGCGATCCAGAGCGACGCTGACGATCCCGCGGCCGCCGTTCCCGGCCCAACCTTGGCAGCCCCCAAACCAGCAGCACCCAACCTGCGCCTCTCGTGATACCCATCCTCGCCCACGGCGTCCAGGTCCACGGCGCCGACGACGCGGCGCAGCGCCTGGACCTCGTCCCACAGCGCGGCGTGCTGTGCCTCGATGCGGGCTATGCGCGCGGGAAGGTCCATGGACGCGGTCACGGACGCGTCGAGGTGGCGGAACGCGCCGCTGCCGCCCGAGGCGGTGGAATCGGGCGGACGGCGCGGCGACGCGGCGCGGCGGTGCGGGCTGACGGGGACGGGGATCGCGCTGGGCGATGCGGCACGGCGGTCGTGCGATACGTCGCTGGTGGCGCGGACCAGGCCGCCGACGCGAGATGACGAGGTCGGGAGCGGGCTGATCCCGCGGCGCGGTGGGATCGGCGGGGGCGGTGGAGGCGGCGGCGGGTGGCCCGACGGGCGCGTCAGTGAGCGCCACTCGCACGGGAGCGTCATGTCGTCGTGCTGCGGTCGGTAGCTGCCCGGCGGCGCGGAAGATGGCGGTGACGGGTGCGCGAAGTAGGGCAGCGGGTCACCGTGGTTCTGCTGGTGGTTGTGCTGCGGGTGGCCGTTCGGAACGTGCGTGCCCGCAGGGAACACGGCGCGTAAGCGGTGCTCGTGGATCCGTTCGGGAGAGATGGCGGGCCACTACGATGCGTGCGGTCAGGCACTCGAATCTTTCGGCCAGGCACCGAGCAAGCGTAGCGTACCAAACTCACGACATCCGCGCCGAGCTCGTGCGGGCGCAGGATCGCGCCCTCGACAAGAAACTTGTCTTTGCCGCGCATCGCGCGGTCGGCGGCGTCGGACCCGGCGCTGGCCTGCAGGCACGCCGTGACGGAGACGACGACGCGCGAGTTGGGCCGCACGACGCCCGCGTTGGGACGCACGACGTAGTGCTTCGGCGCGGTCGTCTTTACTTTGAAGGCGATGGTGCGGTCGGGCGACGGGTTGCTCAGGTGCAGCGCGACCGAGTCGCCCGCGTCTAAACCCGTAGGGTCGAAAGGGTGAGGGAAGGGAGCCGGGGTCGGGCGAGGGAGGGGGTCGCCGTACGGGCGAACAGGATGTCCGAGTGCGGCGTGATCTCGAGCATAGCGTGTGGTCTTAGTAGTTACATGGATTGAGCTTTCATTGCAGGGGAGTAGCTGGCGGGATAGAGAGCGGCAGGCGAGCAGCAAGGGGAACGAGAGCGGTCGGCCGCGAAACGCGAGGCCGAGCGAGCGGTGACGCGTCGCCGCCGATCAGCTGGCCGGCCTGGGAACTTGCCGGAACAAGCAAGCAGTCCACGACGCGTTGTTCATCCCCCCTTCAAACGTTGTGCCGTTGATAAATTCCCATTCGTGTGTTCGTTGGGAGGGTGATTGGTTGGTAGTACAAGTAATGCTCTCCATGTCCCGAGCAAGCGCGCGTGCCTCTATTCATGCTCTTGCGGCGCGCTCGCCCGCGTCGTCGTCGGACTCGCGGGTGCAGAACCGGAGCACGCCCTCGTACACGGCCCAGTTGAGCGAGTGGATGGGCGCGGCGCGGATCATGGTGGCGCTGATGCCGCGGTAGAAGATGCGCAGCCCGCCCGTCGCGTACAGCGAGCTCGCGCACGCCCACACGGACCGGAACCGCGGTTGCGCCGCGAGCGTGTCGCGCTGGATCGTGCTACATTGGGGTTCGGGATGTCAGTGGTGGGCGCGGTGCGAGGTCGGACGAGATAAGGTACCTCTTGATCACGTCCGTCGGGAAGATGATAGTCCACGCAAACGTGCCGCACACGGCGCCCGAGAGGACGTGCACGAGCAGGTTGGGCTCGGCGCCCGTGGCCTTGCCGATGGCGAACTTGGACAGCTCGTACGACGAAAAGTAGACGGCTACGGGATTCTGCCGTGTCAGCACTACCTCGACCCGAACCTAGACCAAAACAGCGTACCGCCACCGAGCGACTCGCGCAGGAGGTGCGACCCGAACCCGAAGAAGAGCCCCGTGGGCCCTCGCGCGCGCATGATCTCGCGCGCCATGCCGTACGTCGTGTGCGTATTTGGCGAGCCGACCATGGCAGCGGCCGCAGCCGCAGCGGGAGCGCCTGACGCGGTTCCTGCTGCTGCTGCAGAGGTGGAAGCCGGCGACGCGAGCGCGGCCTGGCGGCTCAGCAAGACTTGCAGCTGGCGCAGGACCTTGATCAGCTCGAGCGGCTGCGTCAGGAACGCGGTGAAGATCTGCAGCAGGGGATCGCGTTAGTAAACGGCCGGTTTCTCGGACAGCGAGGGTAGCACGTACACCACTGCAGAACCCACCGCCAAACGACGCGAGCAGCAGCCCCGCCGCAGTCCCCCTCCGCTCAGGCGCGTCGGCGGCCATGATCCCCTCCTTGGCGCGGACGTAGGCCGAGAACGAGGCCGTCTTGAACAGCGAGACGGTAGCGAGCTGGGGCAGGATGCCGCGGAAGAAGCCGGGCACGCCCTCGGTCGCGTACGTGTGGCGGATGCAGTGCGAGATGCTCGGGTACTGGGTCACCTGCATGCGCGTCTTGACCGAGTCGAACGGGTACCCGGCGATGTTGCCGATGACGGCCGCCGCCGACGCCGAGATGGGTATCCGGTGCTCGTGCAGCGTCGCGTCCACGTCGAGCCCGGCGACGACCCGCCGCGGCGCGCGTGGTGGTGGAAGTGGCGGTGGGCTGGCGATGCCTTCCATGGTTGAAGGGAGAGGGACGGGTTACGGGGAGGAGGAAGAAGCGGTCGCGCGGGCAGAAGGCGGCCGGGGTTGTTGATACATCAAGCGCCAAGCTCTTCTCTCGCTCACACACTCGCCAGTCGTGGGCCGCAGGATCTGGCCGTCCGTCGTCGGGTCGGTCGCTGGGCCGTCCGGTCCGTGTGGCCGGAGACAAGTTACGTTGCAAGGGGGAGTGGAGACGGCTGGCGTGCGTGAGAGCGGGAATCCGAGAGGAAGGGCGAGCGCGGCGGTCGTGAACGTGGGCGGAGGGACGAGCGCTCGCCTCCCCTGCCAATCGGGCCCGGCGCCACGGATCAGCTCGCGCCACGTGCGCCGTGATCGCGTGTTTTCCAAGCGCGTCTCGCGCCCGCGTCTCGCACCTCTCTCGCTACCCTGGAGCAGGTGCACGATCTCGGCCTCACCGCCGCCGCCGCGCGCATATTTATCATCGGCCATCTGCGCCCTCAATGCACTGGTGCAACCACCCTGCGCCCTCCACTCCATGAATCGTGCCCCACTACGGCCTCCCGCGATCCGGATCCGGCGCCACCACTACCACCACCAAGATGCCCGATAACGACGCCGACGGCCCGCGCGAGGTCGTCACCTTCAACCGCAACCGGCTGTCGCACACGCAGTGGTCCAAGCTGCCGACCGTGATCCGCGCCAAGTTCATGGTGTACGAGCCGCCCACGGGCAGGGCCCAGGAGGCCCGCGACGAGGCGCGCCGCCGGATCCGTGCGCGGACGGCCGAGGCCGGCGCGATTGGTGTCTCGCGACGTGCTACGCTCGCGGCGGCGAATGGCGGCGGGTCTGGATTGCACGGCGAGTTTGACCCGAGCCAGTACCACGACGCCGCAAAGAACTCGTACGTTCAGCGGGGGCACTCATCCCGGGCGGAAGCTAACGCGTCCCGTGCCGTGTAGCGTCGCGGCCGCCCGCTCCTCGATCTTCCCGACGCTCGGCACCGACGCGGCGCGGCTCATGGGCCCGCGCAAAGCCGTGAGCGCGGCCCCGCGCGCTGCGTACCACGGGCAGACGAGCAAGAGCAACGCGGCAAGGGTCGCGTCCGCTCGGCTCGCCGACAACAACAATGTCGCCGCACCCACCACGCGCTCCCTCGCGACCCGCTCCGCGCCCGTCCGCGGCTCAACCCAAAACCCGTCGCTGGCGCACATCCGCGCGACGCGCGCGCACCTGGCACAGTGGAAGGACGCGACGGTGCAGGCGCTGGTCGAGGGCCAGCCGTCGGCGATCACGGCCATCGTGCTCAAGGACGTGATCTCGCGGCCGACGTCGAGCTACGTGCCGCCGAGCGAGCGCACCGTCACGCTGCTGCGCGAGGAGACGGACCGCCTGCACCGGCTCGTGTGCCGCGCGACGGATACGGACCGGTTGGACGATTAGGGTGGGAGTGGAGTACATAGCATAGAAGAAAATCGCACAAAATGTTGAGTAGAGACCAACTCCGCCAGAACTACTACAGGAAGTTGATCCCGAGGCCAAACGAGACGCCGCGCTTGAACGCGTCGCCGCGGTGCACGACGAGCGGGACGGCCCAGTTGAGCTCAAGCCGGCACACCGGGTGGCGGAGCGCGAGCCCGAACCCGGCCGACACGGACGGCGGGACGCGCGCGAGGGCCTCGACGGCGTCGCGCGTCCACGGGACCGCCTGGCCCGCGGACCCGGCGTTGACGAACGCGTGCATGCGCAGCCAGTCCTTGTCGGCGAGTCCGGGGACGGGCGCGAACAGGGACACGCCGGCCTGGTACGCGACGGTCCCACCAAGCGCGTCGGTGCCGTCCTTGGGCCCGATCCCGTGGTGCGTGAACCCGCGCACCGAGGTCGGCCCGCCCAGGAATATCCGGTCGGCGATCCGCGGCACGTCGCCGTCGAGCGGGACCAGCGCGCCGAGCCGGAACGTGTTGGACAGGGAGAAGCCGCGGCCGAGCGCCAGGTTCCACTGCGCCTCGACCTCGTTCTTGACGTGCCGCACGTCGCCGACCTGCGCGACGCCCGCGAGCTCCGACTCGACGCGCAGCAGCGTGCCGCGGGTCGGGAGCGACCCGGAGTCGCGCGTGTCGCGGACGAGCGAGTGCGAGACGGCCGACTTGAGCGAGTGGCCCGCCTCGTGGCGCACCGACAGCGACGCCGAGTCGGCCACGTCCAGGATCTGGCGCCAGCCGAGCGTGTAGGCGAGTTGGTGGTTGCCGAGCGGCGACGGGAACACGAGGCGCAGGGCGAGCGCGCGCGCCAGTTCGTCGTGGCTGCTGGTCGCCTGGTTGGACCGGTGCACCTGGTGCGCGGCGAGGTGCAGCTGGCGGCGCGGGTCGGCCGTCGACGGTTTGGTGAAGACGCCCTCGAACGACGAGTGCGTCTTGGTGCCGAAGGCGATGTTGGTGGCGAGCGACTCGGCCGACCCGAACACGTTGCGCACGCTCAGCGACGCGTGCATGTTGCCCTCGTTGTTGCCCATCTGCGTGCCCGTCTCGGCGCGAACGCGCGGCTTCTCCTTGATCCGCAGCGTCACGTCCAGGAGGTCGGGCTCACCCGCTCCCATTGCTGCGGATTTCGCGGCAGTAGAGGGCGTGTCGAGGTCGATGGAAATGTCGTCAAAGATGTCGAGCTTGCGCAGGCGGTCGGCGGCGACCTGCAGGCGCAGCACGACCTCGGCCAGCGTGCCCGTCTCGTTGAGGATCGGGCGCACGTACTGCTCGAAGACGGCGCGCCGCGTCGTGCGCACGCCCTCGAGCGTCACCTGGCGCACCTTCCACGGCGTCTCGGCGTTGCGCTCAAACTAGTTGCCGCGGAGAGAGGGTCAGAGTGGGGTTGATCCATGTCTCGCCAAAGTGGGAACTGACCAGGTTGGTAACATGGCGCACCGCCTCCTCGTACGAGGGGAAGTGGGGGTCTTCGGGGAACATGGCGCGGCGGCAGCAGCGTTGCGCAGCAGCAAGTGTCCGAATTCGTTGCGATAGGTGGTGGTGCAGCGGATCAGCAACAGCGAGCGGCAGCAGCGACGAGAAGGTCGGGGTCGGCAACGTTGGCCAAAAAAGTGAGGGCGATCAACCGCCGCGGGTGATCTCACCTGACGGATCGCCCTCGCCGCCACACGGACCGAAACGGGTCGCGTCGTTCAAAAAGCATCTATTCGTCGTCCTCGACGGGCATCTCGGCCTCGAGGCGCATCGACTCGACGAGGGCCGCGACCCGCGCGACGCGCTGCGCCTCGGCGTCGGCGAGAAACGCGTCGACGGCCGCAAAGTAGGCAGCGGCGTCCCACTGGAAGGCGCAGTCGCCGCCGTAGTCGGCCCACAGGTGGTCCGTGACGAGCTGCGTGTACATGAGCTTGCCGTCGGCCACGGGCTCGGCGGGCGCGCCCTCGTCGGCGGCGGCCGAAGCGGTCGGCGTCGAGGCGCTGCGCGAGAAGAGGCCGCCGAGCGAGAAGCGGCTGGGCTTCTTCTGCGGCACGGGTTCTGGCGGCGACGCAGCGGCGGCGGCGGCGGCCGCCGACACGTCCGAGGCACTGCCCGAGGGCGAGAGCGACGACATGGACGAGGACCGGCTCTTGCCCGCGCCGGGCGGGTCGAGGGTGACGAAGCTGACCTTGGCGCGCGTGACGGGGTCGATGAAGGGGGCAATCACCTTCCACGCGGCCCAGAAGAACCACGGGGCGTTGACCATGCAGGCGCAGTGCAGGCGCTCCGGGTAGTGCGCCGACAGCGTGTCGACGAACCGGCGCTGCATCGCGGGCGACATGCGCTTGGCGAGCGTCATGCCGTTGAAGTCGATGACGAGCACCACCTTCTCGACGCCCGGCGGCATGCGGCGGATCGCGAGCTCGAGGTTGAACAGCACGAACGCGAACTGCGCGTCCTCGTCGGCCGAATTCTCGTTGCGAGGAAGCATGTACAGCACCGGGTGGCCCGCCCGCGAGAAACCGTGCGCGACCTGCTTGCCCAGCGCACCCTGCTCGCGCATCGCCGCGTCCGCCGTCAGCTCGTGCGGCTTCTCGGCCGCCCGCCACGCTAGCGTCCCGCGCAGCTTGGTCAGCGCCGCTTGCGCGTCGTACGTGTCCTTGGTGGGAGCCGTCGCGCGCCTACACTCTCCGTGCTCTGATCAGCTCGGTCGATCCTCCCAGTGCAATAACGGTGGGACCGCACAGGTAGCGCAGCAGGCACGGCGTGTCGGCCCACTCGCGCTGCTCGGGCGTGAGCTGCGGGTCCTGCGAGATGGACAGCTCGGCCTGCGCGAGCGCCGCGATCTGGTTGGCCGACAGCCCGGCGCGCGGGTCGGGCACCGGCGGGGCCGGGCACGCCTCGGTCGCCTCGAAGCGCAGGATCGGAATCGAGGTAGGTGTCGTGGTGGTAGCAGCCATCATTGCATCGAGCGGGGTTCCTGGCGAGGAGACCGGAGGCGGAAGAGCGAGCGACGAATCCGGCGGAGCGGAACGGGCGGAACGGGTCGCTCCTGCAGCCGCCGCACCGCGCGCGCGATCGGTGTGCCACTCCCATCGGCGCCTGTTGAGCCACCCTTGGCCTCTCCGCCCGTAACCTAAGCTCTCCCCTCACCCTCCACTCCCGCTCGTAATGCGAATGTAACTGCCTGCAACAAACCCGCGAAACACCCGCCATGGCCGCCCCGCGCCGCTTCTTCTCGCGCTTCTCGCTCAAGCGCGCCATCCAGCGCGCGCACGCCGCCATCACCAGCGACCCGGCCGCCGACGCCCAGCTGTACCGCGACCTGACCCAGGGCTTCCGCTCGCGCCTCGATCTCGCTACCCCCACCATCCGCTCCGGCGCATCGGACGCCGTCACCGCCGCCGTTGCCCGCCTGCAGCTGTCCAACGGCCGCCACTTCCGCCTTCTGCGCCTGCTGCGCGAGGCCGAAACCCACGTCCCGAGCGGCGAGCGCGCCCTGCTGCTCGGTACCGCTACGACGGCCGCTGCGCCACCAAGGCAACGGCCGGCTGCAGCAGCAGCGGGATCGGTCTCGTCGCTCCTCCCGCCCGCCGTGTGGGAAACCGCGCCGACCGAGGAATGGAACCCATCCGGCGGCTTCCCCGACCTGTACACGGCGCTGTGCCACGTCCCTACTGCGAGCCCCGCCGACTTTGCGCTCGCGATCCAGCTCGTGGGCGACCACGCCGGCGCCGACGCTGCCCTGCGCATCTACTCGCTGTACCTGCGCCGCGTGGGCGACTCGCTCCCGGCGGGCGACCCGACCGCCGTCGAGCCCGCCTCGACCATCATCGCCGTCCTATGCGCCGCGCGGCGCACCGACGATGCCGATCGGCTGCTGCGCACACTTGCCCCACGCGCGCTCACCTGGCTCGCCGCGGCGCGCGAGGAGGACGGCGGCGTCCCGCGCGGCGCCCTGCGCGCCATGCACCTCGCCGTCTTCTCGCTGCACCTCACGGCGATGCGCGGGTTCCGCGAGCAGGACGAGCTCGGCCTCGCTGCCCGCGTGTACCGCGACCTGCGCGGGTCGCTGATGCCCGACCTGTATCTCCCGTTCGAGGCGCGCCCCGCCGCGTGGTCGCGGACCCACCCGAACGCCGCGGCCACGCCCGTCCCGTTCGGCCCCGTCCCCGCGCGCGACCAGTCGAGCCTCATCATGCACCTCGCCGCGACGCTCGATGCCGCGAGCGCCGCCGCCCTGTGGCGCGCCCGTGGGACGCGCCGCGGGTTCGAGTTCAAGCCTAACCGCGCGGCCTACTCGGCGCTGTGGTCGCTGTTCGCTGGGGCCGGCGACAAGTTTGCGGACCTGTCCCTTGACGTGCTCCGCGCCATGGTCGCCGCCGAGTTTGCCCCGCAGGTCTCGGCCGTGATCTCGGTCCTCGACGACCTGTTCACGCGCACCCTCGAGCTCGCGGATTCACACCCCGCGTCAGCCCTCGCGCTTCTCGACTCGGACCCGCCCGCCGCCGCCCGCGCGCTCGCCCGTGGACTCGCGACGATGCACGCCCTCCTCGCCGCCAACGCGGTCCCGCCGCGCCTCGTCGAGTCCAACTGGGCCACCGTCTTCCGCGCCGTGCGCGCGGTACAGGCGCCGGCGCCCGGGTCGCACGTCAGCGCGCCGCCGCGGTACGAGCTCGGCGAGTGGGTCCCGCGCACCGTCATGGCGTCGCGCGCCGACCCGCTGCGGGCGCTGCACCAGCAGCAACAGGACGGTGAGCCCATGGCGTACGCCGACCACGTCGTCAACCTGTACGCCGCGTACCTCGCCGCGCAAGCTGATGCCGGACCCAGCGCGCAGGTCGGCGGGGCCGCTGTCGACGCGCTCGTCGTGCTTGACGGGGGCCTACGGCCAGTGCTCGACCGCTGGTTGTCGGAGCGCGAGGCGGACCGGCTCGCCAAGTGGATCGACGAGCGCCGGAGAGCGAGGAGTGCGGCGGACGCGAGGGTCGAGGAGGTCGGGATGGTCGGGTTCTCGCTGAGCTAATATAGTACGACCGAGTAAATACGACTTGCGTTCCGCGTGAAGTGAGCCCGTTTCACACCTCTTGCATCACGAAATTCGTTTCAGGCTCGCAGGCGCCCACCCCGTTTTGCAGGCAGCTCCCCACAGCTTTGCAGGCACCCCCGCCGCTTTGCAGGCCGCCGCGCTCCTTTGAGAGCTTCCCCGCCGCTTCGCAGCCAAGGGCCGCCGGCTGCAGACCACCTCCCCACCACCCTGCCCCTCGAACCCCCGCTCCCCGATCCCTCCGCATCACACACAGCGCCCTAACGCGAATTTATCGTCATGTAACCACTGCAACAACTTGAAGCTTTGACTGAGCGCGCTCCCGAGAGGCTCCGACCCGTCACGCCTCGCCTCATCGTGTCGCACTGAGCAGGATGGCGGCGGCGTTGAGCCAGGCGCGCGAGACAGCCAACACTGGTCCCGCCCCGCGTCCCGCCCGCGCGCGAGCAGTCCTTCGCGACCCGCTCAGCCGGGCAGCCCCGCGCGCAGCCCCGCGCGAGACCAACGCCCTGGCCAACGCGGGCGCGGCGTGCGGCGTGCGGCACGGCCTTGAGCACGCTGTTCGCGGCGGCACCGCATGCAACGTTGCCGTGGCCCTGGCGGGCGCCGCCAACCTCGCCCCGAACGGCGTCCGATCGCTCACGATCGACGCTCGCGGCCCCGGGCTCCCCGCGCTCAGCATGCGAGCCCGGCGGCTTGCCCGATCAAGGAGCGGCGCATCGCGGGCCGAGACGGCGCGCAGTTGGGGCGCGGCTTTTCGCGACCCGCGCTCGCTCGCCACCGCGACGGTGAGCAGCTGAGAGGAGCGCCGGGCGCACGGCTGGAACGTGACGGAGCGGAGGCGGCGCGTAGCGCAGGGCGAGGTCAGCTCGAGGGGACCGTCACAGAGAGGAGCGGCTGGTCTCGCAGTAGCAGCAGCGAGGGCGCACACTCGCGCCGACGCAAAGTCCCGAAAAGCACAGGGAGCGGGCGTGCTTGAAGTGACAGGCGCGTCACGTTTTGTGGCCTCCGCCCTTTGCCGATCATCGCGGCCCGGCGGCGGGCAAGCCACCCGCCCGCCAAACAAAGGGCGAGCGCCGCCGCCCGCCCCCGCTCTCTCCCCCGCCCGCCGCCCCCTCACCACAACCACACGCACCGACACGATGCCCGCCCACATCAACGCCGTCGCGCGGTCCGTGCTGCGTGGTCGCGCGTCGTGAGCGTGCCTCTGGTCCGCCGCCTCTCGCTCGCCCCACGCTCGCTCCTCCGCTTGCCCCCTTCCGCCATCATGCTCGCAACCTTCCAGCCGCCGCAGTACCCTCGCCCCCTACGCCAAACCGTCGCTCCCCGAATCCTCACGGCCGCCGCCGCTCCCCTTCGCCGCGTCACTCTCGCTCCGCGCTACCCGTTCCACTCGTCACGGCTCGATCTCCCTCGACTACGCTGTCTGCGCACCTACTTGGTGCTCCGCTGACGCTGGTTGATGCCGCCCTCGCCGTCGCCAACTCGCTCGTCGCCCCGTCCCAACGAGCGCCGATCCTGACCCGTCTCGTCTCGTCTCGTCTCGCTGTGTAGTGCCCGCACGAACCTCGCTCACCAAGCCCGGCCACCGTCATCGCGCCCACCCGCTGGCCTCCTTCGAATCGACTAGTCGGGCTCGCACGCGGCCGCCGTCCGGTCCTCCTCGCCGCCGCCACCCGCCGCCGAGTCCCGGCCCGACCACCGTGTCCCGGTCGATCTCTCTCGCGGCAACGGTCTGCACACCTCTCACCAGGTCTCCCACGCGGCTTGTCTCTGACTCGTCGCGCCCCGCCTGCACCGTGTAGTCGGCTTCCGCGTGAACTCGCTCGCGCGCGCAAGGTCAACCGCGACAAGACACACGTTTTCTAGCAGGCCACGGCCATGGTCACGGTACGCCCCCCGCGGCTTTTGCTCATCCACGACAGTCACTCACCTGCATCTTCCTCGTAGCGCTGATCATGCTGTACCCAAGCGTGCATCTCCCAAGCGCTGCAGCTGTACAGTTGGGAATCGACCGCATCGCCACCGTGGCCAAGCCCAAGTACCTCAAGCTCATCCCCAAGGGTCCCCAAGGTCACGGCCGCGTGCACGCGTCGGCTCGCAGGTCGATGGCGGCCGAGTGCGGTGTGCTTCAGATCCCTCGAATCGGCCGCGACATGATGCGGCCGTCGCCCTCCTCCCATCTCCCGCCCTCGATGTGCCTGATGATCAATACATTTTGTTCCTCCCTATATCTCTCTCGTGGACCCTGAGCGAAGCTGGAGCGTGAGCTGGCGAACCTATATTGAATTTTTCCTGGGCGTTTTGAAGGCGATAACAGCGTTTATAGCCTTTAAAAGCGTCCGCAGCCTTCAAAGGCGGGGGAGTGCTTTTGAAGGCGGGGGAGTGCTTTTGAAAGCTGGTGGGTGCCTTCAACGGCCGGACATGGCTTTTGAAAGCACCGCTTGCCTGCGGTGCCTTAATCGCCTTCAAAACGACCAAAAAAAATCGTGATGTGAGCTCCACGGAGCGTGCCGCGAGGAGGACTCGGTTCCACGGAACCGGTCACGCGTCGCCGCCGTCGTGTTGAATTTGCAAGGAAGCGATGTCGAAAGTTCGAAAACGTCAGCCGCGATAGTGTGACGTCGGCGAACATCGAACGAACCGCGGACTCGCTCAGCGGCGACGATGGCCGTGGCCATGGCCAACACGCGTGCCAAGCCCGCCGCCGCGCGCAAATGATGCTGCGAACCTTGCAACCTTCGCCAAAACTTGCGCACAACTGATGGCGACACAACCTCGTGCACCGAAAACGGGTGTGGCGCATCGCGTCTCCGATCAGTTCACACGTGAGGGCTGAACACGTCCACGCTGCCGCGGCGGGTGACTTTGGCCGCCACCGCACCAGCCTCTTGCTTATGCGCATCCAGGAGAGTTTCTCGGCCTCTATGTCGTGGACTACAGCTCGGCAACTGAGCACACTGAGCGTCCGCCCGACGTCTCCGCTCCTTCCGTGGCCGCATCACTTGAACGAACACTCGGCGGTCTACCAGAGACGACTATTACTACTCCGCGGTCCAAGTACCCCCGCGACTCGTTGTTCCGTCGCCGCCGTGTAGAAACGCACGCACGCCGCCATAGACCATGTCGCCGTCCCTCGTCCACGACGACGGTTTGCAGGCGCGATGGCCGCGGCCGCTCGCGAAGCCGGACACGCAAGTTGTTGACGGCGGGAATAATCCATCGGTACCAGCACCAGCACCGCCGTCCTCGGCCGAGGCGAAACTGCGGGTTCACTTTGCCGCGAGGCCGACCCGACGTATTCGCGGCGCGCCGACGCACCTGAGGCCGGCGCTGGGCGCAGGGTCGCACCTGCTGTGCAAGACGGCCGACCGCGAGCGCCTGCTGTGCTTCCTGCACCACGTCGTACCGATAGTTTACAAGCAGCCCTTCGACCTGCGCGAGTCAAGCCTGAAACTCGCCATTGATACCGTGGGCGTGTTCATGCGCTTGTTCAAGTCGCCGTCCGTCGACGGCCCAGACGCGGCCACGGAAATCGCGGCGGCGAGCCGCTGGGGGCTGGCCGGCACATGGGTTCACGTCCCGCTTCAGCCGGTGACGGAAGCACACAAGTCGTACGTCGAGGAGTTCCAGCGTAAGGGTAGGGCGGCGTTTCGGTTCATCAAGGCGAGCAGGGGCGACCTGCGCTGACGACGCGCAGCTGCTGCAGCGCGACGTGGCGACGCGGCACGGGCGAGTCTTCATCGCTGTGCCTGGTGGCGAGCTGAGGAGACGGAATGCGACAGTATCAGCGCGGATTCCATTACTATTCTTTGGGCAAACGAAAATGGGGGTGAGAACGCGAGAGTATTGAATACAAAGCGTTGCGCTTGATCAGCTCCGCAGGGGCGAGCAGACGTAGATACCACTGACGTGGAACTCTGAGCACGATGCCCTGTCCTGACCCTTCCGTATCGCGGCCGAAGCCATAGACTCGGACTCGGACCTATTAAGTAGCACGGGCAACGGTCAGCGTGTTAACAAGAACTTCGGCTCCGCGTTCAACTTGAACGCGAACAATATCCCGATCAGCGATCACTACATACACCGGCCCGAAGAGCTCAAGTTGCGCTCTTTCTACTACTTTGTTCGGTTCTTTTGCGTGAAACCGCTCAAGTCTACTAAGAGTCGTGCGCGGCAACGCTTTTCCAGCGTAAAGGCGGACAACCGGCGACGTGCCGCACGCCAAGCATAGTCGTCACTTTGAGCCGCGTTGAATTGAACACACGTCGCAGTAAGCAGTCTTATCGTCGCGATGCGCACGGCCAAGTTTGTTAAATGTACCGCTCAGCCCATTCACTTGATCCAAGAGGTGATCCAGCTTCACTGCGAGACATAGTCGCGTGAATCTATCAGTTCGAGTCGTGTTCAATGCGGGGAGCCGAAAATTCGGAGCTGGACACTCAGCTGCACTGTTGTGGAGTACTGCAGGGACGGAAACTCAGCTTTGCTCCAACTACAGCTGAAAACGAAATTTGCGTCCATGTATACCTTCATTTTGATTGTTGAAATTATGTGGGTACAATTAAAGCGAGTTATATCTCTGGAACTGCAGTCGGTGATGGAGTCCAACTGTCGGGAGCCAATGGTCAAGTCAGGGCACGACAGAGAGCAGGGTGTCGGCCGAACTCATATTGTCAGAGACTCGATGATGACCTGCCGCCACCTGACCTTCATTCCGGTTCCGTGCTGACCTTCATTTCCCTAACATGAATGCGGCTGCAGCGAGCTGCTTGCAAGGCCCAGCAACTGTCGCACTTCCAGCATGCACTGAGCACGTAAGCTGCTTAGACTTCCTCGCTCTCTCGCCCCCTCGCTCCCACACCAACTGTTTTGAGCTCCGGCAACCGACCACTTTTTTGACAGTCAGTGTTGAAAAATGACCAGTACTTCTCCTATCGCAGGCTCGTGTATGCGTACAGCGCCGTGCAACTCCTGGCACGCGACTCGTAGTTTATGAGACGCGAGCGCAACTGTTGTTAACGCGCCGAAACTTATCTATTCTTTTTCGCAACTTGAATAGGAGAAGCCGTCAAGACAGCTGCGGCTCCGGTTCCAGAGCGCAGGACTCCAATCACTGCTGTAAACGTACCGACGCGGCCTCAACCCGCGGTGGCCACCTCTGACGAACTACTTTTGGTGTCTCGTGAGGACCGTGACTCGCTGCGTCGGCACACCTACAATTTCTCGACCGTCATGACTGGAACTCCCTTTTTGGCGGTTGCTCCCAGTATGACCGACCTCGTCAACCACCTCGAGCTTCTTCAGCCGCTGGTGACCGACCAAAAGTCGTCGGGGTGGGGAGAGATAGCCAAGGCAGCAACTGCTCCAGGGGAAACCGAGCACTACGTACACCGTCCAAGTACCGGACACTGGCTCTTTCAAGCTGCTGCCTGGAGGACGCAGGAGGCATGCCGTGTGCGGAAGCAGCCCCAGCCCAGCTCGTTCGCGGTCCCTCTTGATGCACCAGCTGCTCCTGTGCCCTACATCACTCTGGACGGAGAGTTGAGTGCTGGAACTACTCCCTACTGTATGCACCAACCGTGCATCTCTGCGTTATTGTAATCCGTCCTTTGCCAAATAAACTAGGAGATGCTTTGTGCAATCTGACGGAAGGTGCTCTTGGTAAAGGTCCATTTTCACGTCCGTTAACTCGACAGTGACTTTGCCAAGAGTCATGCGTTGAGCATCGAACGCGCCAACTCCTGCCGCGTGCGCTCGGCGGACCGGTCGTTTGAGCCGCCGCGACCGGACCGTGTGTACTAAACTGGAAAATATATTGCCAGAAGACTGAGTTCGTGGTCGTGCGGGTTCCGAAATGCGCTGACTGAACTCGTAAAGCGACACGTCGACGTGATGGAGTCAGTGATCGGGCCGGGTTTCAAGCTGCGCCACTCACGTGGTGTAGCGCGTCGCGTGAGCTAGTTGCAAAGTTTCGGCAATTTGAGCTGTTAGTGCACGCACCGAATCGAGTCGAGGCACCTGCCGCGCCTGTGCCGTACATTGCCTTCGACCATCAGTAGAGTGATGGGGCCACTCTAGGCAGCATGTGGCAACCGTGTGTTTCCGCATTGTTGTAACCATGCACCTCCGTTCCGATGATTGCACGGTGATCCCTTTGAATTTCCATGTACAATTTTGCTCTGAAATTATCAAGTGCATACATTCGTCGATTTGCATGAAATTGGGAGCACAACCACCAACTGCTGCTTTGAAATCAACATCATTCAATCTTTCCCAAACCAATGATACTACTCGCGCCAGGCCAAGTTGATCAAATTAAAGCTGTTCCGCTGAGGGTACTTTCATCATCGTGCCGAGCTACCGCACCACCAAGTACGCTAGAACATCGGAAATCGCGGATCGCAAATTGTGCGGCCAGCTGCAAATTTGCACTCAATTCTTGGGCCGGGTCGGGTGAGGGTCGAAATCGCATATCAGGATTTCCGGTGAATGCGATACATGAGCGTGATGGGTGAGGTCAGGGGGATTTTTTGATGGTGGTTGTGGTGGTTGTCGTCGCCCTTGAAGTAAGTTGGACTTTTCACCACAACGGCTCAGTCGATTGCGCTGTTCTCGACGGTGATGGACTGGCCGTGCTAAGAGATACAAAAAATATCTTTAAGCGTTGGGGTGGTTGGAAGCCGGGTGTCAAGAAAAAAATGGTGATCGGATTCTCAACGCTAACACACCGCCGGGGTGGATTCAAGCAGCTAACCTCGAAAGTCGTTCCCGTGCCTCAGAGTGAAAAATGTGATACGCGGAAATATATTTCGCGCTCAGAGGAGCACGGAAACGATAGACACTGTTTGAATTCATGGGGTCGCAAATCGAGTACATCATCCAATCCAGAGGGTAAACAGGTTTTCTCCTGGCGGCAAACTGGTCAACTACCTCTACCTCGGTAGATAAACTTGGTTTTCTGGCCGGGATTGCAGATTACAGAGGGCGAAACCTATGTTCGCCTGAAGGGGTTTGCGGCACGCATGCTGTTGCGGTTTGCGCTCGCGGATCGAGCTTATTAGGTGGACGCCTACCGGCGCGGCAAGCCAAGCGGCCAAGAAGAGTTCAGATTTCTCCTGTCTGCACGTGGTCCCGTCCTGGTTTAACTCGTACAAGTTGATGAGAGAGAGCGAGTGAAGGACCGTTTCCGCTAGCACGAATGGGCAACAATTGCCAGCCTCGAGTAAAGCTGGTGAGCCCTGGTACTTAGCTTGCTCACAAGTCAGCGCTTCTGCGAGAGCGCGCGGGACGGTCGCTCAACCAGTGAAGCACGTCCATGGCGAACCGGCACGTTGCAAATCTTTCCAGACTTGAATGAGGTGCATGCGATCCAGTCGGTGCGCTTAAGCGCCTGGAACGCATCAAAGGCCACTTCAGAGAGTTGCGAATGGTGCTATTCTATTGCTTGAACACAGGGTCGCGGAACGGCCATGCTCGAGCTGCCTCTGACGCTGGTAGAACATGTAACGCCCCGTGATCGAGCTTCACTATCTGCCACGCGACGCTTTTAGAGTTGAAACGCGACGTGAAAGTTTCCAGCTTCATGGTAGAGTCATGGATCAGTAGGCGACATTCTGTTCGTCACTCAAAGGCGGGTCTCCGAGTTGGCGAGCGGCCCTATCAACTAGCTGAAGCTGCCGGCGGTCAAATCAAACGCGGACATGACTTCTGATGCGCCGGGAGGGACAGGCGCGGCTCGTCAGCGGCTGGCGGTGCCTGTGCTACGGGTTCAGCGCGGCGCTCGAATCACGCAAGTAGACATAAACTAGGCGCAATTTGGAAGAAATCCATGGGTTGAATACATTGCATCAACTGGCATCTACAGCATGCGTAAAGCATGCACGGAAGGTGGATGGAGCAAATCAGCGAGCTGTGGCGAGCGTGTAAACTCCACCGTCCGACGCCACCGCAGGGTCACGTTGGCCGCGTCCGTTCACGCTTGGCCTGCGAGCTCGTTCAGGCGCAAGGTCCCCTTCAATCCGCGATGAATGACCTTTGCGGCTCGCTTGAGAACCTCGCGTGAGCTGCGGTACGATCCGGCCGCTGCGATGTGCTTGGTACTCGCTCTCGTGCGGCTGAGTCCAGCCGCATCCGTAACATCCGGCTGTCGTCGCGCAGGCAAGAGAGCCGAAGGCATGAGCTCGCTCTTGGTCTGTTCGTACGACTGTGACACGGTTATCAGACCCGGCTCGCTTCTTGGCCCCTGTTTACGAAGGAAACGGTGGGCGATCGCTGTGGACACGAATGCGCGGAATGGGACGGCGAGCTGCGACCCCAGGAACTGTCATGGCAAGGGTCTCGTCGCTTCCAAAGCCTAACCAAATTCTAAGCTTTCATCAACTCGAGAACAAAGGGGGTAACCGCGCGGCCGCGTCACGACCCGGAACGCGCCGTGCCCTGCCAGTTCCTCCCTCCTCCCCTCGCAGTCCTGCTTTCAAGTGCAGTTTGTCGTATTTTTTTTTAACCGCGCGTTTCAAGGCTAGCGAAACTGAGCGAGAGTCGTGGCACGGCGGGTTGCGAGACGGGCTGCGAGACGCGTCGCAAAAACACGTGTCGGTCACGCGCACGTGACACAGCTTGGCGTGGACGTGAGCGCGAGCGCGCGTCGGCCGAGCGAGTGACTCTTCGCCACGCCGCGCGCAGTCCCCGCTCCCTCACTCATCACCACTCGCTGCAATGTATCACCCATCCGACAACGAAGCACACTGCGACCTCGACGCACGGCATTCATGCGGCCACCGTCAACAGGTACGCGTCATTCCGCTCCGCCGCGGCCGCCGCCGCGCGCTTGGCTCCCATCGCGCCGACCGTCGTGTTGCGGTTTCGGAGCGGTGTGCCCGGCGTGGAGCGCTTCACCCTCTGCTCTGGCCCGCCGTCGACGCACCGTGAGACCAGCGGTGTCGTCGCTGCCGCGCGTGCGCACCGTCATACGCGGGCTCCGCCGCGCTCGTTCCTCGGGCGCAGCACGGCGCAGCGCAAGGGGACCCCACCGGGCTACCAGCCGTGTGCGCGCTCGTCAAAGGTGCTGACACCTGTGCGGTGCCCATGTAGCCGCCGGCGCGCGTCCGCCACCAGGGACTCAACATTTGGCGACTCATGGGCCTGAGACCATCGATTCAGCCTCGCGTGCGACGGTACGCCGTCTCTGCCACACCATCTCCGCGTGTCTCATGCACTCACGCTGCACGCTCCCTCCTGTAGCGCCGACGGGCTCGCTCAAGCTATTCGACCGCGGCCACCGCGTGCGTCAAGTCCCAGTCACAGGTACGCTCGACACTTCTCGTCGCTGCGCAAAAGTTGGCGCGCGTCTGACATGCTCGCTAGCATCGATTCGCGTATCCCCTCGTGATCCACTGGTCTCTCGCTGCACCATCGACCCGCCACATCGCGACGGCCCAACCGACGAGCAAGATCCGCAAGCTGTAGGGTGCCGAACCCCAAGACAACACGGTACGCCCTTGTCACCCGCCGCTCGAGGCGCAGCGCGACTCACATGAGCCCTCGGACCTTTCTTGCTTGTAGCAGCGATCTCTGAGCTATATCTCGCCCGGCCGGTTTCTCTACTCGGCGTCGTGGCGAAGCCTGACCGTGGATCGCAATAGGTGCGACGCGCACGCGGTTCGGGTCACGGACGGCGGCTCCGAGCGCGGAGACTTGGTGCTGGCGACGGCGTCTGCGGTCCGCTCGGGTACCTGCTTGTCGTGCATCGTCGTCGCGCGCGGGCCGGGATTCCGACTCGCGTGCCGCGCGACCCGCGGCGGTGGCGCTCTGACCTGTATCTGATATCTCCCTGTACGCAATACACTCGCAAATTTGCACCAAAACGCAGTCCCCATCGTGTAAATTTGCCAACAATTCGTGCGCCAACCGGGTCGCTCGTCTCACAAATTGGCCATCAAATGTGCCATCAAGTCGCAGCAGATTGAACGTCAATTGGTTGCAAATTCGCTGTCCTAGCCGACCCGCGGGCCGCCGCTCAATTTGGTGCAAATTTGCTCAGGTTTAAAATTTGCCTCCAAACCGTGTAAATTGGCCGCAAATTCGCAAGGCCCGGATTTCCGATGAAGCGGTGTGAACTTACTGTCTCGGCGCTGACCAAGTTCACGATGCCGGAGCAGATGTTGGTTGAGAGCAACCCTCAGTAGCAGAAAGCGAAATAGTGATGGGCTAAGCACGAGGAACAGCCGGCATGACACGAGTGTTGGTCGCAAGCCTGGTCGCGAAAAGTTCTTCGCCTTCAACTCAAGCTTTCGTCTCATTCAGCGACGTGATACTCGAGCGGCTTTGACATCCTCACCTTTCTCAAGGACTCCCGGATCCCCAACATCTCAAAACGCACGATCTAAAAATCCTGCACCCGTCAAGCAAACGCCGTACTTCAACGGTATCCAAAGCAGTGCGATCACTGGAGTCATCACGGCGCGGAGGTTCGATTCTCCCAAGCGTCGCCTCAGGGTCCGACCCGATGAGTTCCGTACTCTCAAATGCGGCGAACTCGCCCTCATGTTGTACTGATTGTTGTTCCTGCCGCCCATCATTGAAGGCGACAGGCTGACTTTTCGCAACCAGCGCATGCGAGGCTGCTGCTGACGTCACGCAAAGCTGATCACAATCCATTGAGTCCAACGGTTCGCTTTGAAGCTTGGGAGGAGTGTCCGTGACCCAGGTACACAAGTTTAAGAAACGACGTTCATGTATAATCAACCTCTTCCTGCGCTCCTCACGGCCACGACCACGTCGCTTCGCGCCGTCGACCATCAGCGCAAGCCGTTCCGCCTGCTCGCGAGGAAGAGGATTTGGTGCGCCGCATCACCCTTTCGCGCGTAATCATCATTTCACTGCTTCTCCTCCTTGTTCGTCGGACAAAAAGGAGTATGGACCCATGCGCCAGACAGCCCCAACTCGCTCGCCGCTGCAATCTCTGTGACCGCGTCCGGGACTGGTAGATGCGGAAGAGCTCGACGAGCAGGTGCGTTCTCGCGCCGGGGTACGCAAATGGCTTGCCGGAGAGCTTCAGCGAAACGTGCTCGTCGAACCGGTGCAGCCGTTCGCGGTCCGACTCCCTCGCTTCAGAGTTCCAAGACAGCCAAACGAGTTTAGGGAGAGTGAGAGCCTCGTGTCTTGGGAAGCAGAACGCATGGTACTTGAATCAATGCCCATGCGCAAGAGGCTGGTGCGGTGGCAGAGCGTGGACGCGCTCAGCCCTCACGTGCAAGCTGATCGAGGACGTGATGCGCCACAACGAGCTACAGCGCCGGCCGCCGCCGTACGACCATTCCGCATGCTCTCGACACTGGTACAGCTAACAGAATTCCATCCGACGGCTCAAGTACAGCGGATGGTTCGCTCGCGAGCCCGCCTGCGGCTGCATCACCAATACCAACAACGACGCGACCCGACCTCACTGAACGTTCACGACGTAGCTCGCACATCATCATCGCTTCATCCTCATCAACACAGTGAGCACTCGTTCTATCGTCGTCGGGAGAGAGGAGAGGGGGGAGATCGACGACGCCTCGCGCCAGGGGAGACGGCGGGGGTTACCGAGCGCGCGGACCCGTTGTTGGGGACACGCGTGCGCGTGCGCATGACCTCCGCGGGCGCATGCGCGCGCACGAGCGAGTTTCCCGGGCGGGCGAAGGAACGCCACGCCAACCGCCGCCCACCGCCGCCCACCGCTCTCTCTCTCTCCCCGCGCCCCTCACCGTCCATGAATCGCGAATTGCACACCTAGACTGCTGCTGCCATGACCGAAAAGAAGCCCCTGGCGACCCTGCGCGAGATGACCGCGGGCGGCCTCGCGTGCGTGGTGGCGTGCGTGGTGACGAACCCGATGGACGTGGTCAAGCTGCGAATGCAAATGCAGCGCGTGCTCGCCGACGAAGCGCACCTCGCGCGGCCCGCACTGACGTACCCGGGCGGGTTCCGCGCGACTGCCGCCAAGATCTTTGCCGAAGAAGGCGTGCGCGGGCTCGTCTTGCCCGGGATGACGGCGTCGGTCCTGCGCGAGGCGTCGTACTCGTCGATCCGGTTCGGTCTGTACGCGCCCGTGAAGCGGCTGTTCTACTCGTCAACGCACCACGGCGACCAGGCGGTGCACGACGTCGGGCTCGCCACCAAGTTCGCCGCGGGCATGACGACGGGCGCGCTCGGGTCGTGTCTCGCGAGCCCGCTCGACCTCGTCAAGATCAGACAGCAGGCCGAGGCGGGCCGCGTCGCCGGCGGCCTTTACGTGACGGGTCTGCGGGCCGGGACGGCCCCGAGCTACCGCGGCGTCGCGCACGCGTTCGCGACGATCGTGCAGCGCGACGGCGCCGCGGGACTGTACACGGGCGTGAGCGCGACGGCCACGCGCGCCGCGCTGCTGACGGCCGGCCAGATGGCGTCGTACGACCACACCAAGTACCTCCTGCGCGACGTGTACCGGGTCGCGGACGACGGGCCGGTCTTGCACGTCGTGGCGAGCGTGGTCGCGGGGCTGTGTGCGGCGACGCTGGCCGCGCCCGCGGATCTCGTCAAGAGCCGGATCATGGGCGACCCGCACCACCTGCACTATTCCGGGGTGCTCGACTGCTTCGTCAAGACGGTGCGCGACGAGGGCCCGCGCGCGCTGTTCAAGGGATGGGCGCCGTCGTACTGGCGGCTCGCGCCGCACTTTACCATCTCGCTGCCGCTGTTCGAGCAGTTTCGCGCGCTGCTCGGGATCGAGATGCTGTAAGCAAGACAAAAAGACGACGCGCGTGTATTATACAGAACCTCACTATACCTCCCTTTACACGACCGACCAGAACATGAGGCACCCGTCCATGCCGCCCGTCGAGAACAGCGTGTTCCCGTCCGCCGCGAACCGGACGTTAGTGACGTGCGACGAGTGGCCGCCGTACGTCTTGCGCGGCGTGGCGCGGCCGCCGTGGACCGCGGGGTACCGGAGCAGCTCGACCTTGGACGCGTCGTTGCCGAGCGCGAGGAGCGCGCGCGGCGCCGTCTGGGTGTCGTTGACGCCGGCGGGGAGGAACCGGTCGACGGCGTTGATATCGAGCCCGTCCTGGCCCTCGGACCAGATCCCGCGCGTGGGCCACCCGATCGTGCACGTGTACGTCGCCCACTTGGTCTCGCGGAGCGACGACGCCTGCGTGATCTGCTTGATCTCGGACCCGGGGGTCCCGTGCGCGCCGACGTGCGTGAACAGCAGCTCGTAGTCGCCCGAGTTGGACTGCACCGTGGTGCCGTCGGCCGACCAGTCAATGGCGGTGAGGAACGACGAGTGTGCCGGGTTCGACCCGAGCACCGTGTAGTGCGTGTCCTTACCCTCCCCGGCGCCGAGAATGTACACGGTCGTGTCGTGGGCGCCGGCAGCGAGGCGCGACCCGGCGCCGGGCGAGAAGGCGAGCACGGCGATCGCCTTCTTGGACACGGCCACGTTGCCGAGGTGCTTGAGCGACGAGGCCGCGAAGAAGTGCACCTCGCCGTTCTGGAGCCCGACGGCGACCACGTCGCGCGCGGCCGACGCCGCCACGGCACGGGCGGGGGCGGGCAGCGGGGCGCGGTGGGCGACGGCGCCCGAGTGCGTGTCCCACAGGAGCAGGGTGGCGTCGTCGCCGGCGGTCACGACGTGCTTGGCGTCGACGACGGCGAGCCCCCACAGTTCCGCGTCCTTGGCGCACGAGTGGCCCTCGAGGTGGACCAGCGTGTGCTTGTGGTTGAGGCAGTAGGTGGCGACGGTCGCGTCGTCGAGGCCGACGAGCAGCTTGTGGCCGGCCGCGTCGAGGGCGCGGATCGCGGCCGTCGCGTTGGCCGTGGACGGGGTCGCGATCTCGATGGGCTTGCCGTTGGGCTCGAGCTTGCCGGCGGACCACAGCTGGACGTGGCCGTCCTTGCCGCCCGAGGCGAAGCCGCCGGCGGGGAGCGGGGTCAGGGCAAACACCTGGCCCGTGTGCACCTTGGCGTGGTTGGCGGCGACGCGGCCGTCCTTGCCCCACACGAGCACGTCGCCGGTCTGGGTGCCCGTGACAAAGGCGTCCTCCTTGGCGAGGTGCGCGACCGAGGTCACGACCTGGATCTCGGCCTTGTCGCCGAACACGCCGTTGCGCGCGTTGAGCGTCTTCTTGGGCAGGTCGAGCGACCACAGGCGCACCGCCTTCTGGCCGACCGACATGAACTCGTCGGCGGGGCCGAACGCCATGTCGACAATGGGCGACGACCCGCCGCGCGCCACGGCCACGGGCTCGGGCGACTTGGCCCAGTCCCAGACGAGCAGCGTGTGGTCGTTGTCCTGGGCGGCGGCGGCCACGTACTTTGCGTCGTGCGAGAAGGCGAGCGCCGCGACGCCCTTGGCGCCCTTGGGCAGCTTGAGCGTGGCGAGCGGCTCGATGGGCGCGCCCGACGCGACCGAGGCCGTCGACGGACGCCAGACGTGCACGACGGGCACGAGGCCGAGGTCGCCCGACGCGGCCACGTTGGTGCCGGCGTGGTACGTGAGGGCGACCACGTCGTCCGTGTGGGCCGAGAAGTAGGCCTGGCGCGGGACGGCCGTCTTGGTCAGGTCCTGCACGACGCCGAGCGCCGCGGCGGGGAACACAATCGTGTCCGAGGCGGCGCCCTGGGTGGGGGTGGCGTGCACGAAGAAGAGGTTGGAGCGCGAGTCGCGGATGCGGTAGCCGGCGACGTGGCGCAGGCGCAGCGTGGCCTCGGGCGGCGACGGGTCGGCGGCCGCGTAGCTGGCAGGCGTCGACGCCTCGATGGCGCCGCGCGACGCCGAGAAGAGCGCGTCGCCCTTGAGCTGCTTCTTGCGGTCCTTCATGGTGTAGCGTGGTGTGTGATCTAGGGTGGCGTCCGTTCTCGTCGTCGTTGGGGAGAGCGAGGAGGGTGCGCGGGAGGGGCGCGCTACTTGTAGGTCGCCGAGCGAGCGCCCGATGAGGGTCGCCGAAAAAAACGCGAGTCGAAAGCGCCACGGGCAACGCGTTCTTCGAACGTGGCGCCGCGATCGCTCGTGGTGACAGGGTTGAGCGGGCCGGCATGTGACGGCTGCTATCCGATGGCGCGCCGATTTCAAGTGGCCATCGAGCGGGAACGCGGCAGCGTCGGCAACATGTAAGCTGGCCGCGCCCCCATCCGGCCCTCGCTCTCTTCACCAACGATACCACGTAACCTGCAACGTAACACTCGTAACGCGCTCCGCCACTGCCGTTGACACGCTCCACCGAGAACGGGAAACCACCACAAGTCATACCAACACCACGCCACCAACACCACCACCGCCATGTTCCGCATCGCCTCTGCCTCCGCGTCGGCCGCTGCGCGCCGCACCGTCCTGCCCGCCCTGTCGACGCCCACGACGACTGCCGCGCCAGGAGCGCGCATGTACCACGAGAAGGTGATTGACCACTACGAGCGCCCGCGCAACGTGGGCTCGTTCCCCAAGAACGACCCGACGGTCGGCACGGGTCTGGTCGGCGCGCCCGCGTGCGGCGACGTGATGAAGCTGCAGATCAAGGTGGACGAGGTGACGGGCAAGATCGTCGACGCGCGGTTCAAGACGTTCGGGTGCGGGTCGGCGATTGCCAGCTCGTCGCTCGTGTCCGAGATGGTGCGCGGGCTGTCGCTCGACGAGGCGGCCGCCATCAAGAACTCGGCCATTGCCAAGGAGCTGTCGCTGCCACCAGTCAAGCTGCACTGCTCGATGCTCGCCGAGGACGCCATCAAGGCCGCCATCTCCGACTTCAAGAAGAAGCGCGCCGCCCCCGCCGCCTCGGCCTAGGTCGCCCGCGCTCGCCCGGCCGCCTTTTGATTTTTCCATACGATGAAAAGAGTAAAAAAATAAATATAATTACACAACCCGTTTGTCTCATCTCTCATCCCGTGTACTCCCATAGCGCGTCGACCGTGTCGCTCGACGGCCGCTCGCCATCGAGCATGAAGGCCTTGCTGCGCGTCCCGTCGGCGCTGCGCACGTACACGACCTCGGGCAGCGGCACGCTGGCGAGATCGAGCGGTGGGGACGCGGCACGGGCCATGCCGTCGGCCGTGCGCTGCCGCTTGGTCTGCCGCTCGTTGGGCTCACCGGGAGATGCTGTGACGGCGGCGGCGGGGGTCGGCCGCGCGGGCTCCTCGTTGGGCTGCGTCGACTCGAACGCGAGGCCGAACCCGTGGTACACGGGCAGCGCGAACCTGGAGGCGAGTCGTTTAGTGAATGCGCTCTGGGATGATGGGCAGTGAAGGGCGTACGCTTCGACCGGCGGTGGCAGCGGCGTCGCCAGCTCGGCCTTGAGCCGTGCAAACTCGGCACGGAGCTCGCGCTCCTTGTCGCGGAGCCCTCTACGCGCACACGTCCGTGTCAGTCTTCTTCCGATCAACGCACGTTACGAGCGAGAGCGTACGCCGTCTGCTCCTCGACCTCAGCGCGCATCCGCTCGGCGTCGGCGACGTCCATCTCGCGGCGGTACACGTCGCGCGAGTGCTGCTCGCCGTCGGCGGGGCGCGGGGTCACGTCGGGGTCGAGGTCGTCGCGGGCGCGGTCGACGGCGCGCTCCGACTCGAGCACGCCCTTCCGCTGCTCGGCATCGCGGCTCACGCACAGCTGCGCGAACTCGGTGAACACTTTGTACGCGCCGGCCAGCGTGTTCGCACCCTCGCCCGGCTCCAGCGCCCGCACCACCCCCTCGGTCGAAGGCAAGCGCGCATCCACCTGCTCCGAGGTCTCGCCG
Organism: Blastocladiella emersonii ATCC 22665; assembly: GCA_025594325.1. NCBI lineage: Eukaryota > Fungi > Blastocladiomycota > Blastocladiomycetes > Blastocladiales > Blastocladiaceae > Blastocladiella > Blastocladiella emersonii. The sequence goes on along the minus strand of JANHCV010000007.1, from coordinate 1,217,303 downwards.
CGCGGCTCCTGCGTGGTGGATTCGGGCGCGGGATGGCTGATCCCCGAGTCGGACGACGGCATGGCGGCGATGGGGTCCTCTGCCGCGGGCCGGGTGCTCCCGGAGTCGGACGACATGGCAATGGGTTCGATCTCGTAGTGATGTTTCACCGGCTCGGCGGCGTGAGATGCATGGATTCAATCGGTTGTGAGGGATGGTCGCGGCGGAGGAGAGGGAGCGTCGAGTGCGACGACGGCGGCCGGCGAGTGCGACCTCCACCGCCCCGCTTCTCCCTCCCCCTCTCGCTTCTCCTCCCCCGCATATCGACCTTGTAAGCGCGCCATACGCACCCCGCCCACTCGCTGCAACGCACCAACAGTCATGAGCCCAAAGGAGAAACCCGGCGCCGCGCCGCCGACCGCGCCGGGCGACACTGCCGCCGCAGCCGCGCTCACGGCGCAGCAGCAGTACGCTGCCGCGTGGCAGAACGCGTACGCCCGGGCCGCCCGGATCTCTCGCCGCGACCACACACACGCGCAGGGACCTGACCGCGCGCGCGCGTGCGGGGCAATGTAGCGACGCGGCCAAGTACTACGCGCAGTGGGCCACGGGAGCGGCCGCGACGCCCGCCGGCGCTGCTGCTGCACCGACGACGGCGGCCGCGGGCGCCCAGTCGCAACAGCAGCAGGCCGCCATGATGCAGCAGTACATGGCCCAGCAGCAGCAGTACCAGGCGTACCAGCAGTACATGATGCAGGCGCAGCTCGCCCAGCAGCAGCAACAGCAGCAGCAGCAGCAGGCGATGCGCCAGCCGCCGCCGCCGAGCGCTGCTGCGCCCTGGCGCGACGTGCAGCAGAAGCCGCCGGCGTCGTTGACCCGGCAGCAGCAGCAGCAGCCGCCACAGGCGTACCGCGCGCCGTGGAACGGCGGACGCTCCGCTGAGCCCTCCCCGCCGGTGCACAACCACCACCACCACCGCGCGCATCCCCGCCACCAGCAGCCGCAGGTGTCGACTTCATCGCCTGTCCCGTCGGACTCCGCGTCCGCGGCGCCGGGTGCACCGCCTGTCGACCCGAACAACCCGCAGATGCGGTACGCTCCGCCAGCAGCTACCCAACGGACCGCGTACTGACCCTTTCCCTTCGTAGCGGCTTCATCAAGGCCGTCCTCGCCGTCAACTCGTCGAGCAACAAGCACCAGCGCGCCGCCGAGGACCACGTCAAGCGGTTCCTCAAGGACTACGTGCGCGCCAACCCGCACACCAACTGGGGCTCGCTCAACGCCCACCACTTCTTTGACCGCGCCATGCGCGACTTCCACCACGCCACCGCCGCGTCCGCGCACGGGTCGCGCGCCAGCTCGCCCGGCACCACCAACGCGCGGACGTCGCGCGCCTCGTCCATGGAGCCGACAACGGGGGCGACGGCCAAGGCGTGGCGCCCACCCGCCCCGTCACCCGCTCCCGCCGCCGTTCCCGTGCACCACCACCACCACGAGCCCAAGTACATCCCGCCGTCCGCGCGCCAGCAACCGCCCGCCGCCTTCGTCGCGTCGCCCAAGCACAAGCTCAAGCAGCCGCCGGTGGCGCACCCGCAGAACAAGAAGACGGCCAAGACCGCGGCCAAGGCCGCCGCCCGGTCATCCGCAGCCGCAGCCTCGGCCATGGCGGACCTCGGCGACGACGCCGAGGCCAAGAAGCGCGAGCGCGAGCTCCGGTTCCGCGCGCAAGCGCAGAAGGTCGAGGCGGAGCGCGCGGCGGCGCGGATCCTGGCGTCGCAGAATTTCGCGCAGTACGAGGAGGCGCACCGTGCGGCGCGCGGCGGCGACGACGAGGACGGCGAGGCCGCGATTATCGGGACCAGCACCGCGCTCGAGAAGTCGTACCTCCGGCTCACGTCCGCGCCCAACCCCGCCGACTTCCGCCCGCTGCCCGTCCTCGAGAAGGCGTTTGCGTTCCTCCAGGACAAGTGGTCCGCCGAGCGCAACTATATCTACATGTGCGACCAGCTCAAGGCGCTGCGCCAGGACCTGCTGGTGCAGCGGATCCAGAACGAGTTCACGGTCCAGGTGTACGAGATGCACGCGCGCATCGCGCTCGAGATGGTACGTTTTCGCGGGGTGTTCGGGGTGTTGGAGCAGGGGATTGACGACGACGCGACGCGGCGCGGGCCTGTAGCAAGACTTTGGCGAGTTCAACCAGTGCCAGACCCAGCTGATCGCCCTGTACGAGCGTGGGATCCGCGGGTGCCGCATGGAGTTTACCGGTACGCTGTCTCGCCACTCACCCTCCCTCCTCGCGCGATGCTCACCCACGACCGTGTGTAGCCTACCGCGTGCTGTACTACGTGTTCACCAAGTCGCACCGCGACATGAAGCAGCTGCTGCGCACCTTGACGCCGGCCGAGTTCGACGACCACTACGTGCAGCAGGCGCTCGCGGTGCGCGACGCGGCGCTGCGCGGCGACTACCCGGCGCTGTTCCGCGCGTACCGCGACGCGGACCTGCTCATGGGCACGTACCTGCTCGACCCGCTGCTCGCGCGCGAGCGCGTCAAGGCGCTGTGGGTGCTGACCAAGTCGCACATGACGGTGCCGCTCGCGGCCGTCGTCGTGCCCGAGCTCGGGTGGGAGTCCCCGAAGGACGCGATCGAGTTTATCAACCAGGTCGTCCGCAAGGTGTGGGGCGGGGCCGGGGTGGACGAGTATCTCGTCCCCGCAGACGCGGCGAGTATCGAGGGACGCAAGCTCCGCAACGTCATGGAGTCGTACCTCACCAACTTCACCAAGGTCGATATCAAGGGCCAGATCGCGTAGAGCTATAAGAAGTACTCTTGATGATATACACGGCATGTTTTTCTTACACGTCCTCGAACCCTGCGACGCGGTGGTGCGCGCGCTGCCCGACGCGGTTGATGAGCAGCCACTCGGTCAGCGCGTTCTTCACCGGCGGCGCCGCCGCGTCAGCGCCGTCGACCCGGAACTCGGAGTCGTACAGGTACGGCACGAGCATGGGCGTCGCGTCGGCCGACGGGAACAAGATGACGTGCACGAACTTGAAGTTGGGCCGCGCCGGGTACGCCATGGGCTCCGAGACGAGCAACTGCGAGATCCCCGCAAAGTCGTAGTCGGACACGAGCTCCACGCGGTTCGTCGCCTCGGCGTTCGCGTCCGAATCGACCAGCAGACCGAAATTGGCGACCGCGAGCGGCGTCACGGTCGCGCCCAGCGACGCGAGCCGCGCCTTCTCCTGGTCCACTATGCCCGCGATCCACGCCTTGGCGGCCGTGTCGATCTCAAAGTCCTCGTCGAACTCGCGCTCGACGATCGTCTCGGGCGCGATCAGGTCGGCGGCAGTGGTGGGCGGGACGGCGGTCGGCATGGATTCGGGTTCGGTGGTGGCGGTGGTGGCGGGCTTGCGCTTCTTCTGCGGCTGCTTCCGGCGCGGACGGTTCGGTGCCATTTGTGATATGTGCGATGAGGGTGATCAGCGTCGTGATCGCGCTGGTCGATGTCAGGGAGGAGTGGAGTGGTCTGCGCCACGTCCGCGTCGCGCTCATGTGAGGTCATCGGGCTCGCCGCCATGGGCCAGGCCATGGGCTCTCCGTCGTGAATTATAGCTCCTATGACGCGTAAAACATACCACCGCTGTATAAGCGACGCAAAATATCATTTTCGAGGTCTCAGCTCGTCCCTGGCCTATTTTAGAGAGTATTCGATGCGTCATGTCGCTCAATACTCGCGCCAGAACCACCTCCACGTCGCGACACTCTCACCTCCTTCGTACCTTGACCCCGACGCCCTCCATGTATCCGCCCCCGATCTGACGACCCAACTCCGTGCAACCACCACTTCACGCACCACTACACCCCTCCCCGCCATGAGCTCCTCGACCGGCCGCGCCCCGAAATCCGCCAGCGGCGGGACCGGCGGCGGCGGCGGCGCGTCAACGACAACGACGCTCGACCGACGCGGCTCAACCCGCGCCGGCGGCGGGGGCGGCAGCGGCGGCTCGTCGGGCGGCGGCACCAAGTCCGGCTCGGGCGGCGGCGGCGGCGGCCGCAACCGGTCGTCCCCCTCGAAACCGCCCGCGGCCGCCGCGTGGGAAGAGGAGCCCATGTCGTCGGAACTCGCGACCAAGCTCCGCGTCCACTTCCTCGGCAAGATGCTCGACTCACTCGTCGCCCGCGAGTACGACGCCAAGCTCGCGCGGAAGCTCGAGCGCCGGCGCGCCGCCGAGGAGAGGTGGCAAGCGGTCGAGGACGAGGAGCGCGAGCGCAGGCGGCGCGATCTTGCGCTTGTCGCGGCGTCGGCGCCCACGGCTGAGTCGGGGCCGGCGGCTGCCGTCGAGTCCCCGCCCGTACTGTCTGCGACCGAGCCCAAGGCTCCACCGCTTCCCGCGGTTGTCGCCGACGCTGCCTCGAAACCCGACGAGACGGCCCCCGCCCCTGCACTGGAGCCCGCTGCCCCACCAGCTCCGGCGTCCGCCGCGCCCGCCGCTCCCGCGAGCCCGAACACGCAGCGCGTGCAGCGGCTGACCGAGCTCGAGGACGCCCTCGACCGCCTGCGCAACCTCGAGATGCGTCTCGTCATGCACATGGTCGGGCAGGCGCAGTCCTCGTCGACGTCGGCGGTCGCGTCCCCCGCTGCCCCCGCGCCGGCCGAGATCCCTCCACCACCACCGGCTGCCGTCACCGTCAAGGAGAAACCCGCCTCCAAGGAGAAACCCGCTCCACCTGAGCCCGCGCCAGTACCCGAACCCGCGCGGCAACCGCCGCAAAAGCAACAGCCGATGCCCGTCATCGAGACGGTCGCCTCGTCGCCGCGCTGGCTGTCGTCCGAGCGCACCGCGACCAGCTCGCCCGATACCCTCCAGCGCGCGGCCCAGCCTCCGCCTCCGCCACCACCACCACCACCACCACCGCTCCCGCCGTTGCCCTCGTCTCAACCGGAACGCCCGCCGGCGCTACCGACTCCGGCCCCCGCACAGCAGCAACCGCAACCCGACGACCGCGAGCGGTCCAGGTCCCGCGTCCGCGACCGCGAGGTGCGCGAGCAGCGCGACCGTGACCGTGACCGCGACCGGCCCCGCCTCCCGCCCCTCCCGCGCGAGCGGCCCGCCCGTCTACCCCCGCGCGACCTCGGTACACCCGGTAGCGGCCGCCCGCACCCGCTTTCGCAGCTCGACTCGTACGTCCCCTCGCCCGAACCCGCCGCGCCCACGCTTCCGCCGCTCCCGACGCGTGATCGTGACCGCGAGCGCGAGCGGGACCGGGACCGCGACCTGCGCGAGATGCGGGAACGCGAGATGCGTGACCGGGAACAAGCGCGCGAACGCGACCTGCGCGAGCGGGACCGCGAGATCGAGCTTGACCGGGAACGCGAGCGCGAGCGGGAACGCGACCTCGGCCTGACCCGTGGCGGCCCGCCGCGCCCGCCGCCGCGCTGGGAGCGTCCGCTGCCGCAGCGCGGCGGGTCTATGCGCGACCGCGGCGAGCGGAGTGACCGGGACCGCGAGCGCGACGACGCCCGCGGCGGCGACCGGTGGGACCGCGACGCGTGGCGCAGCCCGCCGCCGCACGGCCCGCACTCGCTCCCGACCTCGCCCACCAAGCCCGCGCTCGGGTCCGACTACTCGGGCAGCAACAGCGGCAGCGTGCGGCCGCGCACCGGCGACGGGTCCGGGCTCGACTCGGCCGACGATGGCGGTTACGGTGGTCCGCCGTCGATGCCGCGTGGACCGCGAATGCGCGACGAGCCGCCGCCGCCGCAGTTCCGCGACCGCGGCCCGCCTCCTATGCGCGAGCGGGACCGCGACCGGTCGTGGGTACCTGACCGTGACCGCGACCGTGACCGGGAACGCGAGCGTGATCTGCGCGACCGTGACCGCGACCGCGACCGCGAGGGCGGCGGCGACCGGTGGACTCCCGGCGGCGACCACCGCGGCCGGTTCGACGACCCGCCCGACCGCGGCCACCCACACCTCCCGCCGCTCCCACTCCCCCCACTCCCGCTCGCGCGCGACGCCCGCGAACGGTTCTGGCAGCCGTCCGAGAGCGGCGGTGGCGGTGGTGGGAGCAGCAACTCGAGTCCAGGCCCGAACGCGCCCGGCGGGCCGCCGCATTGGGACCGCGGGCCGCGCGGTGGTGGACCGGGGCGGGACCGTGACCGCGAGCGGGACCGCGACCGCGACCGCCCGTTCATGCGCGAGCCCGAGCGTGACTGGGACCGCGAGCGCGAGCGGGACAGGGAACGTGAGCGGGAACGCGACCGCGACCGGCTCCCGCCCCCGCCGCTGCGTCGGCGCAACCTCGGCGGCGGCGGTGGTGGTGGGCCGGGCGGACCGTCGCTTCCGCCGCTCCCGTCGCGCGGAGGCGGCGGCGGGCGGCCGGGCAGTGGCGGGAGCGCGTCCGGCGAGCACGGGCGGCAGCGGTAGCGGGTTTTGTTGCGAATGATGTCCGAGCGAGGAATCAGAGCACTTCAATCAATCAGAGTCGTTGTGGGATGGATCAAAACTGGTCATTGAATGAACGTGAGAGCTAGTCATCCTCGTCGCTCTCGTCGCTATCGTACGCGACGAGCATCTTCTTTGCTGCTGGCGCAGGGACTGGCGCGGGCGCAGCGGCAGGCCTTGGCGGAGCCGCTGTCGTCTTGGTCGGCGATGACCGCGCAGGCGACCGAGTCCGCGTGCGCTTCGCGTCGGCGCCCGACTGCTGCTCGGGCTCCGAGTTCTGGCGCTTGCGTGTGACTATGCCGGCCGAGAGGATCGACCGCTGCACGTCGCCGGCGACGCGGGCCGTGGCAGACCGCGCCGAAAACGAGGTCTTGACGACAGCGGGCACACGTTTCGCCGCGGCACTCCGGTATGAAGAAGCCGCGTCGTCGTCGATCTGGTTGGCGTCGAGAAGCAGCTCACGGACGAGCGAGGGCCGGGTCGACGCGGCGAGCTCAGCGATCGGGATCGGGTCGGCGCCGGCGGCCTTGCGCGCGGCCTCCTCGGCGCGCTCGCGCTCGAGGCGGAACCGCTCGATCTCGCGGCGCTCGCGCTCCTGCTGCTCGAGCTCGGCCTCGCGCTGCGCCAGCGCCACGTCGTTGAGGTACTCGGCGTCCTCCTCGTCGAGCATCGGGACGTGGTTCGCCAGCGCCATCTTGGCTTCCTCGTCTTCCTCCTTGATCCGTCGCTGCTCGGCGAGTCTAGTGGGAGCGGATGTGAGTGCGAGGGTAGGGTGTCGCGCGGCGAGGGAGGTTCGGCGTACCGCTCGGCAAGCGGACGGGCATCGCTACCGACCTCCGGCGGCGGCTCTACGTTCCACAATTCGACGTGAGCGTCTCGTCCTGCACGTCTCGTGAAGAGGAAGCGCCCAGCAACAGACCCTTGCCCATGCGGCGGTACGCCTCGTCGCGCTGGCGGCGGGCCTCCTCGGCCTCCTCGGCGGTGATGAAGCTCTTGGTAGCAAGGTTCTTTGCAGCAAGTTCGGCAAACGAGGACATGGTTACATGCGGCGGTTCATGGTCGACCAGGTCGAGGGATCGGCGGCCAGAAGCGAACGAGCGAACGGACGAGCGAACACGGCGGCGTGGCTTGACCTGAGAGACGCGGGACCGTCACGCGATTTCCACGCGCGTCTCCCGCGCGGCCGCGACGCGTCGCGTTTCGCTTTCGTCTCGCCGCTCCGTGTTGCGCCGCCGCCGGCGATGTGGCACAGGCCCGCCGCCGCCATGGTGCGAGACGCGAATCAGAGGGTCAGCGAAGGAACGAGGGAGGCCTCGCCTCGCGCGCGCCGCCGCGCTGCACGTCCGGCGGATACCGCGCCGCGCCGAGTCACATTGTATGTTGCGGTGGGTGACACTTTGCGCGGCGATTTCCTTGCCCAACCCGGCTGCACGAGGGAGTGCCGTGCCATATATTTTTCGTTCGCGAGTGTCTCGCACCCGGTCCACAAGTTCGGCACGCGCGACGCGTCTCGCGACCGACTGCCCTCCGCCGCCGCGGCAGACCCCCCACCACCGCTCGCTCGTCTCCTCGACACGCTCGCCCGCTTCTCCTGACTCGCTGCATTAGATAGACGGCCGCACCTCGCGCTCGCCGAAATCCTCAAACGACCGACCGACCGACTGGCTTGCCTCGACCACGCGCATACGCGATCAGCCACCCACACCCCGCTCGCTCATAACCGCGCGACGTGACCTGGCCTCGAGCTCCGACGCATATTCGCTTGCTCGAGCACGGCTACACACGGTAAGTCTGCCCTGCATGCACCGACGGGCCGGCCCGGCCGGCCATCGCTCACGATCGAGGTCCCCCTCCGCCGCCCCTCGCCCTCCCTTTCCCCACTCGCCCTCCTCAATCGAAGCACCATACCTGCCCATTCCTCGGCTCTCTCCATCCTCTCCCTCCCTCCGACATCGCTTGAATCCACGGCCTCGAAGAGGTAATAGCCGCAATGTCTCCCACGTGTATCATCCCGCGGCCAGCCACCGACCCCAGCGAATATTTCGCGATCATGGCCCACCACTCCCTCTCCCACCCCACACCCGTGCTCTCCTCGCCGCTACCGACTGACCGTCTCGACTCTACAGCGACTAACCTTCCGTGCGCTCGCTCGACTCGTCCAGTCTTTCTCCCCTCCCTGCATACTCGCATAACCCGCTCCATCTCGACGACTCGACACCTACCACTGCCGGACTCGCTCTACCACTACTACCACCGCCATCATGTCGGCCAAGGCCAAGAGCCCGAAGAAACTCGCCGAGGAGACGAACCCCGACTTCCAGCTCCCAGGCATCGGCAACTATGGCTTCGTCAAGACGCTCGGCGAGGGCAACTTTGCCAAGGTCAAGCTCGCCAAGCACAAGCTGACGGGCCAGGAGGTACTGCTTCTCGCTCGCGTCTTGCCGACCGACCGAGCGCCGAAGACTGACCCGTATCCCGCACGCACTCGCCTAGGTTGCCATCAAAATCATTGACAAGACGCAGCTCGACGACAAGAAGCTGCAGAAGCTGTACCGCGAGGTGCGCATCATGAAGCTGCTGCACCACCCGAACATTGTGCGCCTGTACGAGGTGATCGAGACCAAGTCGACCGTGTTCCTCGTCATGGAGTACTCGAACGGAGGCGAGCTCTACGACTACCTCGTCGTCCACGGTCGCATGAAGGAGAAGGAGGCCCGCGCAAAGTTCCGCCAGATCCTCAGCGCCGTCTCCTACTGCCACAAGAAGAAGGTCATTCACCGTGACCTCAAGGTACGCTGCTGTTGCGCGTCGTCTCTCGGCCGGCGCGAGTTCGCGGAACTGACCCGTCAGTGTAGGCCGAGAACCTGCTCCTCGACGCGAACCTCGACGTCAAGATCGCCGACTTCGGGTTCAGCAACCAGTACGACCCGGACGGCAAGCTCGACACGTTCTGCGGCTCGCCGCCGTACGCGGCGCCCGAGCTGTTCCAGGGCCGGCGCTACGTCGGGCCCGAGGTCGACATCTGGTCGCTGGGCGTGATCCTGTACGTGCTGACGACGGGTTGCCTGCCGTTCGACGGCAAGAACCTGCAGGAGATGCGCGAGTCGGTGTGCCGCGGCAAGTACCGGATCCCCTTCTACCTGTCGGACTCGTGCGAGAAGCTGCTGCGCAAGTTCCTGGTGCGCGACCCGACCAAGCGCACGTCGCTCGACTTCCTGGCCGACGACCCGTGGATCAACGAGGGGTACTCGGAGTCGCCCATCTGCTCGGACCTCAGCATGAAGATCTCCGAGGACGAGAACCTGATCAAGATGATCGAGCAGAAGTTCCACATTGACCGCGACTCGATCCTCAAGTCGCTCCGCGACGGCGTCTACGACGACGTGTCGGCGCTCTACTACCTCATGTACCACGAGCGCGACCGCACCGGCGACTACTCGCGCGTCAACCAGGTCCTCAACAGCGCCACGATCCCGTCGCTCCCGAACGGCGGCGGCAACGGCGCGGCGGGCGGCGGCTCGCAGCACACGTCGTCCATGCCCATGTCGGCCATCACCCTCCCGCGCATGCCCGCGGGCGGCGGCGGCAGCAACCCGCAGCCCATCGGGTCGGGCCACGGCGCCGGCGGCATGCCGCACCTGCAGCAGGGGTCGTCGGGCGGCGGCAGCGGCAGCGGCCGCGGCGGCGACCGCGGGGACCAGCAGGAGTCGGTCACGGCGTCGGGCACCAAGATGATGCCGATCGCCGAGGACAGCGTGTCGACGTCCCCGCCCCCGCCCATGATCGGCGGCCAACGCCTTCCCCCGCCCTCGGCCTCGTCGTCGACGGCGCGCTCGGTGTCGACGACGCCGCGCCGCCGCCGGTTCACGGTCGGCGGCGACAACGAGGGACCCGGTGGCGCCGAGGGCGGCGACCAGGGCGGCAAGGCGGGTGGCGGCCCGCCGCTCGCGTCGCCCATCGACAAGCCCGGCACGGCGCCGACGTCGCCCATGTCGCCGATCATGGCGGGCCAGGGCCAGTCGGGCTCGGGCGCCGGGCAGTACCAGGCCGGCGGCGGCATGACGCACACGTCGACGCTCGGCGGGTCGGGTGCCGCGGGCGACGACATGGACGGCCCGCGCAAGCGCAACAACACGATTGTCGGGATCCTGCGTTCGACCATGGGCCGCAGCAAGACGGCCGACGGCGCGTCGTCGGCCAACAACAGCACGATCCTGCCGACGGCGACCATGGCGGCGGCGGGCGTGCCGACGAACGGTGGCGGCAGCGGTGGGAATGGGCCGACGTCGCCGCCGTCGGTGGGCGGGTCGACGCCCGCGGCGCACGCGGCGGGGATGATGTCGCCGCCGCCGGGCGGCGAGGACGCCAACAAGCCGCGGTCGCTGCGGTTCACGTTCAACTCGAACACGACGTCGTCCAAGCCGCCCGACGAGGTGGTGGCGTCGGTGCTCGAGGCGTGCGCCAAGCTCAGCGTGTCGCACAAGCTGATTTCGCGGTACCTGATCGAGTGCCAGTACGCGGTGCCGCAGACGCGCGACGTGGTCCGGTTTGAGGTCGAGGTGTGCAAGCTGCCGCGCCTCAAGAACCTCCACGGACTCAAGTTCAAGCGCCTTTCGGGCCCGTCCAACGACTACAAGGTCGTGTGCGAGTCGCTGCTCGCCAACGTGAGTCTCTAGTAGTCGGTGTTATTCTCGGCCGCGGTCGTCGGTGTGCGGCATCTATACCTGTCCTTGTTGTGTTTGGCGATCGCCCCTCGCGGCGGATTGGCTGGTGTTATATTAGAAACTGTTCTTTCCATTCTCACTCGCACGGGGAGACGCGTCGTGGGGGAGACAAAAGCGCGCGGCGCGAGACGCGTTCCGAAACGGGGTGCTCCGCACGTGCGGCAGCTGACGGGCGGTTCCGCGATCGCCGCCAAGGTTGCAACGCGTCGCTCATCCGCTTCGAATCTGCTCTCCCCCGTCCAGCGCCACGCACTCTAGCTGCACACCTACACCCGCCATGTCAACCGTCCCCCCAGAGCTCTCGGAGCTCGTGCGCCGCCTCGAGGCCGCCACGGCCAAGATCGAGGACTTTGCGCGCTCCGCCGCCACCCGCGCGCCGCCCGCGCCCGCTGCTGCGGCCGGTGCTGCTGCCCCTGCGGCACCCGCTGCGGCGCCCGCCGAGGAGCTGTCGCGTGCGGCGGCCGCGTTCGAGTCGGCCATCACCGACGGCGCCCTCGCCCAGTACGTCGAGCTGTCGTGGACCGTCGGCGGGCTCGTCAAGGAGCAGGTACGCCCTCACGCTGCTACACACGTCCCGCACACGCAAACTCACCCGCATCAACCACCAGGCCGAGCTCGTCAAGAAGGCGCTGGTGCACACGGGCCGCCTGATCCAGGTGGCGTCGGGGACCAAGAAGCCGGGCGACTGGCCCATGGGCAAGGACTCGCAGACGGCGATCGCGACGATCCGCGAGGCCATCGAGGCCGTGATCGCCATCAAGGAGAAGAACCGCACGTCCAAGCAGTTCAACCACCTGACGGCCGTCGCCGACGGCGTGCCCGCGCTCGGCTGGGTCGTCGTCGACCCCAAGCCCGCGCCCTACATCTCGGACATGAAGGACGCAGCCCAGTTCTACGCCAACCGCGTCTTCCGCGACTTCAAGGGCTCCGACGCCCCCGACCTCGCCTGGGTCGCCGCCTGGACCGCGCTCCTCAACGACCTCCTCGCGTACGTCAAGCAGTACCACACGACCGGGCTCGTCTGGAGCAACCAGGCGTCGGCCGTCGATCTCGCGGCTGCTCTCCCCAAGCTCAAGGGCGGGGCGGCTCCCGCTGCTCCGGCTGCGCCCGCGGCGCCCAAGCCGTCGGCCGGCGGCCCGCCCCCGCCGCCCCCGCCGCCGCCCCCGCCGGTCCCCGAGGACACGTCCGCGGCGTCCTCGGGCGGTGGTGACGACACGCGCAACGCGCTGTTCGCGCAGCTCAACGTCGGGTCCTCGGTCACGGCGGGCCTGCGCAAGGTCGACAAGTCGGAGATGACGCACAAGAACCCGGCCCTGCGCGCCAGCAGCGTCGTGCCCGCCTCGACGGGTGCCAAGGCCGCCGCCGCCACTCCCGCCACCGCCGCCGCCCCCGCGGCCGCCAAGAAGCCCGCGTCCATGTCGCTGCAGGGCAACAAGTGGGTGATCGAGAACTATGTCGGCAAGCGCGACATTGTGATCGACGACACGTCCATCAAGACGGTCGTGTACATGTACGGGTGCGCCGACTGCGCCGTGCAGGTCAAGGGCAAGGTCAACTCGGTGACCATCGACGGGTGCAAGAAGACGGCCGTCGTCATCGAGTCGGCCGTGTCGACCGTCGACGTGGTCAACGGCAAGGGCGTCCAGCTCCAGGTGTCGGGCGCCGTCCCGACCATCGCCATCGACAACTCGGACGGCGTCACGCTGTACCTCGCCAAGGAGGCGTGCGGCGTCGAGGTGCTCACGGCCAAGTCGTCCGAGATCAACATCCTCCTCGCGCCCCACAACGCCGACGGCGACTATCGCGAGCTCCCGATCGCCGAGCAGTTCAAGACCACGGTCGACTTTGCGACCGGCGCGACTGTCACGGTGCCCGTCGAGCACAAGGGCTGAGTTTGGCCGTCGTTGCGGCGCACGGTCCCGTCGCGTTGTCGGACAAGGGATCGTAAATATACTCTCGAGATGTGCGTTCATTCATCACCCTTGTCACCGTCGCGCCGGCTGGCCAACAGCCACGGACCTCCCTCGCGCCCGAATCCGTGCATGGCCCACGCGGGCGCGACGCGACGCTGGCCGCAACCGATGTGCTTACGATGGGATCACTCTTCGACCTCGCTCTCTCTCTCCCTCCGCGCACCCGAAGCAACGCGCAGTCGCGGGCGTAGCGCAGCAGCAGCGCAGCAGCAACGCACTGAATCCGCGGCGCGCAAGCAAGCACCATTACTCGCCGTTAGCGGTTTACGCGCCAGGTGGCGACGCGCGGTTCAGTGGAGCGCAAGCGGGCGGCGGCGCCGTGGCGTCCAGTCACCAAACCGCTTACGCGCGGACGCGCTTACGCTGTGGCGCAGCAGGCGGCGCCGCATCATGGCGCATCACGCGCCAAAATTTCAATCACGCGCCGCGAGGCGATTGGGCGCGCTTTCAGGGGCGCGGGCAGCATCGTTCCGTTCGTTGTTTGCACCGCTAGCGGTATGCAGCAACGGGGGACCGACCACTCGGTGAGGCAGGGCAGGACTCGGAGGCCTCGAAACGTCCCTTCTCCCCGCTCCCCGTATCTCTTCCCTCATCAAGCATCAACGCAGACGCTGTCGCTCTCCCTAAGCGGCTCGTCACCCTCCCATCCTCGCTCGTGCTCCCAAACTCGGAGAGCAGCGGTCGCCTGATTCCCCTAGACTTAGACACGGCCCCGCTGTTTCTCCCTTCGCGGCCGGCCGAGCTTCTCTCCCCTCCCTCCCTGTACCATACCCTTCCCCACAAACCCATCTCGACCATGGCTCCGCGCGCCTCCGTCGCCCTCCTGGCACTGGCGGCCGTGCTGCTCGTCGTTGCGCGGCAAGCGCATGCCGCGCAGTTCAAGATTGCCGTGACCCTGCCCATCGCCAACGCCCGTACGTGGTCCCTGCCCATCGCCGCCAGCCGCGGCGCCGGTAACTGACCCCCTTGATGTTGTAGCCATGGGCACGGTCGCGCAGAGCGCCAAGGACGTGCTCGATGCGTCCGTCAACGACATCAACCAGTGGGCCGCGAGCGCCGGCACGAATCACACGTTCCAGCTCATCCAGTACGTTGTCTCTGCCCATCCTGCTGCGCCACCACCGCCTACTCACCCACCCGCCCCCGCCTCGCTCGCTAGCTACGACTCCGAGAACATCCTGTCCAAGGGCGTCAAGTCCGTCTTCTCGGCCGCGCAGTCGGGCGCCGTCGGCCTCATCGGCGACTACTCGAGTTCGGTGTCGATCCCCATGAGCCTTAGCGCGCAGCAGTTCAACCTGTGGCAGTGCGTTGGCGCCGCCACGTCGCCCGAGCTCAGCAATAAGACCAACCACCCGTACTTCTTCCGCACGATCCCGCCCGACGTCGCCCAGAGCGTGTTCCTCGCGCGCTTCGTCAAGGCCATGGGGTGGAACTCGGTCGCGGTCCTGTTCGCCTCCGAGTACGTTGCCCCCACTGCTGCAGCGCTCCGCGAAGGATGATGACTGACGCGCAGTTCGATGTAGCGCGTACGGCACCGGCATCATGACCAACTTCATGAACAAGGCCAACGAGCTCGAGATCCGCGTCAACACGGCGCAGAGCTTCACGCCGGGCGACGACCACGAGGGGTACGCGCTATCGCTCGACGCCATCGTGACGGCGGGGACCCGCATCGTGCTGTACCTCGGCACGTTCCCAGACTTCATCCCGATCGCGCGCCTCGCCCGCGAAAAGGGCTTGATCGGCAACGACTGGGTGTGGCTCGCGAGCGAGGGCACGAACGGTGTCGTCGACGAGCTCAAGAAGCCGCAGTACTCGGCCAAAGACCGCGAGGTCGTGAACGGTCTCCTGTTCGCGTTCCCCGCCGAGCGCACGCCCGGGTCGGAGCCGTTCCTCAACGCGTACCGGTCCCAGTTCCCGCAGCGCCAGGTGCTGCCCTACTCGCTCTACTACCGCGACTGCTTCATGTCCCTGGCGCGCGGAATCATCAAGGCCGTGGCGGCCGTCGGCGAGTCGGCGGTCCTCGCGCGCAACTACCCGGCGACCTTCAGCCTCGCGCAGTTCCTGGTCCCGTACAACGGCGTCACGGGCGCCGTCGGGTTCGACGCCAACGGCGACCGCGTCAGCGACTACGCCATCATGAACGTGTACGGCATGGAGACCAAGACGGCGTACCTCCTGCCCGTCAACGGGTCCGGGCTCATCAAGCGCGACCCGCCGACCTTCTTCGCGGGCACCTCGGACGTGCCCAAGGACGTGCCGACCATGCTGCAGGGGTACATCACGTACAAGTCGGCGGGCGGGATCGCGATCCTCCTGCTCCTCGGCTCCATCGCGGCCGTGATCGTCGCCACGATGGCGTACCTGTTCACCAAGCGCCAGTCGTCGGCCGTCAAGAACATGTCGCTCCCGTTCCTCTCGCTCATCTCGGCTGGCCTGCTCATGGTGCTCGGCGCCGAGGCGCTGTGGCTCGACGTGCCGACCGCCATGACGTGCAACCTCCAGTCGTGGATCCTGCTCGTTGGCATGGAGCTCGTGCTCAGCGCCGTCGCGGCCAAGGCGTACCGCATCTGGAAGATCTTCGAGTACGTTTCCGTCCCGCTCGCTCCGCCTCCGCGACCCGGCCCTCACACGCATCCGCGCGCCCGTGTAGCAACAAGGCACTGACGAAGCTGGTCCAGCTGAGCAACACGCGTCTGTTCATGTCGTGCCTGCTGATCGTGGTGGTACAGTCGGCGATCCTGGTCGTGTGGACGCTGCTGTCGCCGCTGCAGCCGATGCTCGTGTCGTCGCTCACGTCCAACTCGTACGAGTGCCGGTCGGCCAACACCACGGTCGAGACGGCGTTCAAGACCATCTCGATCGCGTACAACGCGGTCCTGCTCATCGTCCTCGCGGTCCTCGCGTACAAGACGCGCAAGGTGTACTCGGCGTTCCGCGAGTCGGTGTTCATCGCGTACGCGGTCCAGGTACGGCTTTTCTTTCACTCTCCTCGTCGAAATGATGCTGACCACGACCGTGCTCGCGTAGAACGTGTTCCTGTGCGGTGTCGTGGTGACGCCGTTCCTGTACCTGTCCAAGCAGAACTTTGCGCTGGCGTCGACGTACATCAAGCTGTTCACGGTGACTTACGCCGTGTGCTTCTCGTTCGCGTGCCTGGTCGGGCGCATTGCCATGGCACTGGTGCTCGCGTCCAAGAGCAACGTGGGCATCAAGATGTCCATGGAGGGCGGGTCGTCGAATGACGGCACCTCGTCGGCCGAGCACGTCCCCGGCAAGGCCAGCACCATGTCGCAGAAGTGCCCCGTCAAGATCGCCAACCGCCTGTTCGAGACGTGGCACACGCAGCGCATCACGCTGTTCGCCCTCGAGGGGTTCCTCGGGCTGACGCGGCTCACCAACAACACGGAGCAGGGCAAGCTGTTCAAGCTGCGCGCGGTCCAGTTCGACCCGACGCCGTCCAACTACCCGCTGTGCATCGAGCTGCGCGCCGACAACGTGTCGTACCTCGTCCAGTTCTCCAAGGACGAGGACAAGGCGAAATGGGTCCGCGCCCTCTCGGTGCACTGCCTCGTCCACTCCAAGTCGTCGGCCACGCGGTCGAGCGGCAACGGACGCAACGGTGGTGCTACGACGGCGGCGAACGGCACGTCCACGTTCCAGGCCGGCGGCATGAGCTACACGCTCTCGACGCACTACGGGAACGGTGGTGCGGGCGGCGCGCGGTCGCAGACGGGCCAGTGGCACTCGATGCACGACGTCGGCGGCGGGAAGCAGTAGCGCCTCGAGCAATCATCCTCCTCACCTGTACAGTATCTGAATACATTTTTGGTTCCACTCTCACTGCAACGAGTTTCGCGATCGGCGACGCGTCGGGGACGCGTCGGGGGCGCGAGACAGCCGCGAGACGCGTTTCGGGAGGTCAGCTGGGCGAACGTGATGCCGGGGCAACGCCTCCGCGGTTCCCTCGCCGCCCTCGCCCGCCCCCCCTCCCTCTCTCCTCGCGCCCGCCCGCAATACGGCGCTCCCTGCAGCGCTCTCGCCTCGATCAGTGCGAGCAGTCACCGGCGGATCCCACGTCGGACGAAGAAGAAGCATCCGCCCCCCTCTTGCGTGTCTTGCCTTGATCGATCTCCTTGCGAATCGTGCCGCGCCGTGCCGCCGCGCTTCGCCATGA